>OY856409.1:1507591471-1508791471 GCA_963693085.1 Alisma plantago-aquatica | reverse complement strand
TACAAAACCGCTTCCATTAGATCAATTCAACAACATTAGGAAGCAATTACTTATCACTCCGTTGGAGGATGTTTTCTTTGATATCTGCGGCTCTTAAAAACGACTACTTATGCTTTTATGGTTTGTATCAATATTGATATGAACGTTTCAATTGGTAATTTGCAAATTGTTGCATCTTAGCTATTGCCTTACATTTTGGCTATTCAATGGACATCTTTTTCGTTCATTTTTGATGGGATATCTAATGAAGGGGGAGTTTTTAAACAAAACGGTTATCTTTTTGAGATGACAAAGGGGGAGAGATATATAAAACTATAATACTTATGACAAACTCAATCAATGAGTTTCATATATATACTCTTGGCTTACATTGAAAGCTGCTATATTCCCAAATGAACTGGATTTCATGTTCCTTAATTCACTGGGAATACTAAGCACACATTTTATAAATAAGAGGAAAAGTTCCAAACGGCAATCTAAAGGTATGGCATTTATATGTTTTATATTTCCTTTATTCATATTTTGGAAATGTTTGTCATCTTCAAAAAGGGGGAGATTTTTGGCTAAATGGACATCTATAAAATCCCTTTGTTTTGATTATGACAAACATTTCATTCTTATTTATCTAACGAGCTACTTGAGTGTGCAGGATTATGGTGGATGACGAAGCAACTAGGGAGATCATAAGTTTATAGTTTTATTTTCATGCAATGTAATCACTATTGTAAAAACTTGTACAATTATATAATGTACAAGTACCTAGATTGCATGTAAATCAAGCATTGGATCTTCCCTAGCTACACACCATAGTTAGACAAGTCATCCCTTCCAATAGGATCACTTTATGCACACTCATGCACACACTTAGTATCTTAATTGATAGATTGAAACAGAGTCAATCTCGGTCGACACACTCCTCGACCGAGACACTCTCGGTCGACAACCTTCTCGACCGAGAATTGACCTAAAGTAGCCGTTAGACTTAGCAAATGAGTTAGTTGGCAGTTGGAAGTGAACGTTGCACTCAGAGTGCCTGTCGGTCGAGGAAAGCTCGACCGAGTGGGTGTCTCGGTCGACCATCTGTCGACCGAGACGGTCTCTGACAGAATCTGCAGAGTTAAAGCAATTAGCCGTTGTAAAAACGACCAATCTATTCCTAACGGCTAATTGAGCACTTGGAACCCCCTAGAAACTATCTAGAAGGTCCTTAAGCATACTTAGGCTATCCCTATAAATAGGACAAGCTATAGGACACTAGATTTCACCTTGCTACACTTGAGAATTCTTTCTAAGCACTTTTGAGCAATCTTTTACAAGCAATTGAGCACTGTGATCACTTGGCCATATTCCATCTAGCTCAAGCTCGTCCTATAGGCTAGATTTTCCTAACCCTAGCATCCACAAGTCTATTACCTTGGCTAGGAAAATCCATACGCTTGATATAGGCAATTCAAGCCTTGAGCTTAAAAGGATAAGTTGTACTTTCTTATTTTCTTTCTTGTTCCTTGTAATATTTGTACTCTTCGTTGCTACTCCAGGGAGGAGGCTGCATATAGGAAGAGGGTGAAGCTCTTCGTGTGAAGAGGAGGACTTTGGACTACTTCAGAAGGCTATCTTGACGGGAAGCTACTTCGGGAGGGAGGCTACTTCAAGGGGGAGCTTGAAGTTACTCCAAGGAAGGCTGCTTCAAGGTTGGCAAGATTACTTCTAGGTGAAGGCTGTCCAAAGGGTGTTTAGAGAGTGTTGTAATTTTATGTAACATCCTTGAAAGGTAATAAAATTCAATACTTTCAAAATCCCGGTTGGGTAAGCAACCGGGTAGTGGACTGACTCCTTAGTATTTGCTAAGGTGGAACCACTCTAAACACCTGTGTCTCTCTTCTTATCTTTCACTTTGGTTGTTTGAGTTTAAATTGTTTTAAATTATCATAAAACTCTATTCACCCCCCCTCTAGAGGTTTTCAGTTGTGATGGGAAAGACGATTCGGTAGCTAAGCGAAACGCGATCCAAAACATGCAAGCTAGAGTTCAGATATCCAACACAGCAGTTACCCAATCATAAGGCATCAAGCATTAAACAAATAGCAATTTAGCATTTCTATTTCCATAAGCAATAAGGGTCTTAATACAATGCATAAGCTAAGAATTTAAATAACAGAATTAAAGATAGATGTCGCCTTCTTGATGTAGAAGAACGACAGACTACTGTAGCTCTCCTGCCCGATACCGGTCAGGAGCCGAGCCCAATACGGAAGTGTCGGGCGGCACCCCCTCTCGGGCAGCGCCGACTGACGACTGACTGTATCGCTCAAGGACCCTGGCCGATACGCTCATGTCGGGCGGTGCACCCTCTCGGGCGGCACGCATGACGGGCGGAGCGTATCGGGTTCGATATCGTGTCGCGCAAAGAGCTGCGAGTCTACTGTCGGGCACTCATGTCGCTCATCTTCGCTGGCCGATATTGGCCCGCAGTGTCGCCCGGGGTAACACTAAGTGAACCATCCCTTCCCTCTCAGGATGAGGGAAAGCTCACCTAGTGTCGCCCGGCACAGGCACTGGGGCGCGATACTCTTGCTCTCACAGCTTCCTTCGAAGGTGGCCCTCGAACTTTCGGACTGTCTTTTCCGAATTCTCTCGACTTGTCCGAACTATCCGACCTTTCCGACGGTCCGTCTGTCCGACCGTCTTTTCGGCTTCCTGTAGCTGCTATTTATAGGCGGTGGTTGAAGGAGTTATGGCGCTCGAAGTGCCACGTAGCTCCTCCATACGTCGGTCGATGGATGTGGATGGACGATACAGATGCGTCTTGGTGCGAGGTGCTGGCTATCGGTCACGTGGCGGGCGGCACGCCTGCCGGTGGGTGGTCGTGTCGCCCGACGAGCTAGATCATCGGTGCAGCTTTGGCTCCCTGTCGGGTAGAAGGTGTATCGGACGGCACGTTTCTTTTGTACAACACCCTTCTCCGTCGAGCATCCTTGTGTCGCCCAGCCCCTGTCGGGCTGGGGTTGTATCGGGCGACAGGAAGGCCGAGGCGGGCTTAGACTTATTGTGGGCCGGAATCGGCCTTATTGCACAAAAACGAGGAAAACTCTGTAGAAGATAGGAAAATTTGGAATAAGAGCGTTGCTTGGCCAATTATTGCGAAAATGCTAATAAAATAGAGGAAAATAGCAGAAAAGGGTAGTTTTGATAACAGAATAAAGGGCAAAAACGTCACAAAATATGGTGTTATCAAGTACCTATAATTCCCTCAGGCTGGTGTACATGGAGATCTTGTCACGTAGTCAACTAAAGCCGATCTGGCATCGTCCACCAAGATCATCAGCTAATGTCAATCAAAGCAGCTCAAAGTCAGAGTCAGCAGTAGCTAACATCTAAAAGGGGGAAAATAGATGTTGTTTACTCACCATAATGGTAAGACCCTCGAACGCGCCCAGTGTAGATACTCTCTTAGTCTTCTTCTTCGACGCATCCCCCGGATCCAAAGTTGTAACTTCCTCAACGCTCTCATTCCCCTCGGCTGGCTGTTTCTTCGAAAGAACAGTAGCATCACATTCCCCTGCTTCAACATCGACAGTAATGGAAGAAGGGTTGTAGTGTTGCTGCTCCGCATCAACCTTGACCGCATTTGCCATCTGTGCATATGATGCCTGCAACCATTAGTGCATATCAAAAAAGTGATTGAATCAAAGAAATTCATAATTATGCTCAAGATGAGTAATATGTTTCAGAGGAAGTTAGGGATTTTAGAAAATAGTCAAGAATCATATAATATTTTTAGAGGAAGCTAGGGACTCTAGAAATTCATTTGTTATAACACCGACATAAATTTGCATCCATTAGTGCTGGAAAATGTGTACATGTAGCAACTTAAACTAGCTTCTTAAGAAAAGGATTTCTAGATAAAGATAACACATTCAACAGAAGGCCTTAAAATCTCACAAGGAAGTAAAGTTAACAACAAATTGATATGATTAGATATTCAATCAACAACATACCAACCTCACTAGATCACAACACAGCCATAACTTCAAAGAAAGATTCAAACCAACATTCATCAACCCAGGCCCATCCAAACTAACAGAATATGTTGCACCTATCTTCACAATTATCTTGTCTTCAACTGAGCCCTGCAAGATCTTATATATGTAGAATCTCAATAGTCATTCCCTACTTGTTTTGGTGAAATGGAACCCGATTAGGTTCTTTCTTGGTGAAATAAATGAGGAAATAAAATGGATACAATTGAGTGCATAGGCAGGTGCAATTATCTAGCTAACTTACAAGAAGAATGTGACATTATGATAATAGACCTCTACAATAGCTTTTTCCCTCAGATGTGGTGTGATTCTCCTTCAAACAATGTCCATGTGACCCCTATTCCAGCAAGCCACAGTAGAGACTTTCCAATCAGTAGGTTGTTATCAACAACCATGAGCAACAAGTGATCTTAATGTTCACCCAAGCGAGGCCATCCTCACATTCTATCTATTAAACACAATAAATTATCTATATGTTTTCTAGAATAAAAATTACCTAAAGGACATGGGGAGGTAAACTACTGGGAAGGGGTGATAGTGAACAAAGCAGTGGGAATCAGTAGGCATCTTAGAAGCAACCCATGCATGAGGTGGATGTTAAATGGAAGGCAAATATAGTCTACAACCAGAAATATTCATACACGACTACTCGAAACAACCAATGAAAATCATAAAGAATGCTAGTAGAACGGCATGAATTACTATTTCAGATAAAATCCACCAACCTGATAAGATTTAACAAGTAAAGAATGCCTACAGCAGGTGCCCAATAATATGACTTTTCTTTAGAGTTTGTTTCTTAAGTTATTCCTATAGAAGACAAGGTAGCTTGATCAGTAGGGGTATCAAACAAAGTCTGAAGACCCAACAAGACTAGCAAAAAGTCAGCTAGATCTTTATCAACCAATGGAAAAGTAAAAGGAAGGCATGGCCACAGTAGAAGATGAGCGACAACATAGAGAACTGTCGGCTCCACATCTGAATAAATGTGCAAAAGTAAGTGGATAACCATCTATGGAGAGAGATTCAATCATATAACTAATAGAGAAAAAATAATACATAGAGCACTAAAGGTTTAAAATAGTGTTGACCAAAAACATTATACATGAAAAGTGAATGGATATCCATGATGAGCTGGTAAAGAAATTAGTCTAATGTTGCACAAGCTCTGCTCCTCGCATCATGTGGTGGCCAACAAAATATGTTCTAGAATATGGATTCCTATTAATACTACAATAGTGATGAAAGTCATGTGTGTATATACCACATTATGAAGGAAAGAAATCAGGGCATCAGGTGTATACATTCCAATGTGATGGTTTAATGGCTTGATGTGTTCTTATTTTCAATTCAAGTATAGTGAATTCTGATTATTAATTATAGACCGGTGTTGGATTATATGGATTTAACAGGACATTTGAATTGCTAATTTGCTATTGCTTGTTGTAGGTTGCTATGGAGACTGATGCATATCCTGTACCAATCAAGATTTTTCATAAACCTTAAAATGAACAACAACAAAACACAGCCAGGGGTTAAAAAAACGAGCTATATAGAAAGAATCAACTTTGTAGAATAGAACACCATTAGAAGAGGATGCACAACTAGGAAAAAACAAATTAAGCCACATGTTCACAACCTTGAGAATCCAGCAACACAAACAGTCTAGCCTCATTTTGAAGAATGCAAGAAACACAAACAATCTAGTGAAACAGTGTGGGGTATTGTTACTTCATGTGCAACTGAACGTAGCATGATTCTTGCTCAAGTTGATCTATAGTCTTGTTTTGTTTTGTCATCTCTTTGGTTTCCTTGTTCAACTAGTAAAGTAGTGCAACCAATCTGACAAAATAGTGCAGAAAAACCAGTCTTCCTTTTCTTTATATCTTGCTCATTTCAGTTATTAGACACCAGGAATTTCTTAGGACTGTCTGTTTACAGCTCCATTCTTTGTGGAAGATCGGTTTTCCTTCTTCTTTTACTATCACCAAATGGATATTGTGACAAAGTGGAATTCTTGAGCTTAATTTTGAGGACGAAATATCTTTTAAGGTGTGTAGGATGTGATGGAGTGGGTTTTGGAAATCCATAAATCTCCAATAACATATTAGAATCCATATCTTGAGTTATAATGAGAGTTCCAAGTGTTTTGGTAAAGTGGAGATGTTAAATGAGATTTATATAATGATTAATAACTCTCTTTATATGCCTTCTTGAGGAATTTAATTGGATGGTGTAACAATTGAGTTTTGGCACCAATTTTGAGTAGAAGGTAGCTTGAGTGGTAGGAAAACTATGGTTAAATTTTGGTGTCATTTGGAGGTTCCTAGAGGAAGTTATTGAGGTTTGATTTTGGGGAATTAATGTACATTGTTGGTGTTGATTAGCCTAAGTTGTTGGTTATAATAGATGTCACGCTCCTTGTGGTTAGTTCAGGATGCACGGACCTTTTCTGGCCATTGGATCTCAGACCCCGTGGTCAAGGGCACTCTGAAGGAGAGGCCACGGATCGTCTTAGTGAGTGTCATCTCCTGGCCCTTGGATGCAAGATCGAAGGCCTCTGAGTCTTCTCTAACCTTGCGGTTAGAGCCAGCTGAGGCCGTGGGTTTCCCCCACCACTACTCTCCATGATCGTGGGGTGAGAGGGGAGTTAGAGCGAGCCTTTGATCTCGGATCATCCTGACTAATACCCGGACCCCTCACATCAGAGTCATCGTGTTCGATGCTGGGAGAACCACCCACTTCCCCGTCCTGTCTCTCCACCAGCCAGTACAACCCCTGTCCATGGGAAATAATAGGGAACGAGGATTAGAAAAGAGAGGTAGAGGGGTGATAGCTGAAGGTGAGGATGAATGAAGCTAGGCCGAAACCAAGAGAAAAGTATGTGAGCCTTTTTCCGTAGTTGAGGTGGAGGTTCCATGGCGGATGGACCTAACCTGACCGGAAGTGATGGCAAGCTCGGGAGCTGTGGGGAGAGGTTCTCGCCACAAGAGAAGGTTGAAAATGGACTTGTGGAGGCGGTGCCAAGCTCTTGGAAGCCTCATCTTGGCGCGAGGATGACCTGAGGCAAGACGCCTCTTTTGCCCCTCCGCAGCGGGGCCGACGCCAGAGATCCCGCCGATCTAGTACGGCAGAGGCATAGCTTCGGAGTTGAGTGGACGCGGAGATGCGGAGTCATGCGTCGAAGGTGAGTGTGGCTTTTGTAGACGACGAGGACCACTCCAACTGCGTTGGTTACTCGCCAGAGGAGGACTCATGCGGCGGAGCTCTGTTTCGCAGAGGAAACAGAGTCCTCGCGTGCGAGATTGCGAGCAAGGGGGGAAGCCGCCCCGGGTTATCGGTCCAGGGGTTCGCGGATCCCACACAAGATCCGGAGCGGGTCCAGGAAATGAGAACCGGCCGAGCCGACGCTGAACCAGGGAGAACCAGCCGCATCAAGCTTGGAAGAGCAGCGCCCAAGCAGAGCCACGTGTCGACTACTCATTGGTCAGAATAAGGTAAACAATCAGAAAATCCCAGATTTTGTATAAATCATAATAATTATCTCGAGCATCAGAAAAATATAAGTAATATACCAAAATGTTCAGAAAAATGCGTAGAACAACCTGAAATTATAATATCTACCTTTTAATGCTTTAATATTAGTGATATCTTGATAGTAGTGAAATGCTTAATTGATGAATAATAAATGTCAAATGATGTTCTAAAATTATGGAAAAATGTCAGTAACTCCATAATAATGTTTATAATGCACCTGATGTCAAGGATGATCATGTTGATGTACGAAATTATGTAATTTACTTAATGTTGCCATTTAGGGCTTTTAACCCTAAATAAAATACAATTAATGCATACATGCCCAATAAAAGATGAAATTCACAGAGTAAGCTCATATCAGTATTTGGAACCTCAGTTTTAATTATGATATCAAAATGATGAACATAATCCATGTTATATGAAGATGATCCTTAATACAGGTTATGAAACCCTAATCTAGGTTAATGATGTAACCTAGGGTTAATTAATGTGCACAAAAATGCTATGGAAGATAATGTTCAGATAATGGACCATAATCTGTAAAATGACATCAGTAAGATAATTCTAAGTCAAGAAGACAAGTAATAATGTATATAACCTAATGAGCTAAGAGAAACCCTAATGAACACGATTAGGGTTAAGATGAGATGTAAGATGATTACAACCTGATGGTGATATGTAATCTTATCTTAATCAGGTTTAACCAAGGATATAGATGACATCAGGGATGTGATTAGGTTTATCTCTTTGGAAGGTACGCCATTACCTCTTACTTGGCTTATTATACATTATGCTTGTGTTATATGGCAGTAAAGACTTGGCATATGGTATTGATTGAAATGATTATTCCTGTATGTTAAGTTGCTTGAGCTTTTCCATACTTATGACTATGAACACATGAAACATAATATATCTGTTCCATTATATGAAAGCACTAACTCTTTGGTAGTGTGCTTGGAAGTGACCTAACTCTTTGGTAGTGGTCACATTGTACATATGACCTAACTCTTTGGTAGTGGTCTGACCTAACTCTTTGGTAGTGGTCACCTTGTACAATGATCTAACTCTTTGGTAGTAGATCATAAGGCCTTACATCTCATTCTCATTGGTAGCAGAGATGATGCATTATTCCCTCAGGTGGCAAATGCATGGATATATAATGGAAAATGTGCTTAAAATATGGGTTCTCTTTTGTTAATGAATATCTTTGTGCAAGTATATGTTTTTCTTATATTCTTCTGTTACTGCCAAGTATTAGTTTTATCTTATTGCCAAGATATGATGAGAGGTATATAAAAGACACGTAGGCGTACTCAGTACAATATTCATGAAATATTGTGCTGACGTGTACCGCATGTAATCTTTTGTTTAGGTTGTGGTTATGCTCTTGAAGATCCAGGATAGTGGAGAGTTGTGTAGCGAGCTGATGTACAGGTGGACCTGTTGTCTTAAGATCCTGTAGTTTAGTTGTAGCTCATGTATATGTATAGTTTGCTGTTCAATATGTAATATCAAATGTTGTAACAATTCATTATGTAATTATATGTTGAATGGTGAACATGTGTTGTGGGTTATTTATTGTTCATGTGCATGTGCTACTGATTGTTTCCTTCTGACTCCCTTGATTTTCTTCTTCTTAGCCTAGTGTACGATGTTTAAATTGGGATTCTTGCTGAGGTGAGGGTTTCAATTTGGACGTCTCACATCAGATTAAGTTTTAGAAAATCCGGGGACGTCACAGGTGGTATCAGAGCATGAACAATAGCAAAGCCTGACATTTGCTCATCATGCAACTCAAAACTAAAGAACATTGAACCTTAATAATCTTTAGGGTTAGATTAGTCATCTCTTAGAGACTAGATCTGACATAGCCTCTAGGTTAGCACCTAGATGTCCGAGAACTAGGTCTAGACTAGTGCTTGTTGAGTAGCAAGTCCTGAGATGTCGTTCTTTCCTTGTAGTGCAGCGGTATGGGACGTTGCACTATTTGGAAATGACGTGCATCAAGGGAAGAGAAACCCTAGACATATTGCGCACGTTGTCTAGAGTAGCTACACTAGTCTACCCCTTGTTCTCACCCTTTTCACTAGTTTTCATGACATTGTACTCTCTACTATGTGTGGGGCACTCGTTTCTGGATTTGGTTTTTGATTCCAATCGGATCGAACCTTGGTAGTTTTCTCTGACGCTTGTTTTATCGGAGAAAAACTATATAATATTTTATTATGTATATGTATTACAAAAATGTGTCCCCACACAAGTACGAGTAGGAGGTGGTCATGTAACCTAAGTGAAAGTGAATGACATCAGTCTAGAAGAGAGTGTAGTTCTAGATTAGATGTCTAGAGCCTTGTTTGCAATATATGATAGATGGAATAGATGAAATAAGCTATGATGTAAGTCTTATATAGAAAACATAAGATAGTTTGTGATAATCTCTGTTTGACTTTGAGGACATAAGTTTAGTTTGAGGTTTTGAGATAAGTGTTGATGATGCAAGTAACTAGGCTTTTATGAGATAAGATATGTTAGGTTGAGACGAGGTTGTGAGTCAGCATGAGCCTCAAGCTCTTTTACGAAGGAGGACCTCTAGTGTTAGGACCAGTTTAGGGGTTAACTCCAGAGAGAGTGAGACCCATTGGGAGAAGGTTAGAGAACCTAAACTCCAAGATATGAGAATTATGAGATATGTGACATGTCCTAAACTAGACTACTCCTGAGTGATTGAGTTGAGTCGCTTTATGCATGATTCCTATAGTCTTGTTGAACCCTAGATGTCCTTGGGAGGACCAAACCCTAGAGACAAGAGAGAGGCTGGATACATGTGCATATGTGAATATGAATATGAGTGCCTGCCATCTGGGTGAGGGAGAGAGCCCAAGACCCTGGAGGAGGTAGCTATGTTAGCTTTTGAGAAGCCTCATGCTCGGGTTGGTGGTTTCCCATATAGGAATCTAGTGGTTTCATGTATAAGAGAGTTTTGGGTAAGCATGTTTCATGGGTAGAAGACCTATGAATAGTATGTTGTAGCACGTTTGGTTTGTGCTTATGTGGCTAGATCTTGTAAGGCTATCACTAGTGCCAATGAGGTAATCTGAGAACCCTAGACTAAGAGAGGGAAGATAAAGCATGTGCATACGAGATACTCATAGAGTTGAGTTAACTCAGATAGACTGAGCATGGTGATGCCCTCATGATATGGGTCATGGGAACCTCAATTGGACTAGATGAAGTTTTGATGCATGTTTGATAAGCCACTTGTATAAGTTGGTTAGCACAACCATGATATTATATATATAAGGATGTGATCCAATCTTGAGATATGATAGTGGATATGATATGATGGAAACCTAGAGATGGTTTAATAAATATCGATGCATAAATGGTTAACCATGTACATGAATAATGATGATAATGTGAAATTGTTGGTTAATCTTGTGATGAAATCACTAGTAAATCTTATATTTTACTATAAGAAATGGAATAAGATCATATGAATGAAACATGTTACATGATGTGTTAATCTTAGTGCTTAATAAAGATGAAAATATAGTTTGACACTTAACACAACATAATGATGATGACACCTTAATATGATCTAGATGGATAAAGTGGGATAACTTTAGTTAACTCCCTCCTAAAAGGTATATGTTAATGTTGAACATATTCTGACAATTGGTTCAATAAAATGTTGATGACACCTTGATATAATGGGTTAACCTTTCTTAACTCCTTTAGAACATGGTAACATGATGTGGGAACCCTAATGCATGGGTAAAGATAAGGAAGCAACCCTAATATATGAGATAGGTCATGACATAACCTAAGTTTCTAAACCTTGAGTTCAACCCTGAGTAGAGTGTTTGTGCACCAAGATGGTTGTAAAACCTCCTAATAGTGCTTTGGATACATGGTTCTAGGTAACCTTTGTGGATATGTTACACCTAGAATAGTGCCTACATGTTGATGAAGACCTGGTAGTTTTCCTTGGAATATGAGTATGGTTGACTTTCGAGGACCAAAGTTCTTTTAAGATGTATATGATGTGACAAAGTGGAATTCTTGAGCTTAATTTTGAGGACGAAATATCTTTTAAGGTGTGTAGGATGTGATGGAGTGGGTTTTGGAAATCCATAAATCTCCAATAACATATTAGAATCCATATCTTGAGTTATAATGAGAGTTCCAAGTGTTTTGGTAAAGTGGAGATGTTAAATGAGATTTATATAATGATTAATAACTCTCTTTATATGCCTTCTTGAGGAATTTAATTGGATGGTGTAACAATTGAGTTTTGGCACCAATTTTGAGTAGAAGGTAGCTTGAGTGGTAGGAAAACTATGGTTAAATTTTGGTGTCATTTGGAGGTTCCTAGAGGAAGTTATTGAGGTTTGATTTTGGGGAATTAATGTACATTGTTGGTGTTGATTAGCCTAAGTTGTTGGTTATAATAGATGTCACGCTCCTTGTGGTTAGTTCAGGATGCACGGACTTTTTCTGGCCGTTGGATCTCAGACCCCGTGGTCAAGGGCACTCTGAAGGAGAGGCCACGGATCGTCTTAGTGAGTGTCATCTCCTGGCCCTTGGATGCAAGATCGAAGGCCTCTGAGTCTTCTCTAACCTTGCGGTTAGAGCCAGCTGAGGCCGTGGGTTTCCCCCACCACTACTCTCCATGATCGTGGGGTGAGAGGGGAGTTAGAGCGAGCCTTTGATCTCGGATCATCCTGACTAATACCCGGACCCCTCACATCAGAGTCATCGTGTTCGATGCTGGGAGAACCACCCACTTCCCCGTCCTGTCTCTCCACCAGCCAGTACAACCCCTGTCCATGGGAAATAATAGGGAACGAGGATTAGAAAAGAGAGGTAGAGGGGTGATAGCTGAAGGTGAGGATGAATGAAGCTAGGCCGAAACCAAGAGAAAAGTATGTGAGCCTTTCTCCGTAGTTGAGGTGGAGGTTCCATGGCGGATGGACCTAACCTGACCGGAAGTGATGGCAAGCTCGGGAGCTGTGGGGAGAGGTTCTCGCCACAAGAGAAGGTTGAAAATGGACTTGTGGAGGCGGTTCCAAGCTCTTGGAAGCCTCATCTTGGCGCGAGGATGACCTGAGGCAAGACGCCTCTTTTGCCCCTCCGCAGCGGGGCCGACGCCGGAGATCCCGCCGATCTAGTACGGCAGAGGCATAGCTTCGGAGTTGAGTGGACGCGGAGATGCGGAGTCATGCGTCGAAGGTGAGTGTGGCTTTTGTAGACGACGAGGACCACTCCAACTGCGTTGGTTACTCGCCGGAGGAGGACTCATGCGGCGGAGCTCTGTTTCGCAGAGGAAACAGAGTCCTCGCGTGCGAGATCGCGAGCAAGGGGGGAAGCCGCCCCGGGTTATCGGTCCAGGGGTTCGCGGATCCCACACAAGATCCGGACCGGGTCCAGGAAATGAGAACCGGCCGAGCCGACGCTGAACCAGGGAGAACCAGCCGCATCAAGCTTGGAAGAGCAGCGCCCAAGCAGAGCCACGTGTCGACTACTCATTGGTCAGAATAAGGTAAACAATCAGAAAATCCCAGATTTTGTATAAATCATAATAATTATCTCGAGCATCAGAAAAATATAAGTAATATACCAAAATGTTCAGAAAAATGCGTAGAACAACCTGAAATTATAATATCTACCTTTTAATGCTTTAATATTAGTGATATCTTGATAGTAGTGAAATGCTTAATTGATGAATAATAAATGTCAAATGATGTTCTAAAATTATGGAAAAATGTCAGTAACTCCATAATAATGTTTATAATGCACCTGATGTCAAGGATGATCATGTTGATGTACGAAATTATGTAATTTACTTAATGTTGCCATTTAGGGCTTTTAACCCTAAATAAAATACAATTAATGCATACATGCCCAATAAAAGATGAAATTCACAGAGTAAGCTCATATCAGTATTTGGAACCTCAGTTTTAATTATGATATCAAAATGATGAACATAATCCATGTTATATGAAGATGATCCTTAATACAGGTTATGAAACCCTAATCTAGGTTAATGATGTAACCTAGGGTTAATTAATGTGCACAAAAATGTTATGGAAGATAATGTTCAGATAATGGACCATAATCTGTAAAATGACATCAGTAAGATAATTCTAAGTCAAGAAGACAAGTAATAATGTATATAACCTAATGAGCTAAGAGAAACCCTAATGAACACGATTAGGGTTAAGATGAGATGTAAGATGATTAGAACCTGATGGTGATATGTAATCTTATCTTAATCAGGTTTAACCAAGGATATAGATGACATCAGGGATGTGATTAGGTTTATCTCTTTGGAAGGTACGCCATTACCTCTTACTTGGCTTATTATACATTATGCTTGTGTTATATGGCAGTAAAGACTTGGCATATGGTATTGATTGAAATGATTATTCCTGTATGTTAAGTTGCTTGAGCTTTTCCATACTTATGACTATGAACACATGAAACATAATAAATCTGTTCCATTATATGAAAGCACTAACTCTTTGGTAGTGTGCTTGGAAGTGACCTAACTCTTTGGTAGTGGTCACATTGTACATATGACCTAACTCTTTGGTAGTGGTCTGACCTAACTCTTTGGTAGTGGTCACCTTGTACAATGATCTAACTCTTTGGTAGTAGATCATAAGGCCTTACATCTCATTCTCGTTGGTAGCAGAGATGATGCATTATTCCCTCAGGTGGCAAATGCATGGATATATAATGGAAAATGTGCTTAAAATATGTGTTCTCTTTTGTTAATGAATATCTTTGTGCAAGTATATGTTTTTCTTATATTCTTCTGTTACTGCCAAGTATTAGTTTTATCTTATTGCCAAGATATGATGAGAGGTATATAAAAGACACGTAGGCGTACTCAGTACAATATTCATGAAATATTGTGCTGACGTGTACCGCATGTAATCTTTTGTTTAGGTTGCGGTTATGCTCTTGAAGATCCAGGATAGTGGAGAGTTGTGTAGCGAGCTGATGTACAGGTGGACCTGTTGTCTTAAGATCCTGTAGTTTAGTTGTAGCTCATGTATATGTATAGTTTGCTGTTCAATATGTAATATCAAATGTTGTAACAATTCATTATGTAATTATATGTTGAATGGTGAACATGTGTTGTGGGTTATTTATTGTTCATGTGCATGTGCTACTGATTGTTTCCTTCTGACTCCCTTGATTTTCTTCTTCTTAGCCTAGTGTACGATGTTTAAATTGGGATTCTTGCTGAGGTGAGGGTTTCAATTTGGACGTCTCACATCAGATTAAGTTTTAGAAAATCCGGGGACGTCACAGATATACACATGACTGATGATCCTCCTAGAAATTCAAGATTAAGGCCGAGAAAGAATACAATGACAACTATTGAGTCAATTTATTTGAGTTTTGAAATCTAATGAATGTTTCTTAATACATTAGTAATGATTTGATGTATGAAGATACCCATTAAAAGACATGAGATTTACTATTTCATATATATCCCAACATTCTAAGATGTCACATGTTAACAATTGCTACACTGCAGCTTGCTCCTAGTAAGTGATTGAGGACCATTACGATCAAATTTTAGGTCACTTGAGAGAGTTTGAGGCTAGCTGCCATGTCTCTACTGACTTGGCTAGTCTACAAAAGCAACATCAAGAACTCATAGGCACAATTTTTGGTAAGCCTCCCCAAGCATACTTTGAGAGTTTTTAGATTGTATGATAACCTCTAGCAGACCTGTATGATGTAAACAATGTTTTGTGCCTTTCTAGCAGTAGATTTGGATAGATACTATGTAGAGGGTGTGATGGGGTCACAAGGGGGCATAGAGGTCCTAAAGGATAATGCCAGTCTTCGTCTCCCAAGTTTTAGATATGGGGAAACAATCACATTGAAGATGTGCATGGAAAAGCATGGGAAACAGTCATTTTTAAGTTTCTGAGGTAGCTTTTCATTGTCATTGCTACTTCTATCATGACTTATACTAATAGTGTGGCACATATGGTGATCATATCCCATTCTATGTTAAGGCTCCTTTGCAGCTAAAACCATTAGCTTCCTTAACGTCCAACTCCCATGAAGTAGAAATGCAGTCACGTACTGTGCTCTTCTAATTGGAGAATTTCTATGGTGTATGTCATTGGTTAATCAACTTTAGAGATAATTCTGATATATTTGACAAGTTATCTTTGTTCCCTAATCAGAAGAAATTTTCTTTTTCATCTTGGTTGAAAGAATCCACTCCACAACGACAGGAGTCTCCACAATCACAAGGGGAAACATCCTGTATGAAAACACTTATAAAAGTGGACATCTGGAAACTGAGTAACGAAATGCTATCTCATAATGATCACCTCCATATGGTTGTTATCTTCCCCTAGTGGCATTTATCTAACATGATCATAACTAGATCATGGAGTCACAACTCACAAGCAAGAAAGCTATGGATGAAGTATGAGAAAAGAAACAGAGAGAGTTATCCATTGAAACATCATTTTAATTAGTGTTGTAAAACAAGAAACAAACACATGAGTTGGACACTCAGGACTTTGATGAAGAGACTCAAGTGTTTCACAAGAAGCTCATAGAATGCAATAACTTGAAAAACCAACAGATCCCCACACAGGAAACAAAAAAGTATATATGAAATCTACATTTTGTTACAAAACAAAAACATGACATATGGACTTGGATCATGCAAAGCTTGATTCCAAATCCACTAAAGAAGCCATTGTAAATGGATATAGGTATATTAAAACAAAGGATTTATTATCCTAATCAAGTTTTGGGGTGGAATGGAGAAATGGAAAAGTATTTCATGTCCAAATCACATCAAAACATTTAAGCAAATAATCAATGAAGTAGTTCCTTGGTTTATACTAACACTATTTCACTTGTTTGGTTTTGTGGCTCCAATTGTCCAGGAAAGTGGCTACCTTCTTAACACAAGGTTTCTACCATTGTGGCAATAGATGATGTATTGAAAGTAGCACTACACTCTTTGTCTAAAATGAAGTTTGATTGTATGGACAATGACTATTTGCTTATCAATTTGAACCTAGTGGGAAAACAATTCCCCCTTTAACACATTAATCGTGTGGATTCAAACATAAAAATAAGTAATATTAGATTAGACAAGGTGAGTATCGTAATTGAAAAACTAGTGAACTGGCCTAGAATTTTCATATAGAACAAGATTCATTAGTCACTCCAAATCTGGATCATATATAAGTAGTATTAGATTATCAATTTCCAGTCCTAGACTCAGAATGAGACATTCTTGGTTTTGGATGTCACTTATGTGATTTAGAAACACTCTAATATCTCTTGTATGCTTTCAGATTGATACTGGAGCTAATATTTCTATATGGAACATTCCATGGGTGAATAGCCAGCTACTCAAAGACATTATTGGCACATGTTAGTCCCTTAATTCAGGATTCAGTGGTACTCAAATTGTGAGTGCTCTCATCAGCAACTCACAGTGGCGTATTCCTTATACCAGAGGCATTGAAATAATGGAAAATGTCTGCAGGGAAATCAAGATCCACAATGAGGTCCTCTGCCACTTGAAAGGGCTTCATTATATCTCCTTGAAAGGTGTCTGGGAGCTATGCAGAAATCAGCACGCTGGGTTTGAATGGGCGAGATGGGTATGGACCTCCAAATCTCCTTGTAGGTTCATCATCACTGCATGGAAGGCACTTCAGAGGAAATTCACTACTGAAGTCTTTCTTAAATGCAGAGGATTCATCTTAGCCTCGAGTTGTGCTATTTTCTACACTGTTATAGAAGACATTAACCACTGGCTATGGTTATGTAAGTCACAAGGGAGATCTGGGAATGAGCCTAGCCCAGCATAAACATCAATCCTTACTACATTTTAGAGCAGGTCAAAGTGAAGAAGGGTAGGAAAGCAATTACATTATAAATGAGATTAGTTTATGAGGTGAATATTTTTATAACCAAATACTATGTTGGTTATAATATTTCATAACCTGATATTTTATTTTTTTTCATCAGAATGCATTCAACACTCTACACCTTGAACTATCATTTCAGATGTAGCTTATCCATACCATATCAAGACAGATTCATGTGTCCTATATGATTGTACCAAGCGTTGACGTCAAACAATGGTACCACTGCATACAAAGATTAGTTTTTTGGTGTTTTGTGAATTTTTATAGGTGGAACCAATCATAAAGATCTGAAACAGAGCATCCCTACAGAAAAATGTGCTTCTACAAACTCAAACGATTTTATCAGAGTTGAAGCTCAGTTAAAACAACCCAAGAATAGATTCAGTGATGAATGTGACTGAAACCTACAGTCATTGCACTATACTCACGGTCTAGATTCAGTGATGCCATCAGATTGATATCAACTAAACCTCTAGTGAGGATCCTTCCACCATACTACAAAATCTGCAGAATAGAAGAATTGTGACAAAATCCAAGTAATAAAGAAATATCCATGCATCTACTTAATGCCCAAACTTCCAAATTACAACTGTTATGCAACTTAAGCCTAACTACTACAAGGACCATTCACAGAAAGAAAAAAAATCATTTTTACACTTTGGTATTGGCATTCTCAATAGAACATACACTCCCCCAGTTACAAAATAGAATGAGTGGATGATGATAGATGATGAGGAACAGGAAAAGTTAACAATGATATATGTTTACCTTTAGAATGTCTTCTTCATATCCACTGAGGTTAAAGCAACAATTCCAATGAAATTGATGGTAGCTCGATCATATGCTCTGTTTAATAAAGTTCCCAGGGTATGGTTGCATGAATGCAATTCCAATGTATCAATATCCAAAAAATTGAGGATAATTTGGCCAAACTGTAGTGAAGCCATGACCTAAATTAAGCTTCTCAGTCAAAGAAAAGTGTATAAAAAGTTCTTATTTGCATGATTTGACATTGGATCCTCCCTGTAAGCATTTTTTCCATGGTACCCATACATCGAATACTAACCCAAGAAAAGTCTCCTAGAATTATGCACCACTGCACTCAACAAGATATTTACGGATTCCCTCTTCTCCTTTAGTTATGCCTATGATCCTTTTAGGATCCCCATTTTACCAAGATTCTTAAATTATGTCCCACAAAAGTAAACACAGTAATAGTATGATCTTGAGAAAGGTAATAGTAAACTAGCATATTTCTATGAATCAATAATACAAATTAGAAATGTGATAAATCACTATTTCAATGAAGACATCAGTCAGTGGATCACAACTTAGTTGGATCCAAAACACCTAAAATACTTAAAGACTTATCCTTTAAGATGGACCAAGGCATGCTCCTACTACGTAAATTCCCTTTAGGCACACCTTTTTAATGAAAAAATCTTCATAAGTCAATGTAACGTCCATTAGTAACACACAACGTGGATACTAACCTATTGGACAATGTTTTGACAATCTGTGCACATTTGCAATGTGAATATGTATAGCAAAACAAATACAAGAATAATGATTTGATCAAATTATTAATAATAAGTTGCAGTGTCCCACTGGAAGTAGTGACAGTCGAAATGACTTTAGACTGATACCATGGGGCCATGATATCATACAAATGCACTTGAAAAATGAAATACTCTACCAATCCCTACCAGCTAGCACTTACACAAACCAATTGAGTTTGATTATTTCCTTTGAACTTGGCCAAATGCAAAGAAAGATTAGTAGAAATGTAATGAAAACCAAGCATGTAAATCTAACATGGTTTAACCAAATGGTTTAAAAGTCTAATACATACATATAATAATATTCTATTCACCTTTACTCTCATTTAACCTGCAAGGATCACCAAATGGATCTACAAGTGTCACGCCTGACCTGCAATGTGTATTTGAATAATCTTAAACTCCAATTCAGTTCTGTTTTGAGGATGTAATAACTCAAAAATCAAGGAAATATCTAGTGTCACTCAATTACACAAGAAAACATATATAGCTATATATATTATGTTCATATATAGTACATCAGTAAGAATCTTGCAAAGCCATAGTGGTTACCATAATGACAGAGTTGAACGAGCCTAGGCAACACAATAATACAGCTTGACATTGTCAACCGTGTTAACATTAGTGAAACAAACCTCAGCCCTTCCTATGCTAGCAATGACCATGGGCCTGTATATGGTAGTAATTGTCCATAAGAGCCCAGCAACCATCTATTAGACCAAATAGTTGAGGAACAGTTGCTTGAAGAACCTACAACAACAAGCAAACAAGAAAGTGCATTACCAAACAATGGCCAAGATAGTTAAGTGTCATGGACTTTGAGAACCTTCCACATGACATATAATTAAGAAAAACTCTAGTAATGTAGAACTATCGAACCAGACATGAGGATATAAGTTGACTCAAACAAGTTGGATGATAGGTTCCTACATTTTATATGTGAAGTAATAAGGACTACCTTAAACCATCAAGGCAATCAATTAATATGAAAACATGTAAACGTGTGAAACTATAGAATAATAGGTGAGTTAATGGCTTTAATGGCACATACCATCCATAAGGATGCACTAGGGGGTAGAAGAGGCACAAAATAGTATTAGAAATCATAAATCGTGACCTCACTATGAGTGGGAGAAGAACAATCGCTAAATCGGGTAACCCAGACGATGTACTGGGGAAGTTGGGTTTCAGCCGAAATCCTCACCCCTCCATTTTTGTCTCCTTGGGTGCTCCATCCTTCCAGCACCTGCTCAGGAAGTCCACGAGGCCATACCCTACACTTGATCCATTGTTCTTCGGCCATGATCCTCGCCCCCTCCCCCCACTTTTCTGTTTCTTTGGGGACTCTGTCCTTCCAGCATCACCGTTGGCAGTTTGTGAGATCAGGTGATAGTAAAGAGGATGACTTCAGGGGTGTTGCGCGAGGAAAGTGAGTTGAGTGAGAGAACGTGATCGGATAGGGGACTGTAGGGGGAGGGGAAGATAGCGAGAGGGAGAGCTAGCGCACGATGGATGGGGGTGGCTATCGGGGAGAGCCATCGTGGGAGGCGATGCGGGAGAGGGACTAAGGTAGTACACTCACAAGCCACACTTTGAAACCGCGCCAATTGGGCAAGGAGGGAGTAGCACGAGGGAAATTGAAATTTTGGATATTTTTGTTATTTGTATGGGGGAGAGGGACACGAGGCATTGATATGAGAATTATTATGTAATAAATTAGGATATGTAGGGAAGTTTGTAGTTATTACAATTAACTACATTCATTTTATTTTCATTTTTATAATTTGTAAAGATAAGTAATTTTAGCTATAAATACAATATATGTAGTTAGTATAATTGTAGCTAATTCACCTTTTTTATGTAGTGAAGTAAAAGATGCATAAGTAACCATAGTAACTTTAGGTTGTTAGCTTGGCCTTTAGGCAGCTACTAGGACATGAAGTTGAAAGCAAAGGTGTCTAGAAAGGATCAGGGTTTGGGGGCTGACAAGATTTTCCTCCGCACAACTACCTTGGTTTATGAGGACTCCTGAATCCATATGATACCAGCCTGGCCTGAGCTAATATGAATTGTTCATAATAGCATGCTTTTAGATAATAGTAGTCTTAGACGTCTATATGATTTATCTTTAGAGACCCTAATATGTTGAACTAGTCTCCAAGGTGTAAAGACTTGTTTGAGGATGGACAAGAGCAAGTTAACCCATAGTTCATAGTTAGTCTTTACAAGTTATGCTTCTTTTATTTGCATGATGCTTATGTAGTTGGATGTAAGGAAGTGTAGTTGAACCTTTTGTACCTAAAGAATAGTTTTGACTTAATAAGATGAATCATTTAAGGGGTGGAGAATAAGTTGTTTTCTTATATGTGGATGTTTTGATTTTGAGGATGAAATCCCTTTAAGGAGTGGTGTGTTGTAACATACTAGATCTCGGACCCTACCCTAGAAGTTGACATTTTGGACTTAGCCAAACAAGGTTGAAGGTTAGACCTAAATAGATGGTTAGTATAACCCCAATGAGCTAATGCATGTATATATCACCTTAATGTAACCTAATGTCCTAACATTAATCTTAGGTTTATAATTGATACATAAAATATGCCACATAACTCATTTTGGTGGTAATATGAAGATAAGAAACTTAATTCGATTTATAATTTAGATAATGCGCCATTAATGGGCCATATGACATATCTCATAAAAATAAGACTTAAAAGTGGAAAAAAACTTCAAATTCGAAATCTACATATCAAAATTAGCCTACATGTCAAATTTCATCTAATTTGGACAACCTTGAAATATTAGGATAAGTTTAGGAGAGAGAAAATGAGTAAAAGGCATAAGTAATGAATAATGCGATTATATAACTTCAGCATGCAAGGCGGTGAAGTCACACTCCAACAACAACTACATATTGGACTCCTCTTCAATTCTGCATAGATAGAAGGTTGGAGTAGCACTCAACTCCCATTTAATCAACCTATTTCTCATGGGAGTTTTGTTAAGAACGGGCCTATAGGCGTTGAAGCTCCATTATGATTGATGGCCTTAACACCAAATAATATCATGGCAAGGTGATTTTGGGAAAATCACCACTCCTTGGGCTTCCTGGGGTTCCAGATGCCATTCATCACCAACATCCCAATAATCATGTCTCATATATTTCCAGATTCTGATAATAATTCTCATGCATCACGATAGGTTTTCTCTCTTAGGATCCAACTCAAGGAATTCCTCCCCATACCTTCTTCACATCCATCTACTCCAAGGTCCAATAGGTTGTCTAGAACTAGCCTATCGACTCTCTTAGACATTGGCATAGTGATCTATCTCAATAGGGTTCTTAATACCCAACCAACCCACATAGAATGGCTTGGCAATCTAGTCCCCTGTGATAGAATGCCTCTTGCCAACCCACAAAACCCCTGCCATCACTGATTTACATTTATGAATAATGAACCAAGGAAGAATAGTTTGTAGGATCCAAAAATGGACCATGGAGACCAATACACTTCTGATGAAAACCTCTCTTCCAGTCACAGAAATGTTCAAACCAGTCCACCTAACAACCATAGCATAGAGCACAGCCACCACCTCCGTGTAATCCATCCCTTTTCTTCTCCCCCTGATAAGGGGATCCCCAAGTACTTTGTAGGTAAGTGCCCCTCTTGTACCCCTAAAGTATCATTCATTCTCCCTCTCCTTCCATCATAGGACTTGGAGAAGGAGGCCTTCAACTTCATATCACTAATGAACAAGCATGTCAGCTTCTAGAAGCACTCTAGCACTTCCTTCCCTCCTTTCATTTACTTCATATAACCCGTCGTAACTGTAAAACATCTTTAGCAAAGATCATGTGAGATAGAACCCTCACATCTTGGACCTTATATGTTTTGATGATCTCTTGGACTGTTGCCCAATCCAGCATAGTCATCAATCCCTCCATCGCAAAGGTAAACAATAAAGGTGATAAGCGGTCACACTGCTTCAAAGTGTTACTCGCTCTAAAGAGTCCCTTAGGGACCCCATTGAGAAGGACAGAGAAGGAAGTGGTCTCTACAAACTGCCGCATAATGGTGATCCATCTTTCCCCAAAACCAAGTGTGACGCCCCGATCCCCGAGCCATCTCTAATGGCCCCGAAGACCGGGGAGTCACCCTCAGTAAACCACTCTCAACTTTTCTTTACTTGATCACTTAAATTCAACTTAAAAGAAAAACATAAAACTTGAATAACATCGAATTGAAATAAAATTGTGGAAGTAACTTACCATTGACCCTATTAGGAGGAAAACCAAACTTACATGTCATATTACATTGTTCTATTCGAAATATGAAGCACAACAGATAACTGTAAATTTAAGCTACATTTTACATAACATCCTCTCTATCTCACCACACGCCCAAGGACCGAGGGGAAAGGACCAAGAGACCTCTATCTAACTACGAACTACCTTCTAAGAACTTGGATGATACAATCCTTCAACCTCCTCGTGCTGACCCTGACTTGAAAAATGTTTCAGTAGGTTGGTGAGCTACTGGCTCAGTGAATATAATTTCACCCAACCATTTCGGATAACTCATTTTATGTCTATTAATTGGAATAAAATTCAAGATAATACTATACTGAGCAGATTTAAACAACAGGAGATGTCAACATTTCATTAAGATAACAACTGTTGCAAAGCTGTAGATACAATTAAATAACAGAGAATACTAGAATTTCATTTAAAGGACAACTGCTGTGAAACTAACTCAAATCTTTATTAACTCTTTAACTTGTAAGAAACTATGTGAACCTATATGAACATATTTTATCTTATACCCTGATCATATGTAGTGTACTCTACATATAAAGACTCGTAGCGAACTACGATCCCACCGTACAAGACTTAGCCGACACCCCGGGATAGCTAAGTCTGACTACTCTCCTGGTCTGCTATAGGAAAACTAGTTCTCTAGCCTGGACACTACTATGGTGTCATAAACTGGACTCCTCTAACATGAGCACACAGGCGCAGAGTCAAGCCGTGCCACCAGGACGTCTGGTTAATGTTGGACACACTTTTCTGTACTCTAGTGCCAACAGTGGTTAATGTTGGACACTACAAACTAGGTACGCTCTGTGGGTACCTTTGGGTAACCAACGGGACATCTGGTTCATGTTGGGTAACCTAACTTTTCTTAGGAGACTTCCTCAAGGGCTTCGTTTCCCCGCATGCTCTGTGGGTGCATCCGACCCCCGTATACTGGACGCTAGGGTTAGGTTGTTTCATCCCTAAGGTGCAGACCTCTCAAAGGGATTTTATGGTGTCAGGGCCCTTAATCTATTATTTTATTAAATTTGAAAAACTCTTACTATGGTATTTCTTTCTCATTTATACTTAACTTTGGTATCTCTATGATATCTATTCAATTTAATCGAAACTTATAACGTAACACAAACATCATTCTAAACTGGACAAGTTGTGTACTCAAGTACTACAGATACCAAGAGATTCAACATATAAAGCATGCAGGCAGATTTCAAGTTCTTGAATAAACCAAATTCATATTCCCATGAAATTTACTAATAAATCAACATTATTATGCATGCAAGCAGACTAAAATTATTAAATAAATAGAAATCATATCAACTTGGCACATATACTCTAAAATCATACAAATGATCATCGTAACATGCTAATAAGAGTTATTTACTCAATATATATGAAATTGTCGGTAGCACTTGTAAATTATCAAAAATTCCTCCATAATTGTGCGCATCAACCTAAATTATGGGTTGAGAATCAAGTAACTCAATTAAATATTAATTAACTTGTCTTGGCAAGATTCAACATATAAACATATGTAGTAACCCAAATCTTGAACTATGCATCACATAACTTAATTAAATTTATAATTACTCATCAATTCACAAATTATTAATATTAATTGAAATTTCAAATGATTTCTTGAGTTAAGCATCTCATCACTCAATTAAGAGTTAAATCATTATCATGGCACGAATCATTATTAAAAATCAGGCATTCCTAATAATATCTTCGAGAAGCGTGTCAATTTGAGTAAATATTAAATCATTCACATTAAATATGATCTAGAGCATGCATCTATGTTTTCTTTGAATATTTTTCACATCATCGTCATTTCTTTGTAATCGTGCATCATTTAATTATCAAAATCGTACAGTCTGGGTTTATACCTAGACTTTCCAGTTTTCGTGGTCATGCGCTACTATTTTCGACATTTAATCATGTAATTCCACTTAGTCCAAACCACACTCATCAGATGATAAACTAGGTTATACAAAAGCCTAAAGAAAATATTTCTGAAATAAAAAATCGGGCAACGCCAAATACTGCACAACGCCTGATAACTACTGTTCTATGGAAAACACACATTTAACTGAAAATTTCCTAATATCAAAGTTAAATCATGCTAGGTGAGTGAAATTCTACTCATTGTGGAAATAGAAAATTTGCAACTGAGGTCCCTAGATCTTAGAAACGCCATAACTCTCACCTCGATTGTCCGATTTGGATGATTCTTTTTGCAAAATTTCAAGCGTGAAACTCTCTACAACCTCAAGGCAAGAAATCATTATATTTAGACTGAAATTGCATCTATGAGTACTTAATTCAACTTAATTAACATAATTAACTTATTAATGTTGTGATTATCATACTTACTAGTTAATTTTTAGTGTGGGTCATAACAATCTCCCTCCTATAAGAATTTCGTCCCGAAATTACTAAAAGAGAAAAAGAAACTTGTTACGCATCTCGGACTCAAGCTCCCACATGGCTTCCTCTAGGTTATGGTTCCTCCACAAAACCTTCACCAATGGTATCTCGCGATTCTTGAGCTTCTTAATCCTCCGATCAACTATTTGTACCGGTCCTTCAACATAGGACACATCTGGTCTGAGCTGAGCAGGTTCTGGGTCCACTGTCTTCTCTAAACCAGGGTAACACTTCTTCAGCATCGATACATGGAACATGTCATGTAGATTAGCCAACTCAGATGGCAATTCCAACTTATAGGCTACAGGTCCAATCCTCTTAATGATATGATATGCGCCCATAAACATAGGAGTCAGTTTGCCTCTCTTACCAAACCTCAACACTCCCTTCCATGGTGAAACCTTCATATACACTTCATCACCAACCTCAAACTCAAGAGGTCGACGTATCTTCTCAACATAACTCTTATTTCTATCATGTGCAGCTTTCAACTATTCTCTGATCACTGCAATATTCTCGATAGTCAAATCTACTATCTCTAGTCCAAGAATCTGCTTTTCAACCACCTCATACCAACATATGGGTGATCTACACTTTCTACCATACAAAGCTTCATACGGTGCCATACCAAGACTGGAATGGTGACTATTGTTGTATGCAAATTCTATAAGGCTCAAGTGTTCTTCCCAAGTTCCAATCAAATGCAAGACAGATGCTCTCAGCATGTCCGCAAGAGTCTGAATGGTCCTCTCGGACTGACCATCCATCTGTGGGTGAAAAGTTGTATTGACCCTCAACTTTGTGCCCAAAGCACAATGTAAATGATTCCAAAACCTGGATGTGAATTTAGCATCTCTATCTGATATTATTGAAATTGGGATACCATACAACCTAACTATCTCATCCACGTATATCTTAGTCAATTTTGGGACATCAAAGGTTGACTTAATAGGAAGAGAATGAGCAGACTTAGTTAGTCTATCCACAATCACCCATATTGAGTCACAACCTTTAGGTGTCCTGGGCAACCCTACCACAAAATCCATTGTGATATGTCCCCACTTCCACTCTGGTATAGGAAGAGATTGTAAAGTACCTACAAGTTTTTGGTGCTCAGCCTTAACCTGCTGGCACACGCTGCACCTAGCCACATACTCAACTACATCCCTCTTCATACCAGGCCATTAATACAACTCCTTGAGATTCCTATACATCTTAGTGTTATCTGGATGCATAGCGTACATCGATGCATGTGCTTCCTCAAGAATCTTCTATTTTAAATCACTGTCTCGAGGTACATGCAACCTGTCATGCTGATACAACACACCATCATCTGAAAACCTAAACTTTGGTCTTTTCCCCTGTCATGTCATGCATGATCTGTTGTAACTCACTATCAATTTGCTGAAGTTCTTTAATCTGATCATAAAAAGTAGGCTTGACTTGCATCTGTGTAATCAAACCACTCTGTTCTGTCACCCCTAACTCTAAGTTCAACTTTCACATTTCTACTAGCAGATCTCTCTTGAAACATGTCATAGAGAATACATCAGTTGTTGAACATGACTTCCTGCTCAGAGCATCTGCTACCACATTCGCTTTTCTGGGATGATAATCTATCGTCACTTCATAATCTTTGATCAATTCTAACCATCTATGCTATCTAAGATTCAGATCCTTCTAAGTGAAGATATATTTCAAACTCTTATGATCTGTAAACACTTGACACGTCTCACCATAAAGATAGTGACGCCATGTCTTAAGAGCATGAACTACAACAGCTAACTCCAAATCATGTGTCGGATAATACTCCTCATTCTATGCTAATTACTTCTTGTTAGTTATCCTTCTCATTTTGATCATATAGAATAAGCATCCCTAAAATTGAAACACACAAGGTAAGAATAGATTATTCCTCATTCTTGTTATTACTGTAAGAATTTATTTTATAACGCGCTTCACTTATATTGTATTTCTCCTTTTGTCCAAAACACACTTGTTACATTTCAAATTTATATCTTACTCTTTTCTCTGAGTCATTTTCATATTGTTTATCTACCTTTCATATTAGCTGCCTTTGAACCCTAGCTTTTATTAGTGTTAGCTTACCTTTCATTAGTGCAAATCTCATGATTTTGTTTTATAGAGATTCTAGTATTCAAGGCCAATTCACTAGTGACATCCCTTGAACTACTACAACTCTAAACATTTTAGGGTTTGGTCCTTATCAGTAACATAGTGTTACTGTGACATGACTTTGCTCCCTTAGTTTGAAATTCAAACTTTGGATCTCATAAGTTTTACTAAAGTCTTCCTTCTTGAATATAGTCTACCTTTGTATGACTCATTCATTTTCTAAATTGCGCGTTTGTTCTTTATTTTAGGAACTAGTTTTTTAGTCTATAGAGACTTAGAATCCAAAGGTAGTATGTTTGAATGTATTAAACTTTATGATAAAGATATACATTCCATACTCTCAATTATGTCATGTAATCCTCATTCATTAATCAAGTTCATCATTTCTAACATTTCTTTTGATTCAACTAAGTTTCTTGTCCTGGTCTTATGATTTACATATTCATCTAGTTCTCTTCACTTTAACTCTTCTAAAGACTCTTCACTTCTATGCACTTATCGAATACTTAACTCTTTTCTTATATTTTCCCTTTTCTTTGGAGTACATAAAAACATTGTACTCGATTATATAATCCATTCCTCATGATTGATTCTTACTATCTTGACCCTTACACACTTTTCTCATATCTTTTCCATATTCTCATATTTAGAGTTCATATAATACTAATCATTAAATTTAATATGAACCTTATATCATGTTCCTTTATTTCCAATTAAGGATTGCTCATATGAGGCCTCAACGTTGGGTCTCCGATATCAGGTCCAACTAATTCTTAGTTGTTCTAATCTTTCCCTTATATCTCAACATTTCAGTGTATCTACATTCTCACTATGATGTGGGTCTAAATTATCCAAAGTCTATTTGATACAAAGAATATAAATAATAAATAAATCACTTCATGACACACAACAATATAAAAGAATCATATTTATTCTACAAACTGAAAATCTAAATTCATACATATAAGAGCATTTCTAGTGATCTTGAATCAAATAAGAAATATAAAGAAAGAGTTGTATCACATCCTATGTTTAATCTCTTACTCCTACATTAATTTCCGATTTCTTAACCCTAAGATTTCTAGGGTTTCACTCTAGCCCATCCTTCCTCTACATACATGGTCAGGGTATTCAGGGAAGAATAGACATAGTAGCTTGATACTGGTCAATCTAAGTACTTAGATACCTGGTCATGGTATCTAAATACTCATACCTCCCAGAGCTAAAGACACATCCCTTCCTGTCTACCTCACTTATAACTCTATCTTCCTATCCTAATGGTCCCTGACGACTCCGCCTAAGCTCTCTACTTGGTTCTCATGACCATGTCTTCATCCTGCCATCTGCAATAGTATAACAGAACACTTCCTGTTTGAAAATTACAGTTAGAAGGAAGACACCTAACTCCTAATCATATTGGTATCTTGTCATCCCTTGACCTTGACTTAGAGTAACCATGTACTCAACATATGCTCTGATACCAAAACTAGATGTGACGCCCCGATCCCCGAGCCATCTCTAATGACCCCGAAGACCAGGGAGTCACCCTCGGTAAACCACTCTCAACTTTTCTTTACTTGATCACTTAAATTCAACTTAAAAGAAAACCATAAAACTCGAATAACATTGAATTGAAATAAAACTGTGGAAGTAACTTATCATTAACCCTATTAGGAGGAAAACCAAATTTACATGTCATATTACATTGTTCTATTTGAAATATGAAGCACAACATATAACTGTAAATTTAAGCTACATATTACATAACATCCTCTCTATCTCACCACACGCCCAAGGACCGAGGGGAAAGGACCAAGAGACCTATATCTAACTATGAACTACCTTCTAAGAACTTGGATGATATGATCCTTCAGCTTCCTCGTGATGACGCTGACCTAAAAAATATTTTAGTAGGTTGGTGAGCTACTGGCTCAGTGAATAGAATTTCACCCAACCATTTCAGATAACTCATTTTATATTTATTAATTAGAATAAAATTCAAGAGAATATTATACTGAGCAGATTTAAACAACATAATTTAAACAACAGGAGATGTCAACATTTAATTAAGATAACAAATGCTGCAAAGCTGTAGATACAATTAAATAACAGAGAATACTAGAATTTCATTCAAAGGACAACAAATGTGAAACTAACTCAAATCTTTCTTAACTCTTTAACTTGTAAGAAACTTTGTGAAACTAAATGAACATACATTATCTTATGCCCATCGTAACATGCTAACAAGAGTTATTTACTCAATATATATGAAATTTCTAGTAGAACTTGTAAGTTATCTAAAATTCCTCAATAATTAAATTATGGGTTGAGCATCACGTAACTCAATTAAAGATTAATTTACTTGTCATGGCAAGATTCAACATATAAACATACGTGGTAACCCAAATCTTGAACTATGCATCACATAATTAAGTTTATAATTACTCATCATGTCACTAATTATTAATATTAATTGAAATTTCAAATGAGTTCTTGAGTTGAGCATCTTATCACTCAATTATGAGTTAAATCATTATCATGGCACAAATTATTATTAAAAATCAGGAATTCCTAATAATATCTTCGAGAACCGTGTCAATTTGAGTAAATATTAAATCATTCACATTAAATATGACCTAGAGCATGCATCTAGGTTTTCTTTGAATATTTTTCACATCATCGTCATTTCTTTATAATCATGCATCATTTAAATATTAAAATCGTACAATTTGGGTTTATACCCAGACTTTTCAGTTTTCCTGGTCGTGCGCTAGTGTTTTTGACATTTAATCATGTAATTCCACTTAGTCCAAACCACACTCATCGGATGATAAACTAGGTTATACAAAAGCCCAAAGAAGCGATTTGTGAAATAAAAAGTCGGGCAACGCCTAATAACTCCTATGGAAAAGGCACATTTATCCAAAAAAATCTGAATATCGGAGATGTTAAATCATGCTAGGTGAGTGACATTCCACTTAATTGAGTCCAGGGGTTGTCTTCAACCTCGGAATAAGCCCAATTTGAACATGCTGTAATGGAACATTACTGCACACACACGTACAGGTTGGAAAAGGAGCTCAGTGGGTTACTGATTGAGAACTGGAAGCTGCGGATTCTTGTTTAGGCCTCTTGGCCGAGCTCAAGGCAGCAGTTCTTGCTGTTCTTCGTGCCCAAGGCTCCTGCTTCGGACCTGCTGCAATCAAGCAGCAGCTTCCCGCGCTCAGGTTGAAGAAAGGACTCGACTAGGTGCCTAAAGCAAGGCTACTGGCTACGGATTTGTGTTGTGGCCTCTTGGGCAAAGTCGATGGCGGCGTTTTGAGCTGCTCCTCGGGCCCAAGGCGGCTCCTGGCCGCGGCCCTGCAGGTCGTCACCCTAGCAGGAGGTTGGGGGCACAGGTGGTTGGGCGAGGAAGGAGGAAGGAGAAGGGTAGAGAAATGGAGGATGGAGGTGGACGGAGCTCAAGCGCTTGCTATATCGCCCAAAAATTGCCCTGCCCTCACTCCTTGGCTGCGGCCGATCCGACTGACAGATGGGCGCCGCTTAAAGTAGTTCTCAGGAAATCGATCGTGAAGATGATAAGGGAAAGAAAGGTTAAAAGCGAATAAAATGGAAAAATTGCAACTAAGGTCCCTAGGTCTTGGAATCGCCATATCTCTCACCTCGATTGTCCGATTTGGATGATTCTTTTTGTAAAATTTCAAGAGTAAAATTATATACAGCCTCAAGGCAAGAAATCATGCTATTTAGACTGAAATTGCATTTATGAGTACTTAATTCAACTTAATTAACATAATTAACTTATTAATGTTGTGATTATCATACTAGTTAATTTTTAGTGTGGATCATAACACCAGGAGCCCTCATGATTGTCCATAATGCCAACCAACGTAGGTTATCATACTCTTTGGATATGTCCAACTTGATGCAAGCCTTCCTAGCAGACATTTTCACATTGAAATAAAAAATAAACTCCACAACGAGCAAAGTGTTATCAAGATATAGATCTTCCTATCACAAAAGAACCTTGCGAGTAAGACACATCTTAGGAAAGAAAACCTTAAATATTGTCGATACAGCTTCAAAATGATCTTGTAGAAGACTGAGCAGCGGGTGGTAGGCCTAAAGTCGTCCATAGAGGTAGTTGAATTCTTCTTAGGGGTGACTCTAATAAAGGCTTGATTGGCTTGGCATACCATGTGCCCACCTACCAGGAACCATCTCAGTTCCCTCTCAATGTCATCCTTTATGATGTCCCAACAAGTATGGAAGAATATCCCATTGAAAAAACTTTAATCTTCTCGACAAAGCTTCAAAATGATCTTGTAAAAGACTGAGTAGCAGGCGATGGGCCTGAATTCATCCATAGAGGTAGTTCAATTCTTCTTAGGGATGAGTCTGATGAAGGAATGATTGGCTTGGGAAACCATGTGCCCGCCTACTTGGAATAATCTCACTACCCTCCCAATGTAAAATCTTATGATGTCCCAACAAGTATGGAAGAATTTCCCTTTGAATCCATCAGGCCCAGGGGCCCTGGAGGAAACAATGGAGAAAGTTTCCACTTTAATATCCTCATAAGTGTTTGGATTTAGCAACACTTTGTTCATCTCTTTTTTCACCTTCCTCATAGGCAACTGTCCCACCCTGAAATTAAAGAGAGGGTCCTGGTTATACAACTCCTTGAAGAAGCTAACCGCATGCGATGTCACTCAACCTGGCTCGTCCATCACAGAATCATCCACATCAATAAGAACATGTGTATGATCTCTGATCTCATTACTCTTGATCGTAATTGTTATTAAGGTATGCCTAGAGAGCCAATCATGTAATGATTGACATGTCATAAATCATAAAGGATTTGATTTATATCTTATAAATTCAAGCTTCCAATTCATTTATTTCACTCAGTTATGACAAAATGAGGAGACAGAGTGAATTTCTAAAGAATGAGAATACTCAATGACATATGTCTTCAAGTACACGATATGGAAGGATGATATCATATGAATGTTAAGAGGGTGTACATCCTTATTATGTCCCTAGTCAGCTATTACTATGGAAGGTAGATAGACATCAATAACACCAAAGACTAGAGTGTGGGTTGGTTAATGACATAATCTCATTAGTCATGATATGGAAATATCAAACCAAGCATACAAATACATGTTAGAGAATAGTGCATCAGACAAACCCACCTTGAGAGTGACACATGGAAACCATCTTTGATGGTCATAGTCATTTCTCATAGTGAAGGTGGTGATTGTGATTCTTAGACTTGAAACCACTACACTCGTCACATGTCATTGGGTACGCTTTGAAATCATCAAATGTAATCCTAAAACATAGGTTGTTATAATGGTGATGGTTGGGTGACTTTAACACATGGGGATAGACTGTGAGTGATAGATATGGGATTTATCCCTCCCATTAGAGTATGATATCATTACCACTTTATAAGTGAGACTGATGTGTCTCTTGCTTCTTGCGCATACTGCATGTTGCTATTGCTTCTCTCTCCCTTACTATTGCTGGCAGCGATGTGGTTGTTGCTTCCAGTTGTTCTGTAGAGAAGATTGCAGAGGACGAGAGAGGGGGAAGAAAAGTGTAGAAAGAAAGATCATTTGGGGAGAAATGAGTCAGAAAGAATATCCCAAAAGCATCACCCAATAGACATTTTTCCATGATTAGATCCAAAAGAGGTCTCACAAATCCAGTTATCGTATGCCTACGATACTATCTGACTTGCTTTTCTTTTCTTTTCTTATCTTGACCCTAACACGGCAGGTTCGATCCTTATTGACCGAACAAAGCTTCGAACAGATTTTCTTCTAATGTTTAGGGTACGTGAATGAATATATGATATTAAGGTCACACTATCTCAGATAGTCTGCTCTTGGTTCAAGGAACATAGATTGAACATCGAGAGGATGATGAGTCTGTGCCTTGAGTTCATTCCAGATATCAGAGACAAAGGAACTATACAGACATTATAACATCTTACACAGATTGTAGGTTGAAGTTGTTCTCCAACTTTCCATTCACTTGGGTAACACTGATGTGTGACTAGGCACCACTCCTAGCTTGTGATGTCATAAGATAGTTATGGACATTCACTACCAATGTGATATGGGACCGATAGGGTCATGCATAGGAACTCATCTAGAAGAGGAGTTTATCTTGAGTGATGATTGAAATGATTACTAAAACATATATGTATTGAATTCATGCAAAAAATCGATAGATTGGCTAACTAGACTGTCAAACGACCATCTCAAGTGTTGAGACGGAAATTTAGGCATCCAGACAGGAATCTCAATCATTGAGATTACTATTTGGGTTCTCAAGATAATTAGAGTTCGAATTGGCCAAGTTCTGCCCAAATTGAGGTGTGAACCGACTGCTTCATTCGGATGAACTAATCAAATCAACTCAGGTTCACCAAATGACAATTTGGGTGAGTCAGACGGGCAACTCGTGTTGGTGAGATGTCTCAGTTAGGCCAAACGAAGGTTTTGGATGTTTCTCAAACTTGTTTTGATTGCAAATTACTTGTGCTGTAAGGAATTGATATGTGATATTAATTGGAATCGAAATTGCAAAATTTGTATGTGGTTGGGAAATTGCCAGATGGCATCTGGCAGTGTGATATGACCGTCTCATGTGACTAGTTGTTGTTGTAGGTTGTAAAAATTCATGATCTTCCAGTCCCTTCCAATATAGCACAATCATGTAGTGACTGGGAACCTTGACCCTAACCCGACCTATAAATAGAGGGTATTGGGGGCATCTCAGAGCACAACTACTACAACATCAACTGAGAATCATTTACTCTAATAATTGATGTCCTCTCTAATTGTGATAACCGAGATAGCCCAAGTAAGTCCTACTCGACTAGGGAGGGATAGCTATGGGAGAGAAAAAATGAGAGTTGTCATTATGGGAGAGCACGTTGGTGACTAGTACGCCAACGAGAGGGACAACTCCTTCTTATCTGTTCTAGTTGAACAATAGAAGTTCTAGTCAGTCCATGTAGACCACTCTAGAGGTAGGAGACCTTTGGCTACTGCTAGAAGAGAAACGTCAACCTACAGTCTGTGGCGAGGCCACAGGAGCACTGCAGAAGTTGTTCATGTTCGTTGTTCGTGGTGAAGACTAGGAGTTGCACAACCACCATCCAAGGGCAATTGGAAACAATTGCATTGAAGTGACTTGTTCTCGCTAGACTTGATCCAGGACCAAGTATAACTTGCTAAGCCCTCCTTTATATTTCATAGTAGTTGACATGATCTTGTTGGTATGGGAATACAGATAGATAAAAAAATGTGTATACACTGCTATACTATGTGCTTGCATTTCACAATAGTGTTATCAGAGCCACGTCAATTTTCTATGTTTTAAAATAATTGAAATGATTGGATTTTTGGTTTAATAATTTATTTATAGCATACGATGTAAATATTTAAACTGCCTCATATGCATATCTACTCAAATGCCACAAAATATCAAACTATATATATATATATATATATATATATATATATATATTAATATATATACATATATATGCAATTTACATGTGTCGCCCTAAAAGCAGTTTTGATGGTGGATGTATAGCATGGTTATGGTCAATACCCTATCTTTGTGTGTGGTGGATGGTTTGGTTTTATTCCTATTTATCTCAGTCTGCTTATCGAACCTCTACCTCCATCTTCCCAATGTAAAGTTAATTCCTTCATACCTCTGCTCCCCTCAAACGTAACTTGAGGTTTCTCTTTATATAATGTAATAAAGTAGCAATAGGATAATTTCTTTTCTTACAATAATGAGGAAGATGATCACTGTAGGATGAGACGACTAGTTTGTGAGACAAGTTGACCATCTAGAGGACCATGGAGGACAGAAAGATGGAGCCATATAACTGCCCGGTAGACCCAACTAACCGTTTAGAAGGAGTCCAAATATTGGTTGAACTGGAGGCCAGACAACCATCCCTATTGACCAACTGACCGGCCAAGAGGCAATACGATCGGTTCAAGGGTCGAGCCGATCTACCCATATTGGCAAGCACATGTCTACACTAACAACATGTTCATACTTGTGATGTGATGATTGACCTAGGTGGTTGTAATTCCTTGTGGCTCTAAGGAATTATAACTAGACATGGCCATAACCATACCTTATTGTTTTATATTGCATGTTTAAGTTCTGGGATATAGCGTGTATATGATACATACTATATATGTGGTGATTGGATATATATATATATATATATATATATATATATATATATATATATATATATATATATATATAATCTCTCAATCAAACATATTAAGTCTAAGATGCTTTTCAATAGTAATACAAATGAAAAACTTGTTCTACTAAGTGTAAGTTACACCTCCGCATGGTGTTCCTTCTACCTTGTGGGAGTGTGATGGTAATAATGTAGGTTCCGCCTACGCGGGGTGCATTATTATCATGGCTATTGGGTCAGACTTAACTAGTAATTCTTAGAGTGTTTGGGACCAGAAACATACAGAAAATTATGGCAAGGAGTTGCGCATATTATGTATCAAGAATTGCATATGATCCAATTGGAAAAAGTTTCCTACCTTGGTAATTAATAATGTTTGTGGAATTGGTCGGGCCATAGTTAAAATTTCTTGGATCTTTCTCATTAGAAAATTGATTCATTGAAATTTTCCAAATTGATAGTTAAGGGGTTATAAATATTATCAAAATAATGATAAAAATAATGGATTAATGACCTAATTATTATCGCCTAAATTTTTAATCAAACCAAATCAAATCAAAATGATTTTTTTGAAAAAATTGCAAATTCTTTTGTAGAATCAAATTCCAATGAACAACAATCATAAAACTTGTTCGACTAAGTGTAGGTTGCACCTCCACATGTTGTTCCATCTACCTTGTGGAAGTGTGATGGTAATAATGTAGGTTCTGCCTATGCGGGGTGCATTATTATCATATTGGCTATTGGGGTCAGGCTTAACTGGTGTGTCTTAGAGTGCCTGGGCCCAGAAGTATGTAAAAAATTATTGCAAGGAGTTGCGCATATTATCTATCCAAAATTTCATAGGATGCAATTGGCAAAAGTTGTCTATCTTAGAAATTAACTATGTTTGCGGTGTTGGTTGGACTATAGTTGAATTATCTTATAGTTTTCTCATTAGAAAAATTATTCATTGTAAATTTTGAATTGATACTTGAGGGTTGTCAATTTGATCAAAATAATGAGAATGATAATGAATTAAGAACCTCATTATTATCACACAAAATTTTAATCAAACCAAATCAAATCAAAATGTGTTTTTGACAAAACTGCAAATTCTTTTGTAGAATCAAATGGCAACAAACAACAATCATGTTTCTCTGCGATCGGTCATTGAGAAGGAAAAACTTACTAGGAACAACTTCCACAACTGGTTTAGGATGCTGATAATCATTCTCACATAGGAGAACAAGCTCTATGTCATGGAAATGCCAGAACCAGAGGAACCACCTCAAAATGCATGAATGGCTAACAAGGATGCTTATAAGAAGCATAGTGAAGACGTCATGGATGTCAAGTGTCTAATGATATGCTCCATGAACTTTGAGTTGTAGAGGAAGAATGAGAATAGGGGTGTTATTGAGATGGTCACACATCTCAAGAACATGTACCAATATTAGGTAAGACAAGATGTATATGATGTCTCACAGGCGCTATTCAGATGTAACATGGAAGAAGGTGACCCATTAGGTCCTCATGTACTCAAGCTGATTGGGTATGTTGAGAACATTACTAGAATGTGATTCCCCTTGGGTCAAGTGTTGGTCACTGATGTGATTTTGCAGTCTTGGCTAGAGTCATATAGTCAGTTTGTCATGAATTACAACATGAACAACTTTGACAAGTCATTGATAGAGTTGTTGGGCATGTTGAGAATAGCTGAGGGACAAATGAAGAAAGATAAGCCCAAGTTTGTGATGATGATGAGCAAGACAAAAGGGAAATCTAAAGGCAAAGGCACTAAGAAGGGTTCTAAAGATAGCCAGAAGTCTAAGTCTTCATATCTCAAAGCAAAATTTGGTGTAAAGAAAATAAGAGGTGATTGTCACCATTGTCCCCATCCTGGACATTGGAGAAGAAATTGGCCACTATGGGAAGAAGAACAAAGGAACTAAGGCCTCCACTTCATGTATAAATGTTATGAGATAAAATTTGAATACTTCTTCATTTTGGTATGTTATAACAAATAGAGATATGACATACTGATGTGCAGGACCTGACAAGAAGTAAAGGCCTTCATGAAACGACAAAGATGGACAAGGTGAAGCAAGAGTTGCAGAAGATTTAGTATATATTTAAATTTATCTTAGCCCAATGGGCATGTAATAGATTCAGTAGAACTGCTATTTCATTATGTCGTCAAATGGAAACATTTACTTTAAAGCATATTGTATGAAAAGGATGATATATTAATAAAGTAAGAGGTTATTTTTTCTATTTCAAAAGATATGAGCTTGCATGGCAATGACCAAACATCTAAATATTCTTTATATGAAAGATTTTGAAATGAATGTTTCTAATGTTAATACCAAAGGATTATAAATGATAACTCAAGATTATCATTAACAATAGTAACCTTGGATGTATATATAAGGAATTCATATCTGGAATACATATTGATGTTAATATAGACTCCTTTGGTTAATTAACCTAAGGAAATATGTTATTCTTGCTTATACATAATGTGACATGTCATCCTTCACTAGATGTAGTGGGAGGATAAGCTTTACATTAGAACTCATACATGTCATGCATGAAGATCTTATGGAATGAATTCTATAGATAATTACTCATACCTCATTTCATTTACTGGTAATATGATGATATGTACTCAATAAAATAGAAACATAAATCTCTTGAAGTGTTCAAGAAGATTATAAATGAAGTATGAATTTGATGAAAGTATTAAGAAAATTTCGTGAGATCAAATGTTGAAATATTTTGCATCAATATCTTGTGAACCTTAAAGGAAGGAATATGATAATGTATCACAATCAAATCCATCTAAACATGATGATGTGTCCGAATGATGATAATGTGTCATAATGAAGGAATTATACCATGATGAGTCATGATGTAATTATCAATTAATATAATCTTCTTATCCACATAAATATAAAGTTATCACTAAATGATGTACCACATGAACAGTTTATAAGACATCATATATGATATGATTTGGGAATGTCCCAATATGTCTAAAGGATTGAAACCTACATTCATCAAGTAGTTTCTTAAAGAAGGTTTATCCACAAACCATAATTGTTGAATGTTATTATTAATCCCAATCTAATAATTATTGATAGGATAACCGAGTTCCTAAAGAATCAGTGGGAGTAAAAGTAGAACTCAAAATGTTTGAGATCAACAAAGAGGTACAATGAGAATGAAGAGAATCAAAAAAATTTGTGGAATCTCAAGTTCATCATGTAAAACATAATAAAACAGTTCTATTAGAATATATCTGAGATAGGAGGATTGTGAATCCAATAGTTTAGATTGGTTAGTCGTAACAGGATGCCCAACTAATCAACTAGAAGCTATTAAGTACATGTAACATAATGAATCTTAGATGTAATATCCATGTAAACCTTCTTCCCAAGTTTCCCTCTCATTTCTATCCTTTATGTCATTTATGTTTAATTAGTGGAATTTATAGTGGTTTAGTGAACATTTATTCACTAATTGTACCAATATAAGGGTTTATGCACAAATACCTCAGTAAAAGCTTAATTACCATAATTAAGTTCTATAAACCTTAATCTAACTTTTTGATATGATTTTAAAACATAAAATGAGGCTAAGTTTCAAATTTGGTTTGATTTGGATGTTGTATGTGCAAGTTATGCAATTTTAGGTACATTTTGGACTTTTATGCAATTTACCCAATTGGGAAGTTTTCTTTGCAAATTATCTCATGAATTTTAATCTTTAGATATTCCCTTACCATTAAAGAGATTTTAAACCATTTGAGAACCTAGTTTCACCTTGGTTTGATGGCATTTCTTTCCAAGGGCATTATAGGGATTACCCTCTTTATAAAGATGTTTATCCTTAAAAGCTATCAACCAATGAGGTTATTTCTTTCTTGCAAAATGGTGGGGATGGCCTAGAATAATATATGGGATCTTATAACTGACTTTGGATATGCATGAAGCCTCTATGAGCAATCCTCTTGCATGGCCATCAATCCCTAGGCTAAAGACACATGGAAAGTCCCTTAAGACTCCTCATGCTTCACCTCTTTCTATATATAGCCATGTATACCCCTTCCCAACTCACAATTTGAAAACTCTTGCTCTCCTTTTCTTTCCTCTAGCTTAGATAATAGTTCCTTCTGTAGTTGGCCATGAAGTTTCTGCCCCAAGGAAATAGAGGGAGCCTACCTTGGTGAAGAAGGCTCCTAGGGCTTCCAAATTGCTCTATTAGGGTTTCTAAAGCTCCTCCTTGGTAATTTCGACCAAAACTAGTAAGTTTCCTCCCTTAGTTCCCTATTTTCATACTTATAGTCTTCCTTACACCTTCTTATAGGTCGGAACCATGACCATACATGGTAAAACTCCACCTAAAACCCTAAAACATGTCATCTCCTTGCTCTTTTGCTAGGGTTTGCACCTCTAAAGTGGAGAAGGTGATCTTTGCTCAAGAAAGGAGCTTGTCTTGGAGCAACCAGACCTTATAATCTCGGAATCCTTTCTGTTTGAACCTTATTACCTTCCTAGAGGAAAGTTTGGTTAACACCCTTCTCATATATTGCTTAGTACATGCTTTAAACTCATGCTTTTATGTTGAAAATCGACGATTTCCATCTCTTTTTACCATGCTCTTCTAAGGTTTTGATTTCTTGCTGTTTTACCTTCTCTAGAAGCTCTAGTTTGGTTACCTATGCAACTTAAAACCTGATATTGGTCGAATGGTGTTTTCTCCCTCTCCCTCTCTCTTTAATTATCTCGATCAGTTTGATTATGTGGCAATTTCCTATTGGTTAGTATTGCAAAATTCATATCTTCTAAACCTCTTATCCAAATTTGACAAATAAATATGTTTTGGAATTAGAAAATTAATCTCTATCTAATAAAAATATTTTCAAGGTCTGATTTCATGGTTTGACGAAGGGTGATTTTTTAAAACGAATTTAATGCATAAAATCCATAAAAATTACATCTTAATCATCATAACTCCAAAATTAACATAAATATATGTTTTCTTGATAAGGAAAACCTAATAAGTTTATTGGTGATGTTTTAAGAGTCTAAATCCGAATTTTATAAAAAGCTCTAAAAATAGGGTTTCTATATATTAATGTGCACTATGTACTCTAATACATTTTAATACATTGAAAATAGGCAAAATGGAACTTGGACTCAATTAAAGTGGTGAAAGTTAGTAATTGATATCAGTAAGAGAGGTATGTGCATTCCTTACACCCTATGTTGGGATAATTACATCCAAATCCTATATTTCCCTAATGAGGCTTAAATGAACCCTAAATATTCTATTCTTGAATCCTAATGTTGTTCATGCCTCAAATTAGATTATAATTTCTTCTTATTTGGGTCTTATACCCCACTGCCATGCTTGTTGAATATTATGACAACTCTTGCCATGACTACTTTTTCTAACATGTAGATTTATGTTCTATTTACATTAAAGTAGCGGTACTTATGTACAACCACCCACAGAGGGCATGTAAATAATCACCCTGGGGAATGTCTTATTCTCCCCATAATATTGTAGGTGACTGGGAATGTATTATTCTCCCCTCACCTAAGGTTAGAGGTCCAGTAGGTGCCTCAACCCTACTTAGTTAGGTAGGCATAATTATCTTACATGCAAATCCTTTTTGATATAATTGTTAATGGCAAGTTTCTTTTGAATATAGCCTCATACTCTTGTTATCTTAATCATATGATGAACCCTAGCCTATTTTTATTTGTTGTACTTATCTTGATATCCCAGATTAGTTTTGTGACACATACTTTTCTTCCCTTTCCCTTTTTGCTGGGTGCCTTCCCAACCACCCAGGTGTTGGTCTTAAGCAAGGAGAAGGACAAGTTTGAAGGAATTCATCTCAGGAGTAGATCTCAAGCTATCTAAAAGGATGTCTAGGTTGCTATAGCTAGATCATTTTCTCTTATCTTTATCTTTTGAGAACAATCATGTAATGAACAATGAAAGCCATGTAATAGACTTAGTTCTTTTATTTCCACTGTTATTGACATTTTGTAATGTATATGGTGCATGCTTATTTACTTAGAATATTATACATGCATCCCTCAATATCTTTTGTCTTTCTAAAAAGATGGATGTTTTGTACTTCCTTTAAATTTTAGTAAGGAGGTGATCTCGCCTCTTTACAGCACCATAATCTGAGCAATGGCTTAAAGCCATTATGGAATCCATGTAAGCTAACAAGGTATGACCTTGATAACACTACCTTAGGGGTGATACCAAAAAGGTGTAATAAGGTCTTGTGGCAAAGACCTACATGGATAATATAAAAAGACAATTTGTTTGAATAGGTTTTCAAATCAGTTCAAGTCGTTGAACGTGATAGAAATTCCTTTTCAAATTGTCATGCTTGTTTTTGTGTTTAAAATAGACTAAGAGATTTGGCATATGAAGTTAAAATTGGAGTCCTTAAAAGGAATACATCACAGGATGTGTACATGACACAACCTAAAGGGTTTTATAACTTAAAGAATTCAAATAAAGTCTATGAACTACAAAGTTGAATATGGGATTGAAATAAGCATCTCAGAGATGGATCTTTGTTTTGACAAGAGAGTCAAAGAGTTTGACTTGAATCAAGATGGAAGATGAAATATGTTATTACAAAAGAAGTGGGAGCATATATGTATATTCCACATGGGATGAGGAATGACATCTCAATATTGTGAATATTGAGATCATGCATGAAAACTCCTTCAACATGAAGGATAAGGTGAAACATCTTATGTAATAAGGATCAAGACCTATGAGATAGTTCTTGAATGTTTCACAATGGAAGTTTGAGCACTTACAATAGCAATGAGTTGAAAGAGTTCAACTCGGAAGGATTCAATGAGAGAGAATCAAGATTAGTCTCTCATGAAAGTCTTTGAAAATGCATTTGAGAGGAGCCACCTCCAATATCATGACAATTTCCTCTCCCAACAAGTCATTAGAAATGTATTTGGGAGGATCCACTCTCCATATCATGACAATGTCCTCTCATAACAAGTCCATAGAAATATATTTTGGAGGATCCATAACTCATATCATGACAATGTCCTCTCACAACATGTCCCTCAAAACAAATTTGTGAGGATACATGGCCTACATCATGATGATGTCCTTTCACAAAAAGCCTTTCAAAACGCATTTAGGGGGAGCAATATCCCATATCATGATAATGTCCTCTCACAACAAGTCCCAGAAAATATATTTGGGAGGAACCACAACTAATGTCATGACATTGTCTTCTCACAACAAGTCCCTAAAAATAAATTTGTGAGGAACCAAGGCCCATATCATGATGGTGTGCTCTCACAACAAGTCCCTGAATATACTTTGGGGAGGACACAAGGCCCATATCATGACAATATCCTCTCATAGTAAGTCCCTCAAAATATATTGGGAGGTTACAAGGCCCATATCATGACAAATATCACCCATAGAAAGTGCATAGAAGTATATTTGAGAGGATTCATGTAACATCCCTGACCTGGGTTATAGCTTAACCCTAGAAGCTTTTCTTAAGAAAGTTATTTAAAAACTCACTCTAATCTTTTGAAAAGTAATTAAGACTCTTTGTGAAGTTTATTTTCAAGTGTGAGCTTAATTGTAAACTATTTATGCATTATATGATAGTCTGAGTGTAAAGTGAAATTTACCCAAGATGAGGGTTGCATTGCAATATCTTATGTTCCAATTCTTGTGAAGAATGAAAACACCAAGATTGAGATTCCATATGTTGTTGTAATGGATCTATCATGTATACAATAAGTGTACGTATCCCACATAATCTGGTATGTACTAGGCATGGCAAGATGATGGTAAATTCCAATAAGGGTTATTGGAATGTCATTAAAGATATCCATTCATACTTGTGAAGTGCTTAAGGATATATTACTAGTCAATAAGGATAGCAGTAAAAGGAACAGTTGGATGTAAAGGGTTACATCGATGCAAGCTTCCATTATGACAAAGTGATTGCTATAAATATGTTTTGATTTGAAAGGAGAATTTTTTTTAGTTGGAAGGGTTCTGACCTTATAGCCATAAATTGTATTCTATAATAGAATCTGAGTATACTTGTGTTGGAAACACAGAGTGATACTATATGGATCTAGATGTTCATGTGATGAACTGATGGATGTTTAGACCTTTGTTGACACAATAGTGATATGTGACAATAATGGAGCTACTTGTTAGGCAAGGAATATCATACAACATATTAAAATGGTTTCAATTTAGAGCAAAGAGATAAGAAACGTACAATATACTGACTAATAGCAAAGTGTTGCTAACCCGCTGAGATAAGAACTTGCGTAGTAGAAGCATGATGGACATGTTTGGACCACTGAGAATGAGAATCATGGGTGATTGTCTCTAAGTGTAAGTGGGAGTATATTGGTAAGGTATGCCTAGAGAGCCAATCGTGTGATGATTGACATGGCATAAACAATAAAGGCTTTGATTAATAACTTATAACGGCAAGCTTCCAATTCATCTGTTTCACTCAGTTATGAGGTAATGAGGAGACAAGTCAATGTGTAAAGAATGAAAATAGTCAGTGACCTATGTCTTCAAGTACGTGACATGGAAGGATGAGATCATATGAATGTAAAGAGTATGTACATTCTTATTATGTCCCTAGTTGGTTGTTATTATGGAAGGTAGATATACTCCAATAACACTAAAAACTAGAGTGTGGGTTGATTAATGACAAAATCTTATTAGTCATGATATGACAATATCAAACCAAGCATACAGATTCATGTTAGATAACTATGTATTGGACAAACCCACCTTGAGAGTGACACATAGAAACCATCTTTTGTGGTCATAGTCATATCTCATTGTGAAGGTGGTGATTGTGATTCTTAGATATGAAATCACTACACTTGTGACTTGTCATTGGGTGTGCTTTGACATCATCAAACGCAGTTCTAAAACATGGGTTGATATAACAATGATGATTGGGTTACTTTGACATATGGGGATAGACTGTGAATGATAGTTATGGGATTTTTCCCTCCTATTAGAGTATGATATCCCGAACACTTGATAAGCGAGAATGGGGACTACATGCGCATGCACATGTGAATCAATATATGATATTGAGGTCACATTATCTCAGACATTCTACTCTTAGTTCAAGGAACATGTATTGAAAGTTGAGAGTATGATGAGTCCATGCCTTGAGTTCATTCCAGATATCAGAGATGAAGGAATTATACAATCACTAAAACACCTTACACAGATTATAGGTTGAAGTTGTTCTCCAACTTTCCATTCACTTGGGTAGCACTGATGTGTGGCTAGGTACCACTCCTTGCTAGTAATGTCATAAGCTAGTTATGGATATTCACTGCCAATGTGATATGGAACCTATAGGGTCACACACATAGGAACTCATCTAGAAGAGGAGATTATCTTGTATGATGATTGCATTGGTTACTAAATCATTTAGGTATTTAATTCACGTAGCAAATCAATAGATTGGCTGATTGGACTACAAAATGACCATCTCAAGTGTTGAGAGGGCTGTTTGGGTAGCTAGATGGGCATCTCAAGTGTTGAGATGGCTGTTTAGGTTCTCAGTCTAATCAAAGTTTGAATTGGCTAAGTTCTTCCCAAATTAAGGTGTGAACAGATTGGTTCAGTGTGAGATGGTCGTATGGCAGTGTGAGACGACTATTTCATGGACCAGATGATTATCTAAGTCACTAGACAGCTGTTTTGGCTATTGCAGGTTGTGAAAATTTAAGATCTTCTGATCCCTTCCACTCATATGTAATCTCGTACAGAATGGGAACCTTGATTCTAACCTCACCTATAAATAGAGGGGTATTGGGGGCTTCCCAGAGCACACATACTACAACATCAATTGAGAATCAGTTGCTCTGATAATTATTGTCCTATCTAGTTTTGGTAACTGAAAGAGCCCAAGCAAGTCCTACCCGGCTAGGGAGGGATAGCTATGGGAGAGAACAATCGAGAGTTGTCGTTGTAGGAGAGAAATTTGGTGACTAGTAAGCCAATGGGAGGAACAAATCCTTCATGTCTATTCTAGTTGAACGATGGGAGTTCTCGTTGGTCCGTTTTGACTACTCTAGAGGCAGGAGTCCTTAGGCTACTGCTCTGAGTGCAATGTCAGCCTGCAGCCTACGTCAAGTCCATAGGAGCACTACAAAAGTTGTTTGTGTTCATCGTTCGTGGTGAAGACCAGGAGTTGCACAACCACCGTCCAAGGGCAACTGGAAATAGTTGCATTGAAGTGAGTTTTTGTCATTGGACTTGCTCTAGGACTAGATATAACTTGCTCAACCATCCTTCCTATTTCATAGTAGTTGACATGATATTGCTAGTATGGGAATACTGATACATAAAAAAAATTATTTCCATGGTTATACTTTGTGCCTATTTTTCTCAACAGCAACATGGTATGTCTTTGTATTTTTGTCCCCACTTTAACCCATTTAATCATGCTTCTATAACACAAACATGGTTCCTCAATTTTCTCAAGTTGAAGAAGACAATCAGTTGCAACAGTTTCCCTCTCCATAAGAACAGGGCAAGTCAGATCCAGTTTGAGAGCAAGAGCCTCTGAATCAAACATCTCCTTAGCCTCCCTGATTATGTTGGTGAGGTATATCAACCTCCTTGACCACTCTCTCAGCTTGAGCTTGGTCCTTTTGAGTTCATCTATTATTTTGAAGATCAAATTCCCCTCTACTCTAGTGTTCCACGCCTCAAATACCACCCCCATGAAGGAATGCCACTTGGTCTAGTGATTAAGGAACTTGAAAGGGTGCACTTCTATAGTGATTGATCCCATTTCCAACAACATCCAAGTGTGATCACCATTCGGATGTGCTCCCAGTTGAATGACCGTTGTCAGGATGACATATAGCCAGACAACATTCACAAGCCCTTTTTCGAGATTGCTGGATATCCTCTTAGAGGGAATCTTCTTGTTATGCCATGTGGAAAGTTCTCCTCTGATGTTGATCTCCATAAGATCTTCCATGTATATCGCTTCATTGAACCTGCACAAAACCCAGTTGGGCACCAACAATTCTCCAAACTTTTTGTGGGCCTGACAAATAAGGTTGAAATCACCAATAACCAATTGTTGAAGCTCCTATTGCATATTGTTCTTCAAAAAGTCCCACAATCTTCTACAATTTCCCTCTACACTCAACTCATAAGTAGCGGAAATCACACAATAGAAACCACCCATGTTATTACAAATTAGCATCATGATCTAGTCCATTGAATGGATTGTTTGAATGTCCCACATCTGAGGATTCCACCTCACCACAATCCTCCTTCCTTCAATTTGTTCATGAATCAACAAAAACTCCAAACCATTCAAGAACAGCCCTTTATATTTTTTTGATAGTCCCCTTAGATATAGGTCTTTAGGCACACCGCAATAGGCACCTCCTGATGCCTTATTAGCTCCCTGGCCTTGCTATGTTTATGCGGCAGAGAAGCATCTCACACATTCCATGAGAGGATCTTCATGTAATGGAAGTAGAGGTTCCACCCCTTCCACGAGTGTAGACATATTTTCCATCCCTTACTTCTTTGTCCTCCACTCGCCTTGCCTCTAGCAACACTACAAGTAATTGGCACATGACTGTAGTCACCTTAAGGTCACCTAGGATCATGAATTGGTTTAGCAGATCTAGGGACTGTAAAGACCTGGGATGTTACAGGGACTCTTCCTCTATAGTAGGTTTTTTATCCTTCCTCCTAGGTCCTCAACCTCAACACACACTTATTCCTCTATTTTCTCAATGATTATGGTCATCAAACATGTAGACTCTCCCTATGGAGTCCCTTCTACTCTCTCGGTCTTGTTTGTTACATTGCTCACATCTACCTCACTCGCCAGTATCTTTTGAACATGGACATTGGCCTTCAAGCCTCTCCACCTCCTACGTATAAACCTTTTTCTTTTGGCTCTACCATGCTCTTCTTCAACCTCTACCATCTTTCTACCCATCACAAAGTGCGCAGAATGATGGTCAAACACCTTACATGCATCACATCGGTCTGGTAATTCATAATAGTATACACGAATCTCCAGCTCTTCTCTACCAAGAAATTCAATCAGGACAACCGACGATGGATGTTTCTCTATTATGATCTCCACACACAGACAGTAAGAACCAAATGTCTTGCCACCATTTGAGAAGTTGACGGCCTTCGGTGTACCAATAATGAAGTCGATGATTGTCAAAGCCCTCCTTGACCAGTGTCGCCCAATATTAGGTAGAGTTTCCCAAACTAGATTCGTAATCAAAGTTTCTCTCGTTATATCAACCTTAGGTGACCATCTTCTAGTCAAGACCAAAGAACCAAGAGCCTCTGTCTAACAAGGCATTCATGTCAATTTCATTAGTGAAGTTGACTAGAAAGAATCCATCGCTTAGTGGGGACATTTGTTGTTCCCCTTTGGGCCTCTAGGTCCTCAAGATCCAACCATAGAGATGGTCTAGATGATACTTCTTCCCCAACAACAAGATTTTAATGTCTTACTTGTTGAAGTCATCCATCTCCTACAACACCAAGAGCTGAGAACTTCATCATCAATCTCTGATCTCCTTCTTTGAAATGAGGGGCTTTAGGGTCCATGCAAAATGGACCAGCCTGTAACTCCTTGGCATGGCCATCATCTTAAGAAAAGTCTTTTCTCAAGCATGCCCCACCATGACGTCCATATTGGGATCATTGCATTCCTCACTAGTAACGCCATAACTGGAAAAAGCCCCACGCATCAAGACGAATCTTGCTGGAGGCGGGGGATAGGAGGTTAGGAGCGGTGGAGATGGAGGTAGGTATTGGAATGGGAAAAGTGGAAGTAGAACCCGAGGTGAACCTAGCTGCTGAGGGGCTAGCCCCCCCTATGATAGGTGCCCAGGTTAGATATGGATGAGAGCCCCACCTAGATAGAGAAATTTGGGTCACATCTAGTCATGTAAGTATAATGTTATTTATTTTTTATTGTATGATTTCATTTTCCATGTTTCATATTTATAGTTTCTACTACCGATCAACCCATTAGAAATTGTAATACTTTGTCATTGACCAATGTTACTGATATCTCAAACAACTTGGATGCAGTCTCTAGTATGTAGTCTACAACATGCTAGAAGAAAATTATTATTCACTATCTTTTTTATGTAGACAAAATAGAAACACTAAGCAGTTGAGAGTGGACATTACTTTAATCTTAAATCATTTCATAGGGTAATTTAATTGGAATTTATGTGAAGGTATTTGTGTATATAAATACAATCACCATTAATATGATAGATTACAGTACATTGCTTTTTCATTTTAGCTTGGACTCACATTATAGAAACACTTCTAAGGTTCACCATTTTAAATAGAATCGTCTTAAAAAGAGATATCCTGCTAAATTAAAGAGAACACAACTCATGTTTATCACATGAAATATTCATTCAAATTACATTTAGTCTAAATTATAAAGTTGTTTGACACCCTAAGATTCATGTTTCCAGTTAGGATAATAGTGTCCAAGGCTACAATTGTTTTGGATTTATCCTACTAAAAGTACTCTATAGAGAAGAAAACTCTCAATTGTCTTAGTGATAGGTTTAGTTGAGGAACAAGATGAAGGAAATCATGATAGATTAAATTGGTTGTTACAGACTAGAGTTTAATAATTGAGAAGTTATTAGTCATGTTATAGATTTTTTTATCCCAAGCCACTAACTGATGGTGACTTCGCAAAATTTTTTGCATCATTGCCATGACTACCTTGTCCATTGAGAAACAACCCTCATGCCTAGATAGCCAACCAGAACCCATAACTTTTTTCTATTGTCTTCTCCATATGAGTCATCTAAATCTAATACACACATGAGAAATGTAAATGGAAGGAGAAAAACTTTATTTTTCTAGATATAGTCAATGTAAGAATCATGTAAGATGAGGAGATACAATGAATTTTTGTTTCTTGTCCCTATTTGGGCAAGTAGCCCTTAGAAACATTACCAAAGATGGCCTAGAGAAGTTAGGCTGTCAAGTGTTCCTCACATTGTTGACTAACTACAATTGCATTGAGACTAGTTTTTTCTGGGTATTTAAACTTCATCAAAATCATCTATGCCTCAATAGCAACCACTTCGGAATCGAGTATGATAATCAGTATTTTTCTTAATAGGTATTTCATTCTTAGAAAGAATAGATTTTCGAAACAATTCTAATGAAGTTCTAGATAAATATTAAAATTTTCATTATTTCAATTATGATTGGATCCAGTGTAGTCCCATCAAACATCACCATTGATTACATAGTATAATTAGAAACATGATTATGATGCTTGAGGTTTTCATTGTAGATGTCTTCCCCTTTCTATCTCTATATGAGTAAGTTGGGTTTCTAATTTAGGTTTAATTGGTCAATGGAGGGCTTGCAACATGCACAAGAAATAGTTGTTTTTTTCCTCCTTAAGAATCTAGATTTTATTTGTGTATTTATATATCATCATTTGCATTTCATTGTGCTAAAATGAAACGTTTAATAACACAAAAAATAACAACTTATCATTTTTTATTTCATATAGTAATATATGTTCCTTAAGGTATTTCTTTTTCTAATTTTGACTTTTGGACATTTCTTAGGGTTAGTTCAAGGGAATGTATGTTGGTATCTAGAACTTCATGTTGATAACTTAAACTTGTTGGAATCCATTAATAGACTACATGGGTATAGAAAGCATATGTTGCATCAGTTGTTTTAGGCCTAGGTAGTCAGTGACATGATGACACCTAAGTGGGCGACATTGTAACTAACAAACTTCAATGTCATTTCCTAGGATAAGAAACAACTAATGACTCAAATGTGATGTCCGTATCTACAAAAGGTGAAACCAACCTGACAATAACCATGTTCAATTGATTTATAATAAAATAAGACAATGTAATCAGATATCAACAACAATTGTAAGATTGTTTTGGGATTATAGCGGCCACGTTTTCTTATAGGAATTGATGATATAACTTTTCTTCATCAGTTTTATGGATGAGACCAATGTTAGTGTATGTCTCGTGCCATGAGTTTCCTTAAAAAAATTGACGTTGTGCTTCTTATTAGTTAAAACTTAACTGATAAGGATACTTGTGACATCGGTTTTTTTTTTGAGAAAATTGGCAATGAAGATCTACATTATCATTTTTTTAAGGAAACTAAAGTTGCATGTCTGGTTTTTCTCATAGTAGGTTCATAGACATGTTGTCCTACTATTAAGTAGGATGCAAAATCTACAATTCATTAGAACATTAGGTTCCATCCTATGTTTAGCTTAACAACATACCAACAATACCTAAAAAACCTACAATAACAAGCACATACAAGAGTCCACATCCTCACAATTTATTTAGACACATGCAATTTTTATTTTCCTTCACACTTCATTGTGTTTTTCATGCACATATGTACACACACAATTAATTCAAGCAATTTCAACACATCTAATTCATTTCTCTTCACATACATTCACACACATGCAATTTTATTCTCATTCACACTTCATTTCATTTCTCATGTACATTTGTACATACACAATTCATTCATGCAAATGCAAAACAACTTATTCATTTCTCTTCACACTCATTCAAACACATATGCTTATATACTCACATCATTCACATACACACCATCAATTTATTTGAAAGACAATTACATAAAATTCATTACATCACATGTATACCAAAATAATTACATCAAAGTTTCAAGAACATCATAAATTATCCAAATAAACTACAAAATTCACTTCCTTAATGAAGGATTTTGCCCAATCTTTCTGTATCAAATCCAACTCTTCTTTTCTATAGATATGTATTGTGTTAAACATATGCAAAAAATGACATATTTCAAGTGTTTGGTTTTATTTTTTACATTAACAAATGAAACTGTTTTAATGATTCAAGACTATATATGCTACCTTTTAATACAATGGATGTCTTGTAATGTGTGCTTGATACTTAGATCTGTGTACCACATCAGGTAGCATCATCATGCCCAATTATTACCTTATATACTAGCCTCTAAATTTTTAGATATGTGGAACGTTAATGAATAAAAATAAGCATAGTTGGCTTATATATGCATTGGAGTCAGAAAATTACCTTAACATTCTTCCAAATATTGTTTCCTTTTCTTATCTACCTCTCCTCCAGCCATTTTGAATACTTATTTACTGTTACAACCTAAATTAATACATTTGATTTCATTAGTACATAATCATGTAATGATAAACCATTAGTATATTTTTACGAACAAAACAATTTATTTACTATGTAATTTTCAATTTCATTGTGTGTTCTCCACTCCCTAATTTGCTACCTGAAGTATCAAGATAATACACAAATATTGTCTGGGGGACAGTTACCCAAATCTTCCAATGCCTATTATTGAGTGAAAAGAATACAAATAAAAGAAAACCCAAATTCCACAATAATTGTAATCCATAAGTTTAAATTATGAACAAAGATCCTAAAATTCACCCAACATCGATCTATAATCACATTCTTTCCCACAGTAACAAAACATTTAAATGTGATAGAGCAATAGAACTTATAGAAAATTTGGTCTCCATATGCACAACTAATCAATGATGGAACTATAAATGCCTCATTGGTTAATGCAAACTATAATTTTACCATATATATGTATTTGTAAAAATTTTGTATGAATTAATATATTAGAAAATAAGATAACATGTACCTTCACATGTATAGAACATGGAATTTACCAATAAGATCTCACCATATCCAAAGATTTATAAGGGTTGTATATAGATAATAATATTTGAATAACTCTCCAACACCTGTCAAGTATACACTAGTTTTGTGATCTTATCTTTCGATATCCTCCTAAATATGGACCATCATAGTTGACCCTTGCTCTACATTATCTAACTATAATGAAAACCACCTACAATTTTGACCTAGAGAGTCGAATAGGACTTCCAAAACACAAGTAGGTAGCACATGCTTTGTAGGAGGAACTATAGGTGGTTTCTTATGTACAATGGCATGCATGTGATTTTATATCAGTTTCCAAATATATATCAATTAGAAAAGAATCACAAATACAAATGTAATGTAAAGTTATTATACATTATCAATGAGAAATCCTTATTTGGGCCACACAACCATGCCATCTTTTTCTTCTCCTAACTTGTTGTGCTTGGGGTGGCTAAGTGGAAGTGGCATGTTTTTCCATTCTTGATAGAAAAGTTGGATACTTACACAAAACGTACCCTCAGGCATTGAAGCATCATGAAACTTATCACTTGGAAGGTGTGGGCAAACCTTGCCCAATGCCGCAACATAGAAAGTAGGTTCTAGTAATGAAAGATGACAATGTTTTCAACACCTACAATTTTATATGTAGTTTTATGTATAGTAAAAACAATGTATTATAAATTCACTTAAAAGACTATTATATATAAAGAATTTACATTGGGCATGTCATCTAGCAAGTCCATGGGATTACTCCAAACCACCTATGTCTGAGGAGGCTCCATCTCATTACAAGAGTGATGTTATTGAGGTGCAATATAAGGATGTTGAGGCTAAGAAGCCTCAAATTGTCTTATTACTTCTTCTATTATCTTTACAATCATCTCCTCTACCTCATCGTGTGACAATCTACCTTTCCCGATAGATTTGTGGTTTTGCTCTGATGTGCCAGAAAAGAATCTTGTCCCAACACCATCATTGGTGGCCCTAACAAAGCCATGATGGTATGGAACATCTAAAAAAACCATCAATTCATCCCTTTGGCCCTCAGGGATAAACATGCCTTGTTTCCTATGCACATAGTGCTCCTATTAATCATCACCAATAGTAATAGGTCAATAAGACACTACAGTCAAGGTAAAAAATCAACATGCACTATTAGAGTTGAATTTCACCATTTTTGCAGCCACCTCAATTATTGTAGGGTTGGGTTCCATAGTTGCTTGTCCTTGCATCCATCCACTCCTCATGGTGAGTTAGAGGTGCAGGAGTAGTAGAAGACTCAGCAAACCCAAGAGTAGTCTACTCAGAATAAGAATCTTGCTCTCCCTACTGGTGACACTAGGTCTAACCACATGGACCCAACCTATGATCATCCGCATTCTTTGCATGCCTTTAATTTTTTAACAACATATGAAGCTTGGTTTATGCAAAACATTTTTAATTTATGTAATACATTGAATTCATCTGATTAATCATTAGAATGTATTATAAATATCAACTTAATACCTTGAATTCATCAATTTTCCTTGAAGCAACAAATCTTACCACACACTCTTATCAGGATAGGTCCATTTCTCAGTGGTGAACTTCTTCCTATTATCTCTGATTATGTAATATGTTGTCAGATTTGTCCTAGAATTCCTAAATATCCTACCACGACATTACATCATATTTTTATGATGCAATTTTCTTTCAAGGTCAAACATGTCTTGCAAAAGTTCTTATACTTGATGGATATCTTTAAAAGTAGAATTATGTATATCTCTAAAAATAGAATTGTGCATATCTTTGAAAATAGAATATCTAATAGATACATCCATCCATATGAGGTCTTTAATGGTAGGATCAATTTTATGCCAATATTCTACTATTTATTTCACTTTGCAACAAACAACAAGCCCCTAAATATTGCTTCAAATATTGTGATCATTCCTAGTAGGATTTCTTGTTGCATCAAAGTCAATGGACAACTACGAACCTTATATCATTTGGGTTGATAAATTGTTCATCAATTTGGTGCCTCTTTGATGTGCACGATCATTTTACTCCTCAGTATACCAAATAATATCCTCAGGTTTCTCATTCTTACTCTGCTCATCCTTAGGGTGCTTATCCTAAAATAGTCAAGAAACACATATAAGTGATAAAGAATGTAATATAGATATTGTAATGGAGAATATAAAATACACATCTACATAATTAAAAATATAACTTACACCATATTCATCCTCATAGTACACATCCTCATGTTGCACATCCTCACAGTGCTCTTCCTCGTGGTCATATACCATCCTGGAAAATGTCATATTAAACATAGTTAAGAAGCATAAAGAATGTAAAAATGCACATCTAGCTTATGCAGCATATATAACTATTATAGAGAACTAAAATGCACAAATAGCATATGAAAATTTTAAAAAGATAATTCAAAATGCATTCCTATAGTACTGGTTGGATCATTGATCAATTAATTTTCCTTTTGTTTGATCTCCACGCATATATTCATCAATGTTAGCTTCAACATATAGACCTGGCAAGCCAACTAAAAATGGACCAAAGTCATCATACTTGTCACAGTACTCTTTTTCATCCATAGGATTTGCGATGAACTTCCTTTTCCAATGAAGTACGACAAACCATTTATCATTTATAGGATCATCAATATTGAATACTTACTTTGCCTATGAGGCCATGATGAATTGTCCATTCTTCTCACAAATATTTTCAATATTTACTATGTGAAACTCAATTCATCCACTACAACTACTCTGTTGTTATGAACCCAATTACATATGAAGAGCAAAACTTAACATTTGTGTATTCGAACTCTCATTTATCTTCAATCATGTCATAATAAAACATTTTACCTTCAAATAGGTTCTTATCCTTCACAACATAAAAATACAATGAAAATGCTTTAAGGGTGACCCCACTGTTATCGACAATATTCTTATAATGTTGATATTTTGTGTAATATGAAAATCCATTTATGTCAAACACTTCCAAATATATAACATTCATTTCTAGTGTAAAGGTGAGCCTTTTTATATTTTCAGTAATATTATTTGATGTTTTAGATAGTTGATAGAAGACGTAATATTCAAACCTACTAATAAATATCAAATTATGCTCTCAACAATGATAGAGGATATTTTGTCTTGATAGAATTATTATGTTTGATAATAAAAATATCCACTTTTTCACTATTGTATAAGACATACAAGTGTGATTGTTTCATATCTCATGACTAATTACTTTCACGCATGCTCCTAAAGTTCTTTCTTGGATAATCATCAATACTTTTTTCATTAGCAGGATATTCATTATAATTCAGCAATTCATTGCTATATCCATAATCTCCCTAGACACACAACCCTCCATAATACTCCCTTTAGGCTGATAATAGTTTTGAACATCACCTTTAGAAATATTCATGTACTGTTCAAAAGGATACATTTAATGCAAAAATCAAACCCAACATTTTCACTTCCCTAGTCAAGTGGACAACAAGATGCACTATGAAATCAAAGAATTAATGAGGGGAACACATATCAAGATGGAAAAAGGTAACATCAAATTCTCTTTGCAAATTATCAAGATTATCAAAATTAATAAATTTACTACATAGAGTGTTGAAAAAGAGCCTCATGATTGCAAACTTTACATATTTCTGTAGTATATATAGAATATCTACATGAAATATTTACTATAGTAGAGTGTGATAATTCGGATATTTAAGAACTATCATCTTCATATCCTCATTAATAATAATCTACAGATAATGGAAGAGTATCCTTGTGTTACCCAAACACTAGGCAAGAACTCACAACAAGTTCTCTTCTCCTATCTAGACAATGTGTAACAAGTAGGACATAAATATATCTTTGACCACTACTAACTTCTGTTGTTAATTCATTCCTTATACCCCTTGAACGTCGGTTATTTCTATATTTGATGACATTTTTTAGTCTTACATGGTATATTCAACATAGAACAAATGATGTTATCACAAACATTTTTCTCAACATTCATGGCATCAATTTGATGTCTAATTGTCAAAGGTCTCCAATAAGGATGATCCCAGACTATTAACCTCTTCTCAAAAAACAATTGGTCACTCTATGTGGGAATAGTACATTGTGATCTCCTACCAAATGTGTTGACAATGTCTTTTACTTTCATATAAACTCTCCCCTAATATAGGTTTAGGGGCACTCCTTTGCTCACTTGAGCCATTGAATGCTTTGTGCAACCTTCTGTAAGGATGCAATTTTGGAAGAAACCTTCAATGATCGATATATACAGTCTGCAACAATATTTAATGTGTATTGAAACAATCTTCTCCTTGCGTATAGTGCATGCTTGGCATCATTTTACGTTGTATCCAAACAAAACTCCCATGTGTTGAAAAGTTATTAATAGTGAAAAATAAAATAGCATATAAACAAAATGTCTCACTATGAGAAGCATCATAGGTCATCACACCTTCCACCCAGATTCTCTGTAAGTCATCAATTAAAAGGTTCAATAAAAACATCAATATCATTGCCAATTTGTTGGGGGGGGGGGCAATATTACCAAGGACAACATGCCATACTTATTTTTCATACGCAACCAGGGAGGAAGATTTTATATAACAATCATAATAAGTCAAGTGATATGTTTCCTGCTTAATTATGTCATATGGATTCATACCATCAGTACAAAACATGTCTCAGATTCTAGGCTTATGCACCAAATTCTAGGTATAATAAATCTGTTATTTTCTATTTTGGGGAATCAGACACATGTTCTAGGATCCAATCATTATTTTTCTTTACCTCTGCATACCAAATTTTGTGCATCCATGTTATTGACAAACAAGCTTCAAAACGGTGGTGTTATAGGTAGATACCACATCAGCTTGATAGGAGAGCCAGTTTTTCCCTTACCTGAAGTTGTCATTATCTACCTTGACCCTCCACATTTGGGTCAATCATTCAAATATATATAGTACTTTTGAAATAACACATAGTCATTCAAGCATGCATGAATCTTCTTAGCCTCTATTTCCCATTTTACACAATATTTTTCTTTGTTTCGTATGTTGAAATTGGAAGGTTGATGTCTTTAAGAAGAATTTCTTTCAGCAAAGACAAAATAGACGTGAAGCTTTTGTCACTCCATTTATTGTTCGCCTTCAGAGTACAATCTCAACACATTGCTCGGCTTCATAAACTTCATACAACCTATGTATAATGATCTCTCAAAATAATTCCCACAAATTCTAATTAAAAAAGGTTGATAAGTTAGATTTACCCCACAACTATCTAGAATCGCATCACCCATGTCTAACCGATTTTGTTCATTCACATCAAAATTGACAACAACTTCTTCTTCAACACAAGTACCAATATCAACATCTGCTAATCTAATAGTAGGAATCTCTCCATGTGAGTACCATTTTTTATAGTCGTGTACAATGATTTTGCATATGGAAATACTTTTGATTTCATCAATAATGTTGACTTTCAAGTTGTGACTGCAATTCCTACATGGACCGTAGAACCTATCTCTACATCAATTCTTACATTCCTTCATAAACTTTATAAATTTATCAAGACTAGTACCAAACTTAATAGTAGAGAAATTTGGAATGAAGATTCATGATCGATCCATTCTATAATCATAGGGAAAATGTCCATCCAATCAAGTGCTAGCTACATTAATTTTAAAGTAAAATATGTTTAGATTAAATTTCAATGTAGGGTTTAGGGTTTAGATGTTAGGATTTAGGGTTTAGGGTTTCTATGTCAAATAGACTATAGGGATTAGAGTTTCAAGGGTTTATAGAGTTTAGAAGTTTAGGGTTTAGCATTTAGGGTTTACAATATAGCATTTAGTAATGAATGTGTATCTCCTATCTCATTCTTCAATACCAAATCTCACAAGTAAGTGTATAATGTGTATTTAAATTTCAAGAATATTTCAAAAATATTTCCCAGTAGTTCTCCAAGTACAATGATGTAGATGGGAAAAAATCCACCTACATATGTATTGAGAAAACAAACGAGGAAGTGATGGACAAACATCTTGAAATTTTAATTCTCATTATACACTTACATCCTAAGTGAAATTAAGTATTCAATAATAGTCTAAAACTGGGGGCTATCCATGATTTACTCGTAATGAGTAAATTTTGGACAGGTACCCCGGACAACTAAATACCTATATAGTTTTAAAATACATATATAGCTTGGGTTGATTCTTATGATTTAAGTCTTAATATACTTAATTTGGGTAAATCTTTTTATTCATAAAATGCATGTACGAAGAAACCAAATATGCATGTGACATAATTTAGTTTAATTCGTTCATTATCTTCTAATTGATTCATTCATATATTGTTCAAGAACATAACTAGGCATGCAACCTTAGCAATGTTTCTTATATTAAAAATATAACAACTATAAAAAATTAGGATATCTATATTTTAACAAGCAATGTGTAGTTAGGCATGTTAAATTAAGTATGACAAGGGAAATGATGAGAATAATAGAAGAAGAAAAGAAGAAAAGAAAAATGTACCTAAGAGAACTAAATACGGTGTAGAAAAGAAGAACACCGATGACCTCAGAGGTGATAGTATTGATGGTAGTAACAAACGGGCAACTGACAGTGGTTGTAGAAGCAACCAGTGCTACTATTAGAAGTGGCAATGACCTCAGAGGTGGTGGAATAGAAGTGGCGGAGGAAGAAGAGGCAACATAATAGCTGCGACATTAGAAGCGACAACGCGTGGAGTAGCAACCTCAACAAAAATATGTGGAAATGAAGGAAAATAACAACATGATGATAGCAGTAGTGGCATAATGGCGACAATGATCTCTATAGATCTTACATATCTGATGTGAAATAGAGAATGGGTAAAAGAATTTTTTATAGATTCTATTAAGTTTCACTTAGCCATCATATGAACCAAGAAAAGTGACACTAAAAACTTATTCGTCAGTTTCTAGAAAAATAGACAACATAGGTTTATCTCTATCGTTGCTTTGTCATTTAGAAACTGATTATGTATGACCTTTACTCTATTGAAAACACCAAACTTACTAAGACCTATAGTGTTGATTTTACTCAATTTGAAGGGAAATCATTTTTCATGTGACACATGAATGGAGTCTTGTATCATCAGTTTCGTCAGGATGAACTTACACCATCAGATTTTTTAGGATAATCTTTTCATGGGGTAGTGTGACCTATACAGTCATTTTTTTAGAAAATAATCGATGCCATTATACATTTGAAGGTAAAATTTGTTTCATGGGAAGGGTTTTATTGTCAATTCTTTTCCAACCCACGCGACACCTGATTTACCAAATATTTTTTGAGAAATTTAATTTTGTAGGTTGTCTGTGATGTCAGTTCCTATTCTAGAAACTGACATCACAGTAAAAGTAGTAGCTAGGTTTTTTTGCCTAAATGGATGGCTTGACCAATTGTGGTATTTGCACTTCAATAATCGACATCATAAGTCTTTGGTATCAACTTCTTTTGTAAAATGACGTTAAGAAAAGTGACACCAAAGGTAAGAGACGTTCTAGTGCCACATCTTATGCAGTGATGTAAACAACTATTAAATAGCATATTATGATACTCCATATTTTTCTTATAGTATGCATCACATATGAAAGATCCTAATATTTTAACTAATCATGAGTGAAAAGATAGGCTTATTACTACACACATTTCTATTCTTTTAACCAATTCTCATGGATCCTCAAAATTGTTCTACGATATTTGTCATGATGTCCAAGCTGTTAACTAGATTCCATACCAAGTTCATAGTAATACACCCTCCAACTTCTAGGTCTACTAATAGATTATTGTTTATGAACAATGTTTGATTGTTTTAATAAGATCTTTCTTGACATTTTTCACTAAACACAAATTTGTTTTCTATGTCCTTTTCTCTATTTTTTCTTATCTTTCCATTTAGTAGATGGAAGGGCCTAGTGTTGCTATAAAATATATTCATACACTTCGCTATGAATAGAAACAATACTAAGATCATCAACTACTTATAGAGAAAAAAAACCTAGCTTTATGATCACTGGAAAACCATAATGATATGGGTATATGGTGGACATGTATGAAGAGATATAACCTTATGTTTTGACTCTTTTTAATCCTTATGAATATCCAAATATTTAAACAACTACTCAATCTACTTGCATAATGATAACATTGATTTAGGTCTTTTCTCCCGTAAGGTGCCAAAACATGTTCCCTTAATCTATCATAAGTATGTTTCATATTGAAAAATGTGATCCAACATCATGAACAATACTATTTTCTTAGTGAAAATATACTTATTTGAGATATTCAAATGTGAATGACCATGGCTTAGCACCCTACTAAAAGAGGAGAAAAATCCTAATGAATATTTTCACATTATTTTTTATTTGTTTGAGTCACATCACTATAGTTTTTCAAGTATTGGCACATGAATGTTTGAAGCGTTGTATACCTTATCACCAAGCATCAATCCATCTAACCATTTTAACCAAACATATATGATATGTTTTAGTCAAAATCCTAAATACTTTACACTCAACATATGCAACACCACTATTATTATATATGATATTACAAAATTAAAAAAAAATCTTTTGAATTACATGTTTTCTTCGCACAATTGGTGTGTTCTTTATGTCTTAGGTTGATTGTGGTTTACTAAATTTCTATTTTATTTTTGTATATAGAGCATGCTTTGTTATTTTATTTTCAATATAATGCATGATCTTTAAGAATGTCCAATGTTTGTGATGTATTAGGAACATTTAGTAGATAGATAAACAAAAGAAATAAAGTAGTTAGCTTCACGTAAGATGCATGTGATAGTGTTCTCCCTAAATTCAAGAGGCTTCAACTTGTCCATTGATTTTGTTATATGTATATTCAATGATTGTACAATCTTTTTCTCATCATATTTATGGTACTAGAATAAACAAGGACAAGATCATAAAAACAAGAGTTGGATGGATATATGAAATTTATTCTTTGCTAGGGAATCCACAAGTCTATTTCAATCTTATATTTTTAGTTCAATCATCAGGTTTGGAATGCCTCTTTATTCCACGTTGATGTGTTTAGAATAGATTTTTGTTTTTCCAGGACCATTTATTCATGTAGAACCATGGTCCATGCTTCATTAGAATCTATTTTTGAATATTATTTTCTACCTTTGTAGTGGAAGATGATTCAAATCCATGTATGATGACTTTTAGCTCAACATCTAAATCATTTATGGCACAAAATTGGTTCCTTTCCACCTTATGTGGTTTTAATTGTTGTTCCAAATAATGTTTACCACAATAATTGTAGATAAGTATGTGTTCTTATTCACACCCACATTCATTTATGTTCACAAGTGGGTTGTTAGTTTCCAATTTGCATCTACTACGATCAGGTTATGAGTAAGAAGAAGCATTGCTACAAAGGACATTGAATATCCTGCTAACATTCTCCACATTGCAATTGATAGAGACAACCTTATGAGTCAAAATGGAAAATTTATGGAATAGAGTACTAGTTCATGAGAAAATTGTAACACTCCATTTTTCATATCACATGAACGGAAGCATTCCTACTCAATGGGGGTTTCACAATATGATGACCATGCAATTAAAGTAAATGAAACACTTTGAATTGATTTAAAATTGATTCATACATTGTTCTTGAGTAAAAGAAAACTACAACTGGTTTATCTCGTGAAATCTAATCTACTTGGTAACATGGTTAAACATATAGAAAAGGTATCTTAATGTCTAGAACATCTTGGTAAATGGTACACACTAAGCTAACCTTGAATTTCCTTCTAATCCTTGATTGTCGTTGATACTATTCACTAGCTCCAAGTCCTATGGACATCGCTTCCCCATCCATGCAAAACAAACATCACATTAAGAAATGGTATTTGGCACTTTATAAGACTGAAAGTAATAATAATGTGACATTAAGTAACTTGACTTGAAATAATTTGGCATAAACTTTAACATGGATATTCTTAAGAATTCATGAGTCATTACTAACATCATGAATTTAATAGTAACTATATGCATCTCTTTATGATGCCCACTTAAGAGAAAATGATTGGCAATAATGCCCATGTTTTGTCTATAAAGCCCATAATCACCCCTTGATGTCCATAATTGGATATATGCCCATAACTGGCATGAATGCCCATGATTTGGCTAAAAGGCCCATAACAACCTCTTGAGTTTCATGATGGAAAGAGCATATAAAAATTCAATTCCATTTATCATTAACTTTAACATTAACATTAACATAAACATGATTTTGAGTTTGAACATGATGGGATTTCTCCCTCTTAATGTCTTAATGTGATTTATCCCTCATAAACCATTATAGGGTTCCTTCTTGAGCATGATTCATTAATCTTAATTATAATCATAGTTAGGGTTCTACTATAAACTATAAGAAAACCTCCAAGAAAATAGTGTTTAGATATACTGATGTCTTCTTGAGAGTATTCATGATTAATGAAATCAACTAATGTGCATAATCATAAATAAGCATACATAAAACTAAAATTATGTGTGATAAATAAGCATGGCCATCTTCCCTAGAGTAGACCTCCTTAGGTCAAGTCCCCTGACATTATTGATCCTCTAATCACCTATAATTTGATTAAAACCATAAGGTGTATATGTGTTCAGATTCATAAAATTATTCAAGGATTTGAATGAGGAAAATAGAGTTTGAAAACAAGTGAAATTGATAGAAAGTTATAAGAGCTTTCTAAAACTATTTTTTCATATTTTTTAGAGGTTGTATTGAAAAGTTAAGAATTTTGTAGTGCAGAACAATCAGAATCTAGGAAACTATATTTGTGACATCATTTAAATCCCAACTAAAACAGAAGTAATTAAAACACAAAATGTTAGAAAATACCCAATTAGCTCTACAGCCTTAATATTGTCTTGCGCGGAAGATTGGATGAAGGAGAAAGGACCATGAACTGTCGGTCCACAAGATAAGTCAACTGGTCCAATAGAACCGTGAACCATGTGTTGAATCGGCCAAATCAAAGAGCAGACTAGTTCCTTACTCAGTGAAATGATCCAGCCACCTCACCCGTGTGGCTCAATGTAGAACACTCTTTTGTCATCCAATAGTCGGGTATTTTCTCAATTAAGGTATTTTACCTCTCTCTGACAAATAATCAACATAATAGTAAGATCTTGTTTAATCATAAAAATGCATCCTAGCTCCAAAAATTATGAATAAATACTCAATCTTGATCAGAAAAATCATATGAATCATTTAAAAATACTTATGAATCATTATTCCTTATGTGTTTCACTAATATACCATGATTTTTATCTCTTGGTATATAATTTATCTAATGACTCAAAATCATGTTTAATCTCTAGAAACCCTAATTTTTGACTCTGGTGATTATCTTGAGACCCTAAAATGGCGACTTGACTATGAAGAGTCTAGATCTATATTTGATGACTTGAGTAAATCTTGGATATGATTTTTATGAGTAATAATTAATCTTGATGATGGTATCTTAATGATTGACCAAAATATTATGAAATCCTTGATCATGACCTAATATATAATCTCTAACATTACTCATTACATCAATCAAAACTTGACCTAATCTAGAACATCAATGATGCTAATCCATCATGATGATGATAAAGACTTGGATAATGATAATAACAATTAGGGTTAACACATATGTCCCTAGAATCCCTAGGAAGGTCATTCACACTTGAAATATTCTTGACACTTGAATAATATTGAACATCTTGAAATTGTTGATCATAAGTGAATGACCTAACCTCAAGGTTGAATTGGAATGAAAAATCCTAATCTTGTAATAATTGGTACATGATATTGTATATATCATGATCTTGACCCTTGATCTACATCTTGATTTATCTAGGATCTACTTGAGACTTTGATCTATTATTTCTTGGAATCCTTACTCTAAATATTCGGTTAAAGGTATGCTTTTATAATTATTCCTCCTTGAACAGACTAGTGGTATTGAATAATACTTGTATGTACCTATTGAAAATCTTGCTATGTATTTGTTTGAGATACTGTTCCCTATTGATTAGTCTTTCAATTTTCTATATTATATCTTGAAACAAAATTGAAAGCATAAATGATATTTCCCATTATGACTTCCAGTAATACTTGTTAATATTGAGTACAAGTGACCTCCTCATTCGGAAGGTGGAACTTTTAAATGTCGAATGATCTCAAATCTTGTACATATCAATTGACCTCCTACCTCATATGGAGAGAAGGAGCTTGGTGACTTCCCCCATCTAGTTGGGGCGATTGAGCCACATAAAATATAAGTATGCTTCTCGATATCATCATAATGGGAAACTTGCAATAAATTGAATTGTTCGAAATAAACATCTTGTCAGATAAATGTTTTTTTTTGGAAAATCACTTGTTATAAATTTTTTTTTCTTTCCGGGGACTTATTCATCCTGCTCCCAGACCAGGCCAACGGTAGGGTTCTCCCTGTCTGCAAATACCCCAGTTTCATTACCCCAAATAGCAGAGGCAAAGTCTGGGCATGAATCCCAACTATGTTGTGGACTACTCTCAAGCGAAGCCCATCTAGCCAGTTTATCTGCAAGCTTGTTGGCCATTCTTGGAATGAATGATAGCACCATGTTCTACTTCTTCCTCAGCTCCTTTCTGATTGCCGATTCCAGTTGTCTGAACCTGGGGATAACATCATGCTCGGAATTCACTGCTTGACAGGCTACCTTGCTATCTGATTCGATGATCACAGGTTCCATACTGCCTTGCATAACTTTAACAGCTTCAAAGATGGCCATTAGCTCCACTTCTAGAACATCTAATGATTCTTTACAGAGGGTACCTCCCTTAATCCAGCTCCAATTGTGATCTCTGATGGCATAACTTATAGCTTCTTTCTTCCTCTTCGTCCTCACTGATCTATCGACATTAATCTTGACCATGTGAGCTGGTGGTCGAGTCCACTGAACCTTCGCTGGTACCCTACCCCCTTGTGGAACGTTTGATACATCAAAGACTCCTTGAGCAATTCGGACCTGACTCCCTATCAAACGGGCCGCCTGCTGTGGAGTTATCTTGTTGTTCTCAAAAATGAATTGGTTCCTCCATAGCCATAGGAAATGCATCGTTGTTGCAAACCAGACCGACCGATTATCCTCCTGTGTGTCTCCCTTCAAGTTATGAGCTATCTAGGACTTGAGGTCTCCATGGTGACTAAAGGTAGTGACATTGTTGGCAATAAAATTCCAGACATGATTAGCAAAATAGCACTCTCGCAGCACATGGACCATAGACTCCTCATGTTGATTACATCTTGGGCAAAGTATACTATCTGTGAGCCCTCTCTTATGACAGTTCTAATTTGTCATTAACGCATCATGTAGGATTTTCCATAGACTGACCTTGATCGCCTGTGATGTTTTAAGCGCACATACTCGCTTCCATGGCCCCTGTATCAGTTTCCTCGTTCTTAATAAGCGTTGCTTATAGATAGACTTCGTTGAGAAACTGCCTCGGTTATCATCTAGGTAGACGAAACCATCATCTCCAGCTTCCGTATCCGGTGGTAACATCCCCATAATATGCTCTGCAGTGTTCAGCTCAAACCAGTATCTGATAAAGTCTTCATCCCAACCGGTAGCTGTTTCCATCGACGCTACTTTGAGGTCTTGTACGTCCTCCAGTATGCTGCGATTATTTTGTATAGCAGGTCTTGCCCTCGCTTGGACCCAGTTCTCATTCCATACTCCTGTCGACTCCCCGTTCAGAATGGACCTTCCAACCCTGTTCTCCATGTCTGGTAAGTTCATCCGGATGAACTTCCAGAGACGAGACCCCACAACACGCCCCTTATCTTTAAGATGTTCGTACTTAGCTGACATGGCAATCCTCCAGTGAATCTTCCGCTTTGTACAGTAATCCCAGACATTCATCGATAGCAAGGCCTCATTTTGTATCTTGGCCGATCTGACCCCCAGTCTGCCTTCATGTTTGGGTGTTATAAGCTTCCTCCACGCTATAGTGCTCATCCTCTTGTAATTTGTGGTTCCTCCCCAGATGAAGTTCCGCACCAGGGAGTCAATTCGATCACAAATCCCTGTGGGCAGGACAGTAGTTTGCATTATATAGGTTGGTATTGTCGTGAGAACAGACTTAGCTAGGGTTACTCTCCCAGCGAAAGACAAGCATCTATTTGCCCAGGCCGATATGCGAGCTTCAATGTTGTTGATAGTGTTTAGATACAGGGTTGCATTGGCTCTCCCATGAATCACATGCACCCCCAGGTGCTTCCCTAGGTTGTTTGTGATAGGCATCCCCATCTGTCTAGATATTCTTCTTCTTATAGTCACTGGTGTATTAGCAGAGAAAAAGATTGACGATTTGTCCTTCGCGACCATCTGCCTAGAGGCCTCACTGAACTTTTTTAGACATCTTAGCACTATGGTAGCTTGTTGAAGTGAGGCTTCACCACACAGAAGGATGTCATCAGCGAAACAAAGATGTGAAATCAAGGGTCTCCTTCTAGTAATCCGCAGAGGTTTCCACCTTCCTTCCCGTTCCTGTTGAGTAATGTCCTGGCATAGTCTATCTAGGCATAACATGAAGATATAGGGCGAGAGAGGGTCTCCTTGTCGTACCCCTCTCGTCGCCCGGAAGGGTTGCAGGTTCTCACCTTGCCAAGCAATAGAGATCTCTCCTGAGGCGATGATATTCATGATTACTTGGACAATGTTATCTGGTATGGCCGTGCGTTGTAGTGTATCCTTGATGAAAACCCAGCTGAGCCTGTCATATGCTTTTGCTAGATCCAGCTTGATAACCATACTTTGTTGGCCGGTCTTCTTGGCGCCCATAGTATGTATCATCTCTTGCGTGAGGTTGATATTATCCGATATCCTCCTACCAGGTATGAAACTCGACTGAAAGGGTGACACCCAGGTATCCAGATATGGTTTTATGCGCTCTGTGATAATCTTAGACATCAACTTCAGCAAACGTTGTTAAGGGATATCAGTCTCATATGTTCACAATTTTCTGGCGTATTATTCTTGGGAATCAGGACCATTGTAGCTTTGCCCATCTCCTGTGGTATCGGTCTTCCCTCAAAGCATGATTTCACTGATCTCTTTATAGACTCCTTGATATTGCTCCATTGCTGTTGCATGAACCCCGCGTCTATGCCATCAGGCCCCGGCGCCTTTACAGGGTTGAACATCCTGATGGTTTTGTAAACCTCATCTTCAGTCGGTATCATCGCACATTGGTCATGTTGTTGATCCGTCAACAAAGGAAACACCCCAGTATAGTTGGTGGCATACGATAGCCTTCTTGGGTCATCTTCCTCCCTGAACCGATTACAGAAATGCTCTCGAATAAGGTGCTTGAGTTCTTGTTCATCTTCGATCCACACCCCCATTTCATTCTTTAATCTAGTTATGGAATTCCTTCATCTTTTCCCCCGGACTATCGCCTAGTAGTAGGCAGTATTTGCATCACCTTTCTTCATCCAGTCACACCGTGCCTTCTGTCTCCATTCCTCAGATTCCTGGCTCTGGATCTCCATGTATTCAACATGTAGGTTACTGATTTGCTGGTCCAGCTTCAGTGAGTACCTCATACTTATAGTCTATTGGTATCGCCCAATATCTGTCAATAAGTAATGCTTCCATCTTCCTTCCAATCTCCTCTCCCCCTTGTCCCACTTCTCTGCCGCTTCCATAAAGCTTTTGCTCGCAACAGTGAAATATGCATGTCGGTTCCATGCATTCTCCATAAAGCTTGGGAAAGAGCCTCTGGTAAACCACCTGCTTCTCGTCTTCATGTGCTTTGCTCTATGGCACTGATTCCTCTTCGTAGTCCTTACCAGAATTGGTGCATGATCAGAGGAAACCCTCAGCAGGACCTCCACCAAAGTCTCCGGGAAGAGGTTACCCCATTGATTGTTGGCCACCACTCGGTCTAGTTGTTCTTGAAGAATCCCCCTCTTGAACGTCATTCTCACTCCCGTGGCCCCTAAATCTTCAAGACCTGCATTTGCTAGGCATTCTGCAAATTCACGGCAGCTGGATATACAGATATGGTTACTTCCCGGCTTCTCATCTGCTGCCAGTACCGTGTTAAAGTCGCCCATAACCATCCATGGTAGTGATGTGGATCCCACAATGGTGTTGAGATGATTCCACAACGCCCGTCTCAACCTTTTCTTCGTGCTAGCATATACAAAGGTGATAAGATATGTTTTGTTGATTAGGTAGTGAACAAATTGTCGGTGTACATCCAGAACCTCAACGGTTCCCACTTCCTATTTCCACATCACCCAAATGCCACCGGAGTAGCCCCTGGCTTCCACTCTATGTGAAGCATCGAAACCCAATCTCTGGATAATCCGATCAGTGTTGGTTCGGTTGGTTCTAGTCTCAATGACCGACATAATATCTATCTGATACTTAGCAGTAATCGTTTTGATAGTATCCTGGGTATCCTCTGAGCAGATCCCTTGTACATTCCACGATGCACATATCATAAATTAAGAGTTGGTGTTTTCCGGTTGGGCCTTGTCACCCTCTTCCTCCTCCATCTGGTTTGTATCATGGTGCTTCTTTCCCCTTTTCCTTGATCCGTTTCTGACCAATTCCCCTGATGAGAAGACCTTCCTGTTCCTCAAATGGATTCCCACGCTTCCTCCCCCTTGAGGTGTGTTGTTTTAGACATGTCCACCTTGCCCAAAGCAGAAAGTTTGTTGGTCATGTGTACCTCCTATAATGACTACTTCGTCTTCTGTAGGGACCTCAGTAGCTCTATGCTGTGTATTAGTGTCATTGTTATCACTCTGGACTTGTTTCCCTTTATTCATTTCCTGTACTGCTCTGTTAACTACATCTATGCTTCCACTGTCAGTGTTCTCCTTTGACCCCTGGTTGTTTCTTCACTCCTTCCTCTGTCTCCAGTCTATTCCTTTCTCTTCTTGGTTCGTAGCTCGTGCACTGCCTTCTGTCTCCTGTTCTTCCTCTTCCATCTGTAGATTCTCAAACTGGTTATTTACCGCAACTCTTGTGTGGACTTCATTCAGATTCGGTCTCCTTGTTTTTCGCTGGTTCGGTCTTGCGTACATCGCCTCCGAGAAGTCACCATGGGATGGTACCGGATTGCCCATTGTCTGCGCTTCCATGTTCTCTTGTTCCGCCATTCTTTTTGCTGACAGGTCTCCGCCTTATGTCCTATTCTTCCGCAAAACATACAGATTGCTGGTAAGTTCTCGTACTCCAACCCATATCTTTCTCCTTGGATATGAATTGCCAGAACCAGAGGCTTCGTCGTGTCTAGCTTCACCGCAATCCTTGCGAATTTCCCTCTCCTCTTCAGCTCCGTATTTGTATCCACCTTCATGGTATTACCAATTTGGTTTCCGATCTCCTCAAGGATGCGCCTTTGATATAGGAATATTGGAAGTTTCGGGATCCTAACCCAAGCAACCAAAAATCTGGGGTTCTCCTCCGAAGTTATGAAATTTGGATCCCACGGTTGTACCATCAAATAGGACCCCATAAGTGGCCAAGGACCTCCGGTCAGGGCCTTCAAATAGTCGTCCTCCCTCAGAAGTTGTACTAGGAAATAGTTATTATCTAAGTCTATCAATCTCATACTGCCAATGGGATTCCACATGGCTTTGATCCTATTATGCAGTGTCATGAAGCCGACGTCTCTCGCTAACACCTTGACTATCACCGAATAGCACAATGGCTTCATAAGATCATTATATTTATCCTAGTTTATTTCAAAACATGGAGTTCCATCGATATTTTTGATCGCTATGTCTTCTTTTGTGAGCATGACATGTGCGTCCTCAAACCCTAGAATCGAAGTACTTTGTCCATTGATAATGTCGTTGTAGGACGGTTGTCCACTGGGCTGTGTATTCGTCCCCCCTTCATTTGACTTGTTCGTGTTCTGATTTTGCTGCAACGGGGGAAACGCCTCACTCGACTCCCCCGATCCGGACGCTGCGGTTCTACCGATCGCCGTATCCTCCTCATGATGATGACTACCCTGCCCCCGTAGTCCGTAGTCCAGCGTAATTCCAATCGATCGTAAGGTTTCCCTCCATGGGTTCGCATCCATCTACATTGCTTCTCCTTCTCCGGTATCCTCCCCTCGGCAGTCTTGTAGCGTTTCCTCTACCGGTCCTCCATCATCGGGCGGACGGGATCCCCGACCTCCCCCTCCAAAACCACGGCCTCCGCCGCACCCTCTCATAAACCCTAGCGCCATTCATTCTTCTTGTTATACATTTTTAACACAATTCATGCCAAGTTCTAGATTTTTCTATAAATGTTTTCAATTGTTCAATATTTGTTCTTTTCAAAGTGTATCAATGCATTTGCATTGATTGCATCTTGATTTACCTGATTAGGAAAACCAGTTGGATCTTTATGAAGAATTGACTAGATCGCTTCCGCTCTTGATAAACTATGAAGACACGAAAAAATCTACAAAAACTCCAATTTGGGTTGGTTAGTTCTTTAAATAGTTTGTTTTATGAGTTAGTTATTATTTGTTATTGTATATGCAGTGTGTGAGATCCTTTTGGGCCACTCAAAGATGGGCGATTCAATCCCTTTACCACTCTCTAGGTAGTGGAATTGGGATTGGGATAAGAACGGTTCCATGATAGTTTGTATTAGAGCATACACACTCCCATATACTTTAAGTAAATAACATATCAAGTCCCTTGAACCCAGGAAACCTTAAACTCTGCAATGGTGAAAATTCAGGTGTCTAGGCTCAGTGTTCTGGCATAATTCCTCCTAGCCGTCTTCACGGTGGCTGAGGTTCCCCGTTCTTTCTTGCCTTAATTGATCCTGAATTGTACCTAAAGGTTCTCCGTTGAAACCCTAGAGAGTCACCCAATTATCTTATATTCTCCCTAAGGATTACACAGAGACCACCTATTAGTTTGAAGTAGGGGGTGACTCTCTGTCTCTTCTTTTGCTAGGTATCATGACTGGATATGCACTCTCCCTATTTCTGGGTAGTATGGAAATAAAAAAAATTGTGAAATAAATTTTGAACTATATAGGTGAATACCCTATAATATGATATGCTCTTAGCTCTACCTAGGTGATTAAAAGTACTCATAAATGGATGTACCTTGTAGATGGCCCCACAAACCCATAGCCAAAGAGCAAGACCCTATGAAATCAATAGTGATCAAGAAGGGAAGATTGATAAAAAGAAGACTGAGAAGAAAAGACATGAAGAAAGGGAAAAGACCATTGAGAATAAGAAAACTCTAGAAGAAGAAGTTGAGAATGAGATAAACAAAGGAAAAAGTCCCATTCTCAATAATGTTGATGGTTATAAGTATGAATAAAAAAGGGTTTCCAAGGATGATGTCGGGGAAGTACAAAACAAGATATTGATGGACGCTATAACCAAATGGGTAAGATACACAACATCAATAATTCCTGGAGGAGTCCAAATCACCATGACTACTTTACCCCTACATCCAAGCTCGTAGTCATGGAGATAGAGACAAATATAAAGGTTGGAATTGCAAAGGAGGACATGTTAAATCATAAAGTCTAGTGATTGGTCAGAAGGACATATCAAGACCCATGACTAATGAAATCATTACTAGATATAGATTATGATCTGCTGATTATGTAACCCTTTTTGTAAATTTTGGAAATGAACCTTGTACTCACCATATCTTTGAAAATTGAAATTTTATGCCCTATTTATGTCTACCTCTAAATTGTCATCATGTTGACTATTTAGAGTTAGGAAGCTAACCCCTTCCCCCATTTTGATTCTTGACCAAAATCTCCAATAAGTCAAGTTTATAATAACATTGATACTCGATCGTGAAACCTGATTTTAAACATAATGTTGACTATAGCTTGTGGATAAATTACTAGAAAGACCTAAGTCTAGATCATTCATAAAATCTTGATAACATAAAATTGGTGATTGGTATCACAAATATTGCTCGAATATTGCTTGATTATTGTTGGTCGAATATTGAATATGAATGAATGATTTACCCTAAGGTATAAATTTGAAATCTAAACCCTAATCTTTGAAATGTTTCAACGTGTGATATTGATGTCCAAACTTTGACTCTTGATATTGATGTAAAAAATCTTGAAACATGATTATGATCAACCAGGTGGATCTTGAGATAACCCACAATATGATTAGTGACTTGCTTATTCTCAAAAATAGACATCTTGAATATGTCTACTCAATAATGTTATTTAAGGATGATAATTTTGAAAATAAGCGTAGGGTTGATTTCCTAAAATTTCCTAGGTCTGAATTATCACCCGACTATGAAGAAATTGATTTTGAAATATTACTAGATTTTTATTTATGGGTGTATGATCACATTGGTGGTCTGGAGAGGAATTGAAACCCTTGACTTGCGTAATTCTTAGGTTTGAATATTGACTCTTGAATCATGATCTTGCTAGTACATGACCCAACTTAATTCAATGCAAATTCTCACTCACTATGGAGACATAACTTGAAATTGAACTTGACTGGTGAGAAGTGATCTTTGACCTCATTATTGATAAATACAATTACATGAGAGACTGTTTATGTGATTATGATTTTGAGGACATGATTTTGATTATATCTTGAGGATGTTCTAGTATTTTAGGATACAACTTGGTTTGGATGATCCCAATCATGAGGATGTTTTTGAATATTGGGGATAAAATTCCTATTAAGGAGGGAAGGATGTGACAAAGTGCATTTTTTCATATTTATAAATTAATTACTATTTCGACATCATTATGTTCACTGCTAACCCCAATATATTTCTCTTGGCTACTTGATTAACGTTGATACTCAAATTCGAAATATGATGACCAATATGGGTTTAAACACATTGTGACACCCCAAATTAGGTTAATTTGCTACTTTATTCACAGAAGTAAAATTGTCCATGTAACTTTATCCTTTTGTTCTCAAACGTTTTCTAAATATTATACACATTTTTTTTCTCTTTTTGCCACTTTTCCAAGTCAGCGATCCATGGCATGAGGAGGGGGCAAATCTCGGCCCTTAGATCTGCTCCAATGCAGATCATGCCTAATCTAACGACCACTAGGTTTATCCTACCTACCGGAATCAGTAGGGAGGAGTCAATGAGGATCGAGAATTGAAATCACCTACCTACGCCCCTGATTCAAAAATATGAGGGGGTGGAAAGCTTGGTCTCGTGAATTCACACTCACCCATACCCCATTTAACCACCATTAACGCTCTATCTCACCATCAATATGTACCTCTCACCCTATCGTCTCACTCCGGTGACCATTGCCACGTTCAAACCTCAAATGATTATCTTGAGATCCTAAAATTGTGACTTGACTATGAAGAGTCTAGATCTATATTTATTGATTTGATTCAATCTTGGATATGATTTCTATGAGCAATAATTAATATAGGTGATGGTATCTTAATGATTGACCTATGTATTGTGGAATCCTTAATCATTTGACCTAATATTTGATCTCTAACTTTACTAATTACATCAATCAAAACTTGACCTAATATATAACATCAATGATTCTAATCCATTCATGATGATGATAATGACTTGGATAATGATCGTAACAATTAGGGTTAACACATATGTCCCTAGAATACCTAGGAAGGTCATTCACACTTGAAATATTCTTGACACTTGAATAATGTTGAACATCTTGAAATTGTTGATCATAAGTTAATGACCTAACCTCAAGGTTGAATAGGAATGAAAAATCCTAATCTTGTAATAATTGGTAAATGATCTTTGTATATTTCATGATCTTGACCCTTGACCCACATCTTGATTGATCTCGGATCTACTTCATACTTTGATATATTATTTCTTAGAATCCTTACTCTAAATCTTAGCTGAAAGGTACGCTTTTATAATAACTCCTCCTTGAATAGACTAGCGGTATTGTACTTGTATGTACCTCTTCAAAATCTTGGCTATGTATTTGTTTGAGCTACTATTCCCTACTGATTTATCTTCCAATTTTCTATATTATAGCTTGAAACAAACATGAAAACATAAATGATATTTCCCATTATGATTGCTAGTAATACTTGTTGATATTGACTACAAGTGACCTCCTCATTCAGAGGGTGGAACTTGTACATGTTGAATGATCTCTAATCTTATACATGTCAATTGACCTCCTACCTCATATGGAGAGAAGGAACCTGGTGACCTCACCCATCTTGTTGGGGCAATGGATCCACATAAAATATAAGCATGCTTCTCCATATCTGCATAATGGGAAACTTGTAATAAAATTGAATTGTTCAAAATAAACATCTTGTCAGATAACCGTTGTTTTGGAAAATCTCTTGTTATACATTTTTTAACGTAAGTCATGCCAAGTACTATATTTTTCTATAAATGTTTTCCATTGTTCAATATCTATTCTTTTCAAAGTGTACCGATGCATTTGCATTGATTGCATCCCGATTTACCTAATTTTAGTCAAACCAGTTGGATCTTTATGAAGAATTTACTAGATCACTTCTGCTCTTGATGAACTCCGACGACAAGGACAAATAAGCAAAATCTCCAATTTGGGTTGGTTAGATCTTTAAATCTCTTGTTATATATTATTACTATGCATTTGTAGCTAATTCATTATTTTATTACATACATGAAAAATGTAGCCAAATGAAATCTTTGTGTGCATACAATACATTTTGTATATTTAGGATGAATGTTTCTAAATATTTTATTTACAAAATATGTGGTTTTTGCTATACTTTTTGTAGTTGAAAACCATTGATTTGTAGTGTGCCCTTTAGGGATTGAAGCTTTAGATATGGATATAAAATTGCACATCATGACTCATCTCACAAAGTGACAGAGAATCAAGGAAAATGAGAATGAGAATATTCATTGTTGATTGTAATGGAATGAAAGAAGGTAATGAATACGAAGAGGGAAGACAACTAACAAAGAGAATCAAGAGGAAATTCACACTATGACATATTTATAGGTCTTGTTAATTAGACAATCCACCAATATTGTGCTTTTTCTTGAATGGTATCTTCCTCTGTAATCATGTTAGAATTTCTAGTAGAGGTATCCTCCATATCTAGGTATCTTTAGCATCTCTATTATTGTTATTTACTAGTTTTATAATATACAACATATATATATCAATAAATTACCTTTCATATATAGTGAAATACCTATACTTGGCCGCATTGTTTTACGCTCAGATGTTGTATGTGTTTTCCACATGGTATCCTAATGGAACTCTACTTATGCTTACTTTTATATTTTTTCTTCTTCTTTAAGGATTTATTTTGGGTTTACATGTTGAATCCCTATCTTGTGTTAGTCATACATATAAATATACATTTCATCACAAGTTGTATTAGAGTGTAGGGTTGCAAATACATGTTTGAATCATGAGTTATGATTAGATAATGATGAAATTGATACACACCAACTAGTACATATGAACAACCTCAATAAAATATATATATTATAGTACTACATGAATTTATAAGATCCAATATAGGGAGAAAGTGAAATAAACATAATTGGTGAAGATAACAAAAAATTGAAAGAAAAAAAAACATATCCAAATAAAGGGTACATGTTGCATAACATCTTAGACTAGACTAATGCAAGAAAATTGAAAAATAGAGTCATTAATTTTTACAAGAAGAACACCATGAAAAATGTTGTTTTCTTAGTTACAAAGTAGGTGAATTTGAAGTATAACAATGTTACAAATATTTCTAAAAACAAGAATGATTCTCTGAACACTGTCAAATAGTTGGTGAATTTGAAGAAGAATGATGTTATTAGTGTTTCCAAGAACCTGAATGATTCTCTAAACACAATAAAATAGTTGGTTCAGTGAAGGTGACACTTGATTATGAAATCTAAAGGATACGTATTCTTACATTACTACATGGTGGTAAGGAGATGCTTATTATGACAATTAGAAACTATACATATGAAGGAAACTTGACTCTTGATGAAGTAAATAAAACCTTACTAAATGAAATATCTTGACAACAATTCTTCAAAGATAGAAATTCATAGCTACACTTCACTAAGAGTATAGGAACTAAAAGTGAGAGATTATTGTAAATGCCATGGTCGTGAAGGGTCCCAAAACTTTAGGAAGGGCATTTGTATATCCAAGTCCCAATGAATATTGCTATTACATTATAAAAAGTCAAGTCACTTACCAAAAATTATTACTCTCGTACATATAATAAAACAAGGTTCTAAAGACAAAAAATAGATAGATAATGATAAGAAAAATAATTCAAAAAAATTCAGTAGGAATTGATGAGACTACGTGACTTTCAAATTCTAGGGGCAATGTTTGTATGACGATGAGGAAAATTTTGAGTGGAACCTATATATTGCATCTTATTACCATATGTCACCGAAAAAGATTAATTTCAATATATATAAGACTAGAAACTAGAAGAAGGTGAACATGGACAAACATCGATTCTTTGAAAAGGACAATGGTCAAGTTGTGTGCATTGACAGGGTGATAGTTGCATAGTCACACTCAAATAAGTTAAGCATGTTCATGATTTCCCGATGAGTTTGGAAGTTTCTTTTCTAAGAAAATAAATGATATTATCTTGAATTTATAACTGGAAGATGTGGGGCTAGAACGGAATGTATGACTCTGGCACAAGGCATATTCTATTACACATTACATAAGACCCTATTACAAGTGCTTCAATGCATCATACATGAAATTAAAGACATAAACATAAAAATTTATGGAAAAACTGATTAGGGAACATGAGAAAGAAGGTCTTGTAGGTTTTGTTAAAGAAAATGTCAAATTCTTGTGGAAAGTACACCACTCTCAGTCCCTTTGAGTCATGTTAAAGAGGAGATCAATTGGTGATTTCCTTTCTATAAGTCATCAAATGTGTAGTCAAACCTTGTAGAGTTGATTCATTTTAGTGTTTACAATACTTACGAGGGTGGATTCATTAAGTTTGATAAATGCTTTATCACTTTTTATATCCTACGCAAAAGAAAATGTGGGTCTACTCATTTATGTCTGAGAACAAACTTATAAGCCTTTTGAATACATCCATGCATGGTGGGTTGATAGACAGACAAAACATTGAAGAGTCTATACACATTCAATTGTGGTGAGGACTTGTCTAGTGTGCCAACAAGACAAGGTGGAGCAGCAGTGGCCCAGAGGACTACTCGAGCCACTTCCAATTCCTGAGAGACTATGGGAAAGTCTTTCCATGGACTGAATCTCAATATTACCAAAATATGAAGGTCCGTCTATGAAATGGTAGTAGTTCTTAGGCATATGGCATCCTCATCCTGGCCCCAACGGATAGCACTACAAAAGAAGCAACCAGGTTCTTCTTGAAACATGCCATCAAGTATTGTTCCTTGAAGCATAATCAATGACCGAGGTTCCCTGACCGGATCGAAAAGTTGAGCTCTGATCCCAAGACCTTATCCAACTGCTTTCACCCACAAACGGGTGATAATAAACCTCAAAAGTGTTTTAAGAGTAATATGCATGTCATAAAATGATAAAGTCCATCACATCTTTCCTATGAAGTGATCTAGGAAGTTGTCATTCATGGATATGATGTTTTTGATGATAGTATGTCTTGAATGAGTGTTGAAGTTGTGTAAATTTCTAGCATTCAAATGGATAAGGAGTCTAACACTAAGACCTATGACATAATATGCCTCCATCAATGATCATATTACCACTATATGTGTTTATTTTGTGATCAAATGAGTGTATTTTCTTTTCTAGGATGGGATAATTTGACTATCATGTTCTAAAATGAACCATTGTATAGGAAATTCATGATTAGATGAAGACACTCCACAAATTCTTTGGGCTTCTATGATAATTAAAGATATATTGCTAATCTTGGTAAGGCGTCATATGTGTGAACTCAATGTAAGTTTTCCAATGTAAGAAATGGTGAGTGTGATAGGTCATATGTGGATCATTTTGTATTCTCCTTAAGTGCCCTATGAGTAATTTCAGCTACATAGTGATTATTGGAGGTAATAAAAATGGTGTTTGCAAATTTTATAAAACTTGAACTTGAATTGCAAAAAATTTTATTTATATGTGATTAAGCTTGTTCTAGAAATTTAAACTAGAGAATTTACTAGTATCTATCGCAGAATTACCTAGAACGTTTTTTGACGTCACTGACCTAAATAGAAACATCTCTAAGAGGAGAGAAGTTAGATTCCTAAGTGACTCTATATCGATATGCTATCTTCTACAATGAATGACTTTGCTTCTAAATGATCCCAAACACCTGAAGTGAACATTTCAAACTCATGCTCAACTTCTCCATGTTTATTGCTTCTTCTATTGTTGACTAGATTGTCAATGAAATAGGTTTCCTTAGTGTTAGAGGATTGGCTTTTCATGGTTGTCATATTTTTTGAGTTGGTAGGGAGTCAATATTTTGTCCCAGTTGTTTTGATAGAGTTTCTAGAAGTAATTTCCTTCCTCACATACACATTGACTATTTTTGTGTGTTTAGTGTCAGTGATGCTTTTGTTAATGGTGATGGAAAGTTGTAAGGAATGTTTTTGTACCTCTTTGGGAGATAACCATGTGGGAGGGTGATCAATCAGACCAGAGAAGCGTGACGAGATTTCTCATGATTGTTCACCCCAAAACCTAAGCAAGAAGGAACATTGTCCAACGCTAAGATTGAATTGTTAGGCACCATAGTGAACTAATTGATGGCAATATAAAATTAATATATTTGTCTACTTATGGAATTTTATGGTTTCATGGTGAATGTGGTAAAATTTCACACTAATGCAATAACAATGAATGGTTGTAAAAGTTTCAATATATCAAAGGTGTTGAGGAGCATAATTATGGGTGTCCTATAAATGTCCCCTTCATTAGTTGCATTGACGCCTTGATTAGGTTGCCATAATGATACAATGCTTTATGAATCCATTTCCAGATGAAATAGGAGGGCATGTTCATATGATATGTGGATGTTCCTATAAGGAGTGAATATAAAAGTTGTTGCATAATTTAAATGTTAGGCCTCATAATTGTGATCCCAGAAAGAAGGAAGCCTATGGTTACATTAGGATCAATGAAGTTGATAGATTGCTTCCAAATGCAGTGAGGAAAAGTAACATGAACATGTTTTTGGTAATAACCTTGGCAACGAACATTATTATGACTTGAACATCTACGGTTCCGTTCTCTATATGATGTTGAGAGAATGGCTTACTAGAAGCTATCATTGTGAAATAAAGTTTGAAAGTTGGACCAAAAATTCTACCAAAGTTAGCTTATTTAGATGGTGATCATCAAGATGGAGATAGTCAAGGATGTGAATATGCTTACTTGAAATCTTTTATGAAAAATAACTTGTATGATTGCAATATGGGTGTTTAATGGGTGAAGCCATGATTGGTATGCCACGGTAGAGGTAGTGGCAAAAGGTGTAGCAAGCAAGGAGAAAGGTATTAACTGGGAGCTATCTCTTCATGTGAATGTGTTTTCTTAGCTAAGTTATTCTGATAAAAAATGTCGTTGGTATGTATAGAAAGTTAGTGTCTATGATATGAGAGACTAGAGTTTATAAAATTTGAAAGGGTCGTCGGTTTGTTTAGCAGTAAGGCATTGTGTCTATGATGTGAGAGACGGTAGTTTATCAAATCAATAGTGTCTGGTGATTTGTAAACCTTCTAAGACCCCCACCCCCCAAGCAGGCGCGCTCTACGATGAGTTTCTAAATTCTATGTCATAAACTGAGTACTTTTTTTGTGCCTTGGGTCATGTAATTTAGGAATGTGATGTATATAGGGATCCAAAGGGTGGTCATTGCTTATTAACGAACTGCTCCCTGTCTTGGCATCTCAAACGAACCACATGCAAAATTGTCTGTGTTCCGGTTCTTTACAGCAAACGACGGTTCTGTGATTTTGTAAACTCTTATTTTTATTTTTAATTACCTATAGCTTTAGCTGTACATGCGAGATGTAATAGGTAGTCGATTTGTCGCAGCCTTGCAATTTGAATCAACATGGTTTCAATATTTTCTCTACTTTAATCAAGACTTGTTTAACTTCGTTGGATCTTGGATTCCTTCACCTCTCTCGGTCACTCACACTTGACTAGATTTTGCATCCAATTTTAGCATTATAAAACGCGGTATCCAGCACAATATCGAGATGATAAGACGCACTCAATTTCAATCAGTTGATGATGGCATGATTTTCCACAGACAGAAGAGCAAAGTCTGACTGATCGACCGTGTAAACTGCCTATAGCAATCATCAACTGGCAACAGGAGTTGCATAGAAAATGATCAACGCGTATCAACGAATGGGGTAAGGAAATCTCCCTACTCTAACGAATGGATTCAACTTCAAGGTAGAAGGTCAATTTGCCTCCACGGCTCCACCACCTGGTCTTTGTATAATACCTTTTCTCGAGGATGATGACAAAAATGGCCAGGATTGGATGCAACCGGGCTGTTGCCGACCGAGGACCCCATGATCGAGGTCCAATGAAACGGGGCGCTTCCATACCACGCCTATGTTAACAATCAAGAGATTTCTCGAGCTCTCCCTTTAAATAGAGTGTTACATAAGAGAGTTGGCCTCATTCAGTCATTCCTAGTAGGCAATTCTCCATCTTCTTCTCGTGGGGTAACCGGAACTTGTCAAGAACGCTGCCGTGCTGCCCTGTTTCTGTTCAGTGGTCACCGCCGAAGCACGAACTATCCAACAATGAAGGTACGAAAAAAGTCAAGTCTCTGCTATATATGTTATTTTCCATAAACTATTATAGAGAGATTCTTGGTAAACATTTCCAAGACTGAAAGATTTGCAATTTCAATTTGGCAGAAGAAGATAGTCATAAAGTTGTCGCTGGGCTCCGAGGAGAGCCGCCGTGAAGCCATGAAGCTGGCCGTAAAGGTCAATGGTACGTGATATTTATGCTCCTCGCTGTATGCAGCTCCTTGATTCGTTCTGTAAACTCACCTATTGATCCTTCATTTTGTCACCAACAGGTGTTATATCAGCGACCATGGACAGAGACAAGGGCCAAATCACCTTAACCGGTGAGGACGTCGACCCTGTGGCTGTGGTCAAAACGCTGAAGGGGAGCAAGCTTCGCAAGCTCCTTTGGTGCATATGGCCGCGCCACGACGTGGGACAGGTTAACCTCGTATCCGTCGAGGATGTCAAGGAGGAAAAGAAGACGGAGGAGAAGAAACCCGAGGATAAGAAGCCTGCGGAAACTTGGGCCGGGCACCCGTACTGGTACAGTGGGCCTCCTGTCATCCAGGTCCTCGATAGTTCTCAACCCGGGGGCTGGTGGTGGTGATAGGAAGAGAAACCACATTTTGGCCATTGGTTATGGGGACAGTTTTGCTACGCCCATGTGCAGTTGGAAGTTGGATGCTTCATGCTTGATGCTACCTGCCGGTCATTGCGTGATGTATATGACCAATTGACACTTTAGGAACTCTTCTATTACTAGCATAAACTATATACGAACACATGCCATATATAAAAGTTTTATAAATCCATTAAATTGCTTGTATCCAAATTCAATTAGACGAGTTTGCAAGTACCATCTTTGAATACACTAGGAAAAACAACAAAGTCTCACACAATTTGGAGAAAATCACTGGATGGTTGCACAAGTTTCAAATCAATATTTCAATAGCATATAACAAGATTTTTCTAAAAAGTTATGAAATATTTGTATTTTGTAAAGTGAAAAAAATGGTGACAAAGGTCAACCCACGTACAATGAAATAAAAGGCAGATGGGCAACAAGGTGTGCCACCGGTCTTTTTTGGATGGAAAAATCAATCCTTCAAAATACTGCATCTATAGACCAAGGGGTCACGACATTATTATGAATAACTTTTTAAATCCTTTTAAGAAACTCCATTGTCTCTGGTGCTAATCCAAAAGTATCAAACCCAAAAAGTATAAATATATGATGATGTTCGATGTACGTTTTCTCATGCTTAACCATTGTGACTGCAACAACTTTCAGAGTAGCTTGTCTCACGATAAAATCTCCATCTTTCATATCCACCAGCGGGGAGACTCCTGTTAGATCAACACACACAAGTTTTCTTGCAGACCAAATAAAAATAGGACATTCGTTAGTTTAAGTGTCAATCTCCCCTCTCGTGGATCAGTAAAAAAATTCATAGGTGTCTCATTTTTAGCAGCAATTCCAACATGCCTAAGTACATGATAGAGGACATCTCTAACAAGATCATGTCTATACTTAAAGTTGGGTACCTCCATGCAACAGAGCGCATGTTCTTCAAAGGTGTCTAAGCACACTTTTTGACAAATAAGACATACCCCATCAACCGTAAAAGGAGGGATCATAAGCTAATACTCGAGGACAATAAGGTACTCTAATGGTGACATATGCAATCTAAGTCCATTAATAGAAATAACCAGAAGAAAAACTTGAGCATTCTCAGCTTGCAAACACTTGAAAACTATTTTTTATTTAATGGTTATATCAAACTTAACCTAGATGGTCCTTAATCATTTTTTTAAAAGGGACACTCACCGAAATATTTTGAGCTTTAATGAGGACGGTGCCATTATTAGCCATATATCTAAGATCAAATGATGAAATCATGGCACGTAGAGAACCAAAAGCATAGTCAAAATCAGAGTCTATGTCATGTATCACGTTGTCTAGCAAGATATGATTTTAAAGCACCCAAGACTGGACTCTGAATGCCACAAAAGTATATGAAGAAGCCTTTGTTTCTGAATATAGACCAAGACTATCATGTTTGATAGATAAAGAACCCAACTTCCATTGAAGGTCCCCAAAGAAGGGACCTCTATAAAGAAGTTTCCTAAAAATATTTTCAAAAGCTTACAAGCAATTTTTTTCATAAAGCAATCTATTTTTTCAATTGTGAATATTTGATTATGTGAGATCTTTTTTCAAAAATAAAAGTGTCAATGACATTAACATTGATTTTATATGCAATAAGACTTAATTGTTAAGTTTATGTAGCCTAGTGCATGTTTATGGAGAAGAGGAACTTTTGTGTTTCAGGTATAGAGGAGAGACTTTTTGGCCCACACAACTGGCTTCTATGTTATATCAACTTTATGCTTGGAAAAATAAGCATACACTTTATTCACATGAAATAGACAAGGATATCAAGACCCCACCTGCAAACAACCTTAAGTTAGGGTCATGTCTGGAGAATTGCCTTCAAATTTTTACAACAAACAAGTCGCTCTTCCCAATAATGACGGCAACCAAAATTGTCTTCCTAAGACCATTCGTGACCAACGTGGATGTCACAATAGTAAATGTCCTTGCTATCCTGCATCTAGGATGTGTGCTAAAACACAACTTGACCTTACCCATTGTGTATCATGTTTTCTATCTGAAACAACAAAGTACATGATAAATGTTGTAACATAGGCCACAAAAATGACATCAACACATAATATAAGTGAATGGAAGAGTCATTTGAAATTTAGTAACTATGATTGTGTGACTAAGATGAAATACATATATGATACTTTCAATTTATTCATAACATTAGTTGTGTCATCACCTTTTCTCTCCTTGTTCAGTGCAGCTCCCTACTATTGCATGTCCAATCACTATTGTAACATATTTCTCATATTGATGTTCACAGACTATGTCCTTGTCCTACCTTACCCCATCATACTGTTAATGATTGAGACATGGACAAGGGAGACAAAGATTTAAGTGTATATATGTTAAGCTATGGATACTCTTATCCTTGGATAAGATCCCCAACGCTCGCACACCTTGTGTGAATAGACTTCTTCAAAGAATGTCATTTGCAAGCATTTATACCAACTAAGTATATAAACACACTTATATATGGCTCGCCTATTATTGACAATCCACTTTTGGTCCCTCACCAACATCACAAGAAATTCAGCATCCCAACATCTCTGTAATGATTTCTCTTGTACTCCCACTTTTTTTCATAATTTTGTAAGCAAATTTTATCAACATTTTACTTATTTAGTCCATTTACTAGGATCCATTGGGAAATAAGAGTTCTACTACGTTATGGGTGCATCTTGGAGTTCATTTGGGATTTCTATGAGCCACATCCTCATAGTTGTCCTTTAAATTTTAATTGATATTCATTTTATATTGAAAATTCATTCAGTTAGAAAATAAGGAAGAAATTTCAAGAAATATTTCTATGCTTTTATTTCTTAAAAGGTCCTAATATGAATGAAATTGTCACATATAAGTGACTTTTTTTCTCCGAGAACTGAAAAATGCAATTTGGAGTGGCAATTCTGAACTTATTTTGAATAAAAATGTAGAAAATAAGAAATGTTTTTCTACCAAGATTGAACAAAACAACTTTGAGTGATCGATTTGACGTATTATTAATAACATCCTCACAAATAAGTGATGCTATTTCTATCAGATTTGTAGAATACAACCTTCAATGGTGGCTTTGGACCTGTAATCGGGTAAAGAAGAAATTCTTGGATTTAAAGATTCCTCTTTTCTCATTTTTAGAAAATGTAGGCAAAAAGTTAAAAAATAAGGCTTTTAATCATTATCATGAAGTTTCCCATATTGATACACATTAATAACAGCAAAACCAACATGATAGAAGTAAGTTTCACCTCACTACGCATGCACAAATCACTAGGATATTCCATGAGGAGCCAGATGGTGGAACCACTAATTCTGATAAAAATTGCAAAACTATTTATCAAGGTTCTCTAATACATAGGCATTGTTATATTTAGAATCAAAATGAAATTGCATAGTTCTTAAACTTCCAAATCATCTAAATGACCCCCCCCAACATAGAGACGCATACCAAGCATGTAAACTAGCCTCTTTCTCCTTTGTAGAATCTAGAGAGAAGAACTACATCAATTGTCCGCTTCAATCACCTATATTTCCAATTAGAACATATTTCTAAAAAAACATATTTTGACGAACTAGGAGACTAAAGGTACGTGAAGTAGGTTTGTAATGCCTCGAATTTGATTTCTAATTATTCTAGTTATTTTGAATTTTAAAGTCTTGGTTTTAAGTGATATTATCTAGTTCTTAATTATTTATAATATAAGGAAATTACAAACTATCATTCATAATCGCTTGTTCCAGTTAACAAATATACATTTTATATTCAAAGTTACCTGCTCTAGTTAAATAACAAATTTGTTAAGGGTTTATAATTACTTTTTCTAGTTGAAGTATTTTTTCTCTTCTAGTTGGCCTTGCTTGTCTTTGTTGAATTGGTCTTCAACTAGTTCATGAGGTTAGATATGATGTATTTGATGACAACAATGATGCTTGATTAAACTTTATTTGAGATCATTGAGGTCATCTTTGAATCATAAAATTAGATAATATGTATTTAGCCACACATAGAAGATATTTGTTATAGTTTATCTCTCATGTAGCTGAGTTCTTTTCTAACTTTAAACATGTGATTAAAAGTCCCATGATGCTTTATCTTTATGTTCTTTGTTGAACCCTTACAATGAAGAAGAATCCACTATCATTTTCACTAATATTTGATTTTATCTTCAATTCATTTGCTTTCAATCTGTTACGACCCCGCCTCCTGGTAACCCCAATTAAGGGAGACCAAAAGGACAGAGCCGTTAACCAATAACCCGGATCAAAGGTTCTACAAATAATCATTAGCAATTATTAAATTCTACCAACTATACTGAAATATGGAGAAAAATAAAAACTTTTGCATACCTCTTAAAACTGGGATTTCAAAACTTCTATCCACACAGATACTAATCTATCTAATCCTCCTTTGCACTTTAATTCTCATTTAGTACCACATATGCCACTTTACTATTTGTTCTTTTCATTGTACCTAAAACACCGACAAACAAAACGTCGGTCAGCTAAAGCTGGTATGTAGGGGAAACAATAATCATGCAAATATGGTAACAACGTGATCATTCAATTAATCATTTAACAACCAAGATTACGTTTTAAACCATACTACTCAATCCTTACCTATCCCCTAACTCTGTGCTATCCCTTGTATGCTACCTCTCTTTAGGTAGCTTCTTACCCCCATGGACCTACCTTACAGGTAGCCAATACCTAGGGTAATTGAGTTTTATGGCACTACCCGAAGGTAGCCCAATATCTAACTCATGATGACTTGATGGTCCTACCCCATTGGTAGCCATTTACTAAGTCATCTAATGACCTGATGGACCTACCCCATTGATAGCCATTTACTAGGTCAACTATTAAGCCATAGAGAGGACCAAGATCTGAGCTAGTAGGCACATATATTATGTGATAGTCATAAACACATTATAGTTTGCATGAATTAAAATCATCCAACAATTAATTCATGACATCGATGAAAACTTCGGTAAATCTCAGAAAACTAACTCAAGATATTCATAAGCGTAACCACATACCTGATTTGATAATTTCAGAAGCATTAAGAAAATCCAACCAAGCATGCAATCCAAGTAATTCAACAATCACATAATTCCTGAAAAGAATATATACTCTATTTATTACACACTTTATCAAGAACCTACTTTATTAACTTGGATTCACTTTCTAGGGTTTCTGTATCCATTTTAGGGTTTCGTTTTGCAATTAGGGTTTCCCTTCATCTTTTACCATATTAAACCCTAATTTTATGCCATTACTCATAAACCCTAATTATCTCATCTATTCTTCAACATTAAGGTTATCTTAACAACATATAACCCTATTTTCATATTACAGTCACATTAATCATAAATTAAGCTTCTTTTTCATTAAAGCTACTATTTTTATCCCTTTAATCCATGACAAGATCATTATACACATTTATCATCAATTCATAGTTCATTACGGTCTAAATCACATATGAACTCAATTTGCTATTAATTCCACCTTTTATTCATGAGAAATCCCTAATTACTACTTTTAGGGTATTTATCCAGAATTAAGGTCTTTTATATACAAATAATTTAGAACCATCATTAAACAATCATATTTTCACATTTTCAAATTAAATATGATTTTATCCTATTTTACCCTAAATTAGAGTTTCTAAATTATTTAATCATTCTCATATGAGGTAAAACCCTAAATCATGCAATTCTACATCTAGATCAGGTTAGAATCTAACATTATCATTCAACAGGTTATTAACACTTCAATTAACCCATTAAGCATTCTAGATTCAACCTTTAATCACAAATATGGTTTTTATCCTAACTTTAATGCACTTTTCATCAACTTATTGTACTTTTGAAATTAGGAACGGAATCAACATTTAATATCATTTTATTGGATTCCTCTCGTTTTCCTGATCAAAATACATATTTTGCATGTTTCCATCGGAGCTACCAATTAATTTCTAGAATTTCCGCAATATAACATACCTTTCAGCCAATCAATGGCTGCCACGTGTCCTTTTATTCCCTTTTATAGCAAAACCCTTCCTTGGCTCGTGGACCTTTGCATGGATCCGTCGACCCGGTTTCCCGGTCTGGCTCTTCTCCTCCTTCCTCGCGAAAGAGTCCTGCTGTTCTGTTTCATCCGTAAAACAGGGGAACCCGAAGCAAACTGGGCGGCGACTTCTTCGCCCCCCCCTCGGCGCCTTTCTTCCCTTCTTGGACCACCACAGGCACACTAGGGTTCTGCTACACTTCTCAGACGACTCCATGGCCTCCGCTGGCTCAACTGTCAAATCGTCGAACCCTCTCCCGCTGTGGCTACCTTGACGCAGACCTCTGAACCGATCAGCGATCCTCCCTCGTGCACCCTGCTACGCATCTTCGATGTTGTCCGGCCTCACGGACGCCTGCCTCAGGCACACTTGTGCCAGTGTTCCCTCCGCATGGCTGCTGTGCAGCGAGGCCACTACTTCAGTGCCTCTCGCTACTCCGCCACCATTGCCCTCCGACTTGCCAAGGAATCACTGCTCCAACCGGCCGCCCGATGCCAGCCTCAGTTTCCAGACCACCGACAGCTTGAAAGGGACTGGCCGAGAGGACTACCGAAGTCCGCAGCGTGAAGGTCCTTCCTGGCGACGAAGACAAGATGCGTCCCTGACATCCACGCGACCCCTCTCGTCGCACTCGTTCCTCCAACCATGGGAAAATATCTCACGGTGACTAGGTTCTTGCGGCAGAGTCGGTTGCAAGATAATGGGAACTTTTGCCACTTTGTTGGGGCCCAAGCCCCCCCTATATATAGGATCCCCCCCTTGGCCGCAGAGAAACCACAGAGTGCAGGTTTGGGCAAAACTATAGGGGCAATGAAACCCTGAGAAATTAGGGGTGTATCGACTCGGACTGATCCCCTGAACTTGTTGGAATAGTTTCCTTTATTATTCCTCCATTATCTGGCAAGATTATTACTTTGGAAAGTCCACAACTCAAGTCCCTTATTTCCTCATCCGACCAAGGAAGGTGACAACACAATCACTGTTGGATATGAATCCAACGGTTGTAGTGTCACACGCATATTCCAAAATAATTCCGTTAGGAATAAAATTGTGACATTGTCCACACTTTTACAAAATTCATATCTCCCAAACCTTTTATCATTTTAATATCAAATTTTGAGAGAAAGTCCATAATGACTTAACTCACATGTATACCAAATTTGGGACTCAAACTCAAAAGTATGAGATGCTTTTATTTATATGCAAGTTATCTTTTAAATTAAGCCAATTTAATTTGGTATTCCCTCTTTCTTTGCCATTAAATTATTATTTTGAATTCCTTGAACCTCAAGGAACCTTAATGTATCATAATCCCATCTTGGGAATATTCCTTAGCCTTTTACTTATCTTTTATCTATTTTCTCTTTCTTCTTATTCATTTCTTATCAAAATATCTCTTTTTGGGGATTTCTCTTTATCTCTCTTATTATTTTCCTTATTGGAATTCCTTTTAAAATTAGAAGCCTGATGGATACGAAAATCCATCAAAGATAATTCAATTATACCTCTTTTCACTTGTTTTTCACATTTTACCATTATTTTCAATTTCTTTCTTAATAAGGAAAAACTTAATTAATATTTTCTTTTCTTATTAATTTATCTTTGCAATTTTAGACTCCTTGGGACCCAAGGAACCCATGTGGCACGAAATCCACCTTTGGATTACACTCTATTGCCTTCTAGAGGTTTCTACATCTTTCTTTTCTCAAAAACTCAATCATTCACTTACTAATTGAATTTCCTTGTTATTGGGCCCAATAACCCAAAAGCCCACAAATAAATCAACAAGGCTATTTTAAATGAAATACATGCATTCAATCAAAAGACATCATTATTTGTTCATTTATATTTATTATGAGAAATTACATTTCTCACCAAATGAACCCAAAAATTGGGGTTGTAACACAATCATTCTTCAATTGTTTCTCTGATACAACCCATCTAATCCTCCTTGTATTTGGGACGGATTTTAGACCTGAGAAAATATTGAGACAGTATTTATCGAAGATAATTCCAATAACACAATTGATGACTAGTGACTCCAAGATCATCATAAGTCCATCGTGATTCTCTAAATAGGGACTGTTATTATGTGTTTTGTTTGTTTTACCTGGATGGAACATTTTTATTTTTATGTTAAGTCACATGCGACATTGGGTCTATACAAGATGACCACAATTGAGGTGCCTAACACATTTACTAGTCATATTAATATTTTCCTATCCATTATATAATTGTTCTTTCCTTCCTATTTGTACTTTTATGGACTCAATTATGGGTTAAGCATTACCATTTCTTAAACACACTATATACACTTCCTTACTTTTTAATAGCACTTGATAAGGTTATTTCTTTCTAATCCATATACTTTTTAGGTCAACCATAGTAGATTTGTTTTTCCTTGGATTGCAAAAGTATAGCATTTGGTTAGCCTTGTGAGTTCTTTGCTAGTCTGGGTTCCTTGTTTTGATTTTTTTATCCTTGTTTTGATATTGGGTAGAACAATCATGTTCCTTTTTCCTTTATCTCTTTCCCATTTTTCTCTCTATATATAGAAAAATAAACAAAGGAGAAAAGAAATAATGGAGGAAGATAAGAACCACCATCATTCTTTCTTCCCTCTCTTTTGTCCTTCACTTTTATAAAACACGCTACACCTTCATCCTATCTTTCATTATCAACATAAAAACATAAAAATTAAGAAAAGAGGACAGTTTAAGTTGCAAATTAATACATTCACCTAACACACAAGTGATCATTTGACCTTCCCACATTGACTAAAGTGAAACCAACTTAAAAGTACTGAAATGATGCATTTTGAACTTTTATTAGAGGGAATAATGCAACTACTTGAGATGTCCCAATAAGAGGTTTGTAACGACCCCGTCTCCCGGTAACCCCCAATTAAGGGAGACCCGAAGGTCAGAGCCGTTATTCAATTAACAGGATCAAAGGTTCGACAAATAATCAATAATAATTAAATAAACTTTACCAACTAAAGCTAAAAATTGGTATAAAATAAAACTTTGTTTACCTTTTTAAAAGATGGGATTTCTAAGCTTCTATCCATGAAGATGTTACTCTAACTAATCCTCCTGTGTACGTTACTTCTCATTTAATTCCACATATGCCACTTTACTGTTTGTTCTTTTCATTTGTACCTAAAACGCCGACAAACAAAACGTCGGTCAGTATATCGAAATATACTGGTATGTGGGGACAACCAAAACTTTGCACATATGGCTAACAATTTAATAATCACAAGAAAAATATTTAACAATCCAGTTTACACTTTTCGATATGACATTCTCCACCGCTTTTGCCCTAACCCTGGCATACCCACCTTAGGGTGCCCTTTTGCCAATGACTTAAGGCCACCTTCTCAATCCCGAGCTTGGTGCCTGGGGGTCACCACTCATGGTGTCCACTAGTCATGCAATATCATAGGCCACCTTCTTGGTGCCTGGGGTCACCACTCAAGGTGTCCATTGGTCTACCCATCTAGGCCTGACCTTTGGCATCATCCATCAGGGTGGCATGTAGGTGCAAGAATCCATAATTCTATTATTAATGTGATAATAATAGTGACTTTATAATTTGCAAATATGAATCATCCAACCAGTTTAATTGCAATCAATGCGATTAACCATCCGACAAACATGCGGGAAACTAATGCGGTTATTCATAAGCGTAACCACATACCTGTTAAGCAGACTTGAAATAGAATAGTCCAATCAACAAGGCAAGCAAGCATTCAATAAGATCCTGAAACAAACATCCAATATCTTCTATCATGGATCATGGTATCCAAGTCTAATAGACCTATTCGAGCCCTAGGTTTACTATTTCATTTTTAGGGTTTCTATTGTAATTAGGGTTTCCTTTTATCTTTCACTATTTTAAACCCTAATTATTCACAAAGATATTAAGGTTGTCTCTTAACAACATTTAACCTTATTTTCGAATTAAAGGCATCATTGTCCATTAATTAAACCCACAAAACTTATCTTACATTAAAACTGTCATTTTTTTATCCTTTTAATCCATGACAAGATTATTATGCTTATTTATCATCATTTTGTAATTCATTATGCTCTATTACTCATATTAACGTTATTAATCATTAATTCTACCTTGATTCATGAGAAAACCCTAATTACTACATTTAGGGTATTTATCCACGAATTAGGAACTTTATTGCTTGAAATAGCTTATAATCAGAGAAACTCAGTTCTATACATGAAATTGAATAATTAAAGCTATTAGTAATCCTAATTTCCAACATTAGGGTTTCAAGCCCCATTAAAGCTTTATTTATGCATATTAAACTCGACATTAAACTAATTACATGCAAATTCATCCTTTTCCAATATTAATGATCCTTTTTATCATTAACAGGCTAATATCAACTTTAATCATCTATTAAACCCTCCCAATCACATTAAACACTTCAAAATAGGGTTTCTTAATCATCATTACATTAAAGTTAATAACTTATACTACTTTTACAATTGCAAGCAGAATTAGGCTTCAACTATATTTTATTTAGATTCCTATCGATTTTCTGAACAACTTTCATGTATTAACTTTTGTCATCCGAGCTACTATTAAAGAGTTATGATTTTTGCATGAATTACCTGTTTGGGCCAATGGCATGTTGCCACGTCGTCAATTCCATGCAAACACTTTGTGATTTGGAAACATTTTGAAAGGTCTCTTTTGCCCTTGGTTAAGTCGACCAGTTCTTTTATCCCGTGGGGGTAGAAACGTCCAATATCAATTTTTCATCTTCAACCTTGCGCGGCTACTGTGCCGTCGCCCTAGCCGCGCGCAGAGTGGCTCCTCCACCACTCCCGGGCCCTCGAAAACCTTCAGGGACATGCTCCCTACGCTCGACGCTCTCCTGCGCAGGTGGGGACGCCTTGGGTCAGGCCGAAACGGCCATGGACTGGCTCTGCAAGTCCGCGACTCGCAGCACGTCTTGCAACCGTGCGACCACCGCTGCTCCCTTCCCGGACCACGATAGTCACTATGGACGGTGCCAATGGCTCCGGCAGGTCCCTGCGCTCAGGGAGCATCCCTTATCCACCGCCAAGATGGCCCATCCACACCTTCTACTCCATGGACGGTGGTTAGACCTGCTGCTCTTCTACAGACCTGGCGCAAGAGCCAGAGCAAGTAGTTGGAGACGAACTCCCTTCCGGCTGTCGTGGGGGGTGTCGTGCGGCCTTCCATACCTCGTCCCTGGCTTCTCCTCGCTCCAAGGATCGAGCTATCCCTCAACTAGGGTTTTACGTGCAAGAACAAGAAGAAGGAGATGGAAGAAGAAGGGATATGTGGGATCTCTCTCCTGGTTTCGGCCCAGGGCTCTACCCCTCTTATAGGGGAGAGTATCCACGCCCCATGGTGCTCACCCACGATTTATTAAGCACTTTCCTAATAGGGATGTAATTCCTTCATAAGAAAATAAGCTTTCTCCCTCTCTCTCCTTTATTCATTTTCTATTCCTTTCTCTTCAAATATTAAGATTTTCGAAAATTATTCCCTTCATTCTCTTAAAACTTGCCCTTTATTCCAAAAGCCACGAAATCATGTTTCCCTTTTAATAGAAAATACCATCTTTCGAAAATCATCACAAAATTCATTATTAATATACCACATTATCTTCATATTTTGCAAATTTAGTATTTTCTCTTTCCTTCCTATTTATTGGGGATCCTTGGACCCCAAGAGACTCAAAGAATTCGAAATTCCTTTTTAAGGAATACTCATTATCCTTAAATGCATCATTATGCATTAATCTCATTATCCTGTTTTATTCCTTATTAAAATATTTCCTTTTTGTGGATTTCTCTTTATTTCTCTCTTATTTTCCTCATTAGTATTCCTTTTATTATTAGGAATCATTGGGGTACGAAATCCCACTAAGGATAACTCAAAAATACTTCTTTTCACATATTTTCCCTATTTCATCAATGTTTTCAATTTCTTTATTAACAAGGCAATACTTAATTGCTATTTTCTTTTCTTATTGCATTTTCTTTGCAACTTTGGACTCCTTGGAACCTAAGGAATCTAAGAGGCACAAAATCCTCTTTGGATTTGCCTTCTAGAGGTTTCCAAACCTTTCTTATCTCAAATTCTCATTTATTCATTAATAAATCGAATATCCTTGTTATTGGGCCCAATAGCCAATAAAGCCCACAAATCAAACAACAAGGCTATTGTAAACGAAAATCATGCATCCATTCATTATTTGTTAATTTATCTTTAAAATGAGAAATTACATCTCCCATCAAAATGAACCCAAAATTAGGGTTGTAACATCCTTCCCCTCTTAAAAGAATTTTGTCCTCAAAATTCCAGCAAGCAAGCAAACAAACAGGATAATCCCTTCTTATGTCCATCAAGGCTACCATGTGGCTTTACCCTATCCATGGTGCTTTCCAAGAACCTTCATCATCTCATATTCTTCCATCTGAGTTCTTTCTTACCTTGGTATATCGTACCCTCATAGGTGACTCAGGACATTTCAGCCTTTCAAAAGCTGAATAGGTTCAAGGCTCAACACATGGCTTGGGTACCTCACATAGTGCTCTAGATCGGACTCATGTAACACATTATACATTATATTATCCTGAGGGGTAAGGCTAAACACAACCATTTCCACCAATCCATCTCAAATGGACCCATATATCGGGGACTCAGCTTTCTCAGCTATAGCTTAGAGGGGTCGGATTTTCACATTATATTCCACCACAGTGAAGTGCATCTCAGTCTGCTTTACATCAGCTCATGACTCATGTCACCACTGGGATCTCTCTCAGCCATTGTGCGATCAAAGCGACGTCATCTGCACACACTTGGGGTTCTTTTATGACCTTCGCGAGGCCTCCTTCACCAACATCATCATAATGAAGTGGTGACCGACACTACCTCCTTATTAAACATCTTGCATCCCGATAAAGGCCATGGTGGTTAACATCACATCTTAGGAATTGTCTCTATGTATCACCCTCAATGAGCACTCATGCTTTCATCAGACCCACTAGTCTGGATCATACTAACCATTAGTATGGGGCGATAAACTGTACAAACACTGAGCTCTTCATGTATATACTTCCACCTCATGGAAGTGAACTCTGGGATCACATCAAAAACTTTTAAATTCACATCATGGTGTAGTTGAACCACCTCTTTTCATATGTAGTTCAACCAGATTTGTCCCTTGACAAAACTCTTCCTTTCTCATGTCATCTAGGTAAGGCGATCTACCATAACCCATATTGTATCTTGAACTTCTTGGTCTAGGAGAGACTCACAACATCCATAATGATGAACTCTCATTCCTTCTCGGGAACTCTTTATACTTTACATCCATGCACTGGGTTAATGGTGTTCGTCCTTCACCTCCTGGCTTGCATGGCCACATGCTACATGCTACCATCACTTACTACCCTGATCTTCTGTGAGTCATGATTCCTCGAGATCGATACCTCAGAAACCCTAAACCATTCTAATTAGGGTTTCATCACATTCCCTTCCAGAGAAGTGCATCTGAGGCTCTAAACCATCCTTTCACTACACCAAGGACTAAACTGGCTAACCAAACAACCATCAACTTGTTCAACATATCTTATTATATCCGAGTGTTAGCCAAAACACGTCTTCTTTCCAAACGTAGGGTTAGCCTAACAACTCCCTTCTAGCCAAACCAGAAGGCACTATCTCCACCAGAGCATCTATTACCACTTCACATCCTTCGGTATTAATTAACGTTTAAGACATACTCTTCCATGTATTCTACTTATCATCTCATCTCAAACTCTAAGTTTGTCTTCAACAAGAAACTCTAAGCTCATACTCACTGTGATCGAACTTGACCTTGGTTAATCTGCAAATTCCAGATAGTTCCTGATAAAACATCCTCATAAGCTGGCTACACTACCTCTCATAGTGTTTGCGAACCATCCATGTATCATTCCTTCCACATCTCTATCATTATTCCTTATAGCAACGTTCCAACTCACAACATCCTTGTCCTTGGTGTATGGCATGCATGTTGTCCTATCTCTCACTCTCATAACAAGAAAAAATAAGCATTTGGCGGCCGTCCAAATACAGAGTTCTTCCTATTCCAAGAGTAGGGATGGTACAGCCCACCTCGCCAGTACACCTTCAAGTCTCCGTTGAAACGTGCCACTCATGTCTCTATATCGCAATCATCATTATATCAAAGTTACTTTCATGGAAAATTGGCCTCGAACCTACTTGGGTTTACACACAATCCTTGGTCATATCCTTTAGGTCTATAGGGTACCGGCACTTTTGGGGTCATCCCTCTTCCCATATGCACCAGAGAGTGCCCTACTCACTTGCCCTTTGGGTCACATGAGTTAATGAAGGTGATCAATCTCCTAACCCATGGCCCTCAGACAATGATAGTTGTTACCTCCCGACCCTATGGTCATGTGCAACTAGGGAATTAGGCAACTCCGTCTTTCATCGGTCTTATCCCTACCTGACCCTAGGATAGACTTGGGATTCTCTTATAGTACAGGTCTGACTTAGAACCTTACCCAAGCTTTCATCATCTCTTTCTGCATTCATGACTAACTTTCATCCCTTCACAGGGGTCATGGCAACCTGCCTACCTTGGTCAGGCCCCATACCGGTTACTCCCATGGTAACACGTCCACGCACTTAGAGATGGTTATCTATGGGCCTATAGGTTCATTTTCATACCATGTACTCTTCACTTAGCTTCTCAAGATCCTATGAGACCTCTTCAGGTCACCTCAAAATCGACAGAACTGGTACACACCCTACCAAAGGGTCCTCTCCCAGGATGGGAGGAAACTACAACTCTTGACAACAAGGTCACAACCATCCATAGGGTTTACATCCTCATGAGCATGCCTAACCCATCAGCTACTAAGGTACAAGCAGACCACCTATTAAACCATGCTAGGTCATACTTGTTCTCTTCCTCAGCATTAGACCAACTTAGTGGTGAGGGGTTCATCAAACATACCCTTACCTCGAGGGGTTTCCTTTGCCTCTACACATTATGAGTACCATGCTCGAAACTATAGAGACTCAAACCTCATTATGAGCATCGGATATACAGCTTCCCCTCTTAGGCCTAGGAACCCTATGTTCACTTTTAGGTATCCAACTGCATGCTCAAACTCTTAACCATGAATCAAGCACGTTCAAGATATGTCATGTACTTCCCTGATCCTTCTACTTGAGCAACACTTCAGGGTCGAGTCCTCTCCCAGGACAACCAACTAGGTATGAAGCGTCACAACTGGTTACTTAAACCTCCTCAGGGTCTAAAGCACTCTTTAACTCATCTAGTAGGTACTCACTTAAACCAGAAGCGTCATCCTCTCTAAGATTTGGTTCCTCTAAAGGCAACCAGGACATCATCAACCTTCAGGGTTCAAACATAAGGCAACCACTATCATCCACTCAGGTCGCATCATCCTCTATGATCCACTGTTCCCTATGTCTCAGAACCTAAGCTTCCAACCTTCTTGCTTGAGTCCAACTTTTTCTCTCTAGAGCTAACTCTACATCCAGCCTTACTACCAGGTGTCCTTTCTCCATGAAGGATCAAGCTTCACCAGCATACCTCCACATGGGTGAGGCCTATGCTCGAACTTAGGCTTGCTCAAGATCCTTCATAGCCCCTTATGCTTATGTCATAATACATCCATCATGATCTCTCAACCAGGGTTTCATCAAGCTATACCCTACTTGCCTAAGCCCATAGGGTAACTATAGGTTCTTCTCTAACCTCATCGAGGAAGGAGCTATCCTTCATTCTAACATGCATGACCCTTTCCAGGGTTGGGTTGCCATGGTACTTGATTATCAACTTCTCATGGTTCATATGGCATCCAAGGCATGTTCAACGAAACACTCGGTCAACCATGATATCTAACTCATCATGTCATCTTCCTTCCTAACCTTCACTTAGGGTTAGGGTTAACATCATCCTCAAAGGATGTGCCAGACTTCTACCTATAATGGAGGTCTTTACCTCCCAAGCTTAACTCTCTCTACCTATCCTCCTACCAAGGAGGTCTATCCTCAGATCTCTCTTGAGGGCAATGACAACTCATGTCATACGACCTAAGCATGAATCTATTCCTTTACGCTTACTCTATTAAGCTTATGTCCATGACATCTTATTTACATGCTTTTTATTAATTTGATGGAGGATCCCTTAATCCTTATCAACCTTACTCATACCTCAAGAGGGTGAGGGAAAGAGAGAAAACCCTAATCCTTAAGGTCCTTAATAGAATTTGAGTTGAGAAGGGATGAACAAGATGAGAGAGTCCTAAAGGTATCTTATTTCGATTCATACCCTAAGACTTTGGCCAGGCAGTCACATGGATCCGGGAGTCCTCGTATTCCGACCAGCGGTGCGGAGGAAAATCTTGCCAGCCCCCGGTCGTGATCCTTTTCTAGATACCTCTGTCTTTTGGGTAATCCTCTAATAACTCCCCTGGGTTCTACGGAATTTGTAAAATTTAATAATTATTAAAGATTAAATGAGGAACCTATGCTCTGATACCAATTGTAACGACCCCGTCTCCCGGTAACCCCCAATTAAGGGAGACCCGAAGGTCAGAGCCGTTATTCAATTAACAGGATCAAAGGTTCGACAAATAATCAATAATAATTAAATAAACTTTACCAACTAAAGCTAAAAATTGGTATAAAATAAAACTTTGTTTACCTTTTTAAAAGATGGGATTTCTAAGCTTCTATCCATGAAGATGTTACTCTAACTAATCCTCCTGTGTACGTTACTTCTCATTTAATTCCACATATGCCACTTTACTGTTTGTTCTTTTCATTTGTACCTAAAACGCCGACAAACAAAACGTCGGTCAGTATATCGAAATATACTGGTATGTGGGGACAACCAAAACTTTGCACATATGGCTAACAATTTAATAATCACAAGAAAAATATTTAACAATCCAGTTTACACTTTTCGATATGACATTCTCCACCGCTTTTGCCCTAACCCTGGCATACCCACCTTAGGGTGCCCTTTTGCCAATGACTTAAGGCCACCTTCTCAATCCCGAGCTTGGTGCCTGGGGGTCACCACTCATGGTGTCCACTAGTCATGCAATATCATAGGCCACCTTCTTGGTGCCTGGGGTCACCACTCAAGGTGTCCATTGGTCTACCCATCTAGGCCTGACCTTTGGCATCATCCATCAGGGTGGCATGTAGGTGCAAGAATCCATAATTCTATTATTAATGTGATAATAATAATGACTTTATAATTTGCAAATATGAATCATCCAACCAGTTTAATTGCAATCAATGCGATTAACCATCCGACAAACATGCGGGAAACTAATGCGGTTATTCATAAGCGTAACCACATACCTGTTAAGCAGACTTGAAATAGAATAGTCCAATCAACAAGGCAAGCAAGCATTCAATAAGATCCTGAAACAAACATCCAATATCTTCTATCATGGATCATGGTATCCAAGTCTAATAGACCTATTCGAGCCCTAGGTTTACTATTTCATTTTTAGGGTTTCTATTGTAATTAGGGTTTCCTTTTATCTTTCACTATTTTAAACCCTAATTATTCACAAAGATATTAAGGTTGTCTCTTAACAACATTTAACCTTATTTTCGAATTAAAGGCATCATTGTCCATTAATTAAACCCACAAAACTTATCTTACATTAAAACTGTCATTTTTTTATCCTTTTAATCCATGACAAGATTATTATGCTTATTTATCATCATTTTGTAATTCATTATGCTCTATTACTCATATTAACGTTATTAATCATTAATTCTACCTTGATTCATGAGAAAACCCTAATTACTACATTTAGGGTATTTATCCACGAATTAGGAACTTTATTGCTTGAAATAGCTTATAATCAGAGAAACTCAATTCTATACATGAAATTGAATAATTAAAGCTATTAGTAATCCTAATTTCCAACATTAGGGTTTCAAGCCCCATTAAAGCTTTATTTATGCATATTAAACTCGACATTAAACTAATTACATGCAAATTCATCCTTTTCCAATATTAATGATCCTTTTTATCATTAACAGGCTAATATCAACTTTAATCATCTATTAAACCCTCCCAATCACATTAAACACTTCAAAATAGGGTTTCTTAATCATCATTACATTAAAGTTAATAACTTATACTACTTTTACAATTGCAAGCAGAATTAGGCTTCAACTATATTTTATTTAGATTCCTATCGATTTTCTGAACAACTTTCATGTATTAACTTTTGTCATCCGAGCTACTATTAAAGAGTTATGATTTTTGCATGAATTACCTGTTTGGGCCAATGGCATGTTGCCACGTCGTCAATTCCATGCAAACACTTTGTGATTTGGAAACATTTCGAAAGGTCTCTTTTGCCCTTGGTTAAGTCGACCAGTTCTTTTATCCCGTGGGGGTAGAAACGTCCAATATCAATTTTTCATCTTCAACCTTGCGCGGCTACTGTGCCGTCGCCCTAGCCGCGCGCAGAGTGGCTCCTCCACCACTCCCGGGCCCTCGAAAACCTTCAGGGACATGCTCCCTACGCTCGACGCTCTCCTGCGCAGGTGGGGACGCCTTGGGTCAGGCCGAAACGGCCATGGACTGGCTCTGCAAGTCCGCGACTCGCAGCACGTCTTGCAACCGTGCGACCACCGCTGCTCCCTTCCCGGACCACGATAGTCACTATGGACGGTGCCAATGGCTCCGGCAGGTCCCTGCGCTCAGGGAGCGTCCCTTATCCACCGCCAAGATGGCCCATCCACACCTTCTACTCCATGGACGGTGGTTAGACCTGCTGCTCTTCTACAGACCTGGCGCAAGAGCCAGAGCAAGTAGTTGGAGACGAACTCCCTTCCGGCTGTCGTGGGGGGTGTCGTGCGGCCTTCCATACCTCGTCCCTGGCTTCTCCTCGCTCCAAGGATCGAGCTATCCCTCAACTAGGGTTTTACGTGCAAGAACAAGAAGAAGGAGATGGAAGAAGAAGGGATATGTGGGATCTCTCTCCTGGTTTCGGCCCAGGGCTCTACCCCTCTTATAGGGGAGAGTATCCACGCCCCATGGTGCTCACCCACGATTTATTAAGCACTTTCCTAATAGGGATGTAATTCCTTCATAAGAAAATAAGCTTTCTCCCTCTCTCTCCTTTATTCATTTTCTATTCCTTTCTCTTCAAATATTAAGATTTTCGAAAATTATTCCCTTCATTCTCTTAAAACTTGCCCTTTATTCCAAAAGCCACGAAATCATGTTTCCCTTTTAATAGAAAATACCATCTTTCGAAAATCATCACAAAATTCATTATTAATATACCACATTATCTTCATATTTTGCAAATTTAGTATTTTCTCTTTCCTTCCTATTTATTGGGGATCCTTGGACCCCAAGAGACTCAAAGAATTCGAAATTCCTTTTTAAGGAATACTCATTATCCTTAAATGCATCATTATGCATTAATCTCATTATCCTGTTTTATTCCTTATTAAAATATTTCCTTTTTGTGGATTTCTCTTTATTTCTCTCTTATTTTCCTCATTAGTATTCCTTTTATTATTAGGAATCATTGGGGTACGAAATCCCACTAAGGATAACTCAAAAATACTTCTTTTCACATATTTTCCCTATTTCATCAATGTTTTCAATTTCTTTATTAACAAGGCAATACTTAATTGCTATTTTCTTTTCTTATTGCATTTTCTTTGCAACTTTGGACTCCTTGGAACCTAAGGAATCTAAGAGGCACAAAATCCTCTTTGGATTTGCCTTCTAGAGGTTTCCAAACCTTTCTTATCTCAAATTCTCATTTATTCATTAATAAATCGAATATCCTTGTTATTGGGCCCAATAGCCAATAAAGCCCACAAATCAAACAACAAGGCTATTGTAAACGAAAATCATGCATCCATTCATTATTTGTTAATTTATCTTTAAAATGAGAAATTACATCTCCCATCAAAATGAACCCAAAATTAGGGTTGTAACAAGGTTTGTACTGGAATTTTGAAACGATGTAAGTAATATTCCTTCTAGGTATAGAAATTGAAATGTAGAACAAACTTTCACATTACATGGTCCTTTTAACATTTACACTGATGAAATATGTTCTACCCTAATAGTGTATCCCTAGAAGAGGCACAATGATGCTATTAAGGATACTAAAATAAGGTTTTTTATGTCCAATAACCTTCATAATATCTCCCTTACATATAAATACCAATTGTATGTGTTCACCATGATCATGATGCATATCTGGTGCAATATCTACATCCATAAAAATTTTGGATTAACCTTCACGTGTGAGATCCATTCAAAACAAGAGTATAGAAAAGGAACCATTGACTCTCCATGAAGATTCCATCTAGGAGGAAAGTGAAAATCATCCATACTGAAAAATGATAATAAAAGGATGAAAGCTATATAGATTTTCCATTTTTTTATAAAATTATGGGAATGGATGTATAATATTTAATAAAAATTTGATACCAACAATATTATGTTCAATATATCAAACTTTCAAATGAACCCAATCTCATGTGTCCATTTAAGTTTAAATGATGTCTATAGCTCCTGAAGATCCTTCTTGCAATCCACTAGCCTACCCCACACAAGTACACTACTGAAATCACATTGATCACTCAATAGCCTACCTCAATCTAGTAATCTTCCAAAATCAGCATTGATACTTCTACAACCTATCTCATACCATATGCTACTAAAATCATCCTTCAGAAATAACTCACAAATTGTGGCCACCAAAATCAACTGCAAGTCACTACATCTCCCCTCCCACTTCCATAGGTGTCAAACTCTAGTTGACGTATTATATAGATTTCAATTTTGTTTAGCCATCCCATGTGATAAGGATGCCAAAATGGACCATTCACTTTATTCACCTCCCAATTCTAAAAGTAACCTACCGTGCTAAACAAAATACCTAATTCCCACAATATATCTCTATAACTCGGTATCTAAAATAATCCTAAAATGTTATTATATTTAAATAAACATTTTATTAAGAATAATACTATTCAGTTTCTCATATGCAAGTCTCAAATGCATTCTTAAAGGATGATTGATTTCCATCAAATACAAACTTAATTGTGACCCTTTGATCTTTCCAAATTCTAATAACTCTCTTCTAAGGATTCACTTAGAAACATGTCCTTATATTATAGGTCCTCCTTTGTAAGGAAAGATACCTTGATGTTGGTTTTCAACAATCTATCACTTAACTTAATTCAACTTTAAATATAATATGTAATTACATGCATGAAATTCCCGTTATTGGGAAGATTTTGTGGAGAACTTTCCATATGAGTTTTATATGGTTGTATATTGCCTAGGATATTCATGATCTAGATTTAAATACCAAACTATACCCATTTCCTCAAAGTTAAATAAATGTGATTAAGATAATAGAAAACCTTGGCTTCATAATCTAGATAGAGAAACCTATTCCATGGCTCTAAACATATTTATAAATATGTGCACACTCATATATACACGCATGTATGCATGTATGTGCGTGTCTAAGCATGTAAAGATCCTTGTACAAGTTGTATATTGGAAAATGATTTAATTTGTGGAAGTGTAAGACTCATTTGAGTTACTCTATGTGGTGGTTGGTTTAACAATATCTGAAAATTCTGATATTACATATATGTATAATATGTACCTACAAAGCTATTTCATTTACACTAAATTTTTATATCATGTACAAAATTTGATCTTTTTCACAATTTATATTGAGATCCATTGGATGCTAGTGTAGTCTACTTATTAGATGGTTTGGTAAACAAATTATGATTTTTGTGATTATTTTTATATATAAATAAATTAATATTGTTTCAAAATATATTGTTGGTTTTTTTATTAAATTGTAAATTTTTTTCTTATTCAAACGCTTCAATACTTTCACTTAAACACATTTCCCACATTACTACTAACCTATAGCAAAATATTTTTCTCATACATTACAAAAGTGATACAAAACCAACTCACCAGTGGTTGGATTAAATTAAAATCAGAGTTACCAAAACACACCATGCATCCTAGTCCATGATACCAAGATAATAGCAATATAATAGGATGGAATAGTTATTTGCCTTCATACACATGTGCAATACTTCTTAGGGTTATTGTGGATATTTAGTGCCTCACATGAACTTGATATCATAGTGTGCCCAACATCATAAGATGTACCATCACTTTTGTTATAAACCTTAATTTCCTAGTTCCATACCACTGAGAACTATACTATAGGAGGTTTCGAAAATAATTAGTCTTCATTATGTTCTAAAATATATAGGTTCTAACAAAAATTCTAGTTTTGACCTTTTCTCTAAGGGATAAGATACTAATTAAAGATTTTGTAGTTTTTGGTAATAAGATATCCTACCATGTAACTATTTTGTTCATGATCTAGTACCATATGTAATCTCCCAAATTGTCACTTTTGATGAGAACCTAAAATCTTAAGTACATCAGATAAAAAGTTTTGTATGTCAAAGCAAGGGTGGAATGGAGAGAACCCATAATCCTTATATACAACTTTTCCTAAGTTGATACATATTTTATATAGAATTCTAACTTATACAAATTTGTACAAATAGACTAGAAGAAAATACATCAAGGTACATATAAAGTCACACGTGATCAACACATTGTACACATAACTCCTCGTTGTATCTTTAAAAGACATGCATCATGTTTTAATTCATTTAACTTGAACACATCATCTACCATGGATCAATAAAAGCTGATGTACTCACTTTTTGGGGCTACAGTAAATGGTATAATACAATAAAGTGATTTCATAGTAATAGATGCAATGATTTTTATATATATACACACAATCTATATATATATGTATATATATATATACACACTCATATATATATACATATATATTTCATAGATATGCAATATATATATATATATATATATATCAACTATAAAACCATGAATTTGATGCATGTTAAAGTCTCAACATTAGGTAGAGGATTAGTCAAAATCTTAAATACAATTGGCATCCCTAAGTTCAAATTACAATAATAGAGAAGACAAACAAATCAACACCTATGTGAAATCAAAGTCAGAGTTAATGTTATTTACTCAAATATTCCAAGATTCTACTAACTACACAATCAAGCATTCAAAAAGGCAAGTATGAAAATAAATCTTGTGCTATGCAAGATTTTATTTAACATATAATGGAAACATGATAATTAAAATTTATCATACCAATTTAGAAATACTCCTAAGGAAAAACATTTATTTAGGCACAAGCTACAAACAAGGAAAGAGAAAATGTAAGAGATATTCTCATTGGACATAGACTCCCAATTGTGAGTTGATTGAGTACGTTTCCATCACACAAAGTAAACTCTGGGTAAAATTCAATTAATCATATATGTGTAAGGTTCATCATCAATCAAATCGTTAGCTTCTTATGATGGTTCAATAAGTTGTCTATGTATCCCTAACCTGACTCGAGCCCCAAGATTATTGATTTTTAATGTTTAATGCTTATACTTTTAGGGAACAATAAGCATCATTGACTTCCCAAACCCAAATCCTTTCCCTAGGTACAAGGTCAGTAAATGTGGATGTCATTAGAGGGTAATTGTGCTCAAAAGATGCACCATGCTACTAATTACCTATGGTAGTTGCTAAACCTCACCTAGGTTAGGAATCTAGGCTTGGGTAACTTAGTGAACATGGTTAATCACATTTTTTGGTTGTCCAAATAATAGTCCTTCTATGTTTTTCAAAAAAAAAACTAAATATTGTAGAAGGAAAAACTCTTTTGCATCACCAACACCTAAAAAAGAAAAATGAGCAAAGAAGAACATAAGAACTATATATAGAGAGATCCTATATAATTGAATTAGTATCCATCATGATGCCCTTCCAAATATCTGGATTGTTTCTTTCTCTATCCTAAAAAAATTACTGATTCTTCTCCCTCCAAATCCAATAGATTTAAAATAGATATCACATTCTTCTTTTATTACTTTTAAGAGTAGGAAACTCTTGGACAAAGCAGGGTATATGGGGAAAGTAATCATCAGAAGAAGCTTGGGACCATACACCACTAGTGAATCACAGAGTAAGTTTATGATTTAGATCTTCGAATATTTTTGTACAACTCACATCTAGAGGACAAGGAAAATCCTCTACTTGAGAGGTGGTCTTGATTCAACAACTTATTTAACATAAATCCCTATCTAATATTCTTACTTTAACCATGATCTTTTGAGCTCCACTACTGGTTAAACATATTATTACCGCATAAGATTTTATTACCTAATTGGGCAAATTTTGGTCAATCATTTACTAGGATTTTCTAGATTATCAAGTATCTAGGAAGATCCCCAGCATGTTAAACCTTTGTAATATCAACTATGTAGACATGGATACTACTAGTCTAGTCAAGATCCATTGTCATGTCTGTTGACAAGGGTCTGAAACCATAATTTCATCAAACTAATGACACTTAGTATCTAAGGTCTTCTATATTACGGTAGCTTCATTAATTTGGTTTACATATTATATTAGTAGGTAACAAGTATGTAATGATCAAGAAATGGTTCATATTGATAGAAATGATCATCAACATGTATATACATCATGTAAAACTTCTAGTTGATTTCCAATTACCGGAAGTCCATGATAACATTTATGCATCATTTATAGGGATTTAACCAAATTGGCATGAATTCATAGATAAAACTATAATTGAGTTAAAATATGTACTCTACATTCATTAGGATATTGAGATTACTTTCATTGACTAATGTGTAATGTCATCCTAGATTATATATGTTTACCTCATTTTATATATACCCCTAAACATGTATTTAAACTCTAACCTATGGATCCATTAGATATATATTATTTTCTAATCAATATTCACATGTAATAAATAATGTTTTGGTTATCCTACTTTTTAATACAAATTTTGCAAGGTTTACCTGACATGTGTAATCTAGAAGGTCCTACTGGGTGTAGTGGCTAGGGGTTACCACTCTGCCAACATGCCTTATTGATCTTAACCTAGCCCGGATGCCCCACTAATTGGACCAATACATGCCAAGATATGGCTAATGTGATGGACTGAACTTTTGGAATCCTTAAATTTCCAATGACATAAGTATTTCATGTGTTTGAGTTATATTGGAGATTTCCAAATATTTTGGTAATGTTTGAAATGTTGATTGATGTCAATTTCTTGATTAAGACCCCAATGCTTATGTTGAGGAATTTATTTGATGGATAATAAAATTGATTTTTGGCACTAAATTTGAATAGAAGGTAGTTGGAGTTGTTATAAATCTATGGTTAAAATTTGGTGACAATTAGAGGATCCTAGAGGAAGTTATTCAAGTATGAATATGGTGAAATAATGCACTTTTTGATGGTCTTAGACCTCAGTAATCTAATTATTAAGACTTAGCCTTTGATGTCACACACCCTTGGTTTAGGGATGGTTTGCGTGGCCTACTTCTAGCCCTAGATCTCTGATCAAGTGGAATTCGGCCTGGAGGAAGATAAACCACAGATTAGCCTTGATGAGAGCTATCACTAGCCCTTGGATCTAAGATCAAGGGCGGTTGAGTTATCCCTAACCTTGCGGTTAGAGCCAACTTGGGAAGTAGTTGTTATTGTGGGCTTACCTACTACCACTCATCTTGATCATGGGGAGAAGGGTGGAAAATGACCACATAGCTCAAATCCCCCTCTCAACATGTTTTGTTTGACCCCTTGTTATAGTCATGAAGTTGAGTGAGCAGGGAGGACGAGCCCCCCCCCCAATCTTCGCGGCCTCTCCACTGCAACCTACAGGTGAGAAACAAAGGTAGGAAAAGGGAGAGGAGAGCATATTCTAGAGATCTGAGATAGAGAAAAAATGGAGAGTGATGCCCAAGGAGCAAAATCCATATGATAAGCACAACGTCCGTGGTGGTTAAGCACGACATTGAAGACCATCTTCCTAAAGAAGAAGATGGAACTCGACAGACCGTGAGGGGATTTTTTCACCACAATTGGAGGTTGATGACAAGTCCGTGTAGGTACATAAGAGCTATATTGGCTACTACCTTGAAGTTCCAGGGACCTAAGGCATTTTTCCCTTTTCGCTCCACTGTAGCAACATTCATTGGCGGGGAGCATGGGTTGTTGCAGGTACGTAGGTGAAAAGAAAATAAATAAGAAGCCGTGGAGGTCTACATGGGGTCTTAGGAGCTGGTGATGGACCAAGGGAAGGAAGAAGAAGAGTAACCCTCAGCTAATTTCTCACCATAGAAACGTCATCCTCTGCATCTCCTGCTTATGGGAGAATTAGAGTCCCATAGACTCACAGGGATTGCATAGAATGAGAGCAAGCGAGAGAGAATAGAACTAGTCTAAGCAAGCTAACTGGCGGTCCATCCAATTTGTGAACCAGCCGACTCAACTGCAAACCCAAGCAACCCAGGGTGGAGCATTGCCACCCATTAGAGAGACATGGCAGCCTCTGATTGGTCTAAGAGGTAAATTCCCAGAAATTCCCTTGATCTTTTATAATTCATAATAAATAGATAAGTTGTCAGAAAAAAAGAAACAAGGTATCAAAATGTTCATAAAATAAGTAGAACAACATGGGACTATAATATCAGTCTTTTGAAGTGTAAATGTTAGTAATATCATGTAACATGTTATATACTGGTTTCATGGATAATAAATATCAAAGGATGGCCTAAAATTATGATAAAATGTCAGTAAATCCATATTCATGTTTATAATCCATTTAAGGTCAGTGATTTTAATTTTGATGCATGACATCATGTAATTTGCTCCATATGGATAATTAGGGCTAAAAACCCTAAATAAAATGCAATAAATACATACCTGCTCAATAAATGATGGAATTTATGGAACACCCTCATATCTATAATTGTAAGCTACATGAGATCATAATTATGCATACAAGTCAGGTTACATGTTAAATGATCCTAAAATGATGAGAAAACACTAATTTGACTAATGATTGTAACCTAAGTTAATATGTTCACATAATAATGTGACACATATGTATATCCAGGTAATGAATCATAATTTGGAAGATAACATTAGTAAGATAGCTCCAAGACAAGAATACAAGTAAAGATGAGAAGATAAGACATGTAATGGTTCACTTATCCAAATGAGTAAGCAAACCCTAAAATGGATAGAACTAGGGTTAAGATGATGAGAACCCGATAGTATGTGATCTTGTCTTAATCAAGTTTGACTAAGATGTAGTTGACATCAGCAATGTGGTATAGATTGTGATATGTCTTGATTAAGGTATGCCATTACCTCTTACTTGGCTTATTATACAATTTGATTGTGTTATATGTGTAGTAAAATACTTGGCATATGATATTGGATGAAATGATTGTTCTTGTATGATATGTTGCATGATTTTCCATACTTATTTCTATGAACACATGAAACATAATATATATGTTCCATTATATCCAAGAACTTCAACTCTTTGGTAGTAAAGTACTGGAATAAGTACTTCAACTCTTGTGTAGTAAAGTACTTAGAAGTGATCCAACTCTTTGGTAGTAGATCACATTGTGAAATGATCCAACTCTTTGGTAGTAGATCATAAAGGTCTTAATGCATTCAACTCTTAGGTATTAAATGCATGGATGATATAATGGAAAATGTGCTTAAAATTTGTGTTCTCTTTTGTTAATGAATATCTTTGTGTAAGTATATGATTTTTCTTATATTTGTTTATTATTACAAAGTTCTAGTTTTATCTTATTGCCAAGCTTAGTACTGAGAGGTATATAAAAGACATGTCGGCGTACTCTATACAAGATTCTTGAATGTTGTGCTTACATGTACTACATCTAATCTTTTCCTTAGGTGATGTGGACATATGATCTTGAAGAACAAAGATAGTGTGAGTTGTATGGCGAGTTGATGTATAGGTGGACATGTTGTCTTAAGATCATGTTGTTTAGTGGTAGTACATGTATATGTAAAAGTTTGTTGTTCAATAGGTAATATCAAATGTTGTAACAATTCATTGTGTAATTATATGTTGAATGGTGAACATGTGTTGTATGGTTTTATTAATGTTCATGTACATGTGCTACTATTGTTTCCTTCTGACTTCCTCTGATCTTCTTCTTCTTAGCCTAGTGTGTAGAGTTTAAATTGGGATGCTCGTTGAGGAGAGGTTTCAATTTGGACGTCACACATAAGATTAAGTTTTAGAAAATATGGGGACATCACAAATAAGGTCTCAGATCCAATTAGGATGGTGTAGTTTTAGGTCCACACATAGATCCTTGTGGGGCTAGATCCAACTATTTGGAATGGTAGGCTTCATTCTCAGACTTCTCCATTTATGTCCATTATGACCCATTTCAAAATTATTGTTTACCTTATGAATAGGGAACCATCATAAGGATTAGGTCTGACAATGACATCGGGAAACTCAAGTCATTTTCAAGGTTAGGATACCAGTCGAGGCTATCCTTTAATGTGGATCTTCAACTCTCTTTGTTACTAGGTTATAGATGGATTCCTAACATGGAGGAACCAGACTGAAAAGACACTCTATAAAACACAAAGATGTGGGCTTAAACAAACTCTTCACCCCAACTCACAATTAGTCCTAAAGTATTTTGAAGAATACCAATGAACCTCCTATTTTAAATAATATTGTTAGGAGTGACTCACAATAATTCTCATCAGTGATACTATTAGGAGAAAATCCCCACAAAGATATGCATAAACCCCAAACTCCTAACTTAGACTTTGGATGCGTACTATATTTTTCATTAATAACTGGTACATAACTTAATGTCTCATCCATACACTAAGAAATTTTACAAATATAAAAGTAACTAAGAAGTATTTTCATCCTTACTCTGCCAAGGTATATCATCAACAAATATTTGTAATAAATATGAAAAAATTATCTCACCCTAAGACTCTCAATAGATGAATGACTTTACAAGATTTATCCCTTATAATTTTACATTAGGAAATAAATATCATTATAATTATGGGCAAAAACTAACGTGATCCAGTACCCATAGCCAAGATTTAACTATGTCAAGGGTAAGATTAGACTAATCGTTCTATTTTATGACTAACATAAATTAGCCTTGTTTGTTTTCCTTGAAATACATGAAATTACTAAGAAAACATACAATATTACTAACATCTATTACCACTTAAATTTAAATTGTTCAAATCCACCTGAATAAATAAATTGAAGGAAATCAAGTTAGATATTAGTATATAATATCTACAAGTTATAAATACTTCTCTAATCATTAATCTCACATTTTGAAGACCAAGAGAAGCATAAGAGTCTGACTACTGTATAACTACTCCTGTCTAGACATGTGTGTTTATTTACTCTTATTGGTTGCCTACTAATAGATATTCCTATAGTGTAGAACATGCACTTGAAAATTGTTTATTTGGAGTCACTAGTACAAATATGATCTATAACGCCGGTTGCACAACCGACACAAAGAAACAACAATGTCAGTTTCTAAAGCAAACCAACACATATGAGCAACGGACCTACCCACATAAAAAACATGGGTACCGCTTTTATATACAATTTCGGTTTGTTGTAGTAGAACCGACGTCCAATGTGGCCCGCGAAAAACAAAAATTTGGTGCCAAAATTTTCCACCAAATCGTTACAGTTATGTCGTCGGTTAACGGTAAACCGACACAACAACAGTTCGCACCATGCCCCTGCGTAAAATATTACATGTATCCTAGAGGTCTTTAGTGTCGGTTTCTTATAAATGAACTGATGTGTGCGGTTTATAACACAGTTTGTCGGTTCTTTTCATAGAACCGACACAGTACATGTTCGTGCCATGCCCCCATGCAAAAAAATGCCTCTGCCCCAGAGGTCTATAGTGTCGGTGTCTCTGAATAACCGACGACCAGGTTCAGTTGAGTGATTTTTCGTGAATTTATTTTTTGTCAGCGTATGTGGATAGACGTTGGTTTTTTTTTGTAGAAACCGACGACTATGGTTGCACATAGGTGTCAGTTTTTGGTAGGATTGATGACAAATATGTGTATAGATGTCAGTTTTCTTTTAACCGACGCCTATGTGCCACTTAAGAACAGTGAAAGTTCCTCCCCTTCCCCATTCTCTGTTTCATTCTCTACCCGACCTAACTAGCTCTGGTGATTTGTTCCTCCGCCGCCGCTATCTCTTCTACTCTAGCCACCACCGTCACCGCTCTTGGGCTTCCTAGCTGTCGCCGCCACCGTACCACCTCCTCCTTCTGTGGCTCTAGGATTTCTCTGTTGGTACCTCACCAGCGCAGCCCATACCTCTGTGGCGGGACAATAGGGCAGGGAGCAACGACCCAAGAATGGAAAGAAAGGGAGGTAGGCAGGGATTCCAACCTACATCTGGAGAGGGATCAAGAGAAAGGAAAAGAAAAGAGTGCACGTGGCGAGCCCCTTCACTCCATCTCATAGTGTAATTATATCACCTCCCCCTCAGCTGTGCTCAAATCCTCTTTCTCCTGCTTCTTTGTCCTCTTCTAGTTCATCTCCTTATTATACATGCCACTTTGGAAATCATGTCGTAATTTTGATTCTCTTCTTCTTCAATTCAATCTAGCGATTGTCACTGTAACTTCTCTTCTCGAGCTGTTGTGCCTTTTCCCTAGTTTTCTCACCATTGCCGCCATCGTTGGAGCTCGCCATCATCAAAGTTTGTTGCTAGTGTCGCAGTTGGAGCACACCATCATTGGAGCTTGCTGCCACCATTCGCAAGTGGAGCAGCCACTGTTGCCACCATTGTCGTCATCTATCACTACTGATCCTCTGTACCACTGCTATTGGCCATTGTCACCAGCAAACCGAGGAATTTTTTTATTTATTTTTACTTAAATGACAATAGTTCCCATTTCTTTCATCCTAAATGAATATTATACATGTGAATGATGAATAAGGTAAAATTTAATTCAATTTTCTTTTTTAGTTTATAAATAGTGTATGTGTTGGTTTTCTAATTAGGTAGGATTCCTAAATGATGAATTGAAAATTTGGGTTATTAATAACCCAAATCTTATTAGATCCAAGTTGTCTAATGAGAAACATCAATACTTGATGAGAGATGATAACCTAAGATTGATAATTAGTAGGAGAAAAATTATGTTTCTTATGGAGAAAATATCTAAAATATGTAATGAATGATTGGGTGAATATATCTAAAAGTGTCAGAGATCAATTCTCATTAAGAATAGAAACATGAATGTGAATTTTAGTATGAACACTAATAAGGATATTGGATGTTATGTAATGAAATGATGATTAGATGTATGTGACTTGTGGATTTATGCGTTTATATTTACACAGAATTGATATGAATCGTAAACCTTAATTTTGGACATATATATCCTCCATAGTTGTGTATGAAAAATAAGTATGTTATGTTGTAGTTGTTGATATCAGGCCCTAAGAAACTATCAATGATATCGATGTTTATCTTGATCCTCTAATTGATGACTTGAAGAAACTTTGGGGAGAAGGTGTGATGATCTATGATGCTTCACGTAGAGAGATATTTTGTTTGTATGCTATGTTGTTCTGCACTATTAGTGACATTCTAGCATATGGGAATTTGTCTAGATACAATATAAAAGGATCCAAAGCATGCCCTATATGTGAAAAGAACACTACTCCAATACAACTAAAACATGGCGGTAAGACTATATATAAGAATGATGAAACTAGGATTGTAGGTATAAGAATGACAACATACATGTATTTGATGGCCTAGAAACCCGTCCAAGATTTACTCATTAGGAGTAAATCCTAGATAGTACCCAATTTGGGACTATTCTTGAACAATTAATCTCACTTAGGATGTAAGTGTATAATGTGTATTTGGGTTTTCAAGAAAATTTCGGTAGCATTTCCCCGTTTGTTCTCTAAGTACATATGTACTTAGAGAATAGCAGGGAAATGCTGCCAAAATTTTCTTGAAAACCCAATATACATTATACACTTAGTGGTGAGATTAGGTGTTCAAGAATGGGATAGGTGCTACACATTTATTATATATAAGACCTTAAACCCTAAACATTTAACCATAAACCCTAATCTTTTAACCCTAGACCCTAATCTTTTAACCCTAAACCCTAATATATACTTGTTTTCTCTTTAATCATAGAATGGATAGATCATCGATGTCCATTCCAAATCGCTGCACCCCAGAGTTTATTTCTAGTCTTGATCAGTTTATTAGATTTTCCGAGGAACATAGGAAACAACCTGGAGATAGGTTCTACTGTCCATGTAGGCATTGCATTAACAACTTGAAAGTCAGCACTGGTGATGAAATAAAAAGTCATGTCATGTGCAACGGGATTGTACAAGGTTATATAGAATGTCATTGACATGGAGAGATTTCAAACCTGAAATTAGTGGATGTCGATAGCAGTGCTTGTGTGGAAGAAGAAATTGCCTCCGATGACGTAGATGTGAACGAACCAGTTCCAATAGACATTGTTGATGTGATGCTGGATAGTTGTGGGGTAGAGCACACCTATCCACCTCCCATGTTTAGAAACATTGTGCATGATGCTGAGATGCCGTTATACATCGGTTGTACTAAGTTTACGAAGCTTAGCGTTGTGTTGATATTGTATAATTTGAAAGCTAACAATAGATGGAGCGACAAAAGCTTCACGTCATTGTTATCTTTGTTGAATGAAATTCTTCCTGAAGGAAACGAGCTGCCAATCTCAACATATCAGTTAAAGCAATTGTTGTGCCCAATGGGAATGGAGGCCAAGAAGATACACACATGCCCAAATGATTGTGTATTATTTCAAAAGGACTATGTGGATTTGAAAGATTGTCCAAAATGTGATGCATCAAGGTATAAATTGACGACTTCGGGGGAGTCCAAAACTGGTTCTCCTACCAAGGTGATGTGGTATATACCTATAATATCACTGTTTCAACGCTTGTTTTCCAATCTAATAGATGAAAAGAATTTGAGGTGGCATGCAAATGTTAAGAAAAATAATAATGGGATCCTACGACATGCGTCTGATTCCCCACAGTGGAAGAAGATTGATTTATTGTACCTTAAATTTGGTGAAGAAGTCAGGAATCTAAGACTTGGGCTTTGTATAGATGGGATGAATCCGTACGGGTCATTGAGCAACCAACATAGCACTTGGCCAATTATGCTTGTTATATACAATCTTCCTCCCTAGTTGTGTATGAAAAATATGTACGTTATGTTGTCGTTGTTGATATTGGTCCCTAAACAACCTAGAAATGGTATCAACATTTATCTTGAACCTCTTATTGATGACTTAAAGAAACTCTAGGGTGAAGGTGTGATGACCTATGATGCTTCACAAAGAGAGACATTTCATTTGCATGCTATGTTGTTTTGCATTGTTAATGACTTTCTAGCATAAGGGAATTTGTCTGGATATAGTGTCAAAGGATTAAAAGTGTGTCCTATATGTGAAGAGAACACTGATTCATTATGACTAAAACATGGCGGAAAGACTGTATATCTTGGTCATCGAAGGTTTCTTCCAAAATTCCATCTGTATCATAGGTTGTGCAAAGCATTCAATGGATGGAATGAGGAACGGAGTGCACCTAAGCCTATACCATGGGAGGCTGTTTATGAAAGAGTAAAATACTTTGCCAATGAATTTGGTAAGAGATCACAATATACCATGGCCACACGGAGTGAAAAATATTTATTCAAGAAGAAGTCAATATTTTGGGATCTTCCTTATAGTTCTTTGGTAGTCAGGCATTGTATCGATGTCATGCACGTTGAGAAAAATGTATGTGATAGCGTCATTAGTACTATGTTGAATATACCAGGTAAAACTAAAGATGGGATAAAATCCAGAATGGACCTATGTGAAATGGGAACAATGACAAAATTAACAGAAGTAGTTAGTAGCGATCAGAGACCATATTTACCTCCCGCTTGTTACACGTTGTCTACAAAGGAGAAGAATGCTTTTTGTGAATGCTTGGTAAATGTTAAGGTGCCACAAGGTTACTCATCCAACATCTGTAGATTGGTATCAATGAAATGTATGAAGTTGATAGGTCTTAAATCTCATGATTCTCACACTCTAATGCAACAAATATTGCACGTGACAATTCGATCTATATTGCTGAAGCATGTCAGGTTTGCAATCACCAAACTTTGTTTCTTTTTCAATAGTCTTTGCAACAAAGTTATAGACCCTGATACTCTCGATAAATTGCAAAGAGAAGTGGTTGTTACCCTATGTCAGCTTGAGATGTATTTTCCTCCTTCGTTCTTTGATATCATGGTACATCTTGTTGTCCGCTTGACTAGGGAAGTTAAAATGTTGGGACCAATTTTCTTGCAATGGATGTATCCCTTTGAACGATACATGAGCATTTTTAAAGGTGATGTTCAAAACCGTAGTCAGCCTGAAGGGAGTATTATTTAGTGTTATGTGGTGAGAGAGGTTATGGATTTTTTCAATGACTTTCTGAGTGGTAATGATGCTCTTGTTAATTACAAGAATATTGAGGAGTATTCTAGAAAAGGAATTTTGGGATCACGGATGAAAGTAATCAGTCATGAGCAGTTGGAACAAAGTCACTTGTATATTTTACACAACGTCGACGAAGTGAGTGTTTATTTCGAGGAGCATACCAATTTCATCAAGAGATAATAACCTTGAGCCAATTCAATGTGGCTTGCTAGAGATAATAATAAGACATTTATTAAGTGGTTTGAAGATAAAGCCATACATCAACTATCTCAAACACCAAATAATTTATTGAAACTATCAAATGCCTCTCCTTTAAACCAAAATTGAATGTTATGTCTTATGAAGGGTTTGACATAAATGGATTCTCATATTACACAAAGCGTCAATATGATAAGAGTGTCATCCAAAACAATGGGGTCACCCTTCAAGCGTCTTCATTGTTTTTTGTAAGTGCAAAGGATAAGAGTCCACGTGAAGCTAAAATGTCATTTTACGGTGTCATTGACTACGCAGATTTCAGAATTCCGCTCTTTATATGTAACTGGGTTGATAACACCAAAGGAGTTATAGTGGATAAATTGGGTTTCACATTAGTGAACTTTGAAAACATTGGCGAGAAGGGTGACCCATTCATATTGGCATCACAGGAGAAAAAAGTATTTTATATCGATGTTCTTGCAAATGATAAATGGTCGGTTATTCTTCATGGTAAAAGATAGTTCATTGAAGATCCTATAGATGAAGAAGAGTACTATGATAAGTATGACGACTCCATTCCATTCTCAGTTGGGTTGCCAACAACACCAAATATTGAAGCTAATGATGACTTGTATGTGCGCGGAGATCACAATGAAGGAATGTTAATTGATAAAAGATCACAATATTAGAGATTGCATGTTTATATTTTTTATATGTTTTATTATATTCTATTTATGTCAAATGCTAAATGTTTGATTTCAGATGGTTCAACATGATGAGCATGATGACGATTACCGTGAGGGTGAGGATATCAATGTGCCGCCTCACAATGTAAGTTTTAAAAATATATCCTATATTTCTATCTATATGTCCATTTATAGTTATATCATGTAAGTGTGTTTATTTTTCAAATTTTAGGTTGATGATGTACCCCTTGAAGAACTTGGGGCACCTGATGAGAAACAAAAAAATTTGAAAAAGTGAGGGGCATCACTATGATGAACAAGTTACTACAACAAAGGGGCAATGGACCCAAACTAGCTATGGATTTTGATCATACAGGAAATCTAGTTGGAGTAAACTGCAACTCATTTATTTCATATCTTGGGGTTCTTACACGTAGACATTGTAGTCCTAATGTAGAATCTTGGCATAAAGGTCCTAAGGGGAAGAAAGACTTAGTATGGAAGGAACTATGCGTGAGTTATTATTATTTGCAATTCTATTTTGTATATTACTAATTTTTAGGATACAAGTTAATAACAATTCAATTTTGCAGAGTACATTTGAACTGGATGAAAAGTTGCATCATAAATGCGTGATGCAACACTGTGGGAGGGTCCTAAGGAACTATAGGACAAATCTCACCCGAGATTACATACGAGATGATGAGAAGAGGAAGAAGTCAACCACTGAGCAATGGAACTACCTGGACCCCAAAGACTGGGAGGAGTTTGTTACTAAAAGAAAAACTGATGAATTCAAGGTATTAAGCACCACTCCCAATTTAATTAATATACGTTCTTATTTATCAACTATTTAAGATTAACCTTTACTGTTACTAACCAAATCAACATTCTTACTAACAAGGCTATCAGCGATGCTCAGAGAGTCAGACATGCACTGAATGCTCAAGACCACATGATGGGTCCAAAAGGCTATGCAGACACTCACCAAAGAATACAAGCTGAGTCAACTACTCAGTCTGCTGCTACTTAGGAGACTGCAGAGTCCTCTACTATTGTGCCCACACCTCTGCCTCACCATGCTATGTGGATAGCTGGGAGGAAAAACAAGAAGGATATATAACCAAGCTTGTAACAGCTGAGACGACTGCAAAAATGGTAAAATTCAACTCTTAGAGAAATCAATATTGATTATTGTTATGTTTACTTACCAATTTCTATTGATGGCGATTAGAGGGAGATTCACGAGCATGAGGAAGCAAGACAAGTTCATCCCTGAGGGCAGAAGGGATGAATTGACATTTGCTGTTGGTAACCTAGAGCATCCTGGACGTGTTAGGGGTTCAGGCACTGGTATGGGCATAAAAGCGTTCTTTGGGCCATCAAAGCACAAACATGTCCCAAAAAGGGGATTTTCACAACCTGAGGTAACCTATTCTTTTTTTATAATGTTATTGCGAAAGGGAATTCAATAATCACCAGCTAGCATTTCTTTTATCGATGTATAGGTAGATGAGTTAATTAATAGGAGAGTCAAGGAAGCACTTGATAAGAGACTCCATGAAGCAATTTGCAAGTTGCAGGCATCTCCGAATGCCACTCAGACAGTACCTGTGGTGTGCCTCTCTTCTCCTACTATAGAGGTTGGGAGTAATCCTATAGACCCACCACCTAGCACGTCTGCTGTAAGTATTTTTATGACATAATAGCTAGTCTTTTAAAGATGATATGTTTATGTATATATGTATATAACATTCTTTACATAAATTTGTATGGGGTGAAGCCATGCCGTCTGAAAAGTAAAGAATTTATCGTTGCAGAGGTCGAGGCTTACCCACCCCTTGTAGGGGACACGTTTCATGGGACTCTAGTACCTGATGGTGCGGTTCCTATGAGCCCGATACATGTACTCCCCAATTGGAGGGATCATCCATTGCCATTTGCCAACCCAGATTCTAAAATGCTTGGTGAAGCAGAAGGCAGAGTGATATTGTGGCCCAATACGGATGTCGTCTATACTGATATTGTATGGTAAATTTACATTATGTTAATATATTAGTGTGTATATATGAGCCAATTGATCTGAAATTATATATACAAGTCAAAAGGAAGAAACCTGCTACATCTCGGCCTCCACCTCCACCTCCTGAAGTACCTAGTTGGCTTCCAAGGGACCTATACACCTCGTTAGGTCCTAATTATATGGGTATGGCAGTATGGATAGGCGAACATAACCGAAATTGTCCTATAAAAGTTTCTATTGCAGTGGATGTTGTTGGTGAATCATACGATAACATCTATTTATACAAGATATTTTGGAGTTATTTCGTTATGATCGGTTGAACACATCTATGATAAAGCTATGGATATGGTGAGATCTTGTTTATACATCCATATACCTTGTTTTATATACATTGATCTAGATTCATATATATTAATGCATACATAATACATGTTTTGCAGCCACTTACACACGATCAGTAAAGATTTTTTATTTCCCATGTGGGATTTCTGGTTCCATCTTTGATCAGTCTCATAGATAAAGATCCTTCATCAGTTACCTCATACTGCTATGTCACTTTTAATTATTTTGGTACAAAAAAGAAGTCGGAGATAATAACTCCATTCATTGTTGAGTAAGTTTACTTTGCTTATAATTTGGACTTAAGAAAATTACATTTTTATTGTGGATTTTGAGTTACTAAATTTTTAACTTTCTTACCTATAGTGGTTGGCATTGGGAGTTAATGATTATTGTCCCCAAGACGTTCAATGTTTATTATCTAGATCTTACGGGGAAGGAATTGTACACATTATATGGACACCCAATGAAAAAGCAATTATTCACGTGAGAAATATTTCATATTTTTATATCCGTTAACATCTATTATTACATTACTATTTAATTATGCAATTTAATGTGTTACATTAACATGTAGGGATTTAAGAGAGTTCAAAAAAGCTGGAGGAAACATCTCCAAGAAAAAGAAACAATTACTAATTTGGGAGAATGTGAAAGTAATTTCCCGACTCCAATGTATATATTGTTTACATGAACTGTGCTTGTTTGTATTTTTGAACATTTCATACGTTTTAATTTATTGTGTTCTAAACAAGACAATGGTTGGGCATGTGCATACTATGTGCTGCGATATATGGACCTAATTATCAAACATGCTGCAATGGAAATCGATACCATACAACAAGTATTATATATAGTCTCATTAGATAATATGACATATATCAATCTTATTATATATTATTAATTATATATATACGTCATTCTCTTTGCAGGTGTTTAAAACCAGTGACTTCACTACAAGTGAAAAGTTATTAGATGTACATACTCCCTATACGATGGAAGAATTAGATGATGTAAGAGAACAATGGGCAAAAGCCTTACAAGTAGTGGGAATTTTTTATTATGATTGGAATATTGATGATGATAATGATGATGATGATAATAATAAGGAATGATATTTCTAAACTTTGTTCTCATAATTATTTTTGTATTTGATGAAATGTGAAACTTTTATATATACATGTCTGAATGATTTTTTTTGAATTGTCATATGTGTGAATGTGAAGATGAATACATGAATGTATCTACATGTGTGTAAATGTGAAAAGAGATGAAATGAATGGAACTATCGGTTTCTAAATGTGTGTGAAAATGGAGGAAATTTGAAATGGAACTACTGATTTCTACATGTGTGTCATGAAAAATAATATGAATTAAATGTGCTTAAACATGTGTGTGAATCACATGATAAATTGTTGTCTATCTTTGTTAATTTGCAGGTTTGTGGCCTGTTGTTGGCTGAAATCAAAGGGTGTTGTATCCTACTGACCAGCCGGACAACAGGCCTGCAATCTGATAAGAAAAAAAGTCATAACATAGGCATCGGTTATTAGTATAAAACCAATAATAAAACCTTACTGTGTCAGTTATTAGTATAACAACGACGTCTTTATCCCTTTCTAGGGGCTGATTTTTTTTATTCGGGATGGGGTATGGTGTCGACTATTAGTATAAAGCTAACGTCTTTTAGCAGGGATATCATGTCGGTTGTCGATATAAACTGACGCCTACGGTTCCCTTGCTGGCACATTTTATTGGTGGCGGTTAGGGTTATGGCGTCGGATATGAAACTGACGCTGAAAGTGTATCCTTTTAGCGGCACCCATTTGGGTGTCGCTTGGAAACCGACGCGAAAAGGATTATATAACTGTCACTAAAGGACATTTCTATACTAGTGAGTGTGAGATATTGGCTTAGTGCATATAACATTTCCAACAAGCTTTGGTATTCCAAAATGATGCATTTATTTAGTTTCATGTAGGAAAAATACAAAAATGGTAGTAAAATACTATTAATCATACCAGAGGGTAAGTTATTGAAACCAACTACAAGATGTAAAGAAATGAACCCATCTATTAAATTTCTTGTTTATTTTATTACCCCCAAGATCTGCATGAAGACTAATGTATCAAGATATGTGAAAGTATTGTAGTAGGATATGATCTCAACCCACAAGAAATACAAACATGGACTCAAAGTATTCTAAACTAGATTCTCAGACTACAATGCGGCTCACCATGTCTAGCCTCAGATGCTATTCATCTTGGTAGATACATTATAATCCTCCACTACACTTGGATATTGAGGTGGGGTTTTAAACCACTCAAACTTAACCACCTACCATAATTGTTCTATAATTGTTGACTCACATAGTAGTAACTGACCAAAATAAATAATGTCTAATATCACCAAAATATCTAGATAATGTGTATGTCAAACTTTGATAAGGAGACCCTCCTTGTTGTTCTTAGTCCCTCATACCCTACCCAATATGCTCCAACTATCTCATCTAGGACTCTACAATCAATATGCACATTTACTCGTTCATGATGTAGTTCTTTCTGAAGACTTATCTTAGAGAAAAAGTATGTCTAAATGATTTATATTTTTTTGTATATCACCAATAGTCCCATATTGTCTATATAGGCTATTGGTAACCATACTTATTCCTATATAAAGGCTATACCTATTCATAATAAAAAAACACAAATATTTCATATCTCTCAGTTACATGGTATCAGAGCATCAAACGTAGTTCACGAAACAGAAAGCAAGAGGTTTGATGCAACCATAGATAGTCTCAAGGAGAATTGTTCTAACTCTTACAATGTCATAACCAACAACTCTCTTATACCAACATCATCATCAAGATCTACTTCGTATGTAATGGAGTGAATCATCATATCCAAAATGAAGTGCTTCTACATCACAAAGAAACAATCTTGTTGCCATCTCTAAATTCATCCCAAAGACCCTATCTTATGTCCAACACCATCATGGCATACTGGGTTGGCTCCCCTTCCTTATCCCTCTTCTTCTTCATCTTTGTCTAGAAGTGGCTCCAATCAAGCTTAGACACAATATGTATATCATTAGACATAGCATGACAAGTCTCATAAAATTCACACCTCAACAGTGGTAGACACAATGTGGCCCATCATTGACACAACACATTGACTGCAAGGTTCAGGTTATATATCCTCAAGATGTAGTGGTAAACACACTACATCAACCATAAGACATGGCATGTCTCTCCAATTAGGGTTTCAAAAACCCTAGGTGCTACATAATGTATCTTTTCCAAACATGACATGTTGAAGGTTAGAATCAACCAACAACATCCACATCAACAACACTTTTTGTTTGTTGCAAAGTACAATGTCTTTCAACATATATGTCATTCTTACCATCATGTTAAAGAAACCATGATGTGTCCCTCATAAAAAATGTCATGTTTCCCTACCATACACGACGTGTTGAAGCATCAACACGACATGTTGCAAGGAAGGAATTGTGATGATGTTGACTTTTTTCTCTCCTCATTAAATTCACTTCCTCATTCAATAATGTCTCTCCCAATCTTTTGGATGGATTTAAATCATATCTTGCCAAATTTTTTATTTTTAGTTTAGCGGTTACCCATTTGATCCCAAATGTACAATGTTGAATGCATATAATATACTTCAAATGCTATTGAAATTTGGAGGCCCTTAAACATCATCATATTGACCGCACTCTGTTTCTTGAGAATAAGAGAATGAACCAACAATGAAGATTTAATCTCAATTAGACATAGGATTTGAGAAATATGATTTTTCTAATTCAGTGCCTATTTAGCCTTTTCCCATCTTTTTCCTAGACTTCTTCCACATAAGAAATCTATTTTTTCTTGGTTCATCGAATGAGAGGACTCAGATCAAGAAGCCATTGATTTCCCCTTGATCCATCAACCATGAGGTCATTCATTATCCCTACAACCTACGAGCATGGTGACAGTCATGGATAACCATGCTAAGTTCAGAATGGCCACACATACCACCCCCATGCCTCCTTCAACCCTATTACACATTTCCCTCAACCTTCATTCCCATTGCCCCCTCTTGTCCCCTTCTTTATCTGTTCATCTTTCACGCCTCTTGATTTCAGGATTTCCCTGTGCATTACGCAACTCCATTGGTTGCTTCTCCTTGCTCCATCCATGATTAGTCTCTTTAGAGATTAGCCTTGAATCTATGAGGGAAAGGCAGGCTTAGCCGTCCTTCTCCTATCCCTTCTTGAGGCCTCTTTTTCTGTAACCCTTTCTCTTCAGAGAGAGGCACTACCAACACTATGTGTTGCTTCTTCCTAGGCCTAGATCAATGGAGGAGATCCAGTGGCATCCCTTAGATCACCACTGGTAACCAGAGGAACATGATCCAATGGCTCAGAATCACATGTCTCATTACTTATTCCACACTCTCACCTAGTGGGGTGGATGTACCAAATCTACATGTTTGCACCCCAATCAACTTTTTGACCATAAAATCAATGAACCAAATTTTTCCAAAACAAAAGGTAATATTTTTCTCTCTTAATAATAATAAAATAAATGCTTACATCTTTACGGACAATGCAAGATTTACACTGACCATGAATACTCCATTTTGACATAAGATGCAAGATTTCCATTAAACATGATTTTATGATGTGAAATGTGGTTTAATATAGATATTTTATGATTAACCTTTTTAACCTTATCAAATCCTATGACTTTCATATTAATATTAGGGAACATTCCTTAATATCAAAAGCCCTAACTTTGTTGATGTATTTCACCCTAGGAAAAATATGTTATATGATGTAATATTAAACACGATGATTATAGGTATTCAGTTGAGACATTGAAATCAATATTTGTAACATATGATACTTACACTAGGGAAAGCACTCAAAATTCATGAAAATACTCATATGACTACATTACTACTAATTTTGGTTTAAAAATCACACCTTCTTATTGGCTATGTGACTCTTTTAAGAGATAAAATCATGTTTCTTCAACTAATTATCTTATTTCAAGCTACACTTGACCTCTTATAGACCTTGATTATGATATTTATTATTGTATTATATATGTATTAGTCCCTATCATTGGGTATATGTATTATTTTATATACATGTTCCATATGACTACTTTGTATCATTTTCATTGTATTATGTTGAAATTGTTTACACATAATCATATATATCCACTACGCAACACTTTTTGTATCTGCCTACATTCTGGGGACAAGGGGACAAGGATGGTGCACCTTGTATTTTTGTTCAGGCTAGGACATGACCATTGAAATAGAGTTATCTCTTGGCATGTGCCTTGAGGTCCCTCACAAACATGAGACAACATGTAACAACCTCATTTTTTCCTTCTTTCAATTATGCACATATTGATTCATTAGATGTTGAATGTATCCAACAAACACCCTAACCAATAATTTGATAAGTTTGAGTCATTTTATACTCAATAAATGATTTAGATGTGACTAAATGTCACATTGTTCTTATTTGACTAAAGTTGATTACATAAATAGACTTTCAAACATGAATTTCAATTATTGTGTATCCTTAATAGGATCACCATGATACACACTTTTTATATAAGCATTAAAGGAAAATTGTGTTAGATAGGTAAAATTTTCATGTGACTTAGAGTGAAAAAATGAAAGTCATGAATTTTTCAAGTTTTCCAAAGAAACACAACCTAATACTGACTTGAATGATGTCAACAATCCCCCTCCCTTGAGCAATGAGAGAGTAAGGACTTGAGTCTATGGATCACCCATGTTAGCAATTAGAGTTGATTACTTTTAGCCTATCACAAGTATTGGACTGAAAGGTGGATCTGACCAAGATCCAATAGTCACAAGGTCAAATTCCTCATATGTTCCCAATGATGGAAATAGGTGGTCAGAGCTAAGGCTCCACTCTCTCTACACTGTATCCCATTATAATTTGAGATCAACAACCTCTCTAAATTGTTTTCCCATTCTTCCTTCACTTTTCCCCCATTTTTTGTTCCTCCTAGCCCTTCTTCTACTTCATCTTCTTCCTCTATCTCCACCTACCTTGGCAGTGCCACCACCAGTATTCCTTTTGGGGATTCCTTATCATGTGGCCCTCAACCTAGATTTAGGACAATGATGCCTTGGGAAGCCTCCCCTAAATTGAGGCGATGCTTTCCCTAGGCCTTACATAGCCCCTTGTGTCAATGTTTTATTCTTTCTGATGAGGTCATGGAGCTCCACCATGGTGCGGACATACATGCAGGTTGTGAGGGAGAGGAGGGGTCCACCCTTAGATCCTGTAGGACTAGGAGGGTCTAGGAAATGATGGCCTAGATTGTGTTTCCGTCCCTTTCCTTTCTTGTTGGTGATCCAGTCCAGCAGGAAGGCCCGACTCATCATGCCATAATGGTATTTCCCTCTCCCCCTCTCCCAAATGTATTAAAAACCCATCATTTAGTCAAATTGCACATTATATATTTTTAATCTAGAGAATGGTATCTATCTAATGAGTCTAATCTCAATGCATAATTTCACCCTTAGACCCTCTTGTGATAAATATGAATCTTTTTATCTATTTTATGTGTTTAATGACAATTAATGGCCAACTATGATCCTTTTGTCTTTGAATCTTCATGTTTGTCTTAGATCAGTTGGTTCTAACCCCTAACTCCCCAATATCCATGATTCATCTCTTATATACTAAATGATGTTTTTATGACATGATTTATTTAGGTACACATTAATGATGGAACTTAAACTTGATGATAATTATGACATATTAATGAATCAAATCATACTTGAAACTCTAAATTAGTAAATATTGATGTATGCCATATCATGATATGTGACTTGTCTACACATGCCCTATATTTACCTAAACCATGAAATATGCCTTAAATGAGGAATTGGATGTTAAATATAAAATCTTTCACAAATATTTTTCTAATTATACTAAAATATATTATGTGACATCAAAAGAAATTGCTTTATATTGTTTGTTCTCCCGATTTCCATTCGAATCACTCTTGTGAACTATTATGACTTCTTGGCCTAATATTTACATGGAAATGATGTTTTCTAGATGTTGGTAATGTAAGATCTAATCTTATTTATATCTCACCCTAATGATCACACATGTTACCTTACACACTAAAATTAGTAATTTATTGATCTTAATAACACCATTTGTGATCGTATCTCTTTGATGCCCTAAGAATGACCATCTTGCATGATAAGAACCCAATATTTCTCGAAATGACAATGTTGATGCTTATGTTGACTTTCTTGCTTGAATCTTATAATTTCTCCATTTAAGATTATTTAAACCCAATCATTAACCCATAATATTTGTCATGATCTGTCACCCTAGGTACAAGATAAATCTATGATGAATGTGATAGCTTGTTAATTACCTTCATAACCTAGTTTGAAATAATGAAAACAACATCGAAAGAAGTAATATCTAGACTTAAATGACCCATCTGACCACCATAGTAATAGATATGATCAACAAATACTGGTGAAATTAATTAAAATGCACTTTTTTGTAATCCCATGATCACTTAGTTGATTTAAATGTCAAGATCTAGTCACATTTTCAAAATGGTTTTCTAAATCAAGTGGTGAATCGTGCGCTCTAATCAAGGTATGATTTTATCCTCCAATGGGACAGACTAGTGGTATAGAATTTATGTGTGTATGTATGCTTAAAATGTTTGCCTTTATATACTTGTTTCAGCTATTTGTTACCTTTTATTAGAACGTTTTTCTTAAAATATGTGCAACAAACCTTAAAACATAATCATAGATGTGCATTATACAAACTGTGTGCACCTACATATATTCTTGGGGTAAGGAAATAAGGTTGGACGCTGTACTTGATTTGAAGAAAGGGTAGACCATGTTAGTAGGGTTAACTCTTGATGTTTGGTCTTGTTTTCCCTCACTTGGAAACATGTGTCTTAGTGCATTGGCTTTACTGACCCTAACAGACATTTTCTTTTGGAAGTTGGTCAACGACCATGATATTGTTGGTATATTAGAAATGACTTAAACATACTATATGTTAATAAAAAAGTCTTTAATGGAATTGCATTATTTCTTATTATTATATTAATGTTTCACAAAGCAATCACCTTATCTTGGAATGTGATTTTATATCTTTTATATAATAGTCATCACGGTTGTGCTGATGTGTACCCATTTTATAATTCTATGTATCAGGTACACAATGACAATAATACAATGATCATGGCTTCAACTCTAATGTGAATATATGATACTCTTACTCTGATGAAATAGATAATTGTAAATGGGATTCATATGGTTCAAATATGGGAGTAATAATGTAAAGTAGTAGTTTAGATTCTCTTGATATGACATGTTGCTTCATACCATGGCTCTTCTATTTTGTTTATTGTGGTTTTATTCATTCTAAAGTTATGTGATGTGTTACATTATAGGGAAGGATGCTCGGGGTCATCTCTCCTTTGGCTAGGAGTGAGGATTGAATAACAAATAGTTATGTGGTAGATGGCATCAATACTAATCACACATCCTCCAATCATGTTAATGACCCAATTACTCATATGAACCTACGAAAAACATAACTCCATAATTGTGGCATCCAACTCACAAAAACAAGATTAACTTAAGCGGAAATGAATCATTTGCAGTGGATTAACCCTAGACCTCCAAATGGTCTTGGGTGATCCCCAAACGGTCTTGAGACCGTTTGGGTGATCCCCAAATGGTTTTGAAACCGTTTGGGCTAATTAACCCAAAAAGTCAAATCAATCAAGTTGAAAATCAGCACTTAATCCAATTAGGGTTTGCCTAATTGATTAGCCTTCAAATCATGATTCCTTTGGAATTAATCCATAAAATTTGGTGGGTTATCAACCAACATAATTAAGAACAGGATTCTCAAACGGTAAACCCTTGGTCAACTCTTTCAAATGGTTTTGAAACCATTTTCTCTCAAACGGTCTCAAACCGTTTGCTCTCAAACGGTTTGGTAAAACCGAATGGGAAAACATATTGAAAATGTTTGGAACAAGATTGCTTTGGGAAAAGTGTTCAAGATGATGTCATAATCATCTACCTTCGTCCCTGCAACTCCTAATGCATCTGATTTCATGGATTTACCAATTACAACAAGCAATTAACCAAGAAGATGAAGAAATCAACAAAATTGCAAGATTGATAGTTGAATAACAATGTAGAAGGGTTCAAGTTATAGAACCCGCCTCCAATTTGAGATCCAAAGCTCCATGCTCACGGAAACAATGGTGGATGCAACTCCTTTCACCATTCCAAGGATCATCCTCAAGGTTTGAGTGAAAATGAATGGTTAGAATTGAAGAGGAGATCGAAATAGGAAGAAATCATGCATTGATTTGTGATTTCCACCATGAAATCATGATGAACCAAGGTCAAGAAGCTTACCAACAGGTTGGGGGTAGTCCTCATGACTCTCCCAAGCTCCCTTGGTCGTTCCCCAAGCAAGGAGAAGAAGTGGGGTCGAAAAAGCCTTCCATTTGGCTTGTAAAACGTTCTTCTATAAAACTTCAATGAGAGAGAATGTACTTTGCAAAAATCCAATTAATCCCAAAAATATGGCCGCCTCTTCCCCCTCATCTTCCTTAGGGACGAGGATATTTTGTTTGCCTCTTATCCCTCTCAATTATCCATGATTTAAAGAAAAGCAAATCAAGCACCTTAAACCATATTATATTAATATCCTTATGTGAGTGGATATTTCTTTTTCTTATAAAATTGTGTGTGAGTTATCCACTCCCTTGGATATTTTCGTGGTCCTTGCAAAACTCAAGGACGTCACACACACATATGAATCCAACCATTTTAATTTGGGTGAAGGTCCTTTATTTAATACATTTATTTTTGCCCTATATCAAATTAGGGTTTCAATTAGGCATTAATCATGATTATTTTAATATCAAGATACTCTCTCCTCCAACTTACTTCAAATGAGGTGCCCGTCTCATTTTATTTGCTCTAAATGATTCCAAGAAACATTAGGGACCTTATTGAAGTGGTAATTTACATATTGCACCCTAGGTTTTGGGTAAATTGCACATTACACCAAAATTAGGTTTTCATGCACATACATTGCTTTATCAGCTCTTTCTTGGTATTTAGGCTTCCATAAGCCACACATCAGCATCATTTTCACTCTCATGATGCTTCAACAAATGAGGAACTTATTATCATGCACAATTTGCACTTAAACCCCTCAGCTTGGGTATTTTGCACATTAATCCAAAACAAACAAAACATTGATTTCAACAATGATCAAAAAGGGCTAGAATTGCAACATATGTTCCTCTTGAGGCCTAATTACTTTTCAAAAGATGAGATTAAGTATTTAATCATCTTTCTTAATCAAAACACCTAGGGTTAGAGTATAACCCAGGTCAGGGATGTTACAAATCATAAACCCCTAACAAGGATTTCGTCCTTGAAATCCAGATCAAGGAAGGTAGATGTATTTCATTCATCATACTATCTGGTCTTCACATATCATCTCCTTATTATGGAGACACCATCAAAATTTGATCAGCACAAGGTGTTTCTATACAAGATTCTCATAGAATCAACACACAAGGCACATGCTCCACTGTTCCTCATCATTGACTATAAAGTCAACTTTGTGTCAAATAACACTTTTCTTGTTCATAGAAACATCATGCATTCTTTATTAATATCATATTTATGCAGAGCATAAACCCCTAACATATGATGTTCATATTGTTTTATATGTTCAGACTAATTTCATAGTTGACCACTCCAACCTAACCCATCTGATAACTCTCAGACACCAGAATCTTTCACCTTGGTATCTATCACATGTGTTGGAAACACATCATATATATCTCTTCCTTTCATCTTGGAACATTAGTTTTTTCATATGTCCTCATCTTAGGACCAAAGTCCAAGATAACTGATACTTTTCTAGGTATCCATCACATGAACATATTTATCTTATGCACATCAAGTGTTGTAAGACCCACTTGATTGCCATGTCCCTGAAAGGAAAGAAAACAAGGATTCATATTCCTCTTATTAATTCATATATTATCAACTATTCATGAATCATTTACTCTTTGTCTCATCCTAGGTTCCTTGCATTTAGCATAGGAATTTGTAAGGATGATTACATGTCTTTATCCCTTTCTTTATTATTATCTAGCATGTTTATGATCATTTTAGGATCTTATCACATTTCCCATTTCCTCATTATGGGAAAGATGTTTATTGACTAGGGTTCATCTCCCTTATTCTTATTCTTATCTTATGAGTAGTACACTTTTAGTTCCTCATACAACATGCTCAGCTGAGATTATCTCAGACTTCTCTTTCTTATGCTTAGGATATGACACATTTATTCATTCCATATTTTTGATTCATGTTACTCATTAGATTGTCTCAGAATGACTACTTGATCAGAGAAATCAAAAAGACAACAATCTAAGAGTTTCCATACCTACTTTATCATCAATAGTTGTATACCTGGCCAGGGTATATAAATACCGAGATTAAGTGGTATGCACTTTGTATGGTATCATATTCCTTCTTTTCATATTATCACTAGCATAAGGCTTAACATCCCTGGATTCTATCCAGGCATCTCTTCTATACCTCATCTTTTCTTATAGAGGTAAGAACAACATAAAACATTTGTAATGTTTTACTATGAAAAACATAAGTCCTCACAGGACTAATCAAGGAAAGTTCAATCAATTCCTTTCTTTGTTAATCCAGGAATTCATAAGATGACATATTTGAATAACATTATCTTGTCTAACTAGTCACAATTCATGGATTATTCATTGTCTCAGGCTTACTCTGCCTCAAAGATTGATTCAATAAGCTAAGGTTGAGCACATACTCAATTTATGTCCAGAAATTCAGCATTTCCTTTTTCTTCAATCAGCTGATGTTGATTACAAATCCTGTTGATATCTAAAACATCATCATTGGGGCTGGTAATCTAGGTTACACTGCCAAAGCTTGATCCATTATTTGCATTACTTTGCCCTAAATTCTTCAACAGTAATACAAAAAGAAGGATTTTCTTATTATAGATGGATCAGCTAGGGGATTCTCAGGCAATTATCTCTCTCTTGCTTGCTCCCATGCACTTTTTTCCTGGTGCAACATTGCTGCTTTCAGTAGCAACCTCCTCATGTGACCCAGTCATCTTTAAGTTCTTCTTCTCTCTCATGAGCAGAAGACACTATCAGATACACTGGATGACACCAGAACAGACTCTACTACCTTAGTCCTATGTCTCTATAGACTCAGCGAACCTAGAGCTCTGATACCACTAATTTGTGGCATCCAACTCATAAAAACAAGATTAACTTAAGAGGAAGCAAATCATTTGCAGCGGATTACTGAAAATCACTGAAAATTAAAACTTTTTACAAAGAAATCCACACATAGGAAATCTTTTCCATCAAGAACCATTGTATAACATTTACATTCTAGTTTAAACGTACATAACATGTACCATCTCTTTTTAGAGACTACATCATCAACTGCCTTATAAACATTATATATAGACAGAATACGAATCTCGAGGCATCAAGCCAAAAACTCATATTGATTCATTAAAACACTGACTAAAAACTCTGAGGACCTGAGAGTACATAGATGACACATAGGACTTTCTAACTACATAACTTGACAGGTAGTATCTCCACCTGAGATATTACTGTTGTCCTTGTTGTTACTGCTGCTGTCCATTCCCTGCAATGGGATTCTTCTTCTTTGTCCGCGTCCACCTAAAAAGTTGGATCCCACGGGGGTGAGACAATTGTAAATTGCCCCAAAGGGAGATATAACTCTCCGCCAAAACATTGTTATAGCAGTTTATTAAAATAAACTAAGTAGAAGGATTTATATATTTAATCAATAGTAGGTAAGTCACTTGTATGAACAAAGTGAAGTAATCTCCTTTTTCAAGGATAACATTACATCTACTCATGGTAGACTCATAGTTCATCCATATACTTGTAATGAATACAACAGATATGAACAACATCAATGAACTACAAATATATAACAGAAAGATAACATCAGCCAATGAATTTCCGTATTCAATCCTTAAGCAAATATGCTATACGAGTGATTTCATTTTACAAACACACTTATGCCCTGAGGAGATGAGGTATACCGCTCATACTCCAACCGACCACTGCGAAGTTGAAATTGGTACCATACATAGGTCTATGGAAGAGCCGGAATCTAAGACCTCAAATTTCTCGATCAGTACAAGATAACGTGCAGGTTATCTTGTGTCTCTACTAGATAGCTTTCCAGGGTATACTGCCAACATCTCTATTAGAGTTATAGCCCATAGCATATACTCTTTTGAGGATATGGCCCATAGCCAATGCCTGGTATTATATTATGGAGTCATGGCCCGTAGCCATACTCTTATTGGGGTATGGTCCGTAACCAATCCCATACATAGGACATAGCCTGTAGCCATTCCTATGGGGCATAAGGATATATTTGCCCAATTACCCCCACATATTCAAAAATATACATTCCGGGTTTTGCCGTGGAGCACCCGTTTCACCATCATCTGTTCCTGACGATGATGGATCTATGGTCAGGTCTTCTACATGAAAAGATTTCACTTGATTAATTCAGTACATTTTCATATTCTTTTAGCATCAACCAACTTCTCAAACAAGACTTATAACAACAATGCTATAAAGAGACATGTACTACTTTTGTCAGATACTTATCAGTCTTTCAAAGACCTTGGGAACTCAGTCCCTCATTTCAAACTGGGGATTCTCATCCTTTCACAATCTCATTGCCATAATCATATGGTTCTGGGTATTCAAACCCTTAACTCATCATTGAGCATCATTACCACTTTTTCAGGTAGCTATCACCTTCAGGTCATCTGACCAAGGTAAATATGATGATTGTTACATAAGCATCTCTCATGGCACTTAAGGCCCATTACTTCTCTTATTACCTCATACTAGGCAATAAGGTATAGCATGGAACATAAGGCCCAATAAACAATTTCAATACATAAGATGTCATAGCTCATACCTGGCTATGTTCAGTGTCATATCATACCTGCATGGTTAGTACAGATGATAATACATCAATTTCATATCAGCACCATGCAAAACAATATATAACATCATTATTCATGGGTAACACCACTATTCCCTTACCAGGGTTAGGGTTTCCCATTTCTTATCAATCAGGATTTCATGATAACATTATATGTCCATACCTTAATTCATTATTCCATACCTCTTAGGCATTCAAGGATATCATATTTGATTATTCCAGAACATTACTTTCATCCTATAGCATTAATGATCATCAACTCAAGGTATGAGTTCATTTCTCATCCTCATCAAGGTATGACTATATCATACTCATCATTTGGGCTTAACCCCATTCTCAAGGTACATTAATTAACACTCATCAAAGTGCAACAACTCATTACATTTCATTGTAATAGTTGCATAACACACTTCATATGTTTCTTACCTAATTACTTTTAATTTGGAGTATATCAAGGCATATAAACCCTGAAGTTTTGAATGTGATAACTATCATATCTTGATGTATCACTTTCTCATCATTTCATACTTTCTTGAGTTAACCAACTTAGGTTGTATTAAGGTATTTCCCTCTTAATACATTCCATCACTAAACTCTCACCTTTAGCATATAATACATAGGCCACACATTAGAATTGTCCAACTATATTTAATGATATGGACTTGTCAAATGGTAAGGTCATTGCTTACAATTAGGTTGCATATAATCAACCACATGAAATGTTTCACCTTTATAAGGTCATTCCTTCTATCTCATCATTAGGGTTTCCTTATACCCTTACTTAAAATTAGAATATGATTCATTGTCATATTGCTCAGGATTAGGGCTTTATGCATTACGACTTCACATTCAAGTATCTTATACCTTCACCCTACACGGGGCCTCTCATCACAACATAGCATTAGAACATCATATGGTGTTAGTACTTAGTAGTCAGGGTTTCTCATGGAATCACCCTCAACTTGGCTTTCTCATGGAATCATCCTCAATTAGGGTTTCTCATGGAATCACCCTCAACTAGGGTTTCACATGGAATCACCCTCAACTAGGGTTTCACATATAGTCACCCTCAACTAGGGTTTTACATGTCATTACATGACATCACCCTAAGTTTGATTCTCATATCACATCACCACATAAATGTTCCATATACCTCATTCTAACTTAGGGTTTCTCATAACATAACCCTACAATTCATCTCCATTAGGATTTCATTCAATTATCCATCATTAGAGATTCACTATTCATCCCAATTAGGGTTTTACATATCATTTCCCTAAATTGGAGTTTCACACATCACTACCCTGGATTAGGGTTACATCCTCACCCTGGGTTAGGGTTACATTTAGAATTTCCCTCAATTAGGGATTGGACTCAATAGACCCGTCAGTTAGGGTTTATGTTCATGATTCGGGTTTCATGATCTCTCTACTTAAGGATCATACCCTTAAACACCCCATGAATCATATTCATGTATGAATTCATGTTAACATCCTCTCAACTTGATTAGGTCATATCAACCCTTCAATCAAGTACATACAACTATGATTAACATAGTGTACCAAGTCATTGATCCTATAAGCAATTAGGGTTCATCCCTTAATTGACATTAATCAGTTAGGTACTATTAGAATTTAAACCTTTGTACCTTCATTAATTATCATTACTAATCATCATTGGATCAATGGATCATTCATCATCTTTAATTCTCAAGAGATTCAATCACATTGGACCTTCATTTCATAAGGTATCCAATAGAATTGACCAATTAAATCTCCAATTACAATAGGTGTCCAAGTGGATTAACCATTTGAATCCTCAATCAACCTTGACTACTTGAGCCCCAAACGGTCTTGGTCTTTCATAGTTCAAACAGTTTGAAACCGTTTGGTAAAGTTGCACACTCAAGACCGTTTGCTAAAGTAGTAGGTGAAGACTGTTTGCCCAAGTTTGACTTTTGAAACCGCATGGGCACAAACGGTTTGGGATCGTTTGGTCCCAAACGGTCTTCAGACCATTTGGAATCAAATGGTCTTGAAACCGTTTGGTCCAAAGCTCCTCAAAACTGCATGGAACAAATATGGTCTCAACCAATTGAATTGGATTAGTATTTCCAATGTTGATTCCTTCAATCATTGAATTCATGGAACCAATCATCAATTGGACCTATCCTCATTCTTCAATAGATTTTAATAGGTCGACCTTCAACTGATTTGACCCTCAATCGACCCTCAATTGATTATCAATCAGGGCTTGGATAAATTGAATTAGGGTTTGAAATCGATAATTCTTCAACACTAATCAATGCAAGATTAGTTACTTTAAAACCATTGAACCATCATCCAATATTGAACATGACCTGACCCCAAACGGTCTTGAGGTCATTTGGATGACCACCAAATGGTATTGAGACCGTTTTCCCATGTTAACATCAAAATCCAAGTCAAACAATTAGGGTTTGGATCATTGAGTTGATCACCAAATCAACAATTGATTACACTCCAACTTAGTATCTTTGGATCTTCAATTGCTTAATCATACTCAACCCTAAACCTCCAAACGGTCTTGGGTGACCTACAAACGGTCTTGAGGCCGTTTGGATGAGCTCCAAATGGTCTTGAGACCGTTTGGCTCATCCAACCCTTGTATTCTAGTGAAAAATCATTAGGGTTTGAGCTATTGAGTTGATCATCAAATCAACACTTAATTGCAAAGTGATTGGGTACCTTTAGACCTTCAATTGGTCAACCATGCTTAACCCTAGACCTCCAAACGGTCTTGGGTGATCCCCAAATGGTCTTGAGACCGTTTGGGTGATCCCCAAATGGTTTTGAAACCGTTTGGGCTAATTAACCCAAAAAGTCAAATCAATCAAGTTGAAAATCAGCACTTAATCCAATTAGGGTTTAACTAATTAATTAGCCTTCAACTCATTATTCCTTTGGAATTAATCCATAAATTTTGGTGGGTTATCAACCAACATAATTAGGAACAGGATTCTCAAACGGTAAGCCCTCGGTCAACTCTTTCAAATGGTTTTGAAACCGTTTGCTCTCAAATGGTTTGGTAAAACCGAATGGGCAAACATATTGAAATCGTTTGGAACAAGATTTCTTTGGGAAAAGTGTTCAAGATGATGTCATCATCATATAACTTCGTCCCTGCAACTCCTAATGCATCTTATTTCATGGATTTACCAATTACAACAAGCAATTAACCAAGAAGATGAAGAAATCAACGAAATTACAAGATTGATAGTTGAATAACAATGTAGAAGGGTTCAAGTTATAAAACCCGCCTCCAATTTGAGATCCAAAGCTCCATGATCACGGAAACAATGGTGGATGCAACTCCTTTCACCGTTCCAAGGCTCGTCCTCAAGGTTTGAGTGAAAAGGAATGGATAGAATTGAAGAGGAGGTCGAAATAGGAAGAAATCATGCATTGATTTGTGATTTCCACCATGAAATCGTGATGAACCAAGGTCAAAAAGCTTACCAACAGGTTGGGGGTCGTCATACTAACCCTACCAAGATCCCTTGGTCGTTCCCCAAGCAAGGATAAGAAGTGGGGTCGAAAAAGCCTTCCATTTGGCTTGTAAAAGGTTCTTTCATAAGAATTCAATGAGAGAGAATGTACTTTGCAAAAATCCAATTAATCCCAAAAATGTGGCCGCCTCTTCCCCCTCATCTTCCTTAGGGACTGGGCTATCTTGTTTTCCTCTTATCTCTCTCAATTATCCATGATTTAAAGAAAAGCAAATCAAGCACCTTAAATCATATTATATTAATATCCATATGTGAGTGGATATTTCTTTTTCTTATAAAATTGTGTGTGAGTTATCCACTCCCTTGGATATTTTCATGGTCCTTGCAAAACTCAAGGACGTCACACACACATATGAATCCAACAATTTTAATTTTGGTTTAAGGCCCTTTAATTAATACATTTTTTTGCCCTAAATCAAATTAGGGTTTCAATTAGGCATTAATCTTGATTATTTTAATATCAAGATTCTCTCTCTTCCAACTTAATTCAAATGAGGCGCCCCTCTCATTTTCTTTGCTATCATGATGCCAAGAAACATTAGGGACCTTATTGAAGTGGTAATTTACATATTTCACCCTAGGTTTGGGTAAATTGCACCTTACACCAAAATTAGGTTTTCATGCACATACATTGCTTTATCAACTCTTTCTTGGTATTCAGGCTTCCATAAGCCACACCTCAGCATCATTTTCACTCTCATGATGCTTGAACACATAAGGAACATATTATCATGCACAATTTGCACTTAAACCCCTCAACTTGGGTATTTTGCATATTAGTCCAAAACAAACAAAACATTGATTTCAACAATGTTCAAAAAGGACTAGAATTGCAACATAGGTTACTCTTGAGGCGTAATTACTTTTCACAAGATGAGATTAAGCATTTAATCACCTTTCTTAATCAAAACACCTAGGGTTAGAGTATAACCCAGGTCATGGATGTTACAATAATGATGAAGTCTATGGTGGTCAATGCATGTAAGTTGATATGCCTATATATCCGCCTAGTTGTGCTGGCTGTGGTATCATTTGTATACCTACATGGCCAAAGTGAATCCAAGAATGGATTAAGGACTCTTCCCTACAAATATTAGAGAGTCTTCTAGCATCTCATCTCTTCTTTAAGGACTACTTGACACGAATAAACTGTACATGTAAAATGCAAGCATACACGTCAAAGTAATATATGCCAATGAGGCCCGTATATCGAACGTGGGGAAACGTAATTCAAGAAACTACTACTAACTTATTTCGATCAACTAGGCCAAAGAAAACTTTGATTTGAGAGTTATTGAACTGATTGAAAGAAAGAAAAATAAATTAATGGTTTGTGATCACAATGAAAATAAATTCTCTAGGACTGTGGTTTCACCACGATCGACATTGTAGATTTTACCTAAGATTAATATATATTCCTCCCACTCCTGAACAAAGAGCATGTAGCAAGAACTAGCCACTCCTACGATGTAGTTCACTACCTATTATAATACCAATCCCATTTCCATAGTAATTGGTTAATTAGTTAGGTTCTTTAACGAATTCTATGGGTAATCTATTTACATTCGTAAGCCACCTATCCCAAAGGGCAATATAAAACACGTGTTACTATGAATTTCCAATCCTTAATCATCCTCCATAAGTTATCAAGGATCTAATTAATCACTATTTGTGCACAACATATATAATTCAATACAATTTCATAGCAACATGCCCAAGAATAAGGAGAAAATAATATACTACTGCAAAAGATCCATACACAGGGTACAATTGGGATACTCCCGGGTCCTAGAGAACATGGGGATTAGCCCCTCATGGTTTCTATGGACAAAAACATGCTAGAAAGAAGGAACAATATGGAGAACATAGAAAAAATGATGAACTCCCTTGTGAAACATGACTTGGATGCTCCACACTAACGAACAGATCCACAAACCGTGAATTTTGCCTACCGAACGTGCCCAGAACCTCCCGAATGTGTGGTTCTCCTTCTCATTCTCCGCTCTCGTATCATAGGCGTCGTGCAATGTAGTAGAACATGATATATTAGGTCTAGGTGAACTCCCCTTAAGTCATAGAAGTGACTTAGGGAGAAATAAATCCTTAACAGTCAGATTAAACTTGATTTTCAAATTTTCCTGATCGGGCAGACTTGGTAGTATCGAATCTGTAAGTTGATAGTATCGAGTGTGGAATTTGAACCTGCTCTATTTCTCTAATGCAATCTCATTACTACTGACTAACATATTCAATAGTACTGAGTCTGGCCGATCCTTGAGTCTTCTATTTATGTGATTTCGATACTACCGACTTGTGAAGTCAGTGATACCCCAAGTCTGCAGGACTCTTGTGGTACCTGAAAGGAACAAAAACATACACAAGTACTTTGAAACATAATAAATCATCTAGAAACAATAAAATTATATTTATTTAATATAATTGAGTAACACATATTGATATTAGTAAATCATAAACAAATTAATATGAAAATGAATAGTAAGTGCACAAAAATCAATATAAAATAGCCTGTGAAAAATGACAAGTATCCAGTGCATTGAACTCCCCTAAGCTTAACTGTTGCTCATCCTCAAGCTACACACTATAATTTGTTTGATACAAGTCTGCAAAAGGATAGAATAATATGAATTTTATTTCTCAACTACTCCCACTTGACGGTCCCAAACTAGCCTTCACTAATTACTAAACAATCAACTGCTCTGCAGTGAACAAAAATATTCACAAAAGATATCCACCCTTAGATCAGTGAACACTATCAAGAGACCAGTTAACATCATAAACAATCAGGCATTTTCTTAGTGCATTATGTGATTCCCTATTATACATTGTTCTTTCCTAACTACCAATTTACTTGAAAGAAATTCTCTTTATAAAAATTATTGTGGATAAAAATCATATAAGTGGGCTACTAATAAGAGAAATGGATGGTATGAATTGGGTGGCTAATAAAGAATCACAAGTAACATCCAAATTATTTATGCATAGATAAAACATGATGAACCTATATGATGAAAAGAATGAAAAATGTATGAATCCTAATGCCTACTTTATTGGTAGAATGATGCGTGAGTCAAAATATGTCATCAATTTTTCAAACAAAAATTGGAAGAAAAGAATGCATCATGTGTATGTTTCCCTCATTTTTGTGAATATTTGAGGGCATCCTTTCTCCCTATTAACTTTAAAACATTAACAAACTTTTTTTTCCTTTTTTTTCATTGCCCCATTGTTCTAGCATGATGGAACATTATGTTTGGGCTTTACTACAAATCATTCATTTATTAATTTTTCTTTTTTTTTCTGAGGACATAGATGTGTATCCCGACACTCAAATTTCAAAGGAAAATGATACACACATGATATAGAAGTGAATGATGAGAAAAATGCATGCAATCTTCATGTAATTGTTTATGAAACTAGAATGATGTGTACATAAATTGTTGAAGTACACAACTTGGTATTTTTTTCCATTCTTGTAACAATGTAATAAAAACAAACTAACTATCATGTCACCTACTATGCTATGCAATCAACCAAGAGAAAATAATCTAGAGTATGTGTTCATCTTTAGGTGGTGAGTCAATAATGAGTGAAGGATGGGTGGAATCTCATAATTAAGAGACAAAGCATTTCATGAAGTTATGATATATTCCTCTCTTACAACCTGTGTACAAGGTAACCTTAGGATTTCTTTCTAAAACTTCAATTTATGGTCATGTTAACTGTTTGATCAATTCAAGCTTAAATCCCATCTTCATCCACATTTCATGAATAATAAAGATTTCCATTCATATTTAATGTCATTAAGATGACTAACCCATACACTTCCTCCAAGTGAGATTACTCAAGTACTCACAACTAAGCCTACAAAAGATTTTTAATTTCCATAGAAAACTTGAAAGCACGCATGATAATTGCCAGGAACAAACAAAATTTAAACTCCACGTTACACTAGATAGATTGTGGATCCTACAAATTACCAAAATAAAAGCTATAAACAAGTAAAAAGGTATGATAAAGTAGTTCCAACACCCTCCTTAGCATGATCTTGACTATGACCTCATAGTCAAAATCCAAACATAGGAAGTGGAATGGGGTACCAGTAGCTCTGAAGGGTGGTGGAGGTGGATGATTGGTGGCTCTTTGAATCAAGTTGTGCAAACATATATCCCTCTTGTCGGTGCCACTAATTTGTGTCTTTTTGGCATCAAGATATGACATTCTCTCTCCTTCTTTTAGCTTTGAAAATCAGTTCCCATCGACATGTGTATCGATGGTACATACAACTTTGTTCTCTGAAAATTTGCCAATTTTTGCTAGAAAAATTCGGTAGTACCGACTTTGAACTCAACAGTAACGACTTGGGTCCAGGATTCAGGTGATTTTCTGGGAAAACTTTGGTAGTACTGAGTTTGGACTCGATAGTACCGACTTTCCCCAAAATTTTAATTGTAAGAAGTCGGTAGTACCAACTTGGGGGTCGGTAATACCGACTTTGACCCTGTCTGCACACCAAACAAGAGTATCAAGGTAATTTTTTTACATCAACTAAAATCTAACATGAAAAACATGAAATGTAACTGAGAAAAACACCTAAACGAATTCTAAATGACAAAAATAAAATTGGGTTGCCTCTCATGAAGCTCCCTTGTTTAATGTCATAGGCTCGACATTAATGATTCTTCTCATTCTGAGTTGTAATGAGATGGTGGTGAAGATTCATCCAAAAGTCTGAACTCCACTCCATCATCGTCTATCCCAAGTGTCAAATAGCCTCTACCAATGGCAGTGATCACATCAGTCATATCTTGGAACGGCCTTCCTAAAGCATATTTGATCCTCATATCTCCATCATATCCATCACCATAAAGTCAAACAGATAGATGAACTTGTCAATGTTAACCAACATGTCCTCGCATATCCCGCATGGCCTCACAATAGAGCCATCCACCAACTCAATTGACATGGTTGTTCTTGTGGTTCTTTCAAACATAACTTTCAGAAGGTGGTAAGAGGCATGAGATTAATAATCTCTCCCAAATCACATACTGTCTGCTTGAAATGTTTGCCACCTATAGAACATGGGATGTAGCAACATCTTGGATTCTTCCTATTCCTTGGCAGCTTCCCATTGATCAGTGCACTCATCACCTCATCAACCTGTACAATATTTGTGTCTTTAATCATTCACTTTTTGTTGACGATATCTTTCAAAAATCCCCCATAAATAGGAATTTGCTCTATCGCCTCCACTAATGACAAATTGATGTGGAGCTTTCAGAAGATGTCTAGGAACTTTTTGAACTGTGCTTCCTTTTTCCTCAACTTCAGACTATCTAGGGATGGCACATGTGACTTCTCTACTCACTTATATGGGGGATCATATGGTACTTTACAAACTTCCTCCCCTAAGTTTGCTTCAGCACCACCTTCTAAAATATAAATTGGCATATCTTCTATGGGTGGTGTTATCGGCGGTTGTTCCTACTAAATTGTGGGTGTCTTTTTATTGACTGTGAATGTTCGACTGCGTAGTAAAACCTTCACCTGCACCTATTGAATAGGTACCCTTTCAGGTACTATAGTCAGTGATTTAAACAGAATGAGACCTTGAAGTTTGCTATCCAGTGGTGTTTTGCATCCTCCTGGTAATCTCAATAGACTACTAGGAAATGGGACTTTAGGCACATACACCCAATCAGACTCCTGAGTGTGTTGCTTGGGTGCTTCCTCGATATGATATTCTCACTCTTTGACAACAAAGATGAATTTTTATTGGTGACATTGATGGGCTACAACTTCATTCCTAGGTGTTCGTTACTGACTGAACTTCTTTTGATATTCAACGTTGTGGATTTGGGCACCATGGTTTTGCAACTCCCTCTTTGTCTGACCCATACGTGCTTCATTTTGGCTCTCCATCTTTCCTAACATATTCTCAATTTTTTCAACCTTACCAGGGCCCCGGTCTTGCTGGTACTATTAGTGTATGTACATACAATTCTCTTCTTCGCCCCCTTATGATGTTACATCCTTCTGGTACAATTTCATGGCGATGAGGTCAAGCTTCTCATTCAATGAAGAGATGACTTTAGATAATTCAAAACTTTTAATGGTTGTCGGGCATACTCTTTCTTCACCCCCACGGTTGGTTCTTAGCCATGTTCTTTATGATCTCATGGCATCTAGAAGGCTTATTGTTAAAAACATCTAGATCATGTACTATCTAGGGTGTTCCTCTCACCTTAATGTAGGCCATAATAGAAGGTTTTTTCTTGGCCATATAGATCTATACCAAGGTGAGGTACCTTCTGTAGGATGTTCTAAAAGCACTCCAAAGCATTTGAGTATGACTCCTTGGCCTGTTGCCTGAAGTTGTAAGTCTTTCATGTCAATTCATTTGTCTTCTACAGTGGAAAATAATGCTTAAAGAATGCATCTATCATCAGGTCCCATGTCTCTATGGATTCCATCTTGAGGTTACAGAATCAAGACTTAGCATGGTCTTCCAAGGATGAAGGAAACATCTTGAAGTATATCAAGTGGAAGGAACATTGTATATCTTCACCATGTTGCAACTTTCTACAAAATTGTTGATGTGAGTCATTGGGTCTTCAATACTGTGGCCATGGAAAGCTTGTTGCTTGACTAACACCACCATCCTAGGATCGATCTTGTAGCTTCTCACATTTATCTCTTGTCACTTGATTGGCCCAAGATGAGTTGTTGAGGATGACGTCTTAATCTTCTCCCAGATGGAATGTTTTTCTTCTGCGTCACCCATACCTTCCGACTGTGGATTTGCTATGGAACCATAATCAGCGGTTCAAGTTTGAACCATGAACTAGTACCTAAAATTTTTGAATTCAATGTGAGAACAAGATACTAGTGATGGAATAAAAAAATATTTGCAATTTAGCTTTGTAAAGAATAAAAAGAAAAATAAAGAGGGCGGTCTAGAGTGGCATATTACAACACTCGTAGTGCTTGCATATTTTGTTTCCCCAGTAACGGTGTCAAAAACTTGACATGACTAAATTGTACGTGTAAAACGCAAGCGTACACATCGAATTAATACAGGCCAACAAGCCTAAATATCAAACACGGGGAAACATAATTCAAGAAACTACTACTAATTACTTTCGATCAGCTAGGCTGAAGAAAACTTTGATTTGAGAGTTATTAAACTGATTGAAAGAAAGAAAACTAAATTAATGGTTTGTGATCACAATGAGAAGAAATTCTCTAGGACTGTGGTTTCACCACAATTGAAACAACAAATTTTACCTAAGATTAATATATATTCCTCCCACTCCTGGACTAAGAACCTATAGAAAGAACTACCCACTCATGCAGTGTAGTTCACTACATATTCTAACACCAATCTCATTTCTAAAGTAATTGGTTAATTAGTTAGGAGCTTTAATGAATCCTCATGGTAATCTCTTCATGTTCGTAAGCCACCATTCCCAAAGGGCGATATAAAATGGTTGTTTCTATGGATTTCCAATCCTTAATCCTCCTCCCGAAGTTATCAAGGATCTAATTAATCACCTATGGTGCACAACATAGATAATTCAATATGATTTCATAGCAATATGCTCAAGAATAAGGTGAAAACAATATACTAATGCAAAAGATCCATATACAGTGTAAAATAGGGCTACTCCCAGGTCCTAGAGAACACAGGGATTAGCCCCTCATGGTTTTCATGGACAAAAACATGCTAGAAAGAAGGAAAAATTTGGAGAACATAGAAAAATGGACGAACTGCCTAGAGAAACGTGACTAGGACACTCAACACTGACGAACAGAACTGCAAACCCTGAATTATGCACACCGGACGTGGCTGGAACCTCCCAAACGTGCGGTTCTCCTTCTCATTCTCCTCTCCTATGTTGTAGATGTCATGCAATGGAATAGAACGTGATATATTAGGTCTGACCATATTCCCCTTAAGTCATAGAAGTGACTTAGGGCGAAATAAATCCTCAACTATCAGATTAAAATTGATTTTTGGATTTGCCTGATCAGGCACACTTAGTAGTATCGACTCTGTAAGTCGATAGTATCGAGTCTGGAATTTGAACCTGCTCTATCTCTCTAATGCAACCTCAGTACTACCATTACAAAGTTGATAGTACCAAGTCTAGGCAATCCTTAACTCTTCTACTGATGTGATTTTGATACTACCGACTTGTGAAGTTAGTAGTACCGAGTCTGTTGGACTCTTGTGGTAACTGAAAGGCACAAAAACATACATAAGTAGTTTGAAATATAATAAATTATTTAAAAACATTAAAATTATATTTATTTGATGCAATTGAGTAACACAGACTGATATTAATAAATCATGCATAAACTAATATGAAAATGAATAGTAAGTGCACAAAAATCAATATAAAATAGCTTGTGAAAAATGACAAATATCCAGTGCATCACCACCCCAAGCCACCAAATTAAATAATGATTATTTATTATCTAAGTGTGAGCCTCTAATGATTGCTCACATGACGTCTCAATTTTGGTAATCTATGTATGGGTAAAATAAATTTTGAATGAATTAGTAGAAGTCGAATAAGAAAATAACAATGCCATGATCGGGAAGTAGATTTGAAAACCATGTTACAATTAGTGAAAGTACTTTTGAAGTTAAATACTCTTATACAAACCCTCATATATTGCAAACTCAATTTTCCCTAATCTAGCCTATGATCTTCTTAGGTTTGAGGTAAATGATAATGATCTTAATATGAATAAATAAGTAGAACTCATGTTGTATACCTCATGGTTGATGGGCCCTATTGACTAAGTATGTATTTCCCTATTTATGATTATACCTGAAACATAATTAAGCAAACCTTTCCCATATTATATATGTATCATGATCATGCTTTATAATGACTATGCCTTTGGACAAAAATGATGAAGACATTGATAAAAGAGGCAATTTTTCTATTGATTGCTATGCCTCTTTGTAATCCCAATCTTTTATTATTTGTTGAATGATGAAACTAATTCCATATTGTTCTCTAACTCTTGGAATTCTTGACTGGACTTCTACATTTTCAGAACATACCCATACCTTGACCATTAAAGGAAGGGAATAAAATTATGACCTTAAATATACAAAATTTGGCAACATGATTCCTCTATGATGATAATTTTTGATATCATAACTTTGGGAAATATGAATTGATAACTGATGCTCATCCTATTTGATAAGATTGATGATTCATGACTATGAGGGAAAATGTGCTAAATTAGGGTGGAAGTTTGAGTTATGACTCACCTAACCTGGGTCACATCCCTATTATGATTGCCTCTAAATTTTCATCTAGATGATTTTCCAGATTTTATAAAGGTAAACCATTTCATAGGATTCTAACTTCTTCACATAATTCTCTAATAGGTCATATATATGATGATATTGAGAGACTCAATCTTGAATCTCAATTTGATAATGATATTGAAACATGATGATGTTGACTATATCTTGTGGCTGAGTTCCTAGAATGAACTATGCTTAGATCATTCAGTAACCTTGAATACCATGATAATGCACGGAATATAATATCTCAAGATGTTACTTGAATGTCGCTTGATTGTTGTATATAGATGAATAATCACACCAATGGTCTACATAAGAACCTAAGCCCTAGCTTTGAGATTTTGGACCAATGACCTTAATGTCCAAAAATCTTGATTTTCACTATTGATTAATGAAATCTTGATTCGTGACTGTTGATCTTGATAATGATTGCACTACTATGCCATCCAATAAGAATTGGCAGCCCAATTTGTAGCTCGTGCTTCTCTGAAGGCATTTCTTTAGATTACTAGGGGACTATATTTGTAATCATTAAAGTTTGTTATTAATTTCATGTTTCCCAATCTCAAATTTTTTTGAAATGATGATTATGTTGATTATGTCAATTTATGACTTAGGCATAAGCTCTCATGTCAACCAGATTCTAACCTTCTACTGATTTGGATAGCAAATCATAATACTGGAATATAATGTTTATTTCAAATTGTTGAAATACGAAATCCCAATCAGGGATGTATATCCCAACTTAGGACAATGTAGAAGGTAGAACCCTAAATATTAGGAATGACAGTCATTCTTACTCTTGAATCAAAGAGCTCTATCTATTTGAATTGAAATGTGAGCTCTTAGAATTTGTGATATATATGGTGAATTTGTCCAAGTTGTGATCTAAGTGATGATCTTATCAAATTCTATGATCTATGTGATTGTGTGTTTATTTTAATGTTTGATTTCTCAATTTTTAAATGGTGTTGATGTTGAAATAATGATGATACTCTATCGGAATACCAAGATGATTTTGATATAGAATATGAAGTCCCAATCCCAACTTAAGAGTTCATGAAATGTTGGTGACCAAAAGTATTTTAAGATGGGGTGTAACAACCTGAATTTTTCTCACTCTTTTAGTTATGCACATCTTAACTCATTATATACTCAATTTTATTCAAAAACCTCCCTCACCCACAACTGGATGACTTTCAATCACATTATGCTAAATAATTGATTTGGACATGATTAAATATCACATTGATATTATTTGACTAAAGTTGAGTGAATAATTAGAGTTTGGAACATGTAGGAGTACCCCAATGAAATTATCTAGGATCCAAATAATTTACAAAATTAATATAGCAAATTTGTAGCAATATTCTCTAAATTGTATTTGCTTCATAGCCTAGAGTGCAATCTATTTCATGCATTATTTCTCATTTGACATTGTCGATGCATTGTTTATCATTATTAGACTATGAAATAATATTGCATCAAGTACTAAGTGATTTTTTCTAGTTATTCCATTTCTCTAAGTTTTATTCAGACTTATGTTGATTTTTCTAGATTTCAGGTAATTGAAGCACTTATAAGGTAGCACGGTACTTCCGACTCCAATATTGGCGGTACCGACCTAAGGTGAAAAACCAACATGTTGATTGAAGAAATATCAGTGCTACTGAGACAAAAGTCAGTGCTATAGAGTCAATGTTCAAGACACCGAAATGACAAGTTGGTGCTACTGACTTATGATCTGTAATCAATATGGTAGAGTTTATCAACTCAGTTCTACCAACCATCGACTCAGTGATAGTGACATTAATGAAATAGAGAATTCATGAACCACAAATTAGCAACTCGTTACTGCCAAACACACTGTCGGTTGTACCGACATTCAATAAGGGTTTCAAGTCAGTCAGAGACTCGATGCCACTGGTTTCCTGTAGCTGGTTCTAACTCATTGCGATCATTGTAGATTTCAAATTACACCACATCCTCCAATGAGGACCTAATGACGGCCAAAGTCCCACTCATGACCTAAGGGGAGTTTAGCCAAATATAGATATCATGTATTCAGTCTATTGCAACCTAACATAGAAGGGAAAAGGAGACGACAAAAGAGATGACCACGTCCCAGGTTATTCAACCACTTACGAGAAGTAGATTTGTAGCCACTATGCTGTAGATCAAGACACTAGCAACAAGGGATCATCTAGATGATTTTCAGTAGGGGTTACATTAGTTTTATCATGTTAATTTCCAACATTTTATTTTCTTTTCTTATATGGATATGACAATAGAAATCATGTGGGACTAATCCCCTTGGTTCCTTAGGATCTGAGAGTAGCCCAATTTTTCATTGTTATTGACTTCAATAATAAATACATATATTTTTCCTGAACCTAGGCATAATTCTATGACAGCTTAATTAATTGTATGTGCTTGATCGCCACAATCAATTAGTTAGACCATTAATTGCTTCATGAGAGGGATTAAAGGTTTTATAGAACATAAAATTACATAGTTAATACTTTTCCTCATAAGAAGGCCTACAACTATGAAGGGAATGTCTGAGAGATATCATTAATACACCTACTGTAACAACCCCCTCCCCCTATTATCCCCAATTAATGTGGACTGAGAGGGAAAGGGCCATTATCATATTTATAGAACATAAAGGTTTTATAGAACATAAAATTACATAGTTAATACTTTTCCTCATAAGAAGGCCTACAACTATGAAGGGAATGTCTGAGAGATATCATTAATACACCTACTGTAACAACCCCCTCCCCCTATTATCCCCAATTAATGTGGACTGAGAGGGAAAGGGCCATTATCATATTTATAGAATCAATGTAACATCCCACCTTTTTACATACATAACATAAATGATCAGAAGCATTCATCTTGAAGGGGGAATATCACAATAAGGTAATCATTGCAAAAACATAAATAAATCACCATTAAGATTCATACATTATTCTTTAAAGGAAAACTATAACTAACTTCTTTATAAATTCTAATATTCTATTCATTTCATGGAAAAATTAATCATGAAGGGAAACATTATAAATTATTGTATTACCGAAGGTCTTTGAGTCCTTGTTGTCTCCTCTTCAATCCTTATTTTTTATAACTCATGGGGACATCACGTCCCCAGCCATATAAAGGTGAAAATCAACACATCGGTAAACGGTACTGGCACTTTGTAACATAAGAAAAACAAATATACTTGACATGTAAGAAAAGTTGACATGAATTAACTATAAATCTTATTGAATCATTATTAACATGAAAAACTAAATAGTAAATGTACGCATCCCTCTATGATGCCCACTTAGGAGCAAGAGATTGCTAGGAAAGCCGTTGATGCTAGGGCAACCCTTGATAAGCCCTTGACGTCCATTATTTAAAAGCATATAAAGACTTATTCAATTCCAATTATCTTGATAATTAAAATTAACACTAACATGATCTTTGAATCTATAACTTGATGGGATTTCTCCCTCTTGAACATGAACATTAATTTCATGAGTCATTAACCATAATCTCTAATCCTAGTAATCATTATAACCATAGGACATAACATATAGCAATCATAAAGAAATTTATATAGTGAAAATGATCAAAGTATTAAACTTAAAATCATAATATCTACTTTATACTTAGCATGAAATAAACCATAAATACTTTTTCTCAACAGCATGACCCATTTACCTTGGAGCAAAGTTGATCCTAATATGGTCTCTCTGATCTTGATCAAATCCTATGTCAAACATTTCCTTGTCTTGATTAGGCTCTAAGTACCTATAAATAATTATTGAACATCACAAATAATTACATTGTATTGATCCTAGGTTGTATTAGGTTAGATAAATATTTGAGTGCATTAAGGTTAGTCTTACTGATCAACATCATTAAATTAGGAAACTTGGTTAGATGATTACTGGTTTGGGTCACATTAATCACATCTGATGCATATTTAGGGATTCATGAGTCAAATTAGGGTTTCAAATATAAAATTAGAATAGGACAGTAAATCATGGTATGAACACCCTAAATGGATTCCTTATCAAAAAATATTTCCAATGATTATTTATTCATAGTTTTTTGACATTGTATGAATTTATTATGATTTTGTGAATTGTCGACAAGTAGAAAAGCACCAAAAAGCCACGTTTCCATCATTGTTCAACTCTTTGGTCAATCTCAGCACTGGGCCCGCTCTGAGGTGGCCCAATCAGAAACCTCCAACTGGAATAAAGGACCTTTGAACCAGTGTGTGTTAGAACAAAGGAGCACTCCAAAAAACCAAAAATACCCTTGTGGCTATAATTTCTCAATTAAATTGACATGGAAATCATGGTAATACTAGCCTTGCGTTTCTTTTCCTTAGCTCCCAGTCTGAGGAACATCCTCAGCCCCCTGACCTTTGACCAAGGTTGAGATCAGCGGACATATTAGCAAGCCACAGGAACCGTTAACCAGCTCCTCCAGTTTGTGAGGTGTCAAAAAACCAACCCCACACCCATGGGGTCATAAGGGACCCTCGCGGCCCTGGAACAAGTCACCGGAGCTATAAGAATAGGGGAAGAAAGTTGGAGATATACAAATCATCAGGAAATCCTAAAAGTGCAAAACAAGAAGTAAAGCATATACAAAAGGTTGGAAGGACATGGAAAAACCTCACAAAGATCGTGTGACCACTAGTACGCCATGGCGATGAACATCCATGGGGTCCAAATGGTGAGGTATAGGTCCTTCTGATCGGGGAACCCTTGAGACAAAACAAAAACAAATAAGTCTCATGAAGGTGTATAGGTGCTTACCCAAGCATCAATGTTGTCGAAGCTAGCGAGAGTGTTGGAGTGAGGTTCTCATTGCTGGAGTTGTAGATTGAGTAAATCCAGTAGTCTAATGACAAAGGGGATGAAATTGGAATGTGAGGAGAGATGTGTGGAGACCAACAATGCTTTTGAGTGCCTAATATGGGGGCGAGGGGGGTTTTGGTCAGGTATGAGCATTCATGGTGGAGAAGGGATCTAAGCCCAAGTTGGACATTTCATCAACATGGTGAGTTAGGATATGAGTTATGTCTCATTCGAATCATATTAGAGAGACAAAGATGGAAGAAAAATCTCATGAAATGGTGAAGTAAAGAGGGAGGAAGAGATCGAGGAAGGTAGGCATGTGAAAATGACTTCTAATCACAAGAAATGCAGAGGTTGATGATGATGTCTGGGCTATTGGATCGAGATCCAAAAATGGATACAGAGTGTGGAAATAATGTAACATGTGACATTGATAAATAGCCGAGACTTAAGGAATATTAAAGCAAGTAATGTAAATTTGAATAATTCTTTAGTAAAACAATACTCAAATTTGTTTAGTTCATTTAGCCAAAATGCTACCAAATTTGGACTACATGTCTGAAAAGAGGTCTAGATTCTTACTATACCCTTAGATCTACATTTTGTTCATTGTATGTCTATTAATACATTAAAAGTCATTATTTTGAATTAGGTACGTATAACATTGAAATAATGTGTAGTATCATTTCATTATTGTTCCTTGAGTTGAAAATGAGTATCCTCCTTGAGATTTAATTTATATCTCTTATTTGCTTTAATATGTTCTTGGAGGAGAGAGAAAAAGGAAAGGGAACTAGTATTTATCAATTTGAGTTAATTGATTCATATATATATACATATATGAAATAGAAAACTTATTTGAGTCTCATTATAATCTTTCTTACTTCATTTACATATAAGAAATACCATTTATGTTCTTTTTACATTTAACCCCTCAACTTTTATTATTTAGGAAAACTTACATTTTATGTTTTAATTTTTCTCTGAAAATTTGGGTATGACAATTCTACCCACCTTAAAACAAATTTCATCCTCGAATTTTTCTAGAGTACTACCCACCTTAGATTTTTTTTTACTTAATTTAATTAATGATATCTAGCATACTAAAATTTGCATGAAAAAAGTATATTTCATAAAAGGGTTCATGTGGGCATAAATTAACTATTATATCATTGCTCATCTTCTTTTTATACTTCCATGGTGAAAATCCTAGCTTGCATCTTGTGAGGTGGATTCTGGTCCTTATTCTAGTCATGGTCCTTCTTCGTGAGCTCGGGGCAATCTGACCTCAGGTGGGTAGTTTCTCCATAATAGTAGCATGCACCCATACCATACTTGCATGGGCCTACATGGTTCTTCTTACATGTTGGATACTGGAGCTTCTCAACTTCTACTATAGGTTTAGGTACCTTTCTCTTAGGGTTTTTGGGATGTTGATATTGGTTGTTCTTCTGAGGAACTTCCTTCATGTAGTATCTTCCAAGGCGATCTTCAAGCTCTCATACTACATCCTAGATAGCCTGTAGGGTCATGTGGCCTCTTCCTGATAGGGAAAAGCTTAGGCCGGGCTTGAGTCCTTGGATGAACTTATTCGTTATAAAATGTTCATCATAATCATAGCCATACTTCTGTAGGTCCCTAAACTTCATGGCATATTGGGTCACAGTCATGTCACCAACTTGAGCTAGGTTGTCAAACTCTAGCTCCTTCTTTTATATCTTGGCTTCAGACACATAGTTCTCCGGGAAGGCTTCAACAAATCCTTCCCATGTAAGTGGAAGTCCATTGTAAGACCCCTGACCTATATTTTAGGGCAACCCTTGTTTTCATGGATCAATAAGATGCTTAAATTTTATCCAAATATTTTAATATACTTTTATAAACCATGATAATCTTATGTTTTCAATTTGGTCCTGTTTGGATGATATTTGAGCTAGATATGCTTGTTTTTGACCAAGTTGCAATTTACCCATGAGTGAGAGTTATCTTGCAATTTGTTGCATGTAGCGTACCCTCTATGTCTTGTCATCAAGAGAAAGAGAAAGAAGCATAAGGGTGCTTTTCTTGGACCATGGATGATGATGTGACATCACATGGTGATATTAGGGTTTCTAGGGTTTGCCTTGTTGAGGTGCATCGACCATACTAGGGTTTGTGTCTGTTGCGACCGCAACACCACTCTTGGATGAGTGTTTTGACCATAACACTTACCTTAGGTGTTGTTTTATTTGACCATGGTGGCCTAGGTGTGATTTGTTCGATACAGTTTGTCTTTTAGTGGAGTGCTTTGATCATGTTGGGTGGGTGACCTAGTGTAGTGGTCGCTACATGGTCTACCCTGGTGTGTCGCAACCACAACATGGGATGTAGGTGACCTATTTGGTCACTACACTCCCTAGGTTATATCACCCTTTGATGCATACATGTATTAAGTGGTTGCATGGTTTTTTCCTTGGTGGACAAGTGTCCTTTTGATGCTCTCTTGTATGGACACCTCATAACCCCTTGCTTCCCTCATACCATAAGTATATAACCCCTCTCCTTCACATGCAAGTATCCTTTTCTACCCTACTCTTTCCCTTCTCCCTTGTGATCATCCTTGGAGATTTGTGGAGCATAATAGGGCTGATCTTGGAGCTTTGGTGGCCAATCAACCTTGAATGTAGTGATCTTGAGCTTGATCATATTCCATGTGGTGATCCTAGGTGATCTTCCTCCTTGGTAAGTAATTATATTTCCATGGCCATATTTTCTTTTAATCTCTACCTTATCTTCCTCTTCCTCCTTGGCTATGAGACTATGGTGCAACCATGGTGGCAATTCTTTGAGAATCTTCTCTTCACTAAGGTCAAAGACTATGGATTTACCATGGTGGTACCTATGTGAGAAGAAGCTCACCTCTTTCTTCTTTCTTATTCGACCTAGGGTTTGTGTTTCCTTTTTGTGATCTCTCCTTTAAAATTGAAATTTCTTCTCTTCGTGAGGTGACGTTGTGGCTGAGGTGTTGATTCAAGTTGGAGCTTCTTCTTCTCTTTTTGAGCTTATAATCTTGTGATCTTGATCTCTTCGTAAGGCAGGTTATATAACTCTTCTCCCTACTATTATTGCACCATTTTATTGCATGCATGTTGCTATTTATATCTTTGAAATATTATCCTAATATGCTAGATGGAGTTACCATATTCTAGTTTTTAAGACTTGGTTGTAATCTCATGTGGTTTGCTCCTAACCCTAAACCCTAATTTGTTGTACCCGATTTTTTTGGTGATTATGGAATGGATGATTTTCTCTTACTTTTGATTATGGATTTCAATAAACATGCCTATGGTTAGAGTATCTTGGAGTAGCATTAAGTTTCACTTATATTTTACATGAGATGAATGTAGGTCTTATCTCTCTTAACAAGGTTCTTTCATGGTGATTTCTTTGATACTTGGTTAGAGTTTTGGTGAAAATTTTGTATGGAGTTTTCCCTCCTTGATATTTTTAGTGTCCTTAACATTTACCATATGTTTTGATCATGGTTTATCTCTATTTTGAGAATGTTTATGTGTTGTTGTGGTAGCTTGACCTTGTAGGTCGCTACACCTTTAAGCTTGTTTCGTTCGATACACCTAGATCTTGGTTGATGGTTACTATGCTTGGTTTTTGTTTTGGTCAAAGTACATGATCCTTGTGTAGCGGTCGTTACACTTGTGCTAAGATGGTTGTAACACTCATTTTGGCTTGAGTTGGTCACAATACCATGCTTTGATGGTTTGATAAACATACACACACATGATTGCTTATGGTCACTACACCTGCCTAGCCATCACAGAAGGGTCCTAACCCTAGACGGGTCACTACATATGGTCGCAACAAGTGTACCTAAGGTCACTACACTCATGTAGGTCACTGCATCTACCCCTATCGGTCGCAACACTACATGATTTGAGACTACATGGTGATGTGAAGATGAATGTTTAATCATAATCATTTATACACTCCGTACATATGGGAGGTGATGAACTAGGGTTTGGTGATTGGGTGATACTATGGAAACCCTAATCAGCTATACATGAAACCCTAACCCTGATTTTGAAACATATGATGTATTTCCTTATATTTCTTAAAATTTTTAGCATGATTGTGATATTTTCTCTCTCCTACTTGTGTAACTATAAACTTGCATATGAAATAAATGTCATAGCTATGTGAATTATATGATGATCCTTGTATAATATAGGCTGGTGATTTTGAGCATTGTTGAGGCATATTGTGATATTGAATTTGTAGGAACTATTTGAATGGACATAATGACTTGACAAGTGCCTTGTGCCTAGTTTTAGGTGAAATACTCTAGAGATGTGATTGAGGGATTGATATCCCATAGTGATGTGTTATTGATGTTGGCCTTGTATGGAGGTTGTAACATGTGATGTTGGTGATGGACTTGTGAATGAAAGTGAGACAAGTATCATGTGATGAAGTGATGGGTTTCATTTCATACATTTTATATCTTACGGAGTTGTACCCTTACCCATTTTTTTATAGAACTTATTTAGGGTTTGTACATTATAACTTGATTGATACACTTAATTGACATAATTAATCAAGTAAAACCTTGATCATGTAGATTCCTTATGCCATAGATCCATTCCAATATCATAAATTATTGGGTGGTGAAATGAGTTATTCCTACAGGAAACTAGGATTGCATAGTTTTTTCATATGCAGGGATGCAAGTTGATGATACATCCTTACATCCACAATTATAGGTTTGGAGGATGACTACGGTCATGCCTCATGGTGATGTTATTTGTGAAAGGAAGGCAGTGTAACTGTGTGATTGCCTCTTTTTGAATGGTCATGTGTGAGCCTATTCTCTAGTGTCTTGACATGTACCAAGGTTAGACTAGTTGTTTCTTTTCAGCTTGACTATATGTCGTTGTTAGCAAGTGATTGTTAAGTCTCTGCGTTGTCTCTCATACTGACCAGGGGTTGTGTGGTATGATCATGGATTCTGGCTCTTCCATTGATCTTGTATGGCATTGATTTCAACTCTATAGTGTCAGTTGGATTTGGGGTGGTATAACTCAAATCCTTAGGGAAAATAAAAGACGTAATATAGTCATGTAGTAGATTTGTTTAAGGTTAAATATGACTCACATGGATGACCCTATGCCTTATTTCTCATACTAATTTTGTAAATTATAATGCAGTAAGAGAAATCAAATGTTATACATGTTCTTCATATTCCTTCTTAAAATATATGATGTTCTACTGCTCAATTATAGATGCCTAAATTTCTTAGACAATGGTGACTGCTTTATTCATATCATTTAGCTAAATCTGCTCGACTTGATGTTATGATTATCTACATATTTTAGATTCTCTATTCTTATAATAGTTGCTAGTGCAGAGTTATATTTCTCACTGGGACATTTGGTCTCACCCCTTGGGTTTCCACATCTTTTAGGTGGTCATGCATAATGAGGTGGAGATCGTGTAGTGGAGACTGAGAAGCAAGAGGAGCAATAGTTGTTAAAGGTTGGACATGTTGCTAGTGTTTTGTAGTAGTGTCATATGTGTCATCGGTATACTCTCAGGTCCTTGGGAGGTTTTTGTTGTTATGTATATCAATACAAGTTTTTGAAAGTATTCCATGGTTGTACAAATACGGCTTGTATATATGAACATGTATCATATGTTATAGGTTGTTGGTATGTTTGTCACGAAACAATGATATGCATATATCATTTGTCATGAGATATGTTATATAGGTGGTATGTTATGGACTTAGATGTGATATGTTTTAGCTTGAGATGTTGTGATGTGATTAGTTTTAATTTCCTTTGTTTATAGGTAACCTAATTGATTAGTATTAGTTTTGTGTTTTGTTTGAGTTATCTTGCTTTGTGTGGTGATGGGCACCATAGTTTGGTTGGTATTAGGGCTCTGGGTTTTCTGTGTCTATAGGGACATAAGACTAGGGTCAATGTCTATTGTAGTATCCTCTAGTATATCTTATGGTAACTTCTACTAATGTAGAAGAAGAGGAAGAGAAGAAAAGATGTTTGGAGAACATGAAGAACATGTTTCTGATATCAGTGTTGTCAAACTAGGTGGTGGTGTCAGGAGGCAGGAGAGGGTTCATGGAGTTCTTGAGGAGCCTCGGTTCTACCCAGAAACTATGGCTAATCCCCCTTTTCAGTACATGTTCAGATAGTTCATGGCCACAATGATGCATATGGCAGATAGGATGCCCATACCCCAAGCTAGAGAGCCAGTCCCCAATACGGAATAGCATGGTTATGGGAAGACCTTTCAAAGATTGACACATTTAAGGGCTTGGAGTATGTGGGTACATCAGAACCAGCTGATGCGGACATGTGCTTGATTGAGTTGGAGAAGGCCATCAAGATCCTCAATATCCCTAAAGAGGATAAGGTGAAGAATGTTGTGTACCTACTAAGAGGGAGTGTTGGCTAGTGTTCGGCCTTTGAGGAGGGTAAAAATCCTGGTGTGGTGATTAGTTGGGAGGAGTTTTGGTGAGAGTTTGTGAGATGATACTTCTTGGATATCTACCTGGATGAGAAGATCACCTAGATTGACAAGATTCATTAGGGATCTATGTTGATCAATGAGTACGAGTCAATGTTCATGAAACTTTTGAGGTTCTGACCTCATATGGATGCTACAGGCAAGAGGAGGACTAGACACTATAAGAAGGGTTCGAGCTCTGAGTTGACAACGTTGGTGTCAACCTTGGAAAATAGAAAATGATTTGCCACATTTGTGAAGTATGTGAGACATATAGAGCAGTTAGTCATAGAGAAACATTAGGCAAAATCCAATACGAGACATGCATAGATTCAAGGAAAGTCATCTAGAGGCTTCAAGTAGCCTTGATTTTCAATACCTCATTCATAATAGAATTCGGCGTTTAATCTTTGTGGTCACTAAGCAAAGGGAGATGTCATACCTTCCCGCAGGTAGGAGCCCACAATGTTGCATTAGTATCAGCGACAAGGCTATATAGGACGTGGTATGCGAGCGACACATGTTTCAAGTGTGGACAGACGAGGAATACAAGGCCATATCGCCAAAAAAGTAATGATGAGGTGACATAACAGTTACAACAAGGCCAGTAAGGGTCGCATTAGCAACAATTCAGCAATGGTGGAGGCCAAGATGCGGCCAGACATCACAAGATGGTTCATCTAGACAAGCCAACAGAGGATAGGGGCGACTATAGGAAATGAATCTATTCTATGCTATGAGTTAGCTGGAAGGAGTAATCAACCCACAAGTCATGACAGGTCAGATGAAATTATTTCATTTTTATATCTTTGCATCTTGCTTTATATCTATTTTGGTTGACCTAGGTGTGACACACTCTTTTGTTACTAGAGAAGTGATAGCTAGTTGTTCTTTGCCAGTTGGTCATAGAGTTGATAGTCTTCACTTAGAAACACCTTTGATTGGTTCCATCGAGTTGTAGGAGGTGTTTCCTTCATACATTCTTTCTTTCTTGGGATATAGCATACACGTGGATCTTATAACACTTGATATGCATATGTTTGATGTGATCCTTGGAATGGATACTTTGAAGAAATATCGAGTTGTCTTGGACTGTAGGTTCAAAGTGGTGACGTTTGTCGATGGTTATGTTTTAGATCTTCCAAGGTGATAGGAAGATTCTTCTGACGTGTCTAGTATCGGTGATGACAACAGACAAGCTGATGAGATAGGGTTGTGAGGCATTTTTGGCACATGTGATGGATACTAAGGTGAGGAGTCATAGTATTCAAGAACTGTTAGTTGTTTGTGAGTCTGAGGACGTGTTTCTTGGTCAATCATGTTGGCTACAACAACATCGACCATGGGTCAAAGCACAAGGTAAAAGTAGTGCTTGATGTACCAAAACAAAACAATGTCTGGATAATAATGAACATAAATCACTATCTGTATTTCTGTTATAGTTACTTCCTTGTAACTACATCACATGTACAAATGTAGTATAATTTGTCATAATTTGATCACGTGCACGACTCATCATCCATAACCTAGGATTTTTTTTACCTCCATAAGATAATAACTCATCATAGGTCTACTAGGGAAAGATAGGATCATATAACATCTCCACCTTCTCATTCCCACAACTTTGTACAAGGTTAGGTTGCAAGATATTTCTTTCACATATCCCATTCTAGAATCGTGGTATTGGGTCTTGTATCCCATCTATATTTGTCCCCCTAATCTTTTTCACATATTCATCTTAAGGAAATGGAGGATTCTACGAACCTCTATGGGCCACCCCTAATTTCCTTGAAGATTTGTCCTTAGGATAACATTCAACTCTATGGTGTCCTACCCATGGCTCAAGGTACTACACATGACACATTCCTCCACCCATAACTGACATAGGAGGAGTTTTATAGTGTTAAGGGAACCTAAATAGGTCTGATGAGTTTTCATTTTATTACTTATCCAATTCATTCATTTTATGGGTTCAAATCCCGCTTGGCATGTCTTGAATTTTAAGTGGGATTTCATTACTACTAACAATATTATAACCAATTAAATGTAACAAAGAAAATATGACACACCGATCTATTTTTCCTAACAACATATCATATTCATAATTTCCACACACAACTTATCAAATTTTATACCACAGAGGCATTCATCTTAGATTCCTTACTCTTTTATATTATTGTCTGTTCTTGGGAACTAAGTAACTGATAACAATATCCTTCCCAACTTTTAATACAAACATGTCTGTACCATTCAGAAATATCAAAATAAATTGTTATATGATTATCTTAGTGTTATTGTCAATTTATCATGCTCAATGTGATTTTTTATGATGGATGATCAACCATAGATACTCATATTATTTTATATCCATCAAGAAAATGTTATATGTTTCCCAACTAAATCTATCATGAAGCATAAATAGTAATCAACATAAAGTAAACTTTGCATTTAATATGAGAACAGGGTCATTAGATATTCAGTAAAAGACTAATCTTAGTCTATGTATTCATTTATACACAATTTAGTTCGAAATGACACAAGATCAATTCTTACAATTTTTACTCCAGTTTCATTTGGTGGATAGAGTATTCAATTCCATTACTACATAGTTGGAGTAATCGTCATATAGATCATAATCCATGGTAATCATACATGTGTGATATGAGAATTATTCAAGGACATTTATTAATGCCATACTATTATGTTAATGTCTCACTTCCTATCATCATTCATGATTTCTGTCAATTTTCATCGATTCAGACAAACTCAACAATAAGAATGTATTCAAGATAAAATAATATGAAAATATTATTTAACACACACATATTCATAGTCATCTATAAAAATAAGCTTTAGGGAATGATAAATTCCTTTGAACTCTTGCTAGCATAGTATAACATGTATGGTTCAATGTGTAGGAAGGTCCATTTTTGCTTATTTGATTCTATAAGTAATTATCTACTCAACTTTCTATAGATAGTCAGAAGAGAAATGTTCTCTCCTCTCCTAGGTTGGACAAAAGCAATCCTCTAATTTTTCGGTAGTCCACCTATAGATCTAACAAAATATCTCTCAAAATAAGATTGAGGAAGGCATAATTAATGTCAAGAGTTCTTTCACCCTCTTTGGAGAAGAATTACTTGTAGGGTATAAGACAGATAAAAAGTCAAAAAATCAAACATGTAGTTCTTCTCACCAAAAAATCAAACATGTAGTTCTTCTCACCAACAGTCTAGGGAAATACTTGATCTCAATTGTTCAATATTTTCTTAAACTCCCATGGTTCCTCCATCTAGGGTGAATTTAGTGGGTAAGCGGTTTAGCTGGTGAAGAATAGGGAAAATGATGACCCAAGGTAAAAGGCAGTGGACTTGGGGTATATTATACTTTATAATTTATTAACTACCAAATTTTTATTTCATATTACTTATACAAAAAACACAAGTTGGATGACCTCCATGGAAGTTGGTCTGCCTTCCAATGTCAATGGGTTCAAATATGCTGAAGCACATAACAAGCCAGATTTAACACTAAATTAGCCTAACTTGTTGAAAATCCATCCAACCTTTGGATTCAACTTTTAAGCAAGTCAATGAGTTTTGTAGCGCTTTCATTGATGGAATCAGTTTGACCCCTAAGGTCTGTCTAGCCTTTCCATATGTTGGCTAAATTGTAGCCCAAACTCTAAAAGTCAAACTTTGAACTCTAAAACACCCCATAAGGATAAATACCGTTCACTTTTATTCCCAAATCATATATCCTCTTCTCAAATCATAAAGTCATCATACTTATCATCCTTAATCTGAAAAAGGAGTGATTCTAATTCTTTTCTTTTGAAATTATCACATGAACACGATCTCTCAATTATTGTCACTCAAACAAGTTTAAATGTCATTCAACCAAATTTATATCACACAATAATATTTACAATGCATATTTCAAACCAATTAAGAGCATAAAACTTAGGATTTAGTAACTATTATCCGTCGTGAATATATGTTTTCATAAAGCTAGGGTTCTAATTACTTCAGTCCATTCACACATGATGTATCACACAAATAGGTTTTTGAATTAGCATACATAAGAAATTTATTGTTAATTTTAAAGATGAATGTCGGGTTAGGTTTCACTTGGGAATTTTTGCATCACAGATGTGCGGTGAGGGGACTTGAGAAGACCCATGTTCTATCTTCCTTAACCGTTGACTAGTTTTGAGGACATATCTACCTCAAGATATATGTCTTCTTGTAACAATACCACATGCCTCCATCAAAGGATCATAATATAAGAGGAAAAACAGAGGTTCCTAGTATAGGTTGGATATGTGTAGGGCAGGCTAAATAGAGAGAGGTGTGGAAAAGGAATATATATAGTGTTTCTTGTCCTCAATCCAATTTTTGACAAGCATATGTGAAGTAGTGGTTGTTTACTACTCTATCTTTTCATCCACACTGTAAATATATTTGATTAGTTGGGTTTATAGATTTATTGATTTTTTCTCTTTATTTAGCTCATTTACTTTCTGGCTCCTATATTTAGGAGACTCGACACTCTTATTCTTTTACTGAAAGCAACTCATTTTTCATGGGAACAGAGCAGTCTCCTTACCCTTATCCTTCATATCTCTTCTTTCTCTTCCTTTTCTTTTTTCCTTCCTTCCCGACGGCTGTTAGACTTCGGATCTAATCGACACAAATCTAATGGGATACGTCCATATCGGAGTGAATAGCAGAGTCGCGGCAAGCAATCGGCATATGCAAGCCGCAAGTTCATTAAATCTCTACTGTTCAAGCGGCATATGCAAGCCGCAGGTTGATTGCCTTGCGGAACGACGGCCGTTTGCTAAGCCAAGAGCCTCCGTCACGTGGTTTTCTTTTCTATAAAACTGGAATTGTTTCTACTATTGGCACTAGTTGACAATGTATGCTAGTATTGACTAGTGTTCTTTCATCTATTATTAGTATTTCAGCCGTGATTTACTTGTTCGTTATTGGATCACTACTGTTCGTCGAGCAAAAACCCGATTACATCCGCGAAGGACCTTAAAATGCGGAGTACTTGCTATTGAAAAAAGAAGTGTAAACTAAATAGCCCGTGCTAGCACTGAAAACAAATAAGGGGTAAAACATTACTTTTTTCTTCCTCATCATGTGGTTCCCCTAATCCACATGGCTGAATGATTTTATTAAAAATTGGAGATTTTATTTTCATATATCCTACCATGTAATTAATCCGGTAGTGTTTTTTTCTTCCTACCGAGATCCATTCCTATAGTATCACTCCTCTTTTATTGAGTTTTATTCCGGTAGTACTTTTTTCTTCCTGTCAAGTTCCATTCCGGTAGTGTTAATCCTCTTTCTATCAATTTTTCATTCCGGTAATATTTCTATTTTATTTTGTTCTTTGTACCGTGATATATTCCGATACCTTTACTTTCTGTTTGTACCATGCTAAATTCTAGTACTTCTATTTCTATTTGTACTGTGCTAATTCCAACACTTTTCTTTCTATTTTTACTGTGCCATTATGTGTGGTACTTTACTCGCCTCACCATGGGTGATGTTGCTAACCAACAATCGTTTACAACGATATGTCTCACATATCTTCTGTCAATTTTTACGATTACAACTTTCTTTTATGGATGAATGTTGTCTAACATTTCTTAAGTCTTGGGAGAAACTCAAATTTATACCACTGACTCATCGGCGATTCCTGAAGATGCCTGGGTGACAAGCAACAGTCAAGCGCTCTCATGGCTTTAGGCATGCATAGAACTAGAGGTGGTTGTCAAGTACATATGGTACCAAAATGCCAAGACTATGTGGGAGCAGATGAAGCAGTTCTTCACTCAGTAGGATAACTTCTTGCGCATGTACAACATTCTAGAAAAGATCTTCTTTGAATAACAAGGAGTGTCCCTTATCCATGTACTTTGATGCCATGAAGGCCTTAGCAAACCAGCTCAACTTCTTCTCTCCAACGAAGTCTCCTGAAGTTACCAAAGAGCGAGAGACTTTCCTCATTGTGCGCTTCCACAACCGGCTTCACCCTTGCTTTGTTATTTTTTGACAATTACTCTTAGTTGGTGTGACCCTTCCATCTATGGACCAGGCTTATGCATGCCTAACCTAGTATGAAATGTTTGCTCCTCGTATTTCTCTTGCTGATGAATCTAAACTTCCATCAGCAATGGTTGTGGTGGTCATAGGTCATGGTTGTGGACGACACCAATGTCCAAAGTGCACTTACTATGGAAAGTGGGGCCACACTAAAGATGTTTGTCACTCGAAGCATGGATATCTAGTACACTACAACAGAGCGTGTGGCATAGGTTCTGCCCATGTTGCTCAAGCCCCTGCCCACATTGGTCAAACATATGCCCTAACAATTGGTCGTGCACCTCCTCCACCACAAGCATCTTCTCAAGCTTCGAGTGAGGAATATGAACCCCTTTGCCAAGATGTCCAACATTTTTAGGATTCTCCCCTCCACAATAGTGTTACCACTTCTGCCTCTTTAGATTGGCAAGTTAGGGATTTAACTGCAGTTGTTCATCTACCTATCTAGCCACCACTTGTCAAGTAAAATTTGGGGTGTCCATGCTTGCTTCTAATTTTGACTAAATTATTGATTCAGGTGCAACTCGGCATATGACTGGTATGCCCATCTTTTAACCACATCAGGTTCATTTATCCCTCACTCTTCTATCACCATGGAGGATGGGTCGGTTACATGAGTAACTCAGTGTGGAACTGTTTATATCTCTTCTAAAGTGAACTTGACTATTGTCCACTTAGTTCCAAACTTTCTATAAAATTTGATTTTTGTAGCAAAACTATATATTTTCTCAAATATTTTGTAATTTTTGGACGATTTGGTTTTATTTTACATGATTGTAAGAATTTGACGATGATTGGGTAGGCAGTACGTTCTCGTGATCTCTACTACTTCTTCACCCCACCCTCTAGCTGACCACAAACCCTTCTTGCCTCCATGCCACTTTAGTTGCATCTATGTCATAGCCATTTACCTTTAGACAAGCTTAACTATTTGATAGTTCTTTATCTTCATGTTCTTCCATTCAATGTAATGCCTATCAGCTAGGGAAACACCATTGTGTGTCCTTTACGGCCCATATATGTAAACAAGCATCTTGTATGTTTGACTTAGTTCATACTCATTTATGTGGTCCCTTCAGGGCTACTAGTTACAATGGCCATCGGTATTTTCTTACATTTATGGATGATCTTTTATGAATGACATGGATTTACTCACTTTGCACTCATGATGAAGTCTTTACATTAATTCACCAATTTCACAAAATTGTTTGGGTTCCGTTTTAAACGTCTATCAAGATTCTTCAAACTGACAATGTCCTTGAATATACCCAAAAGATTGTCACCTCCTTTTGTCGTGACGTAGATATGATTCATCAATACTCATGCGCATACTCTCCACAACAAAACGACATTGTAGAGTGTAAAAATCATCATTTACTTGATATTACATGCTCTCTCCTCATTCATGCCAACTCACCTAAGTCTTTTTGGTCTGATGCGGTCCTCACCGCTGGATTTCTTATTAATCGCCAACCATCCTCTATTCTCAGGAAGTGCACTCCTTTTTCCATTGTTTACCCCCAAATTCACATTGTTCCCTCTACCGCCTTAGATTTTTAGTTGTGTCACCTTTGTTCATAAGTTTGATACTAAGACTAAGAAGATTTCTCATTCAGTTATCCAAATGGTATTTATTGGTTATTCTTTTTCTCAAAAAGGATATAAATGTCTTGAACCTAACTCTAGCAGAATAAATTATCGATGTGGATGTCAACTTTCATGAGGATGAAATGTTTCTCTTATCCAGGTCACCCACAATTGATCATACTGATATTGTGGCCTCATTGCCTAATCCTCCCATCCCTCTGACACCACCATCTCTGCCATCCATAATACCAAATTGGCACATGGGAGATGAGTTACCGGTTGCATATGCTTCAACATCGTAAGTTCCAGACCAGTCCAATCTACCGGTGGTTCTATGTTGTTGCACTATCAAGCATCCCATTTCCAACAATTGTTGTCTAACACTTCTTTCTTCTTCTGCCTCATCGTTTTCTATTTCCCTGGACACAAAATATGTACCTAAGTGTCCAACATATGCTTTGTGCCATCCTGAATGGAAAGTTTCCATGATGGAAGAAATACAGACTCTCCACATAAACAAGACATAGGAACTTATGACCCCACCAGGAGGCAAAAGTATTGTAGGTTTCTGATGGGTTTTCTCTATACAACATAAGTTGGATGGTTATGTTGAATGAATCAAGGCATGCATAGTTTTCAAAGGATCCATGATAACACCCAACTTTACGTGTATTGGCTAGGTATTTATCTATAGTTTTGTGCCACTTTAGTCTTAATATGCCCAATAATGCTCATGTTTTATGCTTTCTATCTCTTCATAGATAATGTAGCTAGAATAGCTAATAACGTAGCTAAATGGCTAATGTTGGACTAGCATGCACCGAACATAGATGAACAACCTTTTATCCATGCTCTCTCTGCTAAACTGAGGCCCAATGAATTGTATTGTTTGATATATAACCTTATGATGAATACATTGTCATCACAGTCTTGTTCTTTACTCTGGGCCCAATTTGGCTCTCATTACTTTCTTTCACCGTCTAAAACTCTTTATACACCCATGATAAGCTTAATAGATGTAATTCCTATTTTAATTGGATTTCATCTTGCATGTGCAGGTCATTTTGGAGCTCTTGGGCCCAATCTCCAAGGCCCATAGCTCTATTTGGGCTCTTTGGTTGCTTGGTCAAAGCTTGGTCAGCGACTCCCCTTTCTCCTTCTTCACATGGCCCAATTTTCCTATCCTCTCTCGATGCAAGCCGCTGAGCCCCACCACTTCATACAGCTGGCCACTGTAGCCGTCTGCCCTAACAACAACCCCCGCTTCCCTGTGCCTCATGCACACACCACGGGCAACGAATGCCCAGAACCGTGACCACCCTCCCACAAAATCGCGATCGTGGTTATTTCTTTTCCACATCGCGACTACTGCTTCCTCAAATCCACCCCGCGGTTCCTTCTACCCATGGAACCGTGACCGACCTACATCGCAACCTACAGATGTTACTACGTAAGTAGTAACGATGCTTCGGATCAGCACCGTCTTGCTCACGATTACCTATGGTTGCAACCTGAAGGCTAATAACAGAGGATCAGTAATGGATTTTAGGTCAGAGGAAGAAGAAGAAGAAGGAAAGGAAGAAGAGGAAAGGAAGGAAGAAGAAGGAACAGGGATTCACAGCAAGAGGTAGTCTTATTTCAGAAACAACCGAGATTCCAGAATCCTCTCTCAGTGGTCCGACATACAATATTTATAGCTGCCGTAGATCCACTCACAGCCACGAAGGCTTTACAACAACCTGGTCCTCGCGGACCTTCTCTACCACCGAGCACTCTCCAGCTCATCTAACAGATTCGTAACAGAATCCTAACGATCTCCTCGTCGGCTAGCTAACAATCACGTGGCGTCTAACAACGTCAGCTAGATTATCGGAGCCAATCAGCTCCCCGCAGCTCTGCTGTCCCAGAACTCTCTATAACAAATGCCCGCCTCTAAAAGACAGACCTTGTCCTCAAGGTCAAACAAAAACACCTCAGGTGCTCGCAACATCCTCGAATAGAAATGTCGCAGTTGGGTATTTCAGTCTGAGTTTGTAGAGATTTTCCCAAGTAGCATCATCCGAGCTTTTATACTTCCACTGAATCAGGACTTTTGTGATGGCTCGCTGCCTCCGTCGATCAGGCACCATTCTTCGTTCCAAAATTCTTTCAGGAACAGGAACCCGGGACACTGGAATATCAGGTAGAGATACTCCTCTTGCCGTCGCTTGACCCAGCTTCTTCTTCAAGACTGAGACATGGAATACCGGATGTACTTGTGCATGAGGAGGCAAACGGAGTTTGTAGGCCACTGAGCCAATTTTTTCCAAAATTTCAAACGGGCCATAGAACAAGGGGCTGAGTTTCGTCTTCCTTTTCTGTACAATTGACCCTTGTCTGTAGAAAGGCAATTTGAGATACACAAATTCCCCCACCTCAAATGATCTTTCAGAACGTCGAGTATCAGCAAACCTTTTCATCCGATCTTGAGCACGCTTCAAATTATCCTTTAATTGTTGAATGGTATCATCCCGTGAAGACAGACTGGCATCCACAGCTGCTACCTTGGATTCTCCAGGGACATAGGATAGAATAGTTGGTGGGGCTCGACCATAGACGACTTCATACGGGGACTTCTGTGTTGAAGAGTGTATTGTAGTATTATAACACCATTCCGCCCAGGGTAGATGACGAACCCAATCATGGGGTTGTTGAGCACAAAAGCATCGCAAATAACATTGGAGACTTTTATTCAAAACTTCACTCTGGCCGTCTGTTTGCGGGTGATAAGCTGTGCTCATCCGCAGCTGAGTACCTTGAAGCTTATAAAATTCAGTCCAGAATGTACTGGTAAAAATTGTATCACGATCTGACACAATGGAACGAGGAACACCATGATGTTTGAAAACACCATCTATGAATACTTCCAGTACAACCTTAGCAGTATAAGGGTGCTTAATCGGAAAAAAATGTGCCACCTTAGACAACCGATCCACAACCACTAATATCACAGTAAAACCTTTTGACAGTGGCAAAGCATCAATAAAATCGGTTGCTATATCAGACCACACCTGTGCCGGAATTGGCAGTGGTTGCAGAAGACCTGGAGGGGGACAGTTTTCAAACTTGTTTTCCTGGAAAACAGAGCACTCTCTAATGTACTTTCGCAGTTGACCTCGTAACCCCTTCCACCAGAAAACCTCACGAATTTTATTCAGAGTCTTCTCAAAACCCAGGTGACCTCCGGTGGATGTGTTATGCATCTCGAAAAGTGATTTTTGACTTAACTCAGAATCCTGACTCAGAACAATCCACCCTTTTTTGAAAAGGATTCCATTCTTCCACTGAAACTTTTGTGGATCCAATTCACCACTATTCCAACGATGTATCCACTTTAACATGACTGGATCTATGGTATTGAATTGCCGTACTTCCTCCACCCATTGAGGTACTGGGAGGCATATGCTATACAGTTCAGTAGTTTCCTGGAAATCAATATCAGATAAACCTTCCCGTCGTGACAATGCATATGCCACACGATTTGCAGCTCCTTGTTTATATTCAATCACATAGTCATACCCCAATAATTTTGACAACCATTTCTGCTGTGTGGGCGTGTGGATGGCTTGATCCATCATATGCTTTATGCTTTTCTGGTCAGTACAGATCACAAATCGAGAACCAATCAAATAATGTCTCCATTTCAAGACTGCCAACAAAATTGCATGAATTTCTTTTTCATAAGTAGACCAGCCTAGTTGCTTTCCTTTCAATGCCGAACTCAGAAAAGCAATCGAGCGTCCCTCCTGCATCAATACCGTCCCTACTGCCAGACCCGAGGCTTCAGATTCAATGACAAAGTCACACCCAAAATTCGGCATTGCTAACACTGGAGGCGTAGTCATAATTTGTTTCAGCCTCTCAAAGGCAACGTCTGCATCAGCATTCCATTTGAAGCTATTTTTCTTTAATAACGAAGTCAAGGGTTGAGCAATCTGACCATACCCTCTGACAAATTTGCGATAGTAGCCTGTTAACCCCAGAAATCCTCGTAGGGCTTTAACTGTTGTAGGCTTTGGCCATTCCTGTATTCCCCGAATTTTACTAGGATCTGCTGAAACTCCCTTTTCGGAAATAACATGTCCCAAATACTCCACTGAACTAACACCAAACTGACATTTGCTTCGTTTGACATACAGTCAGTTCGTTCGTAGAATTTGTAAGACCAACTATAGATGATGAATATGTGAATCGGAGTCCTTGCTATATATCAACACATCATAAAAAAAAACCAGAATGAACTTCCTCAAGTAAGTTCGAAAAATCTCATTCATCAAGGATTGAAAAGTAGCAGGCGCATTTGTGAGACCAAACGGCATAACCAGGTACTCATAGTGGCCCTGATGAGTGCGAAATGCAGTTTTGTGTATATCTTCCTCTACTACCCGAACTTGGTGATACCCTGCACGAAGATCCAACTTAGAAAACAACACTGACCCGTGTAATTCATCCAACAATTCGTCAATCCGAGGAATAGGAAACTTATCTGGTATTGTAAGTTGATTCAATCCTCTGTAATCGACACACATGAGCCATGATCCGTCAGATTTTTTTATTAGCAACACTGGAGATGAATACAGACTGTTACTGTTTCTAATTAACCCGGCCTTCATCTGTTCTTCCACTTGTTTCTCTATTTCGTTCTTCTGAAAATGTGGATAAGGATAAGGTCGTCTAGAAACAGGCTTGCTTCCTTCTATTAACGGAATACGATGATCATGATATCGACGAGGAGGAAGACCTGTTGGCTCATGGAATACATCCTCATACTCCTGTAATAAGTCGTGTAGTCCTGCCAAAGAATAATCAGACTTAAGTTGTTCCTCAGTCTGTATGGACATGAAGTGAACAACTTCCATCGAACGGCTCATGTGCAACTCTTTAGCAAAACTGGCTGCGTTAACCACTAAAGATTCCTGTTGAACTCCATGAACTGATATGGATACCCCTAGATGCTCAAATTGCAATACTTGAGTTCGGAAATTCCACCATACCGGACTGACATGGCACAGCCATCGAACTCCCAGAACTGCATCACAACTTCCTAATTGCAATACCAGAAAATCTTCATCCATGACTAAATTCGAGATTTTGAACGGTACCGCAGGACATTTTCCTTTGGATTGCAACTTTTCTCCATTAGCCACCGTAACAGTACACTCTTGACCTGTCGGAATCAATGCCGGTATGCGTCTCGCTACACGAGTATCTAAGAAGTTGTGTGTGCTCCCGGAGTCTAGCAAGGCAATGATATTGACTCCATGGATAGTTATGCGAACTCGCATTGTCTGAGGAGAGTCGTTTCCTGTCAGGCCCTGCAATGAGATATGGGGATCTTCATCATCATCTGCAGAGTGCTTCTCGTTAATCTGATCAATCTCATCGTCAGAATCACCTCCTTGAATCAGATATAGCTTGCCTTTCATTCTACACTTATGATCAGTGGACCATTTTTCATTACATCGGAAACACAAGTTGTTCTGCCTTCGAAACTTCTCCTCCTCAAAAGATAAACGCTTCGATCCGTTTTTAACAAAGTCAGACCCCCGATGCTCCTTACTACCTGGTACCTGCTTTGATGCAGAATCATCCTCTTTCCGAGTACTTATTGGCTTGTACCGTTTGGAGAGATATTTTTCCTCCTTTGCCAAAGCCAGGCTCACGGCATCCGCCATTGTTGTCGGCCTGTGACCATTCACATGACAACGGATCTTGTCCTTCAAACCACTGACAAAGGTCCCGATGCGGAAAGCTTCGTCTAAACCAGGCAAGCGATTCGACAGTTTCTTGAACTTAGCTAAATAACTTCGCACAGAATCATCTTAACAGAGTTTAGAAAATTCTCCGGCAGCGTCCTCGTATGGATTACCAAATCAAATATGCGACTCAGATTCGAACTTCGTCCACGAAGAGATAGGTGAGAAATCGTTCAGCCATTCCCACCATTGCAAGGCCTCACCGACGAGATAATACGGAATCAAATCTAATTTCTCCTTATCAGATGCGATGTTGTAGAACTTGAAAAAATACCGTACATGACTGATCCAGTCCACCGGAGCCGTCGATCCGTCGTACTTTTCGAGCTTGAGATGAAGATTACGGGGTGTTTTCCGGTCGCTGATCGAAGACGAAGAGCTCCTGTCGCTGTCCGCCCGCTCCTTGCCAAACACCGCGCTCAATTGATCTAATCTCCAGCAGATCTGATCCAACTTGTCGCGGAACTCCGTTTTCAACTCTCCGCAGATGCGTTTTGCTGTGCTGGTGTTCTCTAAGCAGCGACGATCAACCGTGCGATTCATCGAATCCAGAAGCTCACAGACTTCCGCACGCGAGATCCCCGCCGTCGGCGACGTCGCTTCTCCCGCAGGTTGAGGCTGAGGCGCCATCGGACTCGAACTCGAATCTGATACCACTTTGTTACTACGTAAGTAGTAACGATGCTTCAGATCAGCACCGTCTTGCTCACGATTACCTATGGTTGCAACCTGAAGGCTAATAACAGAGGATCAGTAATGGATTTCAGGTCGGAGGAAGAAGAAGAAGAAGGAAAGGAAGAAGAGGAAAGGAAGGAAGAAGAAGGAACAGGGATTCACAGCGAGAGGTAGTCTTATTTCAGAAACAACCGAGATTCCAGAATCCTCTCTCAGTGGTCCGGCATACAATATTTATAGCTGCCGTAGATCCACTCACAGCCACGAAGGCTTTACAACAACCTGGTCCTCGCGGACCTTCTCTACCACCGAGCACTACTCTCCAGCTCATCTAACAGATTTGTAACAGAATCCTAACGATCTCCTCGTCGGCTAGCTAACAATCACGTGGCGTCTAACAACGTCAGCTAGATTATCAGAGCCAATCAGCTCCCCGCAGCTCTGCTGTCCCAGAACTCTCTGTAACAACAGATCACATAACCGCGACCCGCGACACCTTGCATCGCGGTCGGGATCCCTCAAACATCGCGATCGTGGTTCCTCATCCATCTGCCCGTGATTTTCTTCCTCCAAAGATCGCGACCTCACCCCCCCTCACACCGTGGCTGCGGTGTCCAGGAACCATGACCCACGGTCCCTCCTCTCGCTCATGATCTGCACTACCCTGCACTTCTTCTTCTCACCTCCATCAATAACAACGCTGCTTGCGAATTCCATGATCATGACCTCACTTCCACCTTCACACCCCAACACCACAGCCTCCAACACTCCTTCACAAACCTAAATGCGATCGTGGTTCAAACAACCATGACCAGCAGCGCACCCACCCATGCCCTCCATACCGCGACCTTCACCCATCTGCCCACGGTTTTGCTGTCCACAACCGCGACCCACGCTGTTCCAAGCTAGAATACCGCGACCTCCTACACCTCACCTTCTCTTCTTAATCACAACACCTTCTTCTCCTCCCGGCGCCATCACCGACAGCAGCCTCGCCATCACAGTGGCATTACACACCTCCACCCATCGCTTCCATCAACGACATCGCCATCAGGCCCACTCCCACCATCGCCACCCTTCTCCTCCATTTCCTTCCCAGCAGCACACTGCGGGCACAATCTCACCAAACCACCACCTCCTCACAGCAACCCCATCACCTTCCTACCTCTCCCCCATGGCCATCTGGTTCAACTCCATAGCGGCAGGGACCTTCGCCAAGCAGCTGCTGCCTCTCCATCACCATCGCAGTAGCGGCGCCGTCCACCCTAACCTTCCGCACCCTCTTCACAACCACATCAGCACTGGAGCAACGATTCCCTTCTACCCTAGTAGCATCTGTCGCACCCTCGACTGCTTCCCGCCTTCACAACCATAGACACCTCGTCGTCCATCGCCATCCGCCCACAATAGCAGGAGGTCACCACCATAAGGCATGGGAGATGGTGCAAGACCGCGACCCAAGAGAGCAGGATCGTGACCTGCCCAAAGGGACCGTGGCCGCGGTGTCCCTAGACCGTGGTCGCGGTCTCATATATCCAGCCCGTGGTGCAATGCAAAAAGGAGTAGAATCCATTTATTTGGCAGCCTCGTGCAAGGCACATGCCACGGACTCAGCCCATCCAATAAATAGAACAGTACCCCCAACCATTTGGGCATGGAGTCTTGACATCGAAAGGCTGTTGAATCCAGTCGGGACGCTGAAAGGCTGCTGGATTGGAGCCAGAGCCCCGTGGGAGCATCCCAAGGTCTGAGAGGACCAAGGCACTCAGCCTACGTGCTCCAGCCGCCACCAGCCTCCACACTCTCTCTCCTCTATTTCCATCTCAGATCTACTCTCTCTAAAGGCAAAAGCTAAGGAGAGAGAAGATCTGAGCCACATTCATCCTCACCACTGAGGAGAGAGAAGATCTACTTCACCGCCATCCTCCACCATTGGTCTACGATCTCTAAAGGTAGAAGATAAGGAGAGAGAAGATTAGTCTCCACCGATGCTCTCTCACCTCCACCGGGCTACTGTTTGGAGCAGATCTAGAGGGAGAGAGGACTGATGAGTCTAGAAGGACGAAGAGGTGGACCAAAGGATTTGATCCAGCTTAAACAGAGGTAAAGGAGCGAGAGCCACCTCTCCTCCACAGGCTAAATCTTATCTTCTTCCTCTATCTTCTGTTGTGTTCCTTGGTTTCTTGTACAACGATGTTTTTCCTTCTTTGTTCGGTGCCAACTATGCTTGTCCATGGTTAGTTGAGCTCCTTCTTGGCTATGTAGCCTGATTCGGGCATGTTTATGTACTTTTTCCTTAAGTAAGTAGTTTCATTCCATATATAGTATGATGCTTGTTCTATCTTGTCTCACTAGTTGTGATTGCTAGTTTGGTTGATCTCTTTCTAGTTTGAACTGTTGTTTCTTCTTGTATCAAGAGTTCTGTGTAGGAATAGGTGCGAGAAGATAGTTTGGACCGGAACCCGAGAGGAGGACGGTTCAAGGTCCTCTGTTCCTAACATTCCAAAATACTCTAAAACCCGAGAGGGAATCTAGAGTATTCTAGAGTGTTGATTTGTCATCCTTGAGAGAGGTTAGATGGTGTATCATTGATGGTTTTAGTCACGCTACACAAGAGTGAGTGGGATGACCCCAGAGGAACAAATACCACAATGTGTACTATGTTCGGTTTTAAGATGCTTGCTTAGGTGTTTGAGGGTTGTCTACGCTCGAGAATGAGTGCATAGATTGCTAGATTGCGGTACATAGCCAGGAACTCCTTTTCTCTTTATTCATAGAATCCCGCAAACTCCGTTTTGTTTTGTTTTGTTTTGTTTTGTTTTAATTCGTGACAACCCACTATACTAGTTCTAGCACATATTTTCAACAACTATCGCTTTTGACTTTTCTGACTCAAGAATGAGATATGTGGCATCCTAAACGTCACCACGTCCCTATGTTCGACCCCGTATATCTACTTTGACCCCATAATAAAACTTGTGGGGGTCTTTGAAGGTTTTGGGTTATATATTTAAGAGTTCGATTCCTTCTGAATCTACCTCCCTTTTTAGGACGCACAATTTAGGCCGATCAACATTTTGGCACCGTTGTCGGGGATGTGGTTCTCTACATTTACACGCCTGAAAGATTTTGTTCTGTCACTTTTAAGCCCGTATATATATGCATAGTCTTTCTTTTATTTTAAACATACTTGTTCATATATACTGAATACCATTTTCTTTATCTTATACCTTTTTCAGCCATGGATCTTGCTTCGGCGAGACAAGTCATCTTGTCCACCTGTCCTCCCGAGTTTTTCTATAGTTCTAACTGCTGGAAAATAATTGAAGGTCATGCTCTACCACTAGTCGAGTTATACTCACCTCCACCATCATCGTATAATGAAATTCCAACAATGGAGACTGTTAGTCAGCCCTCGACTTCTGTGCTATCATGGGATCAAGAACTGATTAAGGCAGTGGGGTTGGTTGGGGAAAGTATTCACGCACTCACCTCCTTAGCTCCTCTTCTCCAAGAAAATGTCGATCCGCTCTAGGAACTATTAAATAAGCAGGAGTGTCAACTCCAAATAGCAACGGAGATTGTAGACCGCAGTAGAAATATGCTTCAAACTGTTGAACAAGGATTCATATGGAAACATTAGTTTGATGTAACAGATTCCCATCAGATGTGTATGGCAGAATCGACGAGTCTCGAAAGCATTGCTGCTCAAGTACGACAGCTTCATGATAAAGATGTTGAACAAGGTAGGAGGCTCCAAGAGCTCATCGATTTGGTTACAATCTGGTTACAAGTGCCATCCCAAGATAATGAAGACTCTAGTCATCAAGACCATTCCATTGGGCTTGAAGAGGAGTATGCCTCACTATCCTAATCAGACCATCAACTAGACTCACCAAGATTTTTTTGTGAAGACTAACCCACTTGGGGAAGCCCTTCATTCCATCCATATGACTCAGCTGATGAACCAATGGAAGATATGAGTCATAGACATGAATGGTACTATGATGACGAAGACTCTTATCCTCACAAAGATAGCCAAACAACCTCACATCCAGAAGGTTGGTTTGAGGAACCTGAGTCTGACATTGACCCAAACCAGGGTGATATCTCTCATATCCAGACATGTCACTTAGCTTCGACTAGTACGCCAATCATGGTTTGGAACAATTTGTTCGATGAGGATGACGACGACTATTCCTCTCAGTGGAGCGAATATACTGACGACGATGAGTTGGAACAACATGAATCGACATTTTCCACCATTCCTTTACAAGGCTTGGTGGAACTCAAGGGAACTAGATGGACAATCCACCACAACATGACAGCTGAGCATGAAGACACCCATGACCCCACAGAAGGCAACAAGCTCGGGGTGGAAGAATAACAAACATATTCTTCTAGGGACACTTCTTGCTCAGAAAATGATTGGATGACTCGGACTGTACATGAAAGTTTATCGGAGCATCCAACCTCAATCTCAGAGATGGAGAGAGATGAGATGAATTGTCCAGAAGATATTCAACCCATCTCCTCCATCTCATCTTGTGTCGACATCCTTGGGCCTTCCTATTTGGATTCATATCTTGGAAGGTACCTCGAGGATGAGTTGCCGAAGAATTCATCCCAGTGTAGTTCAAATCAATTCTAGCACAACGACGAATTCACCGAGTCACCAGATTTTACTTTCCTACTTCGGACTTGGTAGGACCCACATCTCCACCTATTCTACTCCTATTATGTGGTGGATCCTTTTGACAAGACACAGGTGACACTGGTCCCAAAATTTAGGATTTAGGATCCCAGTTTCAGTATCGTGGGGCAGCCACCCCTGTCTCTTACCCTTCCTTTTCCCCTTTTGTTAAAATAAAATTTTGTTTTCCATAACCTTGCTTAGATAGTTTTCTTTCCTCTAACTGCCTTATTTTTCCCTTCATACATGCACCATTTTAGTACTTTAATAAATCTCCCACCCTAACTTACATTCATTCCCACCCTGCTATTCTAAGCTTAGATCTTGCTCGAGGACGAGCAAAATTTTAAGCTTGGGGTGGTAGGGCTATTCACCCTTCTACCTCTTCATCCTTCTAACATGCATGTTTACTTCCTACATTTTGTTTTAAATTTTCAAAAAAAATCAGATTTTTAGCTTTGCAATTATGGCCATATGGTGTGAATCTAATAGATAAATTCTTGACTTTATGCCTAAATGCATAGTTTTCATCTTAAAATTTGTTTGATCTTTTGCTTGACTTGCTCTTTGACTCTTTCCTTGAGTTTGGTAATAAATTAATCTAAGTTTATGTGCCTTTTTCATAGCTTAAAGATAAATTCCCTTGATCTATGTTGTGAATGGCAAATCATTGGTAAAGGACCGTTGGAATGAGCTAAAACATGATTAAAGACTCCTAGCTGTGAATTCACGAGCTTGCCTCTATTCTAAGGATTCTTGAATCATAATTGCAAATTTTCACATAGGTGTCAAGTGAATTATGATGGGTTTCGAGCCATGATCAAGACGAAGTGTTTTTCCTTGATGGACTACGTGCCTTCTGACATTAGATTGAGTCTAAAAGATGAAAAATATAAAAATGTGCAAAAGAGGCTTGGCCGCCCAAAAATATCTATATAGTTCTCACCCAAGCCTATAAAAATAGAATGCAGAGAATAAAGCCTGAGAGTGAATAAATGTGTCCTTGTTTCCTCTTTTAGGCGATTTAAGGATGGTGCTCAGTCAGTGTATGACTGCGCTCATGAACGTGGGTATGTCGTGCCTGGAAGTATCACTCTAAATGCTCATTAGAGAGTCACTAGGAAACCCTAAGAGACTTATGAGATCATCTCAATAGCAGGTTTGGTTTGAGCGCAGTACGAGGAGTTCATCTCAATACTTTGGGCCAACTAGCTCGAACTATAGGGATTGTTGCTTGTTACATGGACCAACCTGACGTAGATCGAGATCCTCAGAAGTCATTAGAGTCTTTTGCTTTGTTTCTTAGGACATGAATAAGTGAGAGGCATTGTTTCCCGATTGGTATGCATGGAATCATGGTGATGGCTCAATGCTCATCAACCGTGTGATCACCAATGTGACAATTCATTCATGTTTAATTAATTATGATTCAAACCCTCATGAGTATCGGCAGACTGTAGTGAATTTGTTTAATCTTGCCTGAAAACTCTTTGATCTTGCTTTGACAATACTGTGGTTGATTTGGTGGGGGTTTGTTCTGAAATAACATGGATCGGGAGAATTGATGTTTTAAACTATTTTTCTTAGCCTTAGCACTTATTTCCAAGCTTAATTTGGATGTTATCTTTTTGTTCTTTGAGAACAGTCTTGCTTAAGAACAAGCATGTTCTAAGCTTGGGGTGGTTGATAACACCCAAATTTATGTGTATTGGCTAGGTATTTATCTATAGTTTTGTGCCACTTTAGTCTTAATATGGCCAATAATGCTCATGTTTTATGCTTTCTATCTCTTCATAGATAATGTAGCTAGAATAGCCAATAACGTAGCTAAATGGCCAGTATTGGACTAGCATGCACCGAACATAGATGAACAACCTATTATCCATACTCTCTCTGCTAAACTGAGGCCCAGTGAATTGTATTGTTTGATATATAACCTTATGATGAATACATTGTCATCACAGTCTTGTTCTTTACACTGGGCCCAATTTGGCTCTCATTACTTGCTTTCACTATCTAAAACTCTTTATACACCCATGCTAAGCTTAATGGCTTTAATTCCTATTTTAATTGGATTTTATCTTATATGTGCATGTCATTTTGGAGCTCTTGGGCCCAATCTCCAAGGCCCATAGCTCTATTTGGGCTCTTTGGTTGCTTGATCAAAACTTGGTCAGCAGATCCTCTTTCACCTTCTTCAGACGGCCTAGTTTTCCTATCCTCTCCCAATGCAAGCCGTTGGGCCCCACCACTTCATACAGATGGCCATTGTAGCCGTCTGCACTAACAACGACCCCCACTTCCCTCTGCCTCGCGCACACATCGTGGGCAACGAATGCCCGGAACCGCGACCACCCTCCCACAAAACCGCGATCGTGGTTATTTCTTTTCCACATTGTGACTCCCGCTTTCTCAACTCTACCCGTGGTTCCTTCTACCCACGAAAATGTGACCAACCTACATCGCGACCTGCAGATCACATAACCGTGACCCGTGGCACCCTGCATCGCGGTCGCGATCCCTCAAACATCGTGATTGCAGTTCCTCATCCATCTACCCATGATTTTCTTCCTCCAAAGATCGTGACCTTGCCCCCTCACACTATGGATGCGGTGTCCAGGAACTGTGACCCGCGATCCCTCCTCTCACTCGCAATCTGCACTACCCTCCACTTCTTCTGGTCACCTCCATCAACAGCAATGCTGCTCACGACTTTCATGATCGTGACCTCACTTCCACCTTCACACCCCAAAACGACAACCTCCAACTCTCCTTCATAGACCTAACCGCGAAAGCGGTTCTAACAACCATGACCAGTAGCGCAACTCCCTAAGACCGCGGGCTCGATTGAGCACCCACACCCTCCATACCACGACCTTCACCCATCTGCCCGTGGTTTTCCTCTCCACAACCATGACCCACAGTGTTCCAAGCCAAAGGACCGCGACCTCCTACACCTCACTTTCTCTTCTTCATCACAAAACCTTCTTCTCCTCCCGACGCCGTCACCGACAACAGCCTCGCCATCATAGCAGCGTTGCACTCCTCCACCCATAGATGCCATCATCGACAACACCATCGGGCCCACTCCCACCATCACCATACTTCTACATTGTTTCCTTCCCAATAGCACACCGCAGGCACAATCTCACCAAACCACTGCCTCCTCACAGCAGCACCATCACCTTCCTACCTCTCCTCCTTGGCCATCTACTTCAACTCCGTAGAGGCAGGGACCTTCGCTAAGCAGTCGCTGCCTCTCCATCACCATCGCAGTAGCGGCGCCATCCACCCTAACCTTTCACACCCTCTTCACAACCACAGCAGCACCGCAACAATGGTTCCCTTCTGCCCTAGCAGCATCCGTCGCACCCTCTCCTACTTCCTGCCTTCACAACCGCAACCACCACACCATCCATCGCCATCCACTCACAGAAGTAGGAGGTCACCGTGACCAGGCATGGGAGATGGCGCTAGACCGTTACCCAAGAGCACAGGACCGCGGTGTCCCTAGACCGCGGTCGCAGTCTCATATATCCAACCCGCGGTGCAATGTAAAAAGGAGTAGAATCCATTTATTTGGCAGCCTCGTGCAAGGCACATGCCACAGACTCAGCCCAACCTATAAATAGAACAATACCCCCAACCATTTAGGCATGGAGTCTTGATGCCGAAAGTCTGTTGAATCCAGTTGGGACACCGAAAGGCTACTGGATTGGAGCTAGAGCCATGTGGGAGCATACCAAGGTCCGAGAGGACCAAGGCACTCAGCCTACGTGCTCCAACAACCACCAGCCTCCACACTCTCTCTCCTCCATCTCCATCTCAAATCTACTCTCCCTAAAGGCAGAAGTTGAGGAGAGAGAAGATATGAGCCACGTTCATCCTCACCACTGAGGATAGAGAAGATCCGCTTCACCGCCATCCTCCACCACTGGTCTACGATCGCTAAAAGCGGAAGCTTAGGAGAGAGAAGATTAGTCTCCACCGACGTTCTCTCACCTCCACTGGGTTGCTGTTTAGAGTAGATCTAGAGTGAGAGAGGACTGAGGAGTCCAGAAGGATGAAGAGGAGGACCAAAGGATGAGATCCGGCCTGCACGGAGGCAAAGGAGCGATAACCACCTCTCCTCTACGAGCTAAATATTATCTTCTTCCTCTATCTTCTGCTATGTTCCTTGGTTTCTTGTACAACGATGTTTTTCCATCTTTGTTCAGTGCCAACTATGCTTGTTCATGGTTAGTTGAGCTCCTTCTTGGCTATGTAGCCCGATTCGGGCATGTTTATGTACTTTTACCTTAAGAAAGTAGTTTCATTCCATATATAGTATGATGTTTGTTCTATCTTCTCTCTCTAGTTGTGATTGCTAGTTTGGTTGATCTCTTTCTAGTTTGAACTATTGTTTCTTCTTGTATCGAGAGATCCGTGTAGGAATAGGTGCGAGAAGATAGTTTGCATCAGAACCTAAGAGGAGGATGGTTCAAGGTCCTCTGTTCCTAACATTCCAGAATACTCTAAAACCTGAGAGGGAATCTAGAGTATTCTAGGGTATTGATTTATCATCCTCGAGAGAGTTTAGATGGCATATCGTTGATGGTTTTAGTCACGCAACGCAAGAGCGAGTGGGATGACCCAACATGAATAGATACCACAATGCGTACTATATTTAGTTTTAAGATGCTTGCTTAGGTGTTCGATGGTTGTCTTTGCTCGAGAAAGGGTGCATAGACTGTCAGGTTGCAGTTACATATCCAGGAACTCCTTCTCTCTTGATTAGTAGAATCCCACGAACTCCATTTTGTTTTCTTTTCTTTTCTTTTCTTTGTTTTGTTTTAATTCGTGACAACCCACTAGACTAGTTCTAGCACATATTTCATCAACTATCACTTTTGGCTTTTCTGACTCAAGAATGAGATCTGTGGCATCCTAAACATCACCACGTCCCTGTATTCGACCCTGTATATCTACTTCGACCCCATAATAAAAGTTGCGGGGGTCTTTGAAGGTTTCGGGTTATAAATTTAAGAGTCTGATTCCTTCTAAATCTGCCTCCCTTTTTAGGACGCGTGATTTAGGCCGATCAATCCACCCAAACTTTTGTCATAGATTACTTCTGAAGATTCTCTCCAGTGAGAACTGCAACCTTATATACCTTATATCTCATCTCGACTGACCTCTTTACCAACTTGACATCAAGAATGCATTTCTTTTGAGAGACCTCCTAAAGGAAGTCTACATGCAGCAACCACCCAAGTTTGTTGTTGAGGGGCCATCTTCTCACAAAGTATGTCATCTTCGATGATCTCTCTATGGCCTCAAGAAGTCTCCAAGGGATTGGTTTAATAAGTTAAGTGGTGTCCTAACTCATTTTCACTTTCGAAGATCATCCACAGACCACTCTTTGTTCTTCTCCAAGTCCTCCAAAGGCCATGCTATTGTTGTATTCTATGTTGATGACATCATCATCACCGACAATGATATGACGAGGATATCCCAGCTCAAGAAGTCCACACATGCACATTTTCATGCTAAAGACTTAGGCACCTTGCAATACTACCTCGGAATAGAAGTCCTCCGCTCATCCTCATGGATAAGTCTATCACAATGATGTTGTGTCTTAGACCTGCTTCAAGATGCCAACATGGTAGAAGCCAAACTAGTCTCCACCAACATGGAATATCATACAAAGCCTATGCATGAAGAAGAACTCTTTGTTGATCTAGAGAAGTATCGTTGTATTGTGGGGAAGCTGATTTACTTATATATTACTTAACCAGATATTATCTATGTTGTTGGGATAATCATCCAACACATCTATGCACCTCTCTAGATCCACTGGTCTTGCGTTCAATGCATTCCTTCCTATCTAAAGAGTTCTCCAGGATGAGAAATTGCTCTACAAAAGTCCTAAGTCCAAGGTAATCTCCATCTCTGGATATGAAAATGCAATTTGGCTGGTGATTCTAAAGACTGACGGTCTACTTTAGGCAATTGTGTCATGATTAGAACTCACCCAATTACCTAGTAGAGTAAAAAACAAGTTGTGGAACTCGTTCCAACACCGATGCAAAATATTAGGCCATGACTCATGCATGATGTGATCTATAGTGGGTCTGGTCCATCCTGAGTGAGTTTGGAATTTCTTTTCAAACTTCATCTACTCTATAATCTGACAACCAAGAGACTATGCACATAGCTAATAATCCAATCTTCCACAAGTGCACAAAACACATTGAATTTGACTTCCATTTTGTGCGGGACCTGGTAAAGCCAAGTAAATCATCACTCCTCACATTAGGATAGGTGATCAAGTTGTGGACATCCTTACCAAACCTCTTAATCCTACTTTATTCAAGTATATGGGCATCAAGTTGGGACTATACAATATTTACTCTCCAACTGGAGGGGTGTGGTATATTTGACTAGTGGGGGTTAGGTCCATTGTATTTTTCATTTTCTCTATTTAGCCCATGTATTCTTTGGTTCCCAATATGGGAGACCCAACACTCTTATTCTTTTACTGAAAGCAACTCATTCTACACACTCAAAACTAAAGCTTAGACTGAGGATAAGAATGGGGACATGGTTAACTATCTTCTAATTACCTTACTTATTTCCCTTTATTAAAGCATGAACTCTTTTAAACAAAGCATTCTCTTCCCAATAAAACATTAAATTTTTGTAATTCTCATGCATCTAGGCTTCCATTAAATTAGGGGTTCTTATGCAAAAAATTTAACACCCAACTTAATTTTTAAAACCCCATATTATGCAAGCTCTATATGATGAAATTTACTCATTAGAACTTAACCAAAACTAACAAAAATTTAAATGATTTCTATCTTCGATACAAGAAAGTATCTATCAAGATTGATCTCAATAGTATGTTCTAATAAGGTCATTTTTTGCTCCAATGAAAAATGGACCTATATCTTGCATTTTAACCCAATTTTGTTAAAATTCCATTTGATGAGCAATCAGATTGATCCAAGAATCCAACCTAGTTCCAAACATCATTTGGGTATAATACAACTTTAAAACCATATTTTTCCTTTTTTTTATCATCTTTGATACTAGATAATAGCTTTGGGGATCAAAAAGAATTTATAATCTAGCTAGTTTTGGATTTTAGTATAACCTATAGTTCAAACTATTATAGCATTCATTGCAATTAGGGGGGAGCCACAATATCTTGCATTTTAGCCTATAAAAGAAAGATCCACCTTTAAAAGGTGTATGATTAACCTCATCTACAATATGATGCATAAAGTAAAAGTATACTAAGTGTACAATATGATCATCAACTCCAAGAAGTCTATGACCACATCACTAATGTGGAAAAGCTATTTCCAAAAATGCAAAGGTTCTTCGTATACCTCAATCCAATGAAATAAAAATTTGGAGTTACATTAGTTAACATTCTAGGTACATTGTTAACCAAAGGGTAATCAAGTTGACATAGGAAAAGAGCAAGATATCATGTTAGTGCCTTGTCCCAAGACACAAATAGAAATTAGGCTCTAATCAAATTGACATAATATGTTGGACATTTCATTTACAAGATAACACCAATTTAGGAGGTTATTTTTGTGCTATTGAATAGTGTTGTTGATGCAAATATGAGTTTCTAATACAAAAATTAATTTCAAGAAAATAAAGGATGATTGAGATAGGCCTACAACACTCAAAGATATACATCAGGACATCCTACCTCTGATATTTTGCATGTTATACTTACTTTAATTGTTTCTTGAGACAACATTGGTATGATGCAGAACATGATACATACTAGTTGTCTAAGAATTTTAGTGACAAAAAATATTAATACAAGATAGTAGAAATATTTTTGTCCCTTATCTATAACTACACAAATTTACAGAACAATTTATGATGTACTACTTTCAGTTGACTGATTTTTATGATCAACTTAGATAAATGTTTGATAGACATTCCTTAGAAACATGATGCACAAAATTTAAAATTGTATTTTGTATAAGGACCATTACATATTTCCACAAAAGGTGGTAAAAGTGCAAGCCTTGATCAACTATACGACCAATTATAATACATGAATATCAAATGCATGAGTGTGAGTCCATAGACAAAGATATCATAACGATCAACACGCTCGATTTTATCATTTACATAGATCCATACTTTAAGACACCCTTCTTTGACTAAGTGAATCAGCATGGCATAGATATTGTTTTCTTCCTAAAGGACCCTTATGGAAGATAACTTCTTATCATAGGGAGACTAAAATCAAGTCGTTATTTTTTTGTCTTCCTATTGCTAAACAAAAAATACAAATACCTTGGTTCCTTGGAGACTTATTGCATCTAAACTTGATATCTTGTGAAGAACATTTATCCTATATTTTTAGATGTTTTAATCGATATCATTCAATACCATAAAGGCATGACCACAATGACTTTATTGGTGTTTTTTGGTATTTATCCTCAATCTTGATATTCATGGTGATTAAGAATCACCTTCCAAGTATGGATCTAATCACAACTGCCTTATTGCATAGTTATCATTAACCATGAATGAAACATTGAATATCCATGCTTTAAAGATATTACAAAAAATCTAGAGACTATGAATTTCCATAGGACCTTTCTAAGAGATCAAAAAGTTTTGAATTGACATGTAGTGGAATATGTCGCCTAAGTAGGAATATACAAATAAATCATATAACCATACCCTCATTTGGCCTACCAATAAGGCCCATGTCAAGAAAATGAGAAATGGTATCCATGATAGGTTATGAATGACAGACATGAGGGGTTTCATTCTTACCCAGAATATCCAACTATTAGTCATCAATTTAATGTCTTGGATATATATTGTTGCCAAAAAAATATGAATGCAATTTCTATCAAGTATATGGGAACTGGATGGTTACTAAGGAGTTCACAGCAATTGTAAGAATCAACACCCCATTACATTGTTAGATCTTCTCTAGTTATTTGTAGTAGTTCTAAGTCTTCAGATGTTTCTTTATTTACTTTACACATGATATGGATATAAACTCTATCAATGAAATTGGACTACATAGCTCTTGGGAGGTATGGTAGGTGATCTGTAACATGCCAAATTTTTGTAAAAAATATATTTGAGATGTGATAAATAATCTTAACAAAGTGGAAATATCTTTTGCAAAAGTTTCATTCATATTTTCAATTCACTAAATTGTCTTGAAATTTGGGCTCTAAAATGTAATTTTTCCTCATTTAGATCTAGTCATCCCATTTGAACCCACTATTAGAAAGTTAAACTCAAGTATACATTATTGGCTATGAAATCACACCAAAATATAATTTTGATTATTATAAAATTACATTTTTTTGAAATCACATCAAAGTATAATTTTGATTATTATAAAATTACATTTTCATTAATTAAGAGAGTAAATTCATTAGCCACCTCAAAATCATAAATGAAAGAGTTAGTATTTTAGAAGTTCGTATAATACAAACTACCTGTATGGCAAAAAATTTAGTGTAAACAGATGGGTAATTGAAGAGATAAAAATTCTCAAAGTTTGTGTGACTAAGGTATCGAATGAGGGAATTATAGCATGAGTTAAGTGGTTATACCAGAGTTCACTATCCCTAACCACATAGAAACCATATACCCTAATTCCACTATCTCCATTACTGAAGGCCTATGATGAGACTTTTCTCCTCCCTCCTCTCCACTATTCTCTATGGTCCTGATTGGGTTGAAACTATCAACGAACCCCAACCTAAAAGGCTACGTTAAGCCAAGACTTAAGTCATAGTGAGCATCATCATCACTCATTATCTATAAAATAGAAAAAAGGTAGTTCATAACATGACTTAGTGTATTCAAACATGGACTAATACATGAACATTACATATGCATTACAAAAGTTAATAAAATTAAGAGATATAACCTAAAGATAAAAAATAGAAGAAAATCAAGGACAATCATGCATATGTGATAATCATATTCATAGATAATTAACTCCAATAATATCTTTCCATTATTGAATCATATGATCATAGTTAACCACCTAACCTCAGAACAAAGTGAAAATAAATAAGGATGTTATGGGATAAATATGGTGAAATTTAATTCAATAGACTAAAACCATGTTTCTAACTATACTATTATTTGTGCAACCCACAAAGGATATGGAAATCAATCCTGAAGTATTACCCTTTTCATAACACACGCATATGTATTATATGTTATGCATTATGAATATGTGTAGCATATACTGTTGTATTATATAATGTGGATACTAAGGGGTATTGTGTAAGTATGGAATCATGAATTATTAAATTATGAAAAATGAGTAACAATTACTATATCAACATAAACATAGATGACAACTACATAAATGGGAATGAACATAATGATTAGAAAGAGACATAATTAAAATATGATTATTAAAGAATCTACTTACTAAGGGGAAAATTCGAATTTCACCTAATGAGAAATCTAGGAACTGATTTTGAAGCCAAGAAATATCAAATCACCCTAGTGTATTGTTTCTTGCTAGATTCATGAGAAAATAGCATTTTTTATTCTTGTGAACATCCTGATTGGGAAGTCATGATTGGAGTAGGTGCTAGACATCTTGATTCTGTTATTGAAATATTTAATTCCCTCTTGAATTATGTTCATACAATTTTGCCATTGGTTAATCCATATTGTTATTAGTCATATCCCTCCTCTTGAATGTCACCACTGTAACTTTGAATATTGTAATTTGTTAAAAAATCTGAATAAAAATTGATTTGTACATAGGCTCAAAACTCTTATATTGGTTACAGATTTGGCTCCTAGATTTTTTGGGTCATACCTCCCATCCCTGTGAAGTGGACAATGGACAACTAGATGCTTCCCTAGTACTAGTTACACCCACAGGAAAAAGTGTAGTTCTCTCATAGAGGGGAGAAAACTAGGCACCTTGTCCTTGTGAAGACAAAATATTAGATTGTATGTCCTAATAGATAAATCTTCATTTTGAAATATTTGATATATTGATATGAGAGACTCTTTTTTGTTTCAAGTTCCCACTTTGAATTAATGTACCCATTTTAAACCAGTACAATAACTAGATCATATTTTTTTTATTCTCATAGTCCTCCATGCAAACTGACCTATATTTGATTACATAAATCTTTATTTTTAAATACCATAATAATTACATTTAGTACCCGCCATGCTAATAAAAAATCCTTACTTTTGATCAATATGTTGTTCTTCCTTTGGGATTTCGTGGACAAAATGACTGCCCTAAATGAAAGATTCCACTTCTTGGTTGGGATATGAAATGGAAAAGGAGCATGAAGCTAGGTGTCCTTTGCGATTCACTTTTCTTTAGTATTTTTTTAGATTTATAGTCCCTACAAGACAAAACACTTTATCTTATGTTTATGCCGAGAGAACTATGTTTGTGTTTTCATTTTGTTGTTGCTTAAATTACTTTGTTATCATACATGGACACACTATGTGAAATTATGTTGTTACCTGAAACTGTATCAGAGCTTCAACAATTGGCATCTACCTTTTCTCTGAATTAGGGTTTCCTACAGTATCCCTTATTAATACTTAGATTTTCTTATTTAATAGGAGAGGTAACCTATTTGACTATGAGAATGTTAAATCTAAGATGTCAAAGTTTGATAGAGAAGAGTGATATACACCTTGTCCACCCTACTCAAGGTAGAAAACAAGGCACTATACTCTCACTTTGAAGAAAGGAAGAAAGTACCATACACCCTCTTATTACAAAAGGAAGATACACTATACACCCTCACCAAAGAGAGGTCACCCTCCTTCCAAAACTCACCTCTAGGAACCTCCTTCACCCCCAACAGACAATGTAACTGACTAGTTGGCCCAACTTCAATCAATCTTGGGGAATCCATGGAAGGGTTCAATCACAAAAGCAATGGACCAAAGCAACCTACCCTTCCTGACTTCTAGAAGATGAGACATTTTGAGTTCAAAGGTGAAAGTGAAAAAGACATAGTGGAGGAAGTTGAGTATTGGAGAAAGGAGCAACAAAGCATTGGTGAAAGAACATATCTAGTACTCCTCCTAGATGTACTACATCTCTATAACGGAAGGAATTTATTAAATTATTCCAATGACAATACATCTCTGAATATGTGCTCTAGATGAATTTTTTTGTCTCTTCATCCTTCTAGAGAGGTATGCAACTAGTATCACCAAGCAAAGAAAGGTCAAATTTTCATGAATGGACTCAACTGAAGTCTTAGACATAGCTTGGCTCCTCAATTTCCTCTAACATTTGAACAACTGATTGCTAAATCACAATACACTACAATGTACCTTCAAGACTCGGGTCTTTCTGCATCCCTAAGAAATAATAGCAATAACCATGGAGGTAATCAACATTGCGACAATACTAACAATAGAAGAAATCTACACTATAGCAACAATAATCATGGAGGAAATGAACAACATACGAATAATAGCAACAACAACACTCCTTCATTTATCCCAGATCCTTATTACAACTACAGGTAGAGGCAACATGGAGAATGCTATCATACTTCACCCCTCTTCTTCAACTGCTTCAGTCTAGGTCACCGCAATGCAGATTGACCTTAGCCTTAGAGAAACAATAATATTCCTCCCACAAACACTCATATAACTTAGGTGAAGGAAAAAATACCAATACTAGGCATGGTACTGTTCAAAATCCTATAGAGAATCACCAAGGCCATATCATATGAGGATTGAGGAAGATGATAACAATAATGAAGTCGTTGAAAGTATGATTTTTATTTTTGACCAACCCATGAAGGCCCTTATTGATTTTAGATTATCTGATGTTTGTGTATATGAAATATTAGTAAAATACTTGAAATTTGAAAACCACCTATATGACCTATAGTCTAACTATCAAAATCCTTAGGGGTCATTTAAAAAGAAAGTATCATATTGTGTTTGTGACACATACCTCTAAGTAGGAAGAACTTTCAGAAAAACCTACTTTCTTAACTGAACATTCATTATTCCTCTAAGAATTGAAGCCGTTTAGGGCCGACATGATATCTCTTCCCCTTTCAAATTTTGATCCCTCAGTACATAGGTAGATCAGGCAATGTGTTTAAAGGCTTACCCAAAGAATTTCACCTTTTGATGACAAAATTCCCTTTTAGGAAAGGCAAGTTGAAACATACCAAGTTGTGGTAATAAATTTAATTTTTAACTATGGTACATAATCCTCTCAAAGTGGAAATCTCTTTTGCAAAAATTAATTTCATATTTTCACTTCACTGAATTGTCTTAAAATTTGATCACCAAAATACAATTTGTCCTCATGTAGATGTTTTCATCCAATTTGAATTCACCATTGAAAGCTTGAACTCAATTATAAATTATTAGCTATGGAATGACACTAAAATAAAATTATTATTATTAAATATTTACATTTGTATAAATCAAGAGAGTAAATTTATTAGCCACTTCAAATTGATAAATAAAAGAGTGAGTAAGTTTAGATGTTGATTCAATATTATCTACACATATGGTGAAAATTTTAGGGTAAATGGATGGGTAATTTAATAGATATAAATTCTCAAAATTTGTGTGACTAATGTCTTAAATGAGGGAATCATACTAGAATTATCCAGTCAAACTAGAATTGACCATCCCTGACCACGCGCCAACCAAACATCCTGACTCAATTTCCACTGTTATAGAAGGAAGTCGATGAGCCTTTATCCCCCCTCCTCTTCATTATCTTTTACTATCTCAAATGTTTTGAAACCCCCATTGGACCTTTATCTTAAAGGATACCTTAAGCCAATCCCTAAACCATAGTGAGTGTCATAATCATCCCATTATCTGTAATACAAAAAATGGCACTTCATCTATTTAATATCCTGACTTTCTCCTCCACTCTAGGGAGAACGCCAACCACCATTAACTTCATACTACTTCTCCTACTCAAGAGACACCTCTTCAAACACTAGAACCCCTTCCCTCTCCTACTCATATAAGCAACCATATCCCACTAATTAAAGAATGGTGTCCTGAAACTATTTATTACCGAAATTCATTTTTCTAATGGATAGCCAAAGGTGACAGGATAGGGGCATGTTTCCATAAAATGGATCACATATCATATGCATGAATAAAATCACAATCAAGATCATAGGGAACTAAGCTAAGAGACAACATGGAAAATAAAAAGAAACTAAACTAGTAACTGACATAAGAACTTTCAAACCCAATTATTAAACCATGTAAATTTCATTTTCATGACATTAGATGATCCTAACAGAGTAAGAGCAATATATATGATTATAGGGAAGAAGCCAAAATCATAGCAAGAGATTCATAGTATACCAGTTACCTTAAAGCATATAATGGGTACACATCAACACAAATATGTTGAGTACGCTATAAAGGACATAAAATCACACATTTAAGAGAACACATAACTTTAAAAAACATAAATTAATAGAAATATAGAAAACAATAACTTTAAAGACTTTCTTATTAACATGCACTAATGTTTTAGGTGCATTTCCATTATACTAAACAACATCATGTGGCCAATGACTAGCTTCACAAAGGAAGGGTTCATAAGAGGCATTTTAGGCTCATACCTTATATATCACCCTATTTCTATGTGTGGGACCTCAAGACCAAAGTCAATGAGCTAACCCTATTTCAACATGCCTTATGCTCTTATCTGGAGAATATATGGAGATGCGCTAGGTTTTATTAATAGACAAGTTCAAATATATTCAAGGTTTGTTTAACATATTTAAAGCAAAACAAATGTACTAACCATAAGGAGCAAGTGTCTCAAACAAGTAGATCAAGCCAAGAAACTTAAACATAAATGCATATAAGTAAGTTCAATACCACTATATTGGACAATAGCTCGATAAAGTGTACCTTGATTAAAGCACAAATTAACCATTGATTTACAAAACCATACATACCAAGCTTCACTAGATCTTAGCAATTGAGTCAACAAATTGATCTTGTGATTACAAATAAGTATACCTAGACTAGCATCATAAATATTTGGTCTCATTAATCATAATCATGGTGGTTGGCTGTGTCACTTATATAAAGATATCAAAACCTTAAATGTTGGATATAATACGTCACACTAGGTCATGCAAAAGTCTTATCAAGTTTACATAGTACATCATGGGTTCATTAGCACTTAGGGTGACACATATCAACCAGATCAAGGATATATGATTAGATTTTCAATATTGTAAATAGATAAATCATGATATTCAAGTAAGATAAGCAACCTCAGAATCAACATAGTCAAAACTAGTAATTTATGCTTATTATCATGTAAGATTGTCATCATTAGAGTACAGTTGCGGTCTACTTGAGTTTGTTATCATAAACATTGTCAGATATTGATTTAAGAACATTAAATAACAATGATGAGCATTAGGGTAAGATTTGAACAAGATTAGATCTCTAATTATTAAAATGCATCTTAAGTCAATTTCATTCCAAGATTAGGCTAATTGTCCACATTAGGGTACAAGAATGATCCATAAAGCATGTGGATTCAAAAGGCATGATAAGTTACTTATTTCTTTGTTACAAAATGGTTTTGAGAATATTAAAGTATCATTAGGGCAATGTTCAAGACGTACTATCATAAATCCATATAAAGCATGTTTCGCGGTTCAAAGTACATCATTAAGTCAAAATAGAGAAAATGTTTCAATAAGTTAGATTCTTAGCTCACCATGATCACGCCATACTAATTTAGAGTCCTAAGAAAAATTTAAGTCATTAAAAGTCACTTTTAGCATAAGATTTAAGATCCATTACCAAATGGTCCATACATGTCACATTTAAGGTAAAAACATCATTTTAAGCACATAAGAGGGGTCAAAATTGCATCTTGGGTATCATATGTCAAAACATTCTGATCTTAGGCTCACATAAAGATTTGTATTAAAAAAGGTTGGAGTAAGAGACATCATTAGTCCTGTGAAAAGAGGTCAAAAAGATGTCATTCTATCATACGGGAGCTCCGAGTGGAATTAACCCTTGATACTAGGTTCCTTGGATGGATCTAGTTCTCTAAATCAAAATTAACATATTACTTGACATTGTTGGAGAAGGGAGTGATTTATTTATAATTTTCAAAGTTCCACCCTGATTCATGTCATCTAGATCATTGATTGGGTGATCAAGGGACATATTATAGTTGTGTCCCCAGAACAAGCATGCGTCTGACGTGCATCCCTTCCTCGGCCCAAAGGCTTTGAGGGTTTGACCTGTCCTACTTGGATTTAAGCTAGCCTTAAGCTAAGTCTTGGATCCACCTATGGGTTGGCTAATGCTTGGGGACACTCTGGGTCCTGCGGTTGGTCACCAGTGCGTTGCTTGCTCCAGCCCTTCTGCACTCACATGGAGGTTGCCAGAGGGTGTGGCCGCCACCACCATGGCCACAAAAAGGGGGGGGGGGCGCAAAAGGTTGGGCGTGTTGTGGAGTAATAGGGCGCTAAAAAGAGGGTGAAGGTGGATTGAGCTCAAAACCCCAACCCAACTATGATGGTAGTTTCACCATGGTTTCTGGTGAGCTAGAGGAAGAAGAATGAGTTGGGAAAGGAGCTACAATGCACAATAATGCACAATAATGGGTGTAAGTGAAAGAAAATGAATAAAGAGGAATAAAGGTAGTGAATGGGAGTATTATACAGGTTCAATATGAGGTATAAATGTGGTTGAGCTTTTCCTCCAGCCACCTACTCCCATCAATGGGAGTAGGTGGGAAAGTTGTCAATGTAGTCGGCAGATCTTGGCTGGATCCATGGCCATTCAGTCCAAGGGTCATGATATATCAAGGGGAAACAAGGTGGATCTCTCATAGGGGAAATCTGAGGCTAGAAAAGGAAATATTTTGATTGGTCAAGAGTATCTGGGCTGGATTGATAACATTTTGGATTATTATTTAAAGACTAAATTTTAAATCGTGTCTCTTGAGCAATCTTATAAGAATCATATATATATAACCATAACTCTAATTTGCATAATATTTTTATCATTAATTTATAAATTCCTTATAATCTTTTTATTAAATGTTTGAGTCCATAATGATGTCATTATGTATGCCCATAGAGCCAATCATATGATGATTGCAATGGGGCATCAATACCCAATTTGATAATAATAAAGGTAATTTTGTCTATTATGTTTGTCTTAGTATGAGATGATGATGCAAACATAGTAGATTTTTAAAGAATGATGTTACTCAATGATGTATGTATTCAAGTGCATGACTTGAACAATGACATGATACAAATGTTAAGAGTACATACATTCTTGTTATGTCCCTAGTCAAATATTACTTGGAAGCAAAATAAACAACAATAATAAATAAGACTAGAGTTCGTGTTGACTAATGACATAATCTCATTACTCATTATATGTGATATCAAGTCAAGCACACAGGTACATATTAGTGAACAGTGTATCTGTAACATACTGAAAACTCCTTTGTACCTCTTTGTACTCTTTTCTATAAGCTTTAATCTCCATTTTCGTTCCTTTTGTCCTTGGTCTTGATTTAAAAGAAATTTAGATAGTTATTGGTTAAATATTTCCCATATATTCTTATTTCAAGGTTTCATGTACAAATGACTCAGTTAGTTTTAGACAAGGGGTTTAATATGCAATTTCACCTTAAGATATAAAAAGGGGATAAAATAATTGGTCCTAGAATCTTCTAGTGTTTCCTAGAATATAAGAAATAAGAAGGAAATCCGAATTTTATAAAAGAAAGAAGATAAATATAATAAGTAAAGGAAATATGAGAAAATATGAGTAAAGAAGATAATTACAAAGATTTTGTAACAAACAAGATAATTTGAAACCATCATGATAATTTGATAGTTTAATTCGTTTCCTTGAGTAAAGAGTAACTTAAGGGTCAAGTATTATTTAAAATGAAAATATTAATAACATTATCAAAGGAAAATAGGAAATAAGCCAATAAAAAAAAGAAATAAAATATTTGATGATCTCAAATCAGGGAAATAACTTCAAATTCGTATTCTAAACATAAAAATAAACCTCTGTGCAAATTTGCAACTAATTTAGAAGATATATGAATAAATAGGAAAATAGGAGAAAGAAAGAGGGTAGAATGTTCTAATTAATTTAATAAATAAAAAGATAATGTCAACTTGAGAAGATAATTGCAAAATCGTGTTTCAAACTATTAAGAAGACTTAAGGGTGAAGTTACATTAATTTTAGATAATGTTATCACTTCGTTTGAGGGAGAAGAGAGAAAATGACATATTAATTAGTTCACCTATTAAACTTTCTCAAAATGAAAAACTAACTCCATATTCGGATTCTACGCGTCGAAATAAGTCAGAATATAAATTTTCATAATTTTTGGGCAACGTTTGAGCCTCCAAAATAAGAAAGAGAAAAACATTTAAAATATAATGGTTTTAATCGACTTTTGCTCAGGGATATTTCCCTCACCTAATACGCGATCGAACGGCCCAGGTTGCTTGATGGACCCGCATCCATCGATCCAACGGTGCGCGGTCATCTTCTACCTTGAGTCGGATTAGGCAACAGACTTGGATTTTTCATTTTCTTAAAATCGCAATAACTTGAGGTTTACTCAACGATTTTCCTTGATTTTTGTTGCGTTGGTTTCCTTGCGAGATTTCGCACAAGATTATCCCAACTTTTGCGAGCTTTAACGCGTATTTGAGAAACGCCCAAAGTAGCCGCCGACCACTTCCCTGTGCTCCTACCCACATCCTAGTTTAGGGTTCCTTGCCTATAAATAACTACACCCTCGCAACCGCAATCACCTTAGCAACCTGTTCGTGCCTCTAATTTGGGATTTCGTCGACGTTTGCACCACCAACGAGCCGCCGGTTGCTCCTGTCTTGCGGTGCCTAGTGCTCTCTGCTTGCTCCATCTCCGTCCAAATTAAAGGTACTACCAACTTCATCTTCTCGTTATCTTTCTTTCGACTACCTGAACGCACGATTTGGTCGAGTATAGTGATTTTGCCCAAATCGGCCGAGCTAGCAGCTCGCGCGCGACCGAGCTTGAAGACGATGGGCTTTTGACGTTTTTGCCCCTCCGTCCCCTTCTTCTTTCGTTTCTCGCGCGTGGTTTTTTCGTCCTTTCGCCGGACCGCCCGACCGCACCGAGCGGCTGGTGGCGAGCGACCGCGGGACGCGGGTCGCCGCTGCCAAGCGCTCGTCGCCACTCGGCCATCCAGCCCTTGCCTACGAGGCAGGCTGTGATTGGTCGAGATAAAATAATTTTTATTAATTATTCCTTTGGTCAAAATTTAAAAATAAATAGTGTTTTGAAATCAGGAAAACGAGATCTATCTAATAAAAATATTTTTGAGCTTTGATTTTGAGGTTTGCGAAAAAGTGTTTTTAATATCGATTTAATTAACTTAAAAATTTCTAAAATTAACCCCGAAAATCTATATTTCCAAAATATACAATATTATATGTTATTTTGATCAGGAAAACCTAACTAAGATAATTATGAGGTTTTTGAGGTCTGAATCGAGAGTTTGTACAAAAAGTTAGTAAATTAGGGTTTTAAATCTTTTAGGTGAAGACATGCAATTCTAATAAATGAATTAAATGATGTATTAGGAAGTTTGGGGTCTATAGTTCGTGAGAAGATTTGAAAAAGGGAACTTAGGACACCTGTGGCAAAGGTATGTGTTTAGTATAAGTTATGTTGTACATCTACCTATCAGTTGGGAATACTTAATCCAATACCTAGATTTCTTCTATGAGGTTTAATTTGATCTAAACCATTGAATATCTTTGAAACCTAAATTGTCTTATTTGCCTCAAATATCAGTTATAGTACTCTCTTGTTTGGGTACTCATACCCTATTGCCATGTGAATATCTTTTGCTTATTCTTGCCATAAGTCACTTATTAGCATGGAATTAAATGTTCTATTTAAATTTTAAGTAGTGGTACTTTTGTACAACCACCCATAGAGGGCATGTATAAAATCTCCCTAGGGGAATGTTTATTATTCTGCCCATTAAAAATTTGTAGGTGATTTGGAAATGTTTATAATTCTTCCCTCACCTAAGGTTAGAGGTTCGGTAGGTGCCTCAACCCTACTTAGTTAGATAGACATATTAATTAACATGCTAAAATCCTTTATTTCTTTTTGTTAATGGCAAGTTCTCTTATGAAAACCTCATACTCTTTGATAACCTCTTACACTAAATACTTGACTAGTTTACCTGTTAAATCTTTTCTTTGCCTTGCATAGATTAGTAGTATAACACATACTTTTTATTTTCCTTTCCCTTTTGCTGGGTGCCTTCCCAACCACCCAGGTGTTGGAGCTATTCAAGGAGAAGGAAGGACTTAAAGAAAGATTCCTTGCTGTGTTCGTTTGCTTGTGAAGAAGGATGGCTAGGTTGCTATAGCTAGATCCTCTGTTCTATATTATCTTTTCTTTTAGAAAGCAATGATGTAATAAACAATAAAGCCATTAGAAGGCTTGATATTTCTTTCTTTCCGCTGCTATTGACATGTTATTATGTATCTGGAATCATGCTTATTTAAATTGGATTATTATGCAACCATCCTCAAAAGTCTCAATTTTTGTTAAAACTTGTGGATGTTGTATTTCCTTTAAATTTTAGTAAGGAGGTGATCTCGCCTCTTTACAGCATGGTATCAGAGCCTTTTGGCGACTATTAGGGCATGCAGTTGAGGCAATGGTGTCTAGAAAGGATCAGGGCATGGGGGCTGGCAAGATTTTCCTCCGACCCACTAGCTTGGCATATGGGGACTCCCGTGCCCATATGATCCGGCCTGGCCTGCGCCGATACGAACTTCCCGAAATAGTATGCTTTTAGGCAATAGCATTCTAGTTATCCTTTTCTCATCTCTATTTCTTTTCCCTCTCATCTGTGATCCTTTACTCCTGAAAATTTAATAAGTTAACCCTAATTTCAAGAGAGGTGACATGTTTGACAACTCAAACCAGGAGTTTAACACCGACAACCCCGACACTCCTGCGACACCTGCTGTTAATCAATCGAACTCTGGTGTTCCTGCTTTCACCCCTGAGCAAGAACTGGCGATGCTGCGACAACTGTTGTCCTCCACCATGATGGGACAACTCAACACCATAGCTGTTGTTGCTACCAAGCCGAGGGAGTTCACCCTCACCGACTTCATCAAGATGCAGCCACCCTACTTCAAGGGTGAAAGTGAGCCTAACATGGTGGACAAAGCAGATGACTGGGTGCTGGCCCTGGATCGGACCTTTGAGGGTATGGCTTGCCCTCCTCACCAGAAGGTTCGGTTTGCAACGTACGTGCTGGATGGACCGGCGCGTGTCTGGTGGAATGGAGTTGATCGAACCCGAGACACCTCCTCCATGGAGTGGGCTCAGTTCTTGAATCTGTTCAGAGAGAAGTACATCTGCCCCACGTTCCTGAGGAAGAAGGAGGCTGAGTTTTACAGTCTCAAGCAAGAAAGCATGAGTGTGGCCGACTACGTTCAAAAGTTTCTGCTGCTGGAGCGTTACGCCACCGACCTTGGAGCTGATAGAAGAGCAACCCTGTTCTTGGAAGGCCTGAACTACCATGTTGGTCGAAGCCTTGTTCCACAGTTGCCACTCTCGTTTGAGCAGATGGTGGATAAAGCTCTCGCCATCGAGTCATATCCGGGATTCCAGGCTTCTAGTAGCTTCAACAACAACAAAAGGAAGAACCCGAACCAGCATGAGAACCGTGGTCGAGATCGCTGCAACAGATGCAATCGCCACCATCCTCCTGGAAGATGTCCCGTCAACAACGCACATGCTCGTGTTGGCAATCGTCCTCCCCCAACCTGCCATGAGTGCGGCCAAGTTGGGCACATCCGACCTAACTGCCCTCGTTTCCAGAAAGAGCAGAATCCTGCTCAGCAACCACAACAGCCGAGACAGAATCCTCCACCGTGAAACAACAACAACAACCAGAATCCGAGACGTCCGCCAGCTGAGAGGCGGAATGGGAGAGTGTTTTCTCTCAATGCCGAAGAAGATGGTAATGGTAATGAAGTAATTGAAGGTACACTACACCTCAATTTGCATCCTTTAAAAGCTCTGTTTGACTCTGGTTCCTCCAATACCTTCATATCTAGCCAGTTTGCCTCTATGCTTGAAATTGAATCTGAATTCATGGATCATGTGTTAGATGTAAAAACTCCTAGTGGAAAAATTTGCTCCTCGTATCTCCAAACTCCTACCCTGAACCTCTGTATATCCGGGATAATGTTTCCCACCATTTTTGTGTTGCTTGATATGACTGTCTTTGACATCATCCTTGGTATGGATTGGTTGAAGAAGTTTAAAGCTGTTCTGTTCTGTGAGGAATCCAAGGTTAGTCTGTTCCATCCTGATGAAGGAAGAGTGTGTGTCAAGGGCAAGAAGCGAGGAGAACGATAGTTCGTCATCTCTTCCATCAAAGCTGAAAAGCTCGTCTCTCAAGGGTGTAGAGCCTTCCTAGGCTCCATAGTTCTCGATGCTACACCTCCTGACCTAGACCATGTTGATGTGGTGAAGGACTTCCCAGATGTATTTCCTGAGGAGTTGCCCGGGTTGCCACCAAATCACGATGTGGAATTTTCCATCGAGCTCATACCTGGAACTTCACCGATATCGAAGCCACCTTACCGTTTGGCACCTGCTGAACTGGCGGAGTTGAAGAAGCAGCTTGAAGAGCTTCTTGACATGGGTTTCATTCCCCCCAGTGTTTCGCCTTGGGGAGCCCCTGTTCTGTTTGTGAAAAAGAAAGATGGTTCGATGCGGATGTGTATGGACTACCGCATGCTCAACCAGGTGACAGTGAAGAATCGTTATCCGTTGCCACGCATCGATGACCTATTCGATCAGCTGAAGTCAGCCATAGTGTTCTCCAAGATGGATCTATGGAGTGGCTACTACCAGATGCGGGTGAAGGATGATGATGTTTCGAAGACAGCGTTCAGAACTCGTTATGGGCACTATGAATTCTTGGTCATGCCTTTTGGTTTGACAAATGCCCCTACTGCGTTTATGGACCTGATGAACCGAGTATTCCGCCCATACCTTGACAAGTTTGTGGTGGTGTTTATTGATGACGTTTTGGTTTATTCCGAGACGTTGGAACAACATCGCGAACACTTGCAGATTGTACTCAACACATTGAGAGAAAATCAATTATATGCAAAATTCTCGAAATGTGAGTTCTGGAAGTGATGTTTCTTGGTCATGTGATTTCTGCCGGCCACATAGCTGTTGATCCTGCAAAGGTGGAAGCTGTGACCAAATGGAGTGCTCCGAGAAACCCATCTGAAATCCGTAGTTTCCTTGGTCTAGCTGGTTACTATCGGAAGTTTATCAAAGGGTTTTCTGAGTTGGCTTTACCTTTGACCAAGCTGACTCGGAAGGAAGTCAAGTTCACATGGACCCTTGAATGTGAGGATAGTTTTCAGAAGTTGAAGATGAGTCTGACTTCTGCTCCCGTGCTTGCTCTTCCTATTGAGGGTATACCTTATGTCATTTACACTGATGCATCCCGACAAGGCTTAGGGTGTGTTCTGATGCAAGACGGAAAGGTGATCGCCTATGCTTCTCGACAGTTGAAGCCTAATGAAGCTAATTGGCCTACACATGATTTAGAGCTGGCTGCCATAGTTCATGCTTTGAAGATCTGGCGACACTACCTCTATGGAGAAAAGTTTGAAGTCTTTTCTGATCACAAGAGTCTGAGATATCTGTTGACTCAGAAGGATCTGAACTTGCGACAGCGTAGGTGGATGGAATATCTTAAAGATTACAATTTCACCATCACTTATCATCCTGGTAAAGAAAATGTTGTAGCTGATGCTTTAAGTCGCAAGAAGAATGCTGTTTGTGCTGCTCTGAGATGTTCGGTGTGGGAAAACCTCGAACTTGTTGCCAGTTGGAAACCTCAACCTGTTGAATCAGTGGATGAAGATAAGTTTTGTGTTCATATGGCCAGTTTGTCTGTTACACCAACATGGATCTTATATGTTGTGACTGCACAGTTGGAGAGTTCCGAGCTTGAAGAGTTGAAAGCTTTAGCTGAGAAACCGCAATCTGACTTCTCTATCGGAGTGGATGGTGCTATCCGCTTTAGACAAAGGTTGTGGATACCTGATGTAGGTGATCTGAGATAGAAGGTTCTGAGCGAAGCTCATGGTTCCAAGTACACTATTCACCCTGGCACAACCAAGATGTACAAGGACCTACAACGAAGTTTCTGGTGGAAGAATATGAAGAATGATATAGCTCTGTTTGTGGCAAAGTGCTTGACCTGTCAGCAAGTCAAGATTGAACATCAACGACCTGGTGGTCTTCTTCATCCCCTTGAGATTCCAGAATGGAAGTGGGAGAAGATCAAAATGGACTTTGTTACTGGTTTCCCTAAGTCCAAGAGAGGTTATGATGCTGTTTGGGTGGTGATTGATCGGCTTACCAAATCTGCTCATTTCTTGCCTTTCAAAACCACACATAAAGTTGCTGAGATGGCTCAGTTGTATGTGGAGTGGATAGTTCGTCTGCATGGCGTCCCTTCTGTGATAGTTTCTGATCGAGACCCAAAATTTACTTCTCGTTTGTGGGGTCAGATTCAGGAAGAGATGGGTACTGATCTGCGTTTCAGCACTGCTTACCATCCACAAACTGATGGTCAATCCGAAAGAACAGTTCAGATTCTGGAGGACTTGCTTCGTGCTTGTGTGATGGATTGGGGTGGTGCTTGGGATAGGTATTTACCATTAGCAGAGTTTGCTTACAACAATAGCTACCAAGCCAGCATTGGTATGCCACCTTTTGAAGCTCTCTATGGTAGACCTTGTCGTTCACCTTTGCACTGGGATGATGTTGGTGAGCGTTCCCTGGTGAAGACTGATGACATGCAGATGATGCTTGAGAAGATACAGTTGATAAAGAAACAGATGAAAGCTGCTCAAGACAGACAGAAGATGTATGCTGATAAGAAGAGGTCTGATGTAAGCTTCTTAGTGGGTGACTATGCTTTTCTGAAGATCAAGCCTATACGTTCTATTGCAAGATCTAAAGTAAAAGCTAAGTTGAGTCCTCGCTATGTTGGACCATTTGAGATCTTGGATAAAGTGGGAGATTGTGCATATCGCCTAGCTTTGCCTCCTTCTTATGATAAGATTCATAATGTGTTCCATGTTTCTGTGCTGAGGAAGTACGTTAAGGATCCGTCTCATGTGCTCTCCATTGAACCTGTGGAGATTAATGAGAATCTGACATATGAAGAACTACCTGTGAAGATCCTTGACTCCCGAGTGAAGCAGCTGAAGAACAAGGAGATAGAGTTAGTGAAGGTTTTGTGGAGATACCATGGTTTAGAAGAAACCACCTGGGAGTTGAGAGATGAAATGTTACGTACTCACCCTTCCCTCTTTGTATGAGATCTCGGGGACAAAATCCTTTTTAAGGGGTGGAGTGTTGTAACATACTGAAAACTCCTTTGTACCTCTTTGTAATCTTTTCTATAAGCTTTAATCTCCATTTTCGTTCCTTTTGTCCTTGGTCTTGATTTAAAAGAAATTTAGATAGTTATTGGTTAAATATTTCCCATATATTCTTATTTCAAGGTTTCATGTACAAATGACTCAGTTAGTTTTAGACAAGGGGTTTAATATGCAATTTCACCTTAAGATATAAAAAAGGGATAAAATAATTCGTCCTAGAATCTTCTAGTGTTTCCTATAATATAAGAAATAAGAAGGAAATCCGAATTTTATAAAAGAAAGAAGATAAATATAATAAGTAAAGAAAATATGAGAAAATATGAGTAAAGAAGATAATTACAAAGATTTTGTAACAAACAAGATAATTTGAAACCATCATGATAATTTGATAGTTTAATTCGTTTCCTTGAGTAAAGAGTAACTTAAGGGTCAAGTATTATTTAAAATAAAAATATTAATAACATTATCAAAGGAAAATAGGAAATAAGACAATAAAAAAAAGAAATAAAATATTTGATGATCTCAAATCAGGGAAATAACTTCAAATTCGTATTCTAAACATAAAAATAAGCCTCTGTGCAAATTTGCAACTAATTTAGAAGATATATGAATAAATAGGAAAATAGGAGAAAGAAAGAGGGTAGAATGTTCTAATTAATTTAATAAATAAAAATAATAATGTCAACTTGAGAAGATAATTGCAGAATCGTGTTTCAAACTATTAAGAAGACTTAAGGGTGAAGTTACATTAATTTTAGATAATGTTATCACTTCGTTTGAGGGAGGAGAGAGAAAATGACATATTAATTAATTCACCTATTAAACTTTCTCAAAATGAAAAACTAACTCCATATTCGGATTCTACGCGTCGAAATAAGTCAGAATATAAATTTTCATAATTTTTGGGCAACGTTTGAGCCTCCAAAATAAGAAAGAGAAAAACATTTAAAATATAATGGTTTTAATCGACTTTTGCTCAGGGATATTTCCCTCACCTAATACGCGATCGAACGGCCCAGGTTGCTTGATGGACCCGCGTCCATCGATCCAACGGTGCGCGGTCATCTTCTACCTTGAGTCGGATTAGGCAACAGACTTGGATTTTTCGTTTTCTTAAAATCGCAATAACTTGAGATTTACTCAACGATTTTCCTTGATTTTTGTTGCGTTGGTTTCCTTACGAGATTTCGCACAAGATTATCCCAACTTTTGCGAGATTTAACGCGTATTTGAGAAACGCCCAAAGTAGCCTCCGGCCACTTCCCTTTGCTCCTACCCACATCCTAGTTTAGGGTTCCTTGCCTATAAATAACTACACCCTCGCAACCGCAATCACCTTAGCAACCTGTTCGTGCCTCTAATTTGGGATTTCGTCGACGTTTGCACCACCAACGAGCCGCCGGTTGCTCCTGTCTTGCGGCGCCTAGTGCTCTCTGCTTGCTCCATCTCCGTCCAAATTAAAGGTACTACCAACTTTGTCTTCTCGTTATCTTTCTTTCGACTACCTGAACGCACGATTTGGTCGAGTATAGCGATTTTGCCCAAATCGGCCGAGCTAGCAGCTCGCGCGCGACCGAGCTTGAAGACGATGGGCTTTTGACGTTTTTGCCCCTCCGTCACCTTCTTCTTTCGTTTCTCGCGCGTGGTTTTTTCATCCTTTCGTCGGACCGCCCGACCGCACCGAGCGGCTGGTGGCGAGCGACCGCGGGACGCGGGCCAATCGCTCGTCGCCGCTCGGCCATCCAGCCCTTGCCTACGTGACAGGCTGTGATTGGTCGAGATAAAATAATTTTTATTAATTAATCCGTTGGTCAAAATTTAAAAATAAATAGTGTTTTGAAATCAGGAAAACGAGATCTACCTAATAAAAATATTTTTGAGCTTTGATTTTGAGGTTTGCGAAAAAGTGTTTTTAGTATCGATTTAATTGACTTAAAAATCTCTAAAATTAACCCTGAAAATCTATATTTCCAAAATATACAATATTATATGTTATTTTGATCAGGAAAACCTAATTAAGACGATTATGATGTTTTTGAGGTCTGAATCGAGAGTTTGTACAAAAAGTTAGTAAATTAGGGTTTTAAATCTTTTAGGTGAAGACATGCAATTCTAATAAATGAATTAAATGATGTATTAGGAAGTTTGGGGTCTATAGTTCATGAGAAGATTTGAAAAAGGGAACTTAGGACACCTGTGGCAAAGGTATGTGTTTAGTATAAGTTATGTTGTACATCTACCTATCAGTTGGGAATACTTAATCCAATACCTAGATTTCTTCTATGAGGTTTAATTTGATCTAAACCATTGAATATCTTTGAAACCTAAATTGTCTTATTTGCCTCAAATATCAGTTATAGTACTCTCTTGTTTGGGTATTCATACCCTATTGCCATGTGAATATCTTTTGCTTATTCTTGCCATAAGTCACTTATTAGCATGAAATTAAATGTTCTATTTAAATTTTAAGTAGTGGTACTTTTGTACAACCACCCATAGAGGGCATGTATAAAATCTCCCTAGGGGAATGTTTATTATTCTGCCCATTAAAAATTTGTAGGTGATTTGGAAATGTTTATAATTCTTCCCTCACCTAAGGTTAGAGGTTCGGTAGGTGCCTCAACCCTACTTAGTTAGATAGACATATTAATTAACATGCTAAAATCCTTTATTTCTTTTTGTTAATGGCAAGTTCTCTTATGAAAACCTCATACTCTTTGATAACCTCTTATACGAAATACTTGACTAGTTTACCTGTTAAATCTTTTCTTTGCCTTGCATAGATTAGTAGTATAACACATACTTTTTATTTTCCTTTCCCTTTTGCTGGGTGCCTTCCCAACCACCCAGGTGTTGGAGATATTCGAGGAGAAGGAAGGACTTAAAGAAAGATTCCTTACTGTGTTCGTTTGCTTGTGAAGAAGGATGGCTAGGTTGCTATAGCTAGATCCTCTGTTCTATCTTATCTTTTCTTTGAGAAAGCAATGATGTAATAAACAATAAAGCCATTAGAAGGCTTGATATTTCTTTCTTTCCGCTGCTATTGACATGTTATTATGTATCTGGAATCATGCTTATTTAAATTGGATTATTATGCAACCATCCTCAAAAGTCTCAATTTTTGTTAAAACTTGTGGATGTTGTATTTCCTTTAAATTTTAGTAAGGAGGTGATCTCGCCTCTTTACAGTATCAGAGAGACTCGCCATGAGAGTGATACATGGAGACCATGGAATGGAAGTTAGAATCAACTCTCATAGTGATATTGGTGATTTTGGTTCTTAGACCTAAAGTTACTACATTTATCACATGTCATTCATGTACTTTGACATCATCCACCATGATCCTTAATAAGGGTTGCCATAAAAGTGGTGCTTGGGTGCATTGTGACACACGGGGATTGAGTGTGAGTGGCGTAGTTGGGATTTGTCCCTCATATAGGAGATTGATATCTAGGTCACTTGATAAGTGAGACTGAGAAATATATGGTTGTACTCATATGATTCAATATGTGATATCCTAACTCACATGCATCTAAAAAAATATTCTCTATTTCAAGGAACATGGATTGAACATTGAGAGGATGATTATTCCATGCCTCGAGTTCAATCAGGATATCAGTAATAAAGGAACTATATGATCATGGTAACATTGATCATGAATTGTAGGTTGAGGTTGCTCTCCAACTTTCCAAATTACTTGCGTAGAAATGATGTGTTGGTAGACACTGCTCTTTGCTTGCAATGTCATAATGTTATGAACATTCACTGACAATGTAATTCTGGACCTATAGGGTCACACACATATGTACACTTGGAACAGGAGTATATTCATGAATGGTGTTTATATTCATTACTAAAGGTGTTTAGCTATTCAATTAAACAACTGAGGTTCAAAGTTGACTGACTAGACTCCGAACCAACCTGTTCAAGTGTAGAACTAATTGGTTGGAGTGTCAGGTCAATGGGAATCAATATTGGTTGAACTCTGCCTGAACTAGACATGTGAAACGACCATTTTACTTGTGAAATGACCGTTTCACTAAGTGAAACGATTGTTTCACTATGTTAACTGACCGATTCGCCATATGGGTTGCCATGTTCAGTTGTCAATTCAAATAGAACATGGATTGATGTTGATGTCATGTTTAGAATTAATCGGTCATTGACTACCAGTTTCATTCAGAACATGAAATTTCATGAAATGAACGGTTGGCTTTGCAAACCGACTGATTTTCCGTGTGCAGGTTCCAATTTTTTTTTGAATCCATGTCTTTTGACTCCCGCATAGATTAGGAACTGTGACCTTGACCTCTCCTATAATTATAGGGGTACTGGGGGCTTCTCAGACATAAGAGTTGCTCTGGCAATTTTTGTCCTCTCTGGTTGTGGTAACCAATAAAGAGCCCGAGTAAGTCTGACATAATAAAGGGAGGGATAGTAAGGGAGAGAAAATTGTAGGAGAGATATTCGACTCTAATAGGTTGACATTCAAAAGAGACAACTGCTTCCCATTGGCTCTCATAGTGCAACATGGAGTTCTTGGGGGTATGCATGGACTAAAATATAGAGGCGGGATGTCGTTGTATGCCTCTAGGACAACATCGTCAACTACCATTCATTGTGATAGTTCAAGAGGTTGTTGTTGATGACTGTTCAAGTGTTGCTGAAGAAGAATCAAATTGCTTCTTGAAGAAGAAGCACAATGCTACATCAATAGTTGTCATTGGACTTGCTCCAGGATCAGGTATAACTCTTGTTACCTTTCCTTGCTAGATACATTGTTGTTGACGTGATTTTTTTATTAAGGGGAATCATGCTTTAATTTTTTTTATTTCTGCTGCTGTATCTATCACGCCGATTTCCCTACATATGATAATGTTGGGGGAACTCAATATTGGAAATTCATTTCAAAGTCTAGTGAGGTACACAAAGTTAGTCAATTAATAAAAATATGATATTTATTCAAATTAAATGCATCAACTGAGCACACTGTGAGTCAAAGTCATCAAGTTGAGGGTCAAGGAGGTTATTGACTACAATAGATGATCTAATAATTCAAGATATACATTAATTAAATGAGATATAAAATCCAAGTTATCACAGACAACATACCTACAAGCGACCTCGGCCAATTCTAGCATTTTAAAACTAAGTCCCTACTTCATACCTGGGATCCTAGTCTCTTCACCACCACTCCCTTGACATTTTTTATGCACACTAACCATCTCACCAAATAATCATTCTCCTACTACCATCAACTAATCTGACTCTCCTACTGGTTTTTGGCAATGACTAGTAGGGAATATTCATCTGCCTTCAAAGTGTTTGGCCATCAAAACCCTCATGTTTGTTGATCTCTACAAAGGCAAGTGAACTCCAATGACTATACAGAGTTTTCACGTTCACCCTCACATCAATTCAACCCCTATTCCAAGTTGAGCAGACGATTTAGAGAGGAACTAGTCTAGCATCCCACAACTAGTGATAGGACCACAACAAGTATATATTGTGGTGGTGATCAATGGTCATAGTATATATAAACCAACTCTAGTCGAGTCCCTGCAGTCAATAACAATGAATCCTTCATCCAACATCCCCTACAATTGAGACACACACAAACTATTCGCCTACCTTGAAATCTCTATAGGGTACTTAACATGTAACATTAAGATAAATTGGGATATATTAGATAAGACAATTATGGTCTAATAAGCATAACACTAGTAGTGTTATTCTAACATGAGTCCAATACATGAATGTTACATATGCATGACTAGAGATAAGAAATTAGAAGGTATAAGATAAAGCTAGAAAATAGAAGAAAATCAAGGAAAATCCTTGCAAATTTGATAAGCTATTTTACATTATATTATTAGATAACTAATTACAACTAAGTAATTTTCATTTAGAAAAAAGAAAAGATAAATAAGGATGCTAAGGGATAATTATGGGGAAATCAAATTACATAGATGAAAACCCTATTTCTAACTATAATATTATCTGTGCAACCCTTGACGGTATGGAATTCAACCCGTAGTAAATATTTACCCTTTTCATGATACAAAGATATACATTATATGTTATGGATAAGCATATGTGTAGCATATACTTGTCTATTACATAATCAAGATACTAAGGGGTATTGTGTAGGTATGGATTCAGGAATTATACATATTATGAAAATGAGTAATAATTGGTATATCATATGTGACCACATGAACAAATATGATGACTATATGAATGTGAATGAACTCAATGGTTAGAATGACATATTATAACAAGAAAAATGACTATTAAATAATCTATTTACTAAGGGGGAAAATGGTAATTTAAACTAATAAGAATATAGGAGGTGATTTCAAGAAAGAAATATCAAATCACCCTAGTTCATTATCTCTTTCTGTATTCGTGAGAAATTGCAATTTTTTATTCTTATGAACGTTCTAACTGGAAATTCTTTATTGGAATAGGTGTTGGATTCTCGATTCTTTTACTCAAGTATTTGATTCCCTCTTGAGTTTTGTTTGTAAAAATTTTGCAAGTGGTGAACCCAAATTGTCACTAGTCTTGTGTCTCCTCTTGAAGGTCACCAAAATTACTTTGAATATTGGATATTTCTGAATAATTGAATAAAATTTGATTTTTACAGTAGCACAAAATTTGAGTATTGGCTAGAGCCTTGGCTCCTAGATTTGGTCGGTCATATCCCCCATCCCTGGAAAATAGATAATGGATAATTAGAGGTCCCCCAGTATTGGTTACCCCCACACAAAAAAGTATCATTCTCTCATAGAGGGGAGCACACTAGATACCTAGCCCCTGTAAAGATAAATTATTATATTGCATGTTCCAATAGATAAATTATTTCAAATTGAAAAAAATTGATATCTTCATGTTTCTATTGAGAATCAATTTACTGTTTCTCATTACCAATTTGAATTGTTGTACCCATTTAAAACTAGTATGGTAACTAGATCATGTTCTTGCTATTACTATAGTCCACCAAACAAACTTACTTGTACTTGATTACATAGTATTTGTTTTTTATATAGCTCAATACTTGAACTTAGTGCCAGCCTTGCTGACCCTAAATTTCCATCTTTGGTCCATGTGTTGTCCTTTCTTTGGGATGTCATGGACATAAGGACCTCCCCACTTGTATGATTATGATACTGAGATTGAATACTAAATGGAAAAGGAGCATAAGGCTAGGTGTCCTTTGTGATCCACTTTTCTTTAGAGTGTTTTTAGCTTTGTAATCCAACGAGGGAAAAACTCTTTATCTTACATTTATGCCAAGAGAATAATATTTACATTTTCATTTTGTTGATGTTTAATTACTTTGTTATCATACATGGACACACGGTGTGAAACTATGCTCTCACGTGATCAAGGATATTTGACGATTTTGGGAAATTGAGGATTGGATGCAAATTGGAAAACTATTTAAACAAATGAAGAAATAGATCAAATAATTTCCACCAAAGGCTTATCTATTTCATACAACTAAAGAAATAGGTTATTAGAAGGTAAGCTCTTCCCTTAATTTTGTATATGAAACAAATATACATAAGCAAAAAAAAGGATATTCCTAAAACATAAATAAGTGGGAAACATATAAGAGAATCTCAAGTTGATCTTGCAAAACAAAATAGCATGCATAGGTATGACATACATCCACAACCTTAGTAATTTACACAATTTTTCTTACAAAAATCATAGACTTAACCATTGCAGGACAATGTACAAGGTAATCACCACATTTACAAACAAAAGTATAAAATATTTATATTTTCATATATAATAATGTACAATGCTTATTTAAAATTGAATTATGTTGTATGTGTGTGAAAGGGGGATCTGAATGTGTTTCATCATGAAATAGATATGGTGAATGTTGTGTACTATACACTATATCAAGAACTACTTTTTCAACAAAACTAAAAATACTCTAATGGTCATAGTAAAAGGATAATAACAACTATTGCCTGATATAAGTTGTTGCATCTATAGGATTTCTTATTTGTTTTAGATTTATCTTGTTATCTAATGACAAAATGAAACATTTCAAAATATAGTGGAATATATTGTTGCATGAGATGGTAATGGAAGTATATAATGGAATAAAATTGTTTGCTTTGACATTTCATTGCCACTATCTAAAAATGAGAAAATTACGCTATTTCAAACTTTAAATTCACTAATACCTACTTCTGTTTACTAAGAATAAGCATAGATCTAAACAATATATGTAGATTTATATCAACACTATAGAAGTTGGCCTTTGATGGAAGATATGAAGCCATAGGAATGTAAATTGTCAACTAAAGTTGATCTAGGGAAAATATGCAAGGAAGGTGTCAACTATAAGAAACCAAAATGGATTAAAAATGCAACTATATACAACTATCATGTTAATATTATCACATGCAGTGTATCTAAAGCACTTCCAACAGCCAGAACATTGAAGACGAAGGCATGAGGAGGAAGAAGTGGCTAACTAGGTTGAAATCCCCATAGCCTCAAATCGAAAACTCACACACAGAAATAAGAAAGAAGGGAAAAGATTTTATTAGCACACTTATTAAACACTAATATGTTTGTTATAGAAACAAAATTTCTGACATAAGGGTGTGGCATACGTCAATTTTGCAAACAAACTTATCATCCAGATGTGTTCACTAAGTAAATCACATTTCAACACTAAGCATTGCGGATGTTCTAAAAAACTATTGACTTAACACTTTTTAAGGGTCTTCTATGTGTGATTAATGTCTTAAAGGTTAATGCTAGAACCAGGGTTTGTTGTGATGTGCAATGTAACTACCACTTTTATTACAATATATGAGGAGTGTCTGTATAATACCCAAGTTAGGCATCATAAAGTAGCACTACCAATATAGCAATATCAATCGGGTTCTTGGAGAGACATAATGTTTTTGGAGAGAAAGAATGTTAAATACACTTTCAATTTCCAACTGTTGTAAGGATTGTGATTGTTGATCAAGGAACACTTGTGTTGCATCTTCTTGAGGTGATGGGCCCAAGACACATGACATGTGAGGGGCTAGGGCTATAGTTGCAACCCAATGACTCAATATGTAGTGGAAAGGGTGACCTCGCAAGGTTTGTCTACCACATATTGTTTCTTGAAGGTTTGTAGCATCCTCTGTAATCACTTCACAATTATTTCAGTGCTCATGGACTCATGTTCCACCCTGCCAAGTGGTTTAGTTATTTATCTTGGTGGTTATGAATGAGGCGTTGGTGCTTGAGGTGTGAACAAATGAGTGAAGTAAGACATGTTGGTGGTATTGTTGAGCCATTTATGCTTGCGGTGCTTCATCCATCATGCAGCGGAAACAAAGGGAGCACCATTGTATGTTAAATTATTGTCTTCATCGTGTCAATTTTGATTGGGAGTCCATTTGTTATAAAAAATACACAAGTTGATGTTCACTGATGGGCTATTTATGTAGTGAAATATATTTGCGATAAGCTTTAATAGGTTGCTATACCCCCTATTCTTCAATTGTACCTACATACAACATACATGAGTAGACCTTGATGCACACTGCAACATCAACTCAAAACCAGTTTAGGACATTCAATGTCTTATTTACCAAGATTGGAGGCACGACTAGAAGTAACAAAGAATTGGGCCAATTTATCACAGTTATGATAGCCAGGGCAACATATTTCCTTTGAACAGAAAAGAATAGCAAAAGGCGTAGTGGAGAGCACACGGTAGTGTGAGATTTACTAGTTGCAACGTGTAATGAAATGAGGAGGGTGATCTTCAACACGAAGAGCTCATGTTAGCTCTTGCCCATGGCATCAAGGCTGCATTGGATGTGGTGTAATGCACATCTCATGTCATGGGCATTCACAAACCCTTTGTGGGTATTGACCGAGTGTCATTTAGTGTATCGAACTGGTTTACTTTGCTTACGTCACTGTAGGCGTCGTAGCTCCTTTAGAGCTCTATTATGCAGTTTTTCACTTTTACCTTATTAACAAAATTGTGATCTTTGAGACTTTTTATGCCGAAAAATTGGCAATAAAATTACTAAATATTTCTAGAGTAGGGGAACGTCGAGAAAAAGATGAATTTCACATATGACACAGTTACCATATCAAAATTGTGCTCAGTCGTCACTTTGAATTGTTGATATGTCATCAACATATAAAGGATTGCACAACGTTATTTACATAGTACTACAGTTATAGATGATAATGTTCATTTCTACAGTTATATTTTCTTACATGATACACATAGCAAAATATACTTTTTTCTAATGGCATCTTGATTCCAAGTCAGGAAAAATTATCCTAACAAAGTTGATGCTGATAACTAATAAATGCAGGAAGATGTATTTATTTTAAACGAAAAACTTGAAAAGAAAATTTTGTTCGCTCCCTTCACCAACCTTCACGCGTCAAACGTCAGGGAACCAGGTTGTCCGGAGCAGGGCAGCACACGCATTCCGTCCGCTGTTTTAAGTCAATGTGTCCGTTGTTGTTCAATTTTTTAGTAATCACAGTGTGTAAAGTGGGAGATTTTCGTCAGAGAGGTCAGCCTTCTTGGCTTTACAGGAGGAAGGAAGAAACCGATTCATTCCAAATATACTAAACAGCTAAACTAATAAAGAACAGAACAGAGCACGTCACGGAGAATTCATTCCATCCACATCCATACGACCACCAACTCCGCTAGCCACTGGGCAGTAGTGTCAATCACATCGTGCCTTGGCGACATTGATTACGCATACAAATCCGACGTCTTTGCATATATAATCTCCATTAGTCAAAAAGCAAAACTATGACCGGTACACCGTCCAAATTGCTCATGACCACAACCTTGCTTTTGAACGTATTTGAAGAAAATAACGTCTAGTAAATGATGAACGGAAACATGAAAGCATCCACGGTAGACTCGAAGTCTCCGGCTGATAGATTCAAGGGACAGAGGTTCCATCAGACAACTGGTTCTTTGTTTATTACTTCTTCCCAAGGACGGTTGCTATCAACCGGTAACGACTGCGGTGTGCTGATGAAGTCAACCATACCATATGCGAAGACCAGAACGGGAACATCAAAGACGGGATTGCTGTAGAATGTATAGTTGTGCTTATTAAGTAGAGGCACTTCGCCATAATTATCTCACTGGAAACTACGCACCTTACCTTGGCAATCTGCTGATCAGTCGAGTAGGCAAATCAGCAGTTAGGTTCCACTTCTCCATATATGACGGATGCTCTGCATCTGCCATGCCGTTATGAGCTCTGCTGCGGCTTCGGAACTGGAAAACTTAAACTTGCAAAAGAGTGCTTCCGATGGATTGTGCATCTTGTGGCTCATGCATATTGTTGTAATTGTTTGTATATAAACATGTTTCTTTTACTGAAGATTTTAAGATATAGGCTAGTATTATCAGTTCATAAATGGAAGTGCAAACATTGAATCTTACAAAGATCGTGTCTAAGACACATTACCAAAAGGGAATATTGAGCCAAATTACAAAATAAGAGACAGCGCATAAAAAGAAATCTTTAAGTATTATTTGCAAATGGTGGCCTTGGAAAAGTGATGTTGAACGAAAAGATTGGATTTGCAATTAACAAAGTGTATCTCATTTTTAAGGAGTCCATAACGAAGAACTATATAGTTAGATGTACTTGGCTCGTAGTAGCATTAGAATGAGTGACATATCTAGAAGTTGAATTTTGACTGTCGATACAGTTATTTATTACTTGTAGAGCTAGTTAGTATTCTAAAAATTCTACTGAAGTCTTAGGGAGTGGGCCTAGACATTATGGGTCACCTAAGTCGGGTTGAGTTTAAATTGGAATTGAGGGACATTTGGGGTTTAAACTGAGTAATGAGCCCCATTTTCACGACATAATCCTATTATCCAAATTATCTTAACCTTTCGAGACCCAAAATTGAGTCTTCAATTTGATTTATCACGTCCTTTCTTAGTAGGGGCAACACTGGTCAATTTACCATGCATGCCTAGTAATGACTAGGTTTTATCTTGAATTATATTGTTCCTGACTCTCCTTGACACCATTGACTCCCTCATCTCCCTCTCCCATGTGTTACTCATCCTGAGTCTACACTTATGCTTTGTGTGTGTTGGCTATGTTTGTCCTATAGGTTGGGTACCTAGTACTAGATTGATCTCAAAATCAACATCTTTAGGAGGAGGTACACCTAGGAATTCATCAGGAAAAACATCCTCGAACTCTTGTCAACTGGCATTTCTTGAATACTAGGACCGTTTGCCTTGGTATCCACAACATGTGCCAAGAAAGTATCATAACCCTTTCTCATCCACTCTGCTGTCATAGTTGAAACTAGACATGTCATAAGGATTTTCCTATCACCCTTAAAAACCCATGAAGCATCACCATCTACAAATCTCTCCATCTTGGTACTACATTCCATTCTTTTCTAAAGTATCCATCTAAAGGATCACATTGAATCCATGCATTTCAAGTGGTAAGAGTTCCACTTGAATGCTACGTCCTAAAAAGGAAAGAACACAGGACAGACATACCTCTTGTATCTCTACATAACCAACTAAAGGAGTTTCTAGATGAAGAATGTCATGTCTTTGAGTAACAGGCAAGAAATAGTTAGCTATCACTTCTCTAGTGACAAAAGAATGATCACACCCGGGTCAATCAATACAAATATAAAACATGAAGAAGATAAATCAAAATGAAATAATTCCATCTGACATGTCACCACCTGGGGGGTTAACGACTCCTTCTGGATGAATCATCACATAGAATCGAGCTATCGCATGTTGTCGCCCTCTTCCTCTGCTAGCATGTCTCGAATAATCCACCTATGATGCTTGTTTCCATCCTCTGCCACTCTATTGTTGTCACTATTGTGACCTTTGTTGACTCTGCCTGGACTACTGAGTCACCTCTTCATCCTTTATAGGGTAGTACCACTTAGTATGTCCCACTGTCCACACTTAAAGTAGGTATTTCCCTTGTACCATAGACTGGACGACCCTATCACAGACACTTACGTTGCGATAAAAGCTCCCGTAGGCGGAAAACTATGGCCTCTACCTTTTCTCTGTGTCCATTATGACTTAGTCACTGACCTCTACTGAGACTGTGTTGTTGATGATCTAGGATTCTTAAATCCCCCAAAAGATTGTCCTTGAGAGTATGCATGCCTCTTCTTGGCCTTTGCCTCACGTTTCTCTAGAACTAGTCATTCTACCCTCTAAACATATTCCATAAAAGTAGCAAATGTCTCTTTGATCGCTAAGGATGACACCAGAGTAGTCAACTCAGTACTCAGACCCTTCTCAAAGCATCTGATCCTCTCCTTGTCTATTGTTTCCATGCGTAGACAAAACCTTAGAAGCTCCATGAACTTAGCTTCATAGGCACAAATTGACATAAATCCTTGTCAAATATTATCAAAATGTACAATCTTCTCATCCAAGTAAGTCTCTAGAAAATACTGACTTACAAAATCCCACTGGAATTCTTCCCAAGTTATCACAACAACATGCATTTTATCCTCCTCAATGGCCCACCAATAGCCAACACTCCCCTTTAACAGATACACAAATTTTTTCACCGTATCCTCTTCGGGGATGTTAAGGATCTTAAAGGCCTTTTCCAGCCCAATCAGTCACATATCTGCCTTAGCTAGATTATATTTCCCCACATACTCCAATGCTCCTACATGTCAACATCTTTCAAAAGTCTTTCCAGAACCATGAGTTTCAGCAGCAAGAACTGTTTCCCTTAGTTTGGCTACAGACATCCTATCATCATGTGGTTCATTGTAGTCATAAACTATCCAACCATGGACTCTACAGTAGGGTTGGTTACATTGGCTAGGTCAACCTAAGGCACTTCTAGCACAACCTTTACCCTTTCTTTCCTCCTTGCACCACCTCCCGATGCAGTAACACCGCTTTCAGCAACATGCTTTTCATGATCTCCAGACATCTTTCTTCTCTTCTTCTTCTTCTTCTTCTTGTTCTGTATAACCAGAGTGACCATAAGATATACAGGAGGATACCAAAACATACTCAAATCCTTGTCCTATGTCCTTGTAGACTCAGTTAACCTATAGCTCTGATACCACTATATTGTGACGACCATCACCACACAAAAAGAGATTACTCAAAACAAAGTGCGAAATTACCATTAACAACAATATTACCACAAAATAGGGTAAATTAAAACCATTTGCAATTCAATATTTCAAGAACAAGTATTTTATTAAAAAGCCTTCAACTCAGGCCATCTGTATTCTATATATGCGAAAAGATGTTACGTATGATGTTTAAAGACAGTCAACCACAATTATTACATATCTCTACCTATTTAAATGTACATACATTCACCACTCAATGCCAAAATATGTGTCTTGATATATAAAATAACAAATCTCCCCAAAGACCCAAAAGTATAGGGACGACACATAGGATTCTATAATAGAACTCTAGCAGCAAATATAACCTCTAACAATTACTTCTCAACTTGTTGTTCAACACCGATACCACGAATTCAACCTCCTTGTCCACGACAACCTAAATAGTTGTGGAACCCATAGGGTGAGACCTAACATCCGAGTGAGAGATATAACTCTTCACCAACATCTATTATAAGCATGGGAAGATACTAGAGTAGATCAATAAAGCAGTAAATACTGGTTAAACAATTTAAGTAATTGCAACTGAGTAGTAAAGTAATTTATGCTTTTAGAAGGAATATAAAGAACATATATAACTATTATAAACTAAATCGTACAATAAATAAGGCATGGGTTCATTCAGTGTGATTTGTATTGACCCTAATCAAATATACTACATGGATGCATTATAACTTTTATTATTATGCCCTGAGGATTTGAGTCGACCACTCAAATCCATCCGACCACAACTAAGTCAAAATCAGCACCATACAAGATCAATGGAAGAGTCAGACTCCATGATCATCACTAGCACTACTCCGTAAGTTTGAGTCTGCAACTGTAACGTCCTCAAAATCTTAAAGCTATCTTTGATCCTCAATATGAAACCCTAATTTGCCAATTAATGATTTCATCTATCAAATAGAATCTAATGTGACCTGTATATCCCAAATGTGATGAATTATTACCTTAACCTCAAATTTTGGGTTAGCCAAGTCACTAAGAAAAGGGTAACTCCAATAATCTCACCTTTAGTTAATATATGCATTAAGATAATGGCCCATATGAAGTTGATGAACAAAAGTTAATGAAAACGTAAATCTATTTGGATAGGGAGACTCTAGATGTCCTAATTACCTTGTGGTTCAAATTTGGAGTCAATAGGGCTTCATTTGACCCTTCAAATCAATTAGGGATGTTTGCATATAGTTTGAATGATAAATCAATCGATTATTTAAATGTCATGTTGTTTAAGCCTATTTTCTATTTTTATTAGCGTTTCATGTGAACACAACCCTTATCGTGTTAGACTCCGACTCACAGAGTCATTCGTGACCTGGGAGGGTATCTCCCTCACCCGGTGTCCTCAGGTTGCAGGACTCTATAGGGGCATGAATCCATGCGCTTCCCGATCTCTCATTTAGATACACATTAACACGTTCGGACCCCCTTTTCACCATACTCGTGACCTGGCGGACCCGGAGAGCCCGAATTCCATAGGGTTTCTCACCCTAGAGATCCTAGATGAGGAAGGGACTTTGTTCCCTCCCCTATTTTCACCTTTGTGGGTCCCTCTCGCCACTTAGACCACTAAAACTATAAAAGGACCCCTTAAAATCGATACGCACCCACAGAGGAAAATAAAGTACCAGCCACTTCACCCTATAGTACCCTCGCCCTGACCAACCCTACTACGATTGCTTTTATTGTCTACCTAGAGCTTGCCCTGAGGGTGTTGCCATTCACAAACTTGGGAAGATCAGTTTAAACGATCCAGTGAGACTCCAAGTATATTTGTCGGCCTTCTCCTTAGACTAGATTAAGGTATTTTCCCTATCTGTTTTTCTCCCTTTTCATGCTTAGTTTTGCCACTTTGTACACCATAGACGATTTCTAAGTTTGGGTCTAGCCACGCCAGGGTTCTAACCTCCTTCAACCACCAGAAGGTCTAGGGAATCTACATATTTGTTTGGTTTCTCTTGCAAATTTCTCGACAACCTTCCCCTTCTCTGTTCTCTTTCTGTTTTTGCCATGATGAGGGCAAGATCCTTGGCTTTAGGCCACCTTGTGCCTTCTTCTTTAGCTTGACAGGTTCAGAAGGCAATGGTGACGTTTCTCGGCACCTTGGATTCCCAAAAAAAAGTTGAATCCATGGTTTTGGGTTTCGATCTCCTGTTGTGTGCTCGTCAGGTTGCAGACCGAAGAAGAAGGAACATGGCGTTCATTTTCCAATCTTTCCCCAATGACGATTTTAGTTTCTCTCATACCAGTAAGGGTAAAATAGGTATTTTGGTCACCAACTTTATGTTGAATGTTGGTCTGCCCCAGTGAGGCCCCTTGGTTTGCACGACCGGCCCTGATTGGGCCAACTAGGTATGGGCCCCAGGCCTATGTGGATTTTCTATGATTTCTAATTGACTGAATATTTGAAAATTCACAGTAAATCAGAGGATGATCAGAAATATACCCAAAAATACTCGTTGGAAAGATTTTTAGATAAGGAAGTCGATTTTTAGGATTTCAAACCCTAATTCAGTCATGTCTAACCATTTTTCCCTAAAATACCCAAATTAGGGTTTAGGATATACTTAAGGTGATAATTAATATACAACATGTTAATTTTAGGAACATAGGATTTGATCAAGATCAGGGATACTAAGTTAGGATCTATCTTGCTCTAGGTAAGCGGGTCATGCCACTATGCATATATATCTTGGATGAATGGTTTGTTATTTATGCTTTAAATTCCAAGTTGATAAATGAAATTTAGATAATCATGATGCCTCAGATTTTATTATTGCATGTTGTTTGCTATAATCATAAAGTCTTATGTTTATCACTTATGCTCATTAATTTAATGCTATGATCAAGTAATGATTAAGACATTGAAGAAAGAGTCATGTAACTCATGTAATGTTAATATCAAGATTAACAGGGATAATTCCCATGATGATTAAGATAATGTACTTAAGTTGTAAATTGTTCCTCATTATATAATTTTGTCTTTATGGCATTGATGAGCACTTTGGTGCAACTAAGATGAGCCTTAACCAGTCTGATGAGCATTTTGGTGCAATTATTGGATGAGGACAATTTACATTGATGGCAAGATAAGAACAATGATGTTAATTATTAAGTTAAGAGAATTAAGTAACTTATTATATGTTTCTCACAATAATGAACCTTTATGATCATTATGGGCTTCCTAGCAATGATGGGCTTTTCGAGCATGATGTGCCCCATGTGGGCAGTGATGGAGAGAATGCATATAGTAATGTTTCTTAATTCATTGATGTAATGAAATCTAAAGCATAATGAGAATTCTTAATGTTAAATCATGTCAAGTTTATTTCAGTTCAAGTACATGCTTATTTTCAGTTCTTATAGCATTCATAGTGTCGTTGACTTATGTTGTTGCTTTCTTTGGCATGGTCGCGGGACGAGATGTCCCTAGATAAAGGAGCAAGAGGGATTTGAAGTGAGTCTTCAAGTGTAGCTGATTCAAGGAGACTTTAGCTTCGTGGGGTGCCATCTACCACTCCATAGATTATCTAGTTTAATTTATTCCATGTTTTAGATTTTCTTAGACTGAATGTATTAGACTTGAGATCAAGTTCAGACAATTTATGTTTTCCATTTCAAAGAACAATGTATGAATCTCTATTTTGATTTAATGCACGGTGTTTCATTTATCTTGTTGCAATGTATATAATGTTTTGTAACATTCCTTCAAGCCAAGCGATCCATGTTATGGACAACATAGAGTTTTCTTCAGCTGTCGTGTATGTGCTTGGAGGGGCGTTACAACAACACCGTGACATAACAATCAAACTACAAAGACAACAACTTGTAGTCAAATCTACATTCCTGTAGAAATAGCAACTCATAGTTAAAGCTATGATCTTGTAAAACAACTAGTCTGTCTTGGTACATGGCACAACTCTAGAGAACAATCTCATACATGGTCATTCTATAATAAAACATTAAACTACTATTTCAACAATTTTAAGGATATAGGGAGTTACCTCCACTGATACCTCACATATTCAACAATATGCACTCCAAGTTTCTCTTAGGGAGTTACTCATTTCACCATCCAGCTATATACTGACACTGAAGATGAATCTATGATATAGGGCACGATTAGTATTTCAATTCATTAGGCATTCCAATTGGGTGTCTTTAAGTGCATCAATCAAGTTACAACATATTATCCCTACACAAATTATACAAAATCAAGGTAGGATGAAACTTCAAAAGATATAAAATGTATATAGTGAGAACTTGTCATCATCACATGACACTTATATTACTTCCTCTCATAATGTCATTAATAATAACACATCACTATGGGACATCAATCTCTCAATCACATCGCTGGAGAATTTCACCTCAAACTGTGCTCAAGGCACTTGCTAGATTATTAGACTCATTCATATAAATCCTACACAAATGATACCACATTATATCTCAGAAGTGTTCATAATCACCTCACCGTATTATATAAGGTTCACCATATCACTTACATTGATATGCCCTTCATTTCACTTATAGAGTTAGTGTTACATAATTTGGAGAGAGAAAACACTATTATGAAATACAATCTTCAATTAAAGTGAACATATATATCACATGGTCACATGATTAGGGTTAGGGCTCGTACAAAGTCAATTGGGGTTTCAGAACATTACTCAACCGCTAACCCTAATTCCAAAACCTCCCACTTTAATGGAGAGCATTAGGGTTAAGGAATATTGTTAATGATTAGCCAATTATAATTATTTCATCATGTGAAGGGCGTTACAATATATAAAGTCCATGTACATGTCTAAGTGTATAAATCATTTCTCACACAAGAAGGTATCATGACTTGCATGCATGCAACATGTGACTCTACCAGCAACGTGTGCAGCAACTCCTTGATCTGCAAGACATGTAATGTGTATTGGTCGCAACACGTGCAAGGTCGTCTCACCCGCAATGTATGCAAGACTGTCTTGCCTCATATTTCCCGCATCACGTGCATAGATAATCTCAGTTGTGACACATGCAACTCAATCTCAGTCCCGATGCTTGCAGCTCAGTCACAATCACGAGGCTACACTGCAATCAGTTAAGCATGCAACAACCATCCCTTTGTGCTGATAAGTTCTAATCAACCATCTATGCATGGTTTCTACCCAAGGAAGGACAAAGGATATATTGACCTCATGTTAGCCCTTTTCACAACATCTGAAAAGATTCAAACATGTCAAGACAACTTATTATCATCAAAGAATATCAATTGTTGATGGGGAGATTAACACTCTAGATCATGGTTCTCATCAACACATATACTTGTTCATGGAATGTTATCAAAAGGATTATGTATGAAGAGAGAAAACCAATATTCTTATGCATGTTATCATCCTTAAAACCTTATGTATTTGTAGTAACAAACCATATATTAGGTGTTACAATTCTATAGATGATTAGTTAAAGGAGAACATCAATATTGTCCTCACCATAAAATTGGGTGGATAAAAAGTTAGAGTTTTTAGGAAGAGCAATCCTTCAAAAAATACTACAAGATTAAACCTAAAACATATTATTTAATCTATCATCAAGAACACATTTTTAACAGGTAGAACAACAACATATGATTAGATCTAAGATGCTAGTAATAGATGGGAAAAGAGTTATAAAACCCACCTGATTTAGAGAGAAACAACCTCCCAAGATTCAACCTCCAATATCTTCAACCAAACTCCAACACCTCGGCCAAAGATCACCTCAAGAAGAGAAAGAACCCATGGTCACCATAGAGTTAAAGAAAGGGGGAAAATAGTTCTTGGCCGAACCAAGAAAGGAAGGGGAAAAAGAAAGAATCGTATTTTCACTCAGTTTCACCATGACAATCATGATCTATGACCCTTTATTAGGATATCTTCAAGAAAAACCACCATGTATGATCCATGACCAAGGAGGAAGAAGATGATGGGGATTTCATAAGAGAAAACATGATCCAATGAAAAAGATCACTTACCAAGAAAAGATTCTTTAAGAAATCACCACCAAAGAGGTTATCTAACACAAGATCTTCCTCAAGCAAGGTAGATGGGACACCAAGGCTTCAAGATCTGACCACCCTTGCTCCTGAATCTCCAAGGATGACCCAAAAGAAGAAGAAGATGTGTAGGGCCGAAAAGATTTTCTTACAAGGAAGAAATGGGGTTATATACCCAAAGGAGGAAGGAATTAAGAGATTTTGAGGTGTCAACATATTAGATCACCAGAGGACACATGTCCTACAAAGAAATAACCTTTCCTTCACCCACATGCAATGTACGATATTTTTATACTTATCCAGCAAAAATGTCATGACCAACTAGGTCAACTACCCCCTTGTCTCAACCACTACTACAGAAATGGCTTATAACGTCACTTTTAAAGGTGTTGGTTGTATAAATACACCAACACCTAAAACCTAAAGTGTCAGTTTAATAAAAAAACTGAAATCTATCTGTGAAGGGTGACTAGACACGAGTATCACTTTTATTCAGTGTCAGTTCCCTAATAATAAACCGACGCCTAAAATTAACCGCCAAATCTAAAATTTCTAGTGAAAAAAATTACCTCCAAAATTTAACATATGGCGTCGGTTATTAACTATTAAACCGAAAACGAAAGGTTATTCGCGAGACATAAATTGGGCAAATTTTGGTCGTCAGTTTTACTACAATGACCGACGCTTATGGGTTTTCCCGCATTGTTCCCGGGAAAATTTTCACACCCTTTGAGCGTCAATTTTCGAAAGAAACCGACGACTATGGTCATTAATTGGAATAATTTTTTTAATCGGCATATGTAGATAGATGTCAGTTTTTTTGTAGTAAAAACTGACAACTATCATTGAGAATAGGTGTCAGTGTGTTTGGAGAACCGACGCCTTTAGTTTTATGTGTAAGTTTTTTTGAATAACCGACGCCTATTGTTAACTTAATAGCACCCATGCGAGCCAGGCTCTCTTCCCCCTTCTCTGTTTCATCGATTCTGTGCGCGCTTAGGTCTGGAGAATTTCACCTCTGGTTGCCGCCTCCGCCGCCATTCCTTGCTCCTCTGATCGCTATCTCTGCCGCTGTTCGTTGCTCTGGGTGCCGCCATTCCTTGCTCCTCTGTGCATCAGTGCCTTCTCCTGCTCTTCGGTCGGCCGCCACCCTTCTTTGCTAGCTCCGACGCATGAGCCTACTCCTGCTCCTTCTCCTACTCGTCGTGGTTCGCGCGTTGCTCTGGCGCCTGCCCCTGCTCTCCAAGCCGTTGCTTTCCTACCCAGGTAGGCCGCTGCACTTCTTTTTCCTCCACCTCTTCTTTTTCCTGCTCCCTCTCCTTACCAAATGGATTACAGCAAGGCCACGACCGTGTGGGCTGGTCACAGCCGTGGCTGTGTTGGCCGACCACGGCCGTGTTGCCCTTAGGCAACACGGCCGTACTGGCCAGCACGGCCGTGGCCAGCCCACACGGTCGTGGCCTTGCTTTTATCCATTTGGTAAGGAGGGAGCATGATAGATTTGCAATTGAATACTAATGCTTGACCTGATTCTGTAAATTTTGATGCATGTTGAATTAAGATATTAAAACCCTAATACACATTTCACCATAATCTTGAATTAACTATATTGCTGAAATCTTGTGATCAATCTATGTAAGATATTAAAACCCTAATGTTAAATCTATGAATTTTGTAGTGATGTGTCACCCTAACATCTACATGAATCTCGATTGTATGATGTAGATTGATGATAATGCATGAGCTAGTTTGAAATTTTGAAATCAATTATGAATCTCTCCATCCCTAGGTCAGACTAATTTATGTGTAATCTTTATCTTGATGATGAACATGCATGGACACTCGAAATGTTGAAATCAATGTTATAGAATGATAACACATGTATTTGTTGGCCTAGAAACCCATCCAATATTTACTCATTAGGAGTAAATCTTGGATAGTCCCCCATTTGGGACTATTCTTGAACACCTAATCTCACTTAGGATGTAAGTGTATAATGTGTATTTGGTTTTCACAAAAATTCCGATAGCATTTCCCCATTTGTTCTCTAAGTACATATGTACTTGGAGAGCAACAGGGAAATGCTGCCGAAATTTTCTTGAAAACCCAATACACATTATACACTTACTAGTGAGATTAGGTGTTCAAGAATGGGATAGGTGGTACACGTTTATTATATATAAGAATGACAACACATGTATTTGTTGGCCTAGAAACCCGTCCATGATTTACTCATTAGGAGTAAATCTTTGATAGTCCCCGGTTTGGGACTGTTCTTGAACACCTAATCTCACTTAGGATGTAAGTGTATAATGTGTATTGGGTATTCAAGAAAATTTCGGCAGCATTTCCCCATTTGTTCTCTAAGTACATATGTACTTGGAGAACAGTGAGGAACTGCTGCCGAAATTTTCTTGAAAACCCAATACACATTATACACTTACTAGTGAGATTAGGTGTTCAAGAATGGGATAGATGGTACACATTTATTATATATAAGAATGACAACACATGTATTTGTTGGCCTAAAGTTTTAACCATGCAAAAACACTAATCTGTTAACCCTAGACCCTAATCTTATTGTAATATATACTTGTTTTCTCTTTGATCATAGAATGGATAGATCATGGATGTCCATTCGCAATCACTGCACCCCAGAGTTTATATCTGGTCTTGACCACTTTATTAGATTTTCCAAGGAACATAGGAAACAACCTGGAGATAGGTTCTACTGTCCATGTAGGCATTGCGGTAACAACTTGAAAATCAACACTGGTGATGAAATCAAAAGTCATGTCATGTGGAACAGGATTATACAAGGCTATACATAATGGCACTAGCATGGAGAGATTTCAAACCTGAAACCAGTGGATGTCGATAGTAGTGCTTGGGTGGAAGAAGAAATTGCCTCCGATGACATAGATGTGAATGAACCAGTTCCATTAGACATCATTGATGTGATGCTGGATAGTTGTGGGGTAGAGCACACCAATCCACCTCCCATTTTTAGAAACATTGTGCATGATGCTGAGATATCATTATACATAGGCTGTACTAAGTTTACAAAGCTTAGTGCTGTGTTGAGATTTTATAAGATGAAAGCTAACAATAGATGGAGCGACAAAAGCTTCACGTCATTGTTGTCTTTGTTGAAAGAAATGCTTCCTGAAGGAAATGAGCTGTCAATCTCAACATACCAGGTAAAGAAATTATTGTGCCCAATGGGAATGGATGCCAAGAAGATACACGCATGCCCGAATGATCATGTATTATTACAAAAGGACTATGTGGATTTGAAAGATTGTCCAAAATGTGGTGCGTCGCGGTATAAATTGACGACTTCGGGGGAGTCCAAAACTAGTTCTCCTTCCAAGGTGATGTGGTATCTACCTATAATATCACGGTTTCAATGCTTATTTGCCAATCCGATAGATGTGATGAATTTGAGGTGGCATGCAGATGTTAAGAAAAATAATGATGGGTTCCTACGACATGCGTCTGATTCCCCACAGTGGAAGAAGATTGATCTATTGTACCCTAAATTTGGTGAATAAATCAGGAATCTAAGACTTGGGCTTTGTACAGATGGGATGAATCTGTACGGGACATTGAACAACCAACATAGCACTTCGCCAGTCATGCTTGTTATATACAATCTTCCTCCCTGGCTGTGTATGAAAAATAAGTGCGTAATGCTGTCGTTGTTGATATCGGACCCTAAATAACCTAGAAATGATATCGATGTTTATCTTGAACCTCTGATTGACGACTTAAAGAAACTCTAGGGTGAAGGTGTGATGAACTATGATGCTTCACAAAGAGAGACATTTGGTTTACATGCTATGTTGTTTTGCACTATTAATGACTTTCTAGCATATGGGAATTTGTGTGGATATAGCGTCAAAGGAGCTAAAGTGTGTCCTATATGTGAAGAGAACACTGATTCAACAAGACTAAAACATGGTGGTAAGACTGTATATCACGGTCATCGAAGGTTTCTAACAAAATTCCATCTGTATCGTAGGAAGCACAAAGCATTCAATGGATTGAATGAGGAACATAGTGCACCTAAACCTATACCAGGGGAGGTTGTTTATGAAAGAGTAAAAGACTTTGTCAATGAATTTGGTAAGAGATCACAATGTACTATTGCCACACAGAGTGACAAATCTTTATTCAAGAAGAAGTCAACATTTTGGGATCTTCCTTATTGGAGTTCTTTGACAGTCAGGCATTGTATCGATGTCACGCACGTTGAGAAAAATGTCTGTGATAGTGTCATTGGTACTTTGTTGAATATACCAGGTAAGACTAAAGATGGGATAAAATCTAGACTGGACCTACGTGAAATAGGAATAAGGTCAGAATTAATAGAATTACATGAAATGGAAAATTGGAGAACATACTTACCTCCCTCTTGTTACACATTGTCTAGAAAGGAGAAGAAAGCTTTTTGTGAATGTTTCGTAAATGTTAAGGTGCCACAGGATTACTCATCCAACATCCATAGATTGGTATCAATGAAAGATCTGAAGTTGATAGGTCTTAAATCTCATGATTATCACACTCTAAAGAAACAAATATTGCCTATGGCAATTCGATCTATATTGTCAAAGCATGTAAGGTTTGCAATCACCAGACTTTGTTTCTTTTTCAACAGTCTGTGCAACAAAGTTATTGACCCTGATACTCTCGATAATTTGCAAAGAGGCATGGTTGTTACCCTATGTCAACTTGAGATGTATTTTCCTCCTTCATTCTTTGATATCATGGTACATCTTGTTGTCCACTTGACTAGGGAAGTGAAAATGTTGGGACCAATTTTCTTGCATTGGATGTATCCCTTTGAACAATACATGAGCATTTTTAAAAGTGATGTTCGAAACCGTTATCAGCCTGAAGGGAGTATTATTGAGGGTTATGTGGCGAGAGAGGTTATGGATTTTTGCAATGACTTTCTCAGTGGTAATGACACTCCTGGCAATGACAAGAATATTGAGGAGCAATTTGGCAAAGGAATTTTGGGATCACGGGTGAAAGTAATCAGCCGTGAGCAGTTGGAACAAGGTCACTTGTATATTTTACACAACATGGATGAAGTGAGTGTTTATATCGAGGAACATACCAATTTCATCAAGAAACAATATCCTCGAGCCAATACAATGTGGCTTGCTAGAGAGCATAACAAAACATTTATTAAGTGGTTTGAAGATAAAGTCTTACATCAACTATCTCAAACACCAGATGATATTAGTGAAACTATCAAATGCCTCGCCTTTAAACCAAAATTGAATGTTATGTCTTATGAAGGGTATGACATTAATGGATTCACATATTACACAAAGCACCAAGATGATTAGAGTGTCGTCCAAAACAATGGGGTCACCCTTCAAGCGTCGACTATGTATTTTGCAAGTGCAAAGGATAAGAGTCCACGTGAAGCTAAAATGTCATATTACGGTGTCATTGAAGACATATGGGAGTTTGACTACATAGATTTCAGAATTCTGCTCTTCAAATGTAATTGGGTTGAATACACCAAAGGAGTTATAATGGATGAATTGGGTTTCACTTTAGTAAACATTGAAAAGATTAGCGAGAAGGGTGAACCATTCATATTGGCATCCAACTTTAGTGAACTTTGAAACGATGTATGAGCGTTTTTAAAAGTGATGTTCGAAACTATTATCGGTCTGAGGGAGTATTATTGAGGGTTATGTGGCGAGAGAGGTTATGGATTTTTGCAATGACTTTCTCAGTGGTAATGACACTCCTGGTAATGAAAAGAATATTGAGGAGCAATTTGGCAAAAATTTGTAGGGGTTGAAGCCATGCCATCTAAAAAGTAAAGAATTTGTCGTTGTAGAGGTGTCAGCTTATCCATCCCTACCAGGGGAAATGTTTCATGGGTCTCCATTTCTAGCTGGTTGGGATCATGTGAGCTCGGTACATATATTCCCCAATTGGATGGATCTTCCATTGCAATATGCCCACCCAAATTGTGAAACGCTTGGTGAGGCAGAAGGTGGAGTGATATTTTGGCCAAAAGTAGGTGTCCTCTATACTAAAACTGTATGGTAAATTTACATTACGTTAAATTGTTTGTGTGTGTATATGATGTCAATTGATCTGAAATTATATATATACAGGTTAAAAAGAAGACACCCAGAGCATCTAGGCCTCCACCTCCACCTCCTACATTACCAAGTTGGGTTCTACAGGACCTACCTATCCCGTTAGGTCCTAATTGTAGGGGTATGGCAATATGGGTAGGCGAACATGATATAAATTGCCCTATAACTATTTCTATAGATGCGGATGCTGTAGGTCAATCATACGAAAGCAAACTATTTATATAAGATATTTTGGAGTTGTTTCGATATGATTGGATGAATACATCTGTGATAGAGCTATGGATAAGGTGAGATCTTCTTTATACATCCATATACCTTGTGTAGGATCTGGTGATCTGGTTTCTTATTTATTAATGCATACATAATACATGTTTTGTAGCTTCTTTGACAAGATATGTGCAGATTTTTCATTTGAACATGTAGGATTTTTGATTCCATCTTTGATTAGTCTAGTAGCTAAAGACCCTCCGTCAGTTCAAGAATATTGTTGTGATGCTTTTACAAATTTTGCTCAAAATAATAAGACAGTGATAATAGCTCCATTCAATGTGGAGTAAGTTTACTTTGCTTATCATTTGGACTTACAAAAATTATATTTTTATTGTGGATTTTGAGTTATTAATTTTTAACTTTTTTACCTCTAGTGGTATGCATTGGGAGTTACTAGTTATTGTCCCTGATACATTCACTATCTATTATCTAGATCCTAAGGGGACTAAATTGAATTCAAAATATGGACACACAATGAAAATGGCATTATTCTGGTGAGAAATATTTCATTTTCATACCCGTTAACATATGTTATTACATTACTATTTAATTATGCAATATACTATGTTACATTAACATGTAGGGGTTTAGATGAGTTCAAAAAGGTTGGAGGAAAGGTCCCCAGGAAAAAGAACCAGCCAATATTTTGGAAGAACATGGAAGTAAGTTCCCGACTGCAATGTATATATTATTTATGTGAACAGTGCTTAATTAGTTGTATTTTTTAATATTTTGTATGTTTCAATTTATAGTGTGCTACACAAGACAACGTATGGGCATGTGCATACTATGTGATGTGATTTATGCACATAATTATCAAATATTCCGCAGTGGACATCGATACCATTCCTGAGGTATTATAAATAGTCTCATTAGATAATATTAAATATATCAATCTTATTTATATATTATTAATTATATATATGCATCATTATCTTTGCAAGTGTTTAAAACTGACCACACTACAGGAAAGGCCTTACCAGATGTACATGCTCCCTGTACGACGGAAGAAATAAATGATGTAAGAGAAGAATGAGCAACAACCATACAAGTAGTGGGGGTTTTAAAATATAATTGGGATGGTGATAGCGAATAATGACTAAAGAATGATATTTTGTAAATAAATTTCTGAATTATAATATGTGTGAATGTTTCTACATGTCTGAATGTTTCTACATGTGTCTGAATGTTTATACATGTGTGAATGTGAAAATGAATGAAACTGATGGCTGCTATATGAATGTTTCTACATGTGTGAATGTGAAAATGAATGGAACTGCAAATTGCTATATGAATGTTTCTACATGTGTGAAAATTGAATGGAACTATAGGTTGCTAAATGTGTGAAAATTAATGTTGTTAATTTTGCAGGTTTGTGGTCTGTTGTTGGCTGATATCAATGGATGTCGTAAAACGTGCAGTTCATAACTGAACTACAGATTTCTCATCCTATGACCAGCCACAGCAGACCTGCAGACTGATAAGAAAAAAAACATGAAATTGGCGTCGGTTATTTATTTAAAACTGATGAAAAATGATTACAGCGGCGGATAAATAATTATAATCGACGCCTAATGCATGTGATGTGGCATCAGTTATCAATAATAAACTGACGCTGATGGTTCTGGCGTAAGTTTCCCTACTAGTAACCAACGTCAATTTCCCTAATGAGGCCATACACCACGGTTGTGCTAGCCAACACGGTCGTGGCAGTGGGCCAGACACCACAGTTGTGCTGGCCAACACGACCATGGTAATGGGCCAGACAACACGGCCGTGCTGGCCAGCACGACCGTGGCAGCGGGTGAGATGGCGTCGGTTATCACTAATAAACCAATGCTGATAGTGCCCCAGATGGCACCCTTTCTGTGGCACGAAGGTTTATGGCGTCGATTTCAAAACTAATAACCAACGCCTATACCCCCATGTTGGCACGTTTTTGGTGGCGCGCGAAGGGTTGTCCAAACCGATGCCTAATAGTTGGCCTTTTAGTGGCGCCCACATAGGTGTCACATTAAAACTGACGCTAAAGGCCTGAAATAACCGACACTAAAGGCCGGTTATGTACTAGTGAACTGAGACACCTACATCATTTTTTTCTCATTCAAGACACATCCTTATACATGTCTAGGTCGAAAACCTAAGTCATATGTGTACTTGGTTGAGACACTAGAAGACAAGGTATTTTGACCCACCCCTCTCAAGGATGTCTAGGTCACAACCACACACCCAAGACATGTGTTTTAGTCATGAACCTCACCAAAAGTGGTGTAGTGGTCTTGACATCAAACCCTAACATAGTCACCATATCAAACAAACCCTAAAATCACCATGAAATGTCATATCACCATACATAATTCCAACAAGGTGCCTCATTGCATAATGTAACATACTAGATCTAGAACCCTACCCTAGAACTTTGACCTTTTGGGTTTGATCAAACAAGTTTGAGGTTAGTGTGACCATAATAATATAATGCATGTAATCTAATATGTCATATAATTCATTTGGTAATAATAAAATGTTAAATAACTTAATTACATGCATAATATAGTTAATGGGCCTCTAATGGGCCATATGACATAACCCATGTAAGAAAGCCTCAAAATAAATAATAGACTTCAAATTTGTAATCAACATATTAAAATAAGCCTACACGTAAATTTTCATTTAATTTGGTCCACCTTGAAATAATATGGTAAGTTAGGAGAGAGAAATTGCCTAAAAGGTGTAATTAATAAATAAATATAATAATTGACTTTAAAAGAGGAAAATAATCTTAGATTCGTGATTTACATAATAAATATAGTCTTTGGGTGAATTTTTATTCAATTTAGAGAAAGTTTGCTTAAAAGATAAAATTAGGAGAGAGAAAGTATGAAGAACCTTCAAAATATTAAATAAATATTCAAACAACTCCAATATGTAAAATTGATTGCAAATTCGTATCCACCCATTAAATTTGACTTATGGGTTAAGTTTCATAAAATTTGGGTAATCCTAAAGCCATTAATGAAGGAGGAAAGAGAATATATTAATTGATTTATTTGACACATTAAAAGTTCTTAAAAGGAAAATCTAATTTTATATTCGGAATCTACATGCTTTAATTAGCCTCTGTGCAAACTTTTACCTAATTTGGAGTTTATTTGCACCCTCAAAAAAGGAGAGAGAAAAAATGGAAATGAATTAAATATACCACTTTATTCAAATCCCATTTCGAATAAGATTTTAGTTTAATTAATTGTCACGCGCCTTCTTTTCTTGCTTGGATCATGGACCGTTGGATTATCGATCCAACGGCGGGAAAACTTTCTTCTACCCCACGTTAGTTTTTGAAAAGCAGTAGTTGTATGCGTGAGATTGGTTCCAAATTTCTCCCTCATTTTTCCACCATTGCTCAAGATTTTTGTTGCATTGGTTTCCTTATAAGATTCCGTACGTTTCCATGTCCCACTCGAGATCTATCATTAAGTGTCGAAGTTTTCCCTAATTCCTTCTCTCCAAGCTTTTCAGTCCAACCACTTCTTGCCGCACCCTCAACCACATCTATAAATAATCATACCCCAAGTTGTCTCAACACATGTACGATGATTCTCTTCAGTCAATTGATCGAGTTCTTGCATATGTGCGTGTCGGCGAGCAGTTTTTGGATCTTACTTTGCGGCACTTATAGCTCCCTCCCCTTGCCACCTTCGACCGAATTGAAGGTATGACCAGCTTCGTCTTCGCTTAAGATTTCTTCCAATATCTTCATCACGAAGTTTTGTCGTGTATTTTGAATTTACTCAATATTTCCGCCTAATGTTCTTCCGTTGGTGTGGGGGCGCGAGGAAGAAGATAACCAAGTTGTTTTTACCGCTTGCCCTTTGCTCTTCGTTTCTGACCTCTTTGCCTCACGCGGGGGTACCGATGTACTTTCTTGTTGTTTGACTTGCGTCACTGACCACAGCTGGTTAGGCACAGGTCGCTGACTTGGCACAGCATGATTGGGCCAAGTCATGCACCTATCTCTCTCTCTCTTCACTTGCGATCGATTTTGCTGACATGGAATTTTCTTATTGGTCGGTGCTTAAAAATTGATAAATAATTATCAGGTGATCCGAAAATTAAAGAAAAATATGTTTTGAAATCAGAAAAATCTAAGCTATCCAATGGCACTAATCTTATTGCCTAAATCTTATGTTAATAATATGTGGTTTTTCATTGTTTAATCATAATGGATAATAATTTGTAAAAGTCATAACTAATTATCTATAAGTCAGAAAAATATAATAAAATATGTTTTGGAATCCTAATGACATATACTAAAATATGGTAAGGTTTTGGAAACCTAATTCACTCATAATAAAAAGGTGGTTTTTAGGGTTTATGAAATTAATATAAAACCTAACCCTAATTTCACATATATGCTAAATAGGTGTTTTGGAAGCCTAGGCTTGGACCTAGAAGTGGCTTTGGATCTCTTTGGCTCTGAAGTTGAGGTATGTTTGCATCCCTGATTATTCTTCTTGAGCAATTATCCTTTTTTATTCTTTCTCTTGGTCCTATGGACAATAGCCTATACACATTGCCCTTATCTTTTGATATCATGGTTCATGTGAACTACCTTTTATTTGTTATTGATCTTGTAATCATGGATATTCTCTTGGAATCTTATCTTTTTGTCTTGGTGCAAATTGGACTTTTGATACTATATACCCACTGTGATGTGGATTTTACTTGTTGATATATGCACACTATGATGTGGATGTTTATATGTTTGTGTTATCCATTGTGTGATGGCAACCTTGATAATTCTGACTATACTTTTCTACTTTCCTCTACATTAACATGCTATGTGATTCAGTAGCACTAGAGTAGTGTAATTACATTGGTTTTGTCTCATTATGCAACATGGCAACATTGTGATATATTTGGGATGGAGGATGTGGGATTTCCTATACTCGGGAAGGATTTGTGATTCCTGGCCCATGTTATATGTATATTTGGATGGTGGATGTGTGATTCCCCATGCCAGGGCAAGATGTGTGATTCTTGGCCCATGTCCCACCAGGTTCAAGATGTGTGATTCTTGACCGCCATTGTTATTTATATTGTTCTTGGGCTATGTTTATCTCACATGCATGCAGGTTGATGATGATATGTTCTTTGTTTCCCACCATGGTAGTGGATGTTTATATTGATAGCACATAATTATTATTTGTTGGTTATGGCAAGTATCCCTTTTGTTATGATCTTTTCTCCTGATTCGCGAATGGGTAGTCCTTATCTCTTGAATGGGAAGTGTTTTATTTTGATGTTCCTTATTCTTTATAAATTGCTCAATTTGATTTTTAGTATGCACATACCAGGCTTTACTGATGTCTCCTTTTGTTTCTCTTTTGCTGGGGTATGCTTCCAACCCTAGGAGGAAGACTTGGATGCATGACATGGTGACCTGGACTTAGTTTGTGATGTTGAAGCTTGGAGACAATCTTGAGGTGGTTTAGATTTCCTCTACATGGATCCTTATGATGTAAGTTTGTTAACCTTTATTTTATAATTGAATATAGTCATGTTTTTCTTCCGCTGCTATACATTGGTCTTTTGATTACCATTATATAAAGATTTGAAAATTTTACACCCACTCCATCACACCTTTTGAGTGTGTTTGGATTGGAGGTTCTATTGTTCAAATTTTTAGTAAGGAAGTGGTTTTACTTCTTTACAGCATGGTATCAGAGCCCATGGTAGTCGGAATCGACTATTTCAATTTTGTCTCCCTATAGAACCCTTGACTTTGCTAGATAGCTCTAAGTGATATGTTGACCCCAGATTAGATCAATGATGATCTTTTGTGCAATAAGGTTTGGTTTGAGGATGAGAATATGTTAGGAGATCTTAATATGGAAATATTGTGACTTGGTTTCTCACTTTGATTTTGGGCCCTAAATTTCAGTTTTCAATCGTAAAAGTTTTTCACAACAAATTATTTTCCATATACTACTACATGTACAAAATAAAATGTTCTGTCTGATTTATCGATGTTTTCTTGAACTAAGTCACAATGAAGAGAAACTATAGTTTGAGTAGAATCTAACCCTGGCTTTATGACTAGGATTGATATAATGGTTTAGTTGACTTACCCTATGACTTTTTGATCTTCATGTAGGGTTGATAGGTTAGAGACACAAGGACCTAAAATCTCAACCCTAGATGGTGAGTTATAGTTGGATACATGAGAAACATAAATCTCTAAAACTTTCACAACTAAGAGATGTGGGTAGCTCTAAAACGTTTTTAGTTTGACTTGTTAGGTTGAACCCTTTAAGGGGTGGAGAATAGTTAGTTGTTGATGTTTTGATCTATAGATTTCGAGGATGAAATCCTTTTAAGGGGTGGAGTGTTGTAACATACTAGATCTAGAACCCTACCCTAGAACTTTGACCTTTTGGGTTTGATCAAACAACTTTGAGGTTAGTGTGACCATAATAATATAATGCATGTAATCTAATATGTCATATAATTCATTTGGTAATAATAAAATGTTAAGTAACTTAATTACATGCATAATATAGTTAATGGGCCTCTAATGGGACATATGACATAACCCATGTAAGAAAGCCTCAAAATAAATAATAGACTTCAAATTCGTAATCAACATATTAAAATAAGCCTACACGTCAATTTTCATTTAATTTGGACAACCTTGAAATAATATGGTAAGTTAGGAGAGAGAAATTGCCTAAAAGGTGTAATTAATAAATAAATATAATAATAGACTCAGAAAGAGGAAAATAATCTTAGATTCGTGATTTACATAATAAATATAGTCTTTGGGTGAATTTTTATTCAATTTGGAGAAAGTTTTCTTAAAAGATAAAATCAGGAGAGAGAAAGTATGAAGAACCTTCAAAATATTAAATAAATATTCAAACAACTCTAATATGTAAAATTTATGGCAAATTTGTATCCAACCCATTAAATGTGACATATGGGTTAAGTTTCATAAAATTTGGATAATCCTAAAGCCATTAATGAAGGAGGAAAGAGAATATATTAACTGATTTATTTGACACATTAAAAGTTCTTAAAAGGAAAATCTAATTTAATATTCGGAATCTACATGCTTTAATTAGCCTCTGTACAAAATTTTACCTAATTTGGAGTTTATTTTCACCCTCAAAAGAGGAGAGATAAAAAATAGAAATGAATTAAATATACCACTTTATTCGAATCCCATTTCGACTAAGATTTTAGTTTAATTATTTGTCACGCGCCTTCTTTTCTTGCTTGGATCATGGACCGTTGGATTATCAATCCAACTGCGGGTGGACTTTCTTCTACCCCGCGTCAGTTTTTGGAAAGCAGTAGTTGTATGTGTGAGATTGGTTCTAGATTTTCTCCCTCGTTTTTCCACCATTGCTTAAGATTTTTGTTGCATTGGTTTCCTTAGAAGATTCTGTACGTTTCCATGTCCCACTCGGGATCTATCATTAAGTTTCTAAGTTTTCCCTAATTCCTTCTCTCCAAGCTTTTCGATCCAACCACTTCTTGCCGCACCCCTCAACCACATCTATAAATAATCATACCCCAAGCTGTCTCAACACATGTACAATGATTCTCTTCAGTCAATTGATCGAGTTTTTGCATATGTGCGTGTCGGTGAGCAATTTTTGGATCTTACTTTGCAGCACTTATAGCTCCCTCCCCTTGCCACCTTCGACCGAATCGAAGGTATGACCAGCTTCGTCTTCGCTTAAGATTTCTTCCAATATCTTCATCATGGAGTTTTGTCGTGTATTTTGAATTTGCCCAATATTTCCGCCTAATGTTCTTCCATTGGTGTGGGGGCGCGAGGAAGAAGATAACCAAGTTGTTTTTACCACTTGCCCTTTGCTCTTCATTTCTTGCCTCTTTTCCTCACGCGGGGGTACCGATGTATTTTTTTGTTGTTTGACTTGCGTCACTGACCACAGCTGGTTAGGCACATGTCACTGACTTGACACCACACGATTGTGCCAAGTAATGCACCTGTCTCTCTCTCTATTCACTTGCGATCGATTTTGCTGACATGGAATTTTCTTATTGGTCGGTGCTTAAAAATTGATAACTAATTATCAGATGATCCGAAAATTAAAGAAAAATATGTTTTGAAATCAGAAAAATCTAAGCTATCCAATGGTACTAATCTTATTGCCTAAATCTTATGTTAATAATATGTGGTTTTTCATGGTTTAATCATTATGGATAATCAATTGTAAAAATCATAACTAATTATCTATAAGACAAAAAATATAATAAAATATGTTTTGGAATCCTAATGACATATACTAAAATATGGTATGGTTTTGGAAACCTAATTCACTCATAATAAAAAGGTGGTTTTTAGGGTTTATGAAATTAATATAAAACCTAACCCTAATTTCACATATATGATAAATAGGTGTTTTGGAAGCCTAGGCTTGGACCTAGAAGTGGCTTTGGATCTGTTTGGCTCTGAAGTTGAGGTATGTTTGTATCCCCGATTATTCTTCTTTAGCAATTATCCTATTTTATTCTTTCTCTTGGTCCTATGGACAATAGCTTATACACATTGCCCTTATCTTTTGATATCATGGTTCATGTGAAATACCTTTTATTTGTTATTGATCTTGTGATCATGGATGTTCTCTTGGAATCTTATCTTGTTGTCTTGGTGCAACTTGGACTTCTGATACTATATACCCACTGTGATGTGGATTTTACTTGTTGATATATGCACACTATGATGTGGATGTTTATATGTTTGTGTTGTCCATTGTGTGATGGCAACCTTGATAATTCTGACTATACTTTTCTACTTGCTTCTACATTAACATGCTATGTGATTCAGTAGCACTAGAGTAGTGTATTTACATTGGTTTTGTCTCATTATGCAACATGGCAACATTGTGATATCTTTGGGATGGAGGATGTGTGATTCCCCATACCCGTGCAAGATATGTGATTCCTGACCCATGTTATATATATATTTGGATGGTGGATGTGTGATTCCCCATGCCAGGGCAAGATGTGTGATTCTTGGCCCATGTCCCACCAGGTTCAAGATGTGTGATTCTTGACCGCCATTGTTATTTATATTGTTCTAGGGCTATGTTTATCTCACATGCATGCAGGTTGATGATGATATGTGCTTTGTTTCCCACCATGGTAGTGCATGTTTATATTGATAGCACATTCTTATTATTTGTTGGTTATGGCAAGTATCCCTTTTGTTATGATCTTTTCTCTTGATACCCGATTGGGTAGTCCTTATCTCTTGCATGGGAAGCCTTTTATTTTTATGTTCCTTATTCTTTATAAATTGCTCAATTTGCTTTTTAGTATGCACATACCAACCTTTGCTGATGTCTCCTTTTGTTTCTCTTTTGCTGGGGTATGCTTCAAACCCTAGGTGGAAGACTTGGATGCATGACATGGCGACCTGGACTTAGTTTGTGATGTTGAAGCTTGGAGACAATCTTGAGGTGGTTTAAATTTCCTCTACATGTATCCTTATGATATAAGTTTGTTACCCTTTATTTTATAATTTAATATAGTCATGTTTTTCTTCCGCTGCTATACATTGGTCTTTTGATTACCATTATATAAAGATTTGAAAAATTTACACCCACTCCATCACACCTTTTGAGTGTGTTTGGATTGGAGGTTCTATTGTTCAAATTTTTAGTAAGGAAGTGGTTTTACTTCTTTACAGCATGGTATCAGAGCCCATGGTAGTCAGAATCGACTATTTCAATTTTGTCTCCCTATAGAACCCTTGACTTTGCTAGATAGCTCTAAGTGATATGTTGACCCTAGATTAGACCAATGATGATCTTTTGTGCAATAAGGTTTGGTTTGAGGATGAGAATATGTTAGGAGATCTTAATATGGAAATATTGTGACTTGGTTTTTCGCTTTGATTTTGGGCCCTAAATTTCAGTTTTCAATCGTAAAAGTTTTTCACAACAAATTATTTTCCATATACTACTACATGTACAAAAGAAAATGTTCTGTCTGATTTATCGATGTTTTCTTGAACTAAGTCACAATGAAGAGAAACTATAGTTTGAGTAGAATCTAACCCTAGCTTTATGACTAGGATTGATATAATGGTTTAGTTGGCTTACCCTATGACTTTTTGATGTTCATGTAGGGTTGATAGGTTAGAGACACAAGGACCTAAAATCTCAACCCTAGATGGTGAGTTATAGTTGGATACATGAGAAACATAAATCTCTAAAACTTTCACAACTAAGAGATGTGGGTAGCTCTAAAAAGTTTTTAGTTTGACTTATTAGGTTGAACCCTTTAAGGGGTGGAGAATAGTTAGTTGTTGATGTTTTGATCTATAGATTTCGAGGACGAAATCCTTTTAAGGGGTGGAGTGCTGTAACATACTAGATCTAGAACCCTACCCTAGAACTTTGACCTTTTGGGTTTGATCAAACAAGTTTGAGGTTAGTGTGACCATAATAATATAATGCATGTAATCTAATATGTCATATAATTCATTTGGTAATAATAAAATGTTAAATAACTTAATTACATGCATAATATAGTTAATGGGCCTCTAATGGGCCATATGACATAACCCATGTAATAAAGCCTCAAAATAAATAATAGACTTCAAATTCGTAATCAACATATTAAAATTAAGCCTACACGTCAATTTTCATTTAATTTGGACCACCTTGAAATAATATGGTAAGTTAGGAGAGAGAAATTGCCTAAAAGTTGTAATTAATAAATAAATATAATAATTGACTCCAAAAGAGGAAAATAATCTTAGATTCGTGATTTACATAATAAATATAGTCTTTGGGTGAATTTTTATCCAATTTGGAGAACGTTTGCTTAAAAGATAAAATCAGGAGAAAGTATGAAGAACCTTCAAAATATTAAATAAATATTCAAACAACTCCAATATGTAAAATTAATGGAAAATTCGTATCCAACCCATTAAATGTGACTTATGGGTTAAGTTTCATAAAATTTGGATAATCCTAAAGCCATTAATGAAGGAGGAAAGAGAATATATTAATTGATTTATTTGACACATTAAAAGCTCTTAAAAGGCAAATCTAATTTTGTATTCGGAATCTGCATGCTTTAATTAGCCTCTGTGCAAAATTTTACCTAATTTGGAGTTTATTTGCACCCTCAAAAGAGGAGAGAGAAAAAATAGAAATGAATTATATATACCACTTTATTCGAATCCCATTTCGACTAAGATTTTAGCTTAATTATTTGTCACACGCCTTCTTTTCTTGCTTGGATCATGGACCGTTGGATTATCAATCCAACGGCGGGCGGACTTTCTTCTACCCCGTGTCAGTTTTTTGAAAGTAGTAGTTCTATGCATGAGATTGGTTCCGGATTTTCTCCCTCATTTTTCCACCATTGCTCAAGATTTTTATTGCATTGGTTTCCTTAGAAGATTCCATACGTTTCCATGTCCGACTCGGGATCTATCATTAAGTGTCGAAGTTTTCCCTAATTCCTTCTCTCCAAGCTTTTCGGTCCAACCACTTCTTGCCGCACCCCTCAACCACATCTATAAATAATCATACCCCAAGCTGTCTCAACACATGTACGATGATTCTCTTCAGTCAATTGATCGAGTTTTTGCATATGTGTGTGTTGGCGAGCAGTTTTTGGATCTTACTTTGTGGCACTTATATCTCCCTCCCCTATCCACCTTCGGCCGAATTGAAGGTATGACCAGCTTCGTCTTCGCTTAAGATTTCTTCCAATATCTTCATCACGGAGTTTTGTCGTGTATTTTGAATGTACCCAATATTTCCGCCTAATGTTCTTCCGTTGGTGTGGGGGCGCGAGGAAGAAGATAACCAAGTTGTTTTTACCGCTTGCCCTTTGCTCTTCGTTTCTGGGCTCTTTGCCTCATGCGGGGGTACCGATGTACTTTCTTGTTGTTTGACTTGCGTCACTGACCACAGCTAGTTAGGCGCAGGTCGCTGACTTGGCACCACACGATTGGGCCAAGTCATGCACCTGTCTCTCTCTCTCTCTCTCTTCGCTTGCAATCGATTTTGATGACATGGAATTTTCTTATTGGTTAGTGCTTAAAAATTGATAACTAATTATCATATGATCCGAAAATTAAAGAAATATATGTTTTGAAATTAGAAAAATCTAAGCTATCCAATGGTACTAATCTTATTGCCTAAATCTTATGTTAATAATATGTGGTTTTTCATGGTTTAATCATAATGGATAATAAATTGTAAAAATCATAACTAATTATCTATAAGACAGAAAAATATAATAAAATATTTTTTGGAATCCTAATGACATATACTAAAATATGGTATGGTTTTGGAAACCTAATTCACTCATAATAAAAAGGTGGTTTTTAGGGTTTATGAAATTAATATAAAACCTAACCCTAATTTCACATATATGCTAAATAGGTGTTTTGGAAGCCTAGGCTTGGACCTAGAAGTGGCTTTGGATCTGTTTGGCTCTGAAGTTGAGGTATGTTTGCATCCCCGATAATTCTTCTTGAGCAATTATCCTATTTTATTCTTTCTCTTGGTCCTATGGACAATAGCCTATACACATTGCCCTTATCTTTTGATATCATGGTTCATGTGAACTACCTTTTATTTGTTATTGATCTTGTGATCATGGATGTTCTATTGGAATCTTATCTTGTTGTCTTGGTGCAAGTTGGACTTTTGATACTATATACTCACTGTGATGTGGTTTTACTTGTTGATATATGCACACTATGATGTGTATGTTTATATGTTTGTGTTGTCCATTGTGTGATGGAAACCTTGATAATTCTGACTATACTTTTCTACTTGCCTCTACATTAACATGCTATGTGATTCAGTAGCACTAGAGTAGTGTAATTACATTGGTTTTATCTCATTATGCAACATGGCAACATTGTGATATCTTTGGGATGGAGGATGTGTGATTCCCCATACCCGGGCAGGATGTGTGATTCCTGGCCCATGTTATATATATATTTGGATGGTGGATGTGTGATTCCCCATGCCAGGGCAAGATGTGTGATTCTTGGCCCATGTCCCACCAGGTTCAAGATGTGTGATTCTTGACCGCCATTGTTATTTATATTGTTCTAGGGCTATGTTTATCTCACATGCATGCAGGTTGATGATGATATGTGCTTTGTTTCCCACCATGGTAGTGGATTTTTATATTGATAGAACATTCTTATTATTTGTTTGTTATGGCAAGTATCCATTTTGTTATGATCTTTTCTCTTGATACCCGATTGGGTAGTCCTTATCTCTTGCATGGGAAGCCTTTTATTTTTATGTTCCTTATTCTTTATAAATTTCTCAATTTGCTTTTTAGTATGCACATACCAGCCTTTGCTGATGTCTCCTTTTGTTTCTCTTTTACTGGGGTATGCTTCAAACCCTAGCTGGAAGACTTGGATGCATGACATGGTGACCTAGACTTAGTTTGTGATGTTGAAGCTTGGAGACAATTTTGAGGTGGTTTAGATTTCCTCTACATGGATCCTTATGATGTAAGTTTTTTACCCTTTATTTTATAATTGAATATAGTCATGTTTTTCTTCCACTGCTATACATGGGTCTTTTGATTACCATTATATAAATATTTGAAAATTTTACACCCACTCCATCACACCTTTTGAGTGTGTTTGGATTGGAGGTTCTATTGTTCAAATTTTTAGTAAGGAAGTGGTTTTACTTATTTACACATAATCTACTCTCTCATGATGCTAAAGCATAAGAAATGCTCATGTGACAATTTTCATGGTAACCCTCACTCTTGGGTAAATTGCAATATGGTCCAAAACATGTACAAATATATCAAAGATAGCTCAAACATTATTTAAATTGAACCTAATTTAAAATACAAGCATGCCACATGATAGTAAAACATCTCAAAAGATTATATTAAGGGGTAAGTATCTTATTACACAAGAAAATTAATCTTGAACACAAATCTAGGTCATGTGTCTGACACTTCTTATTTGTGTTTCATCAAGTACACATAACCATACCTACTGAAGTCATCAGGAAAGGTAATGAAGTATTGATAACCACATCTAGCACTTGTTCTAAAAGGGCCACAAACATCAGTATATATAAGACCTAACATATCACTCACCATCTCACTATTCCGAGTGAAGGGAGCCTTTGTCATCTTTCTCAAAAAATATGACTCACATGCCTTTATTTATTTGAAATTAGAAGAGTCTAGATAACCGTCTTTATGGAGTCTAGAAATGTATTTCTCATTTATGTGCCCTGACGGAAATGCCAAAGGTATGTTTGGTTTGAGTCTTCATGTTTTTGTCTTTTGTTAGTTATGCTATACGCTTGTCTATATATATCAAGTATAGACCATAAGACATTGTGGAAATTCCATAATAGATCTCACCTTTACTAATATAAAATCAACCATTCTTTATAAGAAATTTGAATCCATTCTTGTCTAAACAAGATACAAATATGATGTTCTTATTAATGGAAGGTACATAATAGCTCTATTATAAACCGACTTGGTAGACATAACTCATTGGTTCCAACTACATTGGCAGCAACCCTTGCTCCATCAACAATGCGGAGTTCAACCCCACATTACACTAGAGGTCTACTTCTTTTCAGATCCTTAACATTTCAGATAATGTGTGATCCACATCTGGTATCTAGTACCCAAGATGAAGAAGTAGCAAGGTTCAACTAAATTACATATATACCTAAATTGGAGATATCTATCTCCATATTCTTCTTCCTAAATCATTTCATTTACAAAGTAAAAACTCCTCTTTTACTTTTTTTTTCTTCCTTATCTTGAGTGTTGAAGATTTCAATTTATCCCTAGCCTAAATAATCATCATGACCTTGCTTTCATCCTTGGAATTCATATACTGATCACTATCATATATTTGTCCTTATTCATTATAATTTTGACATTTATAAGCATGCCAAGAAAATCTAACAACGGTCTGGCCATGTTATTCAAGTGGTAGAACTTGATAAAATGGCTATATTATTTGGGAAATGATTGTAGAATCATATTAGTGGAGAACTCTAGGCTCAAACAGAATCCCAATTCTTCTAATATTCCACATGTCCACTCATATTGATAACATGGGTCTTTAATGGATCTCCCACTGTCATCTTACACTCAAAGAGTGCCTTTGATACATTGTACCTTTCTTGCTTTGTATGATTATGGTTCACATTCTTAAGATGTATTATCATCTCAAGAATCCCCATGTCTTCACACTGCTCATGCAGCTCGTAGTTCATGCAGCTTAGTACAAGGTGCTTTATGCCTAAGGCATCATTGGCATGCTTTGAGTAAGCATCCACCTCATCCATAGGCACATTAGGAGCAAGTATTATGGCACTGGTGTATCTAGGACATAGAGATTATGTTCATCATTGATGGCCCATCTCCACGTCCAAAACTAGTCATGGAAATTTTTATCGTTATTTTTATTCTTCCTAAGGATAGATCGCAATGACTATTTGTTTGCCATTTGTTTCTACAAGATAAACTTTGCATTTGTCAAAACTTTTTTTATTTGAATTTATATTAATAAAGATTGATGATATTTAATTCTGCCTATAATTAATCATTGTTCCCACTATTTTGTTCAAATTGATAGCCCTAAATATTAATTAGGAAAATTGCAACGTATAACCTTCTAGTGAGTCAAGATTCAAAATAATTGAGTGATTACCTGGCCAACGTTGGCGTCCATAATCAATCATTATGGTAGGCACCATTTTTCAATTGTATCCTTTTGCAATTCATAGATAGATGGTATGTGCAACTATTTGCCATAGTCATATGCCTGCCTCTAGGTGATTAGTCTCATTAAGATCACCTAAATATTGACCCAAAATCCAACACAATAGTAATGCACCCTTCTTGGTAGGCCCACATAACTACCATCACACTTCCACAAGATGGACATCACACTATGCTTGGCGTGCCCATACATAGTCGATCAAGATTTTCATATGTGTTGCTAATGGAAACCATCATAGACTTAATCTATTATTGAGGGAGTTGTATTTATACATATATATACATCGATAATCACCACGTATTTATAGTACATATCATATACATGCTATATCCCACAAATGAAAACAAGCAATAAAAAATATAAGCAATGGTTATAGCCATACTATTGTAATTCCTGGGTGCCAGAAGGAATTACCACCACCTAAGGTCTAGATCACATGCAAAAACCTATTTTTGATGAAGATTTGTGCTTGATCCATTCTAGGTTGATTGGTTCAATCCTTGAACCAATCGGCTTTCCTCTTGGCAGGTCGGGTTGGTCATCTCTATAACATACCAAAACTTAAAGCATTTTCCTTATAATTCTTTTTCCTTAAAGGTTGTTTCAATTTTTCTAAATGTAAAATAGTTGGTTACATGTGTCTTGATATTAATATTAGATCCCATATAGTATATAATGAATTCCATTACATAAGTATTAATTTAAATCAAATAGTAATATATGAATGTACATAAATAACTAGAAATTGTTGGACCATGCCTAAATACTCTATGTAGATGATAATTTTAGAAATTTCATGTTTTAAATAATTACATATATCTCAAAATCGTTAACCCACCTGATTGTAATTAACACATGAACTATTACCTTAATTTCGGAGATATAAATATTTGTCCAACTCTTCGTATATATCAAGAATGACCATTTTGTTTCTAGCACAATTAAGTATTGTAATTATCCTAAAATTCTAATGTAAAATTTCATTTGTCTAATAAAATTCCTGATATTCTCTCTCTCCAATTTTTATGACCTAAACATTTGTAGATAAATAAAAATTAAAGAAAGAACTTATTTATTCACTTTTTATAGATTATGGCATAAATTTCATTTACTCATTAAAATATAGTGGATCAATTTTATATGGATAATATATTGTATATTTTAGTTTTAATAAAAATATGAAAGAATAAATTGATTATAATACCAATCCAAAATTCTAAATTGAAAAAACTATCCTAGCATATTTTGTGGTCTCAAATGATTCAAATACAAAATTAATATATTTTTGTATAATAATCTAATTATTCTACCCTCACTCAAAATTTGAGGTCATTATGACGTCATTTACCCCCTCAACTAAAAGAAACAAAAACAAGTATATCAAAGTACAATAATGTCAATTATTATCAACCAAGCAAAAAGTTTTTATTTGTCCACAACTTGGGAGAGTGAACAGTGTGCGACAACACTATTCATCTACAACTTTTAGTCATTTTCACCCTTCATCCGCAAGCACATAGTTGGCTCATCTTCTCCCATTTCTCCATCTATTTTCCTCCTTTGTTTCTTTCTCTTCCTCTTCCATTCCTCTCAATTTCCCTATATGTTTCTTCCTATCCCTTCATTCCACGACACTTCTCTAACCCTAGCCGCCTGCAACTTCCTCTTGTTGCACCCATCAATCATGAAAATAAGGAGATGACTGCCTCTTCCTACAAAAGATTTTAGGAGAACCAACGATGCTTGGAGATAATGAAGGATGTCCTGGCTTTAGTTGTTGACGGACACCATCTACAAATTGAAATTCAATCTTATGTGCTTTTCCACCCTTGCGTAAATGACACCACCTGCAATTGATGGATGTTCTTTTCCTTTCTTATCTGTATTCATTTCTTTCCCGACCTATCCCTAACCCTGGCCTCCTTCTTCTCCTCTTGCTATAAAAACCTTCTTGATAGACCCTTGTGACCACTTGACTTTTGGCCATCGACAACTCCACAGCCAATGTGCCACCTAGAGTGGCCATTGCAAACACTACTACATTTTTGGCCAATAATGTCGCTGTCTGTAGGGTCGGTTTTTCCAAATAACCAACCTTATATGTCTACAAAAAATGAGGGCACCACTTAAGACCTCTTGGGTTGGTTTTCTTAAAATAACTGACCTTGTAGTGTATCTCTATAGGGTCGGTTTTCCAAATAACCGACCTTATATGTCTATAAAAATGCGAGCATCACTTAACATCACTTGGGTCAGTTTTCTTAAAATAATTGACCTTGTAGTGCATCTCTATACGGTCATTTTTTATAAAATAACCGACCTTATTGGTAATGGGATCAGGAAGCTAACCCATTAAGTTTCTTGCGGTGAACATTTGCTCGATTTTGGCTTCGTGCCTCGATCTATAGGGTCAATTTTTCCAAACAACTGACTTTATATGTCTACAAAAAACACGGGCACCATTTAAGACCTCTTGGGTCGGTTTTATTAAAAAAAGACCTTAGAAGACCTATGAGAAGCTTAAGACAGTACTTTCTCGGTCGATAATTTTCTCATTCAAAATTTCTCGGTCGACGTATTTCTCGACCAAGCAAACCTTGTTTTATAGGGTCGGTTTTTCAGAAATAACTGACCTTAGAAGACATTAGGGTCAATTTTTTAGAAATAACCGACCTTTTAGTGTATCTCTATAGGGTCGACTTTTATAAAATAACTAACCTTATAGGAAATGGGATCAGAAAGCTGACCCATTAAGTTTCTTACGGCAAAAATTTGCTCGATTTTGTCTTTGCGTCTCGATCTATAGGGTCAGTTTCTTTAAATAACCAACCTGATATGTCTACAAAAAATGTGGGCCCCATTTAAGACCTCTTGGGTTAGATTTCTTAAAAAACCAAACTTAGAAGACCTCTAAGAAGCTTAAGACAGTACTTTCTGAGCCGAGAATTTTCTCGACCAAAATTTCTCGATCGAAATATTTCTCGACCGAGCAAACCTTGCTGTCTTAGCTATTTAGTTTGGAGACTGGTTAATCTCTTAGCTTGGTTATATGAAAATAATCATCCCTATAGTCAGGGTCCAGTTATGTACGCGATCACAACTCTAGGGTTTCATTTAACATGTTCACGCTAGCTCATGAGATGCCTTTTGCTTCGATGAAGATGACGCAAGCCTTGAGGGTACTGGTCTCCAATTTATGAACCCACCCACTACCGTCTTGCCTTGAGCAGCCACCACCATCTTGCCGACCCTCACAAAGGTGTCAAGTCCTCATCCGTAGGTTGCAACTTGCCAGGTAGTATTGCATGCTTCCTCTTTGGCTATTTCACCCTCCTGGGATCCAACGTGGCACCGGTCCTACTGTTCGGCAGCCTCTTCACGCTTCCTGGCTCCCAGTGTGTGGGGTTCTAGCTGACGGTGGTGTAGTCAGAGTGGACGGTGTGGTGAGCAAGGACCTACTCTCGGGTTCTTATGGGCTATTTCACCGTATTCTCTATTCCATGTCATCCCTCTTTGTCATTTCCTTTTCCCCAAATCGAGATCGCAGTTATCCTTTCTCCCAACCTACTGTATATGCTCCACCACAACACCCTCCACCATTACCCCCTCCATAGACTCCTTGTGCTCCATTGTATCATCTACCTTAGCTATTCCATGGCCATTGGAAACTCCAATAGGCTCTCTTCTATGCTTCATTCCTTCCCTATTTGATGATTTTAAATGCCTACCTGCTACCTCCATTATTATGTAGAGGACTGAGAAAGGGTTACAAAGATGATCATGATGGAATACTACCTACTAGCATTAAAAAGTTTGAATTTATTTTTTCGACAACTTTTTTTTTGTCACTGTTTTTAGCTCTACCTCGACCATCGTTGGTTTGCTGTTATTAGTGCTCATATATACCATATATGTAGGAGTTATGGAGAAGTAGTCCATTTTCTACTACTGGAGCTGGGCTAGGTAATGTTGCATATTCAACATTGCATCCAAACATAGGACATGATTAACCAATCTCCCATCCCTCACTTATACCTTCATATCCATCCTTAGACACATCATGTTCTAATCCTTTTCTACAAACCAAACATGTCGTTATAATCTTTTATATAAGCGCTAGGATTTATGACTGTCGTGCATTGCTTGGGTTTTAGGGTGGTTTCAAGACCTGTAATGGGTGTCATTGCAGCCGTATACCCATAAATGATGTATGTTTCACAAAAATTTGATGGGAGATATCCCATGGGAGATATCCAATATTTGATGGTTTTTGCTTTGGTGTCATTGCAGCCATTTACCCATAAATGATGTATTTTTTTAAGTCTATTCAACACATTTTATACGGCGTCATTGCAGTCGTATACCCACATATATTGAACCCTCGCTTCTTCAACTATAGGTCTTTAATTGATCAATAGGGCAATCCAACAACCAGTCATCCTCTTGCTCATGGTTCTCTCATTTTCATCTCGGCGGCTCAAGTCAGTTACATTATTTTTTCATTTTATTTGACTAGTAACCCAATCAATAATAAAAACATGTATACTTTCATATCTACATTTTATTATCAGTCACATATGCAATCATTGTATACATTCTAGAAATATGATGGTAGACATTGTATAGTTCAGATTGTCACTTTAGGGTTTATAGGTGAGATCATCAATGCATGATGTTTAACTTAAAAATACATTTATATATTAACTTAGAAACCTATTCAAAATTTATTCATTAGGAATAAATTTTGGATAGTCCCTGGTATAGGACTATTTTTGGATATTTAATCTCACTTAGGATGTAAGTTTATTTGTATGTTTAGTTTTGAAGAAAATTTTAGTAGTATTTCCTCATTTGTTTTCTGGGTACATATGTGGGTGGTTATTTGCCATTTACATTGGTGTACTTGGAGGACTTAGGGGAAATGTTGCTGAAATTTTCTTGAAAACTAAACATACATTATACAATTACTAGTGAGATTAAATATTCAAAAATGGGATAGGTGGTACACTTTAGTATAAAAGTAATGAATTTCCTATCAATAAAAACTTACAACTTATAGTATCAATATTAAATGCTTAGTTTTACAATTAATTTTAATGTGATATAAAAATGGATTGAAGTTGGATGTCTATCAAGAACCATTGTAGTCTAGAGTTTGCCAAAGGTCTTGATGAATTTATCATATTTGCTGAGGAACATAGGAAACTACCTAGAGATAGGTTCTATTGTCCATGTAGAAATTGTGGTAACAATTTGAAAGTTGATATTGTTGAGGAAATTAAGAATCATGTCATATGCAATGGGATCATACAAGGTTATAATGAATGGTATTGGCATGGAGATAAATATAATTATGGATCAGAAAATGTCAATACTAATAGTTGTGGCATAGAAGATATATATAATGATGATAATGCCAATGATGAACCGATTCAGGATGACCCGATTCAGGATGATATGGCTGATGAGATTCTACGTAGTTGTCGGGACAATGTCATTGATCCACCTTCTTTATTTGCAAACATTGTCCATGATGCTGAAAAACCATTATATAAGGGTTGTACTAAGTTCACGAGGCTGAGTGCTGTGATGCGATTATATACTCTTAAAGCTCAAAATCGGTGGAATGATAAGAGTTTCACTTCACTGTTGTCTTTTTTAAAGTAAATTCTTCCTGAAGGCAACGGGCTTCCAATTTCAACATATCAAGCAAAGAAAATAATGTGCCCAATGGTAATGGAGGCTAAGAAGATTCATGCATGTCCAAATGATTGTGTGTTATTTCAGAAGGACTATAGTAATTTGATAAATTGTCCAAAATGTGGTGGGTCAAGGTATAAGACCACAAATTCAGCTAAGGCTAAAAATGGCTCTCCTGCTAAGGTGATGTGGTATCTACAAATAATATCGCGATTTCAGTGCTTATTTGCTAATACAGAAGATGCGCAAAATTTGTCTTAGCATGGGGAGTTAAAGTCCAATGATAATGGCTTCCTATGACATGCATATGATTCACCACAATGGAATAAAATTGATTTATTATACCCTCAATTTGGTAAAGAACCAAGAAACTTAAGACTTGGAATATGTACAGATGGAATGAATCCCTATGGTATATTAAGCAGCAAACATAGCACGTGGCCTATATACAATCTTCCTCCTTGGTTGTGTATGAAAAATAAGTATGTCATGTTGTCAATATTGATACCAAGGCCCAAGCAACCTGGAAATGATATTGATGTTTACCTTCAACCTCTAATTGATGACCTAATGAAACTATGGGAAGAAGGTGTTATGTCATATGATGCTTCACGTAAACAGATCTTTAGTTTGTGTGCTATGTTGTTTTGCACGATTAATGACTTTCCAGCTTATGGAAATTTGTCTAGATATAGCATAAAAGGATACAAAGCATGTCCTATTTGTGAGGAAAATACTGATTTAATTTGACTAAAACATGGTGGTACAATCGTATATCTTGGTCATCGGAGATTTCTCCCACCAGTGCATCCTTATTGAAGGCAATGCAAAACCTTTAATGGGTCAACTGAGGAACGAAGTGCTCCTAAACCTATACCATGAAATGTTGTATATGATAGGGTGAAAGATATTGTTGACGAATTTGGAAAGAGTTCAAGTAGCCGTACTCTTTCATGTGACAAATATCTATACAAGAAGAGGTCAATATTCTGGGATCTTCCTTATTAGTGATCTTTGGCAATTAGACACTGCATTGACGTCATGCATGTTGAAAAAAATGTTTGTGATAGCATCAACGCTATTGAACATACCAGGAAAGACTAAAGACAACATCAAATCTAGAAAAGATTTAGAATTAATGGGTATAAGAAAAGAATTATCAGTGGAGATCAGGGGTCGCCACACATATTTACCACCAACTTGTTACACTTTGTCAAAGTAGGAGAAAAAGGCTTTCTATGAGTGCTTGTATAATATTAAGGTTCCACAAAGTTGCTCTTCTAATATTCGTAGATTTATATCAAAGAAGGATCTGAAGTTGATAGGTCTCAAATCTCACGATTGTCACACCTTAATTCAACAAATTTTACCTGTGGCTATTCGATCTATATTTCCGAAGCATGTAAGGTTTACAATCACAAGACTCTATTTCTTCTTCAATGAAATATGCAACAAAGTGATACATCATGATACTCTCGATAAATTACAGAAAGATGTAATTGTTAACATGTGTCATCTTGAAATGTACTTTCCTCCTTAATTTTTTGATATCATGGTTCATCTTATAGTACATATTAAAAGGGAGGTGAAGATGTTGGGTCCAATTTTCTTACACTAGATGTATCCATTTGAACGCTACATGAGTGTTTTTAAAGGTGATGTTTGGAATCGTTATCATCTTGAAGGGATTATTATTGAGGGTTATGTGGCTAGGGAGGTGATGGACTTTTGCAATGATCTTTTGAATTGCAATGAAACTTCTAGAGATCTAAAAAATTTCGATCACACTGAATCTTATTGTAGCAAAGGAACTCTAGGACGACGAGTGAAAGGAATCAATCATGAGTTGTGGGAACAAGCACATTTGTATATTTGACACAACATTGATGAAGTCAGTAGCTACATCATAGAACATAATGATCTTATCAAGAGAAATCATCCGCAATCCAGTTCAATGTGGCTTGCAAGAGATCATAATCGAACATTTATTAGGTGGTTTGAAGAGAATGTCTTTAATCAACTATTTGAATCACCGAATAATGTTGCTGAGAACAAAAAATGGCTCACCTTTAAGCCAAAAATGGATGTCATGTCATATGAAGGTTAAATGGATTTGCATACTACACAAAGCGTTAAGATGAAAGTAGTGTAGTCCAAAATAGTGGGGTCACTGTTCAAGCTTGTTTGTTGTATTTGGTTAGTGCCAAAGATAAAAGACCACACGAAGCTAAGATGTCATATCACAGCATCATTGAGGACATATGGGAATTGGACTATACAAATTTTAGAGTTCCTATCTTTAGGTGTAATTGGGTTGATAACAACAAATGAGTTTTAGTAGATGAGTTGGGTTTCAAATTGGTGAATTTTGAAAAGATTGGTGAGAAAGATGAGTCATTCATCATGGTAGACCAAGCAAAACAAGTATTCTATATTGATGAACTGACAAATAAAAATTGGTCTGTCTTACTTCATGGAAAAAGATAGTTTACTGTAGATCCTATAAATGAAGAAGAATACTACAAAAAGTATGATGATTCCAACCCATTCTCAGTTGGTTTGCCAAGTGTACATGTTGAATATAACACCGATGAAAACTATAAATGTCAAGACCATGCTGAAGGAATTTTACTTGACTAATAACTCAACCAATACTAGAGGCATGTATTCTTTGAAATATTTATTTTATTATCATTCAAGCACGTAATCTTTTAAATATACATCATATATCATTCAACCACTTGTGCTTTTATTATCACTTATGTTTCTTTTATCATGTATACTTGCAGGTTCTAAAATGTCTAGTGAAGATGAACATTCTGAGAATGAGCACCATGAGGATGGTAGTGGTGATGAAAAATATCAAGGTAACTACTTTGACAGCTTAGTCTTATATATGTACAACTATTATAGTAATGTATATGTCAAATCTTTTATGTCAACCCTTATAGTCTTATCTCAACTCTATTTATAGTAGTTTACTAACATTAAATATAATTCTTTATTTGTATTGTCATATACAAAATAATGATTGGGCTTGTGGCTACTATGTAATGAAATATATGCAGGCTATTGTCAAAGGAGCATCAAATGCTATTCAGACTATAGATCAGGTAATAAAGAATAACATCATTAATATACAAGTGAGATGTACTCATTTTATAAAATATTAGCATGTGCATTTTCTATTATAGATATCTACAACTCAGCCTTACACACTTGATGAGTTAAATGAATTCTGAGAAGAGTGGTCAGAGGCTTTTCTTAGTGAAGTGACTATAGCATTGGATTGAATGAATAGCTTCATTTGTGTATGTAGTTTTGAAACTCTATCAAATTTACTTTTGTATCTGACATAAATTTTAATATCATCTTAGACTTGCAATCTATCATTGTTGTTCATATGTGCTATGTGTATGAATGTTAGTATGTGCTATGTCTCAACTAAATGAATCTATCTAAGACTTGCATGAATGTTAGTATGTGCTATGTGTATGAGTATGTCTCAACTGAATATTTTGAATTATTGTTGTTATGAATGTGTGTGGTTTGGAGATTGATACATCAATTCAAAAAGGATTGGACATAAAAGCTAGCAAATGTATTTGGAATGCATTTTCTAGCTTGCATCATAGCATTTGGAATGCATTTAGGATGAGAATGGCAAGCGGAGGGAGCGATGGGGTGGGCGATTCGGGCGACACCAGGAAACCGCCTCCACCGCTGCCAAACTCTAGTGATCTACAAGCAGGCTCTACTCAGATTCAGAATTTAGGCCCTCGTCAACCCTCTGGTCAAGCTAGGAATCAAAGGAAGGCATAGGAAGTTCTTGTTGCATTGGCGACGAGTAACTGGGCATATCTGTTTGTTTATAGGGTAGATCTAGACCAGAATCTGAAGAGGTGTGATGTTGAGCTAGTTGAAGGAGCAATTAAATATTATAGATCTATTACTGACAGGAACATGTCGATGTGGGCTAATACCGTTGCAGGCTATATCATTGGTTTGAAACCACATTGGCCTACACTACACAGACATCTTAAGATGATCTGGAAGTCAAAGGGAGATTTTGAGATATTATCTCCATGCAATGATTTCTTTGTTATCAGATTCTCCAATCTGGATGATTTGAGGCTCACTGTGGAACAAGGCCCATGGTTTGTAGGTGGCAAACCAATGGTTCTGAAGAAATGGCAAAGGGGGGAGCCGCTTGAGAAGTTGAAAGTCACTGAAGTACCAGTGTGGGTTCATATTCACGACCTCCCTCTTGAGCTATGGGATGAAGAAGTCTTCAGTCTAGTGGGCAGTTTTCTTGGTACTCCATTGAGGCCTGATTTCCTGACCAGACACCAGCGACGCTTGGATTATGCGCGGATACAAGTGTTTATTCCTGCCTCCTCAAATTTCCCTAGGGATATGGAGTTGGTTAGAGATGATGGAGTGAAGGATACCATTCGGTTGGAGTATGAATTGTTTCCTGATGTATGCAAGGAGTGTGGCACATTCGGCAATGGTCAAGGTGATTGTACAAAAAGTATTGTACCTGGAAAGAAAGTTCCCCAGACAACTGAAGAAGGTGGTGGTATTGAGGCGAACACTTTCTATGATTGTCCTCTGGTTGAAGCAGGGTCTGTTCCAATAACTTCTGAGGGATCTGTTGCTTTGAGTTATTCGCCAACTGCTAAAGGGAAGGAAAAAATGGTGCAGCACCAGGCTAGTACTCCTTATCAATGGATGATACAAGGTAGGAAGAGTAAGTCTCCCCCTAGGTATGTTCAAAAGGTGCCGCAACAAAGAGTGAATAGCTCTTTGGTTTCTCCTAACAGCTTCAAAGTGTTGGAGTTTATTGACTCTGAAAGTAATGCTAATATCAATGGTAGTGGCCCTGGAGATGCTACCAGCATGAATCCTTCATCACCTCCTCCCCCCTCCATCCCTAATGGGTAAGTTCTCCATTGTTTCTTGGAATGTCTGAGGTTTAAACAAACCCGGACAATAAGGGGGTTGTTAAAGAAGCCATATCTAATAATAAGTGTTCTATTATTTGCATCTTTAAGAGCAAAATAAGAAGGAAGAAGATGAGTAAAGTCATGAATAATACTTGGAGTTCTGCTAATTGGGTTTCTAACCACAACTTGCATCCCTTGGGCAAAGTTGTTATCGCTTGGAGTAGAGATGACATCTCTGTTAGTGTGATTTGCGAAGGAGATCAATTCCTCCACTGCCATATTAAGTCAGATGAAGGGAGTTTCTATTTAACTGTAGTCTATGCTCATAATCCTGAAGGCAAAAGGGTTATCCTTTGGAATCAACTTAATGATATTCATGCTAGTATGGGGGATAATCCTTGGGTAATCACTGGAGACTTCAATGCGGTTCTCTTTGCTTAAGATAGATTTGGTGTCTATGAACCTTCATACAAGTCTATGAGCCTGTTTAACGACTTTGTTAACAGCTCTGGTCTTCTGGAAATGAGCCTTTGTGGTTCTTTGTGTACGTGGGACAATAGACAAGAAGGTAGCAAGTTAATCATGTCTAAAATTGATAGGGTCTTTTATAATAACTTTTTTAGCTGTGCTTATCTGCAAAATTGGGGGTCTATCATTCAGACTATTCATAGTGATCACAGAATTCTGAGAATCCATCTTGGGGGATAAAAGCTTCTGTAAGAAGACTCCATTAAGATTCATCAATGCATGGTCTGAGATGGAAGGTTTCTATGATGCTGTAGAGGAAGCTTGGAAATCCGAGATTGAAGGAAATCCTGCTTTCAGAGTTGTCCAAAATCTTAAGAAGGTAAAGTATGCTCTCTGTACTTGGAATAGGGAGAAAGTTGGGAATATCATGGAAAACAGAAGAATGAAAGAGGCACAGGCCTGTCAAGCCCAAGACATAGCTGATAACAATCCAAATAGCCTTAAGCTTGTACATGTTGCTGCTAAAGCTAGAAAAGAAGCTATTATTGCTTATGAGGCTGAAGAGTCCTTCATTCGACAAAAGTCTATGGTACAATGGCTCAAGCTTGGCGATGAAAATTCTAAGTTCCTTTATGAATCTCTTCATTCTAGAAGGCATAACAAATCTATTAGATGTATGAATATTGATGAGATTAATGTCACTGATGATTCTGTTATCCAAGACCATATTTTGGGTTTCTACAATCGTTTGTTTGCTGAAAGCAAGAATGACTCTTGTCAATGGGATAATAGATGGATTTTGCCCTCTCTATCTTCTATCCAATTCAATTTTCTGTGTGAGATAGTCACGAAGTAGGAAATTGAAAGGGTCATTCGGGAGGCTGATGGTGACAAAGCACCAGGTCCAGATGGATTTAACTTCCATTTATATAAAAAGTGTTGGCATATTATTAGGGAAGATGTGGTGAGAGTAGTTCAAAATTTCTTCACTAGTGGACGAATGCTTAAAGAGGTAAATTGGACTTTCCCCACCCTAATTCCTAAATTGTAGGATGCTTCTAAAGTCCCAAGACTGAAGACCCATTGCACATTGCAATGTTTTGTATAATATTTCATCGAAGGTTATTGCTAATAGATTACAAAGTATCCTCCCTAGCATCATTGATCCTGCCCAAAGTGCATTTATCAAGGGTAGGAGTATTAAGGACTCTATCTTGCTTGTTAATGAACTCCTTGATAGTATTATGAAAAGTTCTAAACCAATGTTATGTCTGAAGATGGACCATATGAAAGCTTATGACTCGATTAATTGGAGTTTCTTGTTTAACATCCTAGAAAGGATGAACTTTCCTAGATGTTTCATTCACTAGATTCATGAAATTTTTGATACCACTAGTCTACAAATCTTGTTTAATGGTGTAAAAAGGAAGCTTTCAAGCCAGGTAGAGGGATTCGTCAGGGGGATCCTCTAGCACCCTATCTTTTTGTTCTTGCTATGGAAGGTTTATCTAGCATTCTTAGATTTGGTGTTGAAGATAAAAGCTTTGCTGCTGTTCGAGCTTCAAATCAGCTACAAATCTCTCATGCCCTTTTTGTTGATGATGTAGTTATTTTCACAGAAGCCTCTGAAAAATCTATCCAAGGTCTTAATAAGCTTCTTAAGAATTTCAGTGAGGTGTCTGGTCTTCTTATAAGCTGTGACAAAAGCATGGTGTTTTGTAATGCTGCTGCTAATGCTATTATGATTGAAGATATTATGGGTTTCAAGATTGGCCATCTCCCTATGAAGTACTTAGGTCTGCCTCTCTTCAAAGGTAGACTTACCAGAAGACTTTATGCCCCTTTGTTAGAGAAAATAGGTAAAAGATTGGAAGGGTGGAAGGCTCGTAGTCTCTCCTTTGCTGGTCGACTGGAGTTGATATCTTCTACCCTCACAACTTTTCACTTATATTGGGATTCTTCTTTTCCTATTCCTGTATCAATATCAAATGAAATTGATAAGTAATGCATGGATATGTTATGGGGTGGTGCTGAACTCAAAAACACTATCCACACGATTGCTTGGGAGGATGTTTGCAAGCCTAAAACTGAAGGAGGTTTAGGTCTGAAACAAACTAAAGATGTTGTAGAGGCTTTTATGGCTCTTAATGTTTGGAACATTGCTTTGAAAAAAGATAGTTTATGGATCAAATGGATCCATGAACAATACTTAAAAGGAGATTCTATCTGGAGTATAAAGTCTAAACCACATTCCTCTTGGGTGTGGAGACAACTGTTAACCATCAGAGATTGTATGCTTCCATATATTCACTGGAATGTGGGAAATGGAAAATCCACTCTGCTGTGGTGGGATCCGTGGGTTCACAATAATAGTTTTCTTGGTGAATTCATGGAAGACAAAGATGTCATGCTGTTAGGTAAGGGAAAGTTCGTTAAGATTGTTGATTTGACTAGCAATAGTGGTTGGATTGTTTGTAGATCTCACCATATCACTAGAGTCATCTCTGCTATAAAACCTTTCTTTTCCCCTGGTTCTAGTTATGAGGATAATATCTATTTCAATGGTGTATCCCCTAAGAAAATGAAAGATTTCTAGGAGGCTTTCTGTAAGAAGGATACTAAAGTACCCTGGTATGCATGGGTTTGGAAGTCCAAGGCGCCTAATAGATGTAAAATCTTATGCTGGAAAGTTTTTCTTTGAAGGATTCTGACTCAATCTTTTCTTCAGAGAAGAGGTTTTTGTTTTCCATCAAGATGTGATCTCTATAAATGCAGTACTGAAGACATTGATCACATCTTTTTTGAGTGTCTGTACAGTCAGCATATCTGGAGCCTGGCTATTGCTGATGGATATGTTGGTTGTTTGCCCTCAGTTGTTCATAGTTTTCTTGATATGTGCTCTGGAAAGGAGAACATCTATTTTCTGGTGACTATCTGTGGTATTTGGAAGGAGAGGAACCAGAGAATTTTTGAAGGTGTTGATAAATCGGCTGCTACAATTTGGGGATCCTTGAAGAGAGACATTGATGCTATAGCTCAAAATGTATAAATATTTAGTTGGTTTCTATCTAGGTTCTTCTTATTTTTCGTGTTTCTCTTTCTTTTCTACGCTCTGTACATACCTTTTTTGAAAAAATACAAAAAAAGGGAGACACGCTTTGGATACCAAAAAAAAAATTTTGCAAGTCTATTTCTATTGTAGGTTTTGAAATGTGTAAAGTAGATTTCTATTCTACAGGTTTCTATTCTGAAGAATTCTGTTCTGTAGAATTTTTCTTTAAAACAAATGTGAGTTCTATGGTCGGTTATTTAAAATAACTGACCTTAGAGGCCTATTGTGTAGGGTTTTTTAAAATAACTGACCTAGTAGCTTCAACGCAAACTTATCAGGTACTTGCTTTCCTATTGGGTCGGTTTTCTTCAAATAACCGACCTTAGAGATCTCTAGGGTCAGTTTTCAAATATAACCAACCTTAGAGAAATGTCTTGTAAGGTCGGTAATTGCTATAAAACCGACCCTATAAAGCAACATAGGTTTTTCTTGGTTGAGAAATACGTTGACTTAGAGGATTTTGGTCTAGAAAATTGTCGACCGAGAAAACCTCTATTTCTTTATAGGGTCGGTTTTCTAGCAATAACCGACTTTACAAGATATTTCTAGGGTCGATTTTTTAGGAATAACTGACCTTACAACCTCTTCTTTCTCACTTGGGTCAAGTTTTTTACAACCTCTTGGGTCAATTTTTACTCTATAAGGTTGGTTCTCTTTGGTCAAAAAAACCGACCCTATTGAGAAAATTCTATAGCGACGGCCACTTAGGCGTCAGTTAAAAAGTGACGCTATATGATTAAAAAAACCGACGCTATAGACCATTATTTTAGTAGTGAAAGAACCATTGTGGAACCCCAAAACTACACTAAATAGAAATAGACTCCATTTCACCTTCTTCCTCCTACTTCAACCATTCTTCTTACCCTTCTCATTCACCCTTCGAACTTTCCCTCTACCTCCTCTTCTTCTCCTTCTATTATTGTCCTCCTCATTCTCCCCTAAGTATACAACCACCAAATAATAAAGTAACTGTCAGATAACTTTCTTTGAAGATGGATCTTCATCCATGAAGCTCGACCTATATCAACCTATAAAATGAACAAACAACCACCTAACCAGAAAGTGCAAGCTCAAATAACCACCCCAAAAGTTTAACAACAACCCATAACCTTAACCACTAAAGGGAATCGAAGTCTCCATTGTCTCCATCAATTTCTATATATGTGGAGTTCTATAGACTGCTCTTGGTTCATCCTCACCTACTCATATCTTCACCACCACCTTCCTCATTGGTTAGCCGTGGGCTGAAGTTCCAAACATAAAGAAGTCTAGAAGAACCTTCCTCACCTCAGGGCACCTCACTAGTAGATCATCCCTAATGGATCTTGGGAAGCCAAACCATTTGTTACCTAGTCTCCAGACGCCATTTGTGCTCTAGGGAATTATAAGGATTCGACCATTGAAGGTCATTTGCACTAAATGTTACTCTACATATCATAAGTACTCATCTATGATTTTGTAAGTTTATCATTCATGATCCCATACACCAAAATTGTCAATGACAACATGTGAATTGAGATTTTTGTCTTGTTTTTGGATAAATCCATTATCTTGACTACCTAAATGATTAATAATTTCATTGTTTGGATTCATATAAATCACTAGTAAGTTGTGTAGATTCTAAACATTAAATAAAATCCAGCTAGTAAGTATTACAAAGTATCCCATGTTCAACTTATGAATTATGATTAGATTAGTAATTAAACTATTATCTAAGTACGTATTATATAGATAGACATATGACAAAGTTGATATTTATAAGTTTGGGAAGTTCCTTAATGATCATTTTACATATCCTAATTAACAATATTCTCCTTATCATGGAATGAAAACCCTAGATACATGTATATGATTTATTACATTAAATCTTACAAGTGCATATATGTTGGCCTATTTTTCAAGTAAAATGGAAGATGAGGGAAAGAGTATAAAACATGTTAAATTCTAGTGAAAATTGTTGCTTTAGGACTTGACCATATTGGATTAACATATGTATGATAAAAGGGTGTTTATGAAATCAAATAAGATGAACATGAGAACTCAAGCCTAGGTTATCACAATTAGAGTATCTCAAAAGATATGCTTAATGCAAAGTATATACTCGACCCTAGATGACTAAACCTAAACTATATGCATAGTATTGCCCACACATGTATTCTAGACATACTCCACATATGAACTAAAAGAAAAAGAAACCTAATGTATCATATGTCTAACTAGTAACAAAACCTAATAGGTCATGGGATGATGCGTACTAGGGTATGAACAATATGAAAAATTATAATAGTAAATGCACACATGTTTTCTTTGATATGATTAACATATATAATTTGTTCTTGGGATGAATACCTAACTTTAAGGATCAATCATGACTATTGACTGAACCCTTAATCATGAAGATTAGGTACATGCAACTCTTGATTATTTTGGGCATTTAATTGACCAAAACCTATGATTCCAATAACGAGGCATTCTTTTGTACAAACTTTCTTGTTGACCCAAATTGACATTTTATCATTCTTATTGATTGGGTTTATAAATCTCCTACCATGTTATCATTAATTGCACTAAAAGCCTCTTGAAATGTGACAATGATTGGACATAACTATCTTGCCACTATATTATATGTGCATTGTATTAGACTAGTTTATATATTGTAGATGCTTATGCATAACCAGTAGGACATGTCTGTTTCCATTCGTGATGCACCTTTTCCACCCTTATTATATATATTTTGGTGCATCTATTTCCACGATGGGTGTGTCATCTCTGTCCACGTTTAGGCCAAAGACTTAGTGGTGTCTTGGCCCCACATAGGTAGATTTAGTCTACACTAAATATGTCGCACCACATCCCTCTATCACACAGACAACGAGATGCCACACGAAAATGTGTGGAAAACACCATAAATCACATATTACCAAAAACACGGGTTAATGAAAATTGATTTTAGAAAGCAGATAAACCAAGAAACTATTACATCCAGATCCCCATCCTGCATGAAAACATGTTATAAAAGCATTATACAAGACTTGATACATGTCCACAACTTATAAGATCAGCTGTCCTGTCAAACATATGAGTTCATCACCTGTTCATACATACATAATGGGTCACAATAGGCCAGCAGCAGGATATACAAAGCTTTATCAGCTACATCGTAAAACAACGGTAAAACACCTCCGAGGACCTAAGAGTAAAGGGATGACTCTAAGACTCTACAAAACAACCAAAACAGCAGTGTATCCAACTCTTGCCTTCTACTACTCTTCTTGCTGCTCGGCCACAACCTCACGACCACCACCACGTCTAGCGTGATCACCTAAAAAGGGTGTAAACTAGCGGGGTGAGACACACTATCCCATTGAGAAACATAACTCCCCACTGAAGCTATAAAACCTCGGAAGATTAAAGCAGCTAAAACAGATAGTTGTCATAAGCAAATAATGTGAGCAGCATACTGAGCAGGTCTTATGGTATATCCAACTTACCAAGATATCCAAGAGGCATACAACCTGATTTTCTTTATGGAACATGATTAACAAGATGAGATTTATAAGATCTTACTGGATAACATAACGAACATATAAGTAATTGTAAGGTATGCAAGATTAACTACATAGACAAGGCCTCAACTAATGTTCCGTGTTTTGCCTTAAGTAATAAATACTACTCGGATGGGTTACATATTATTATGCCCTGAGGAAGTGAGACGTACCGCTCGAATCCAACCATCGGCTGCAAAGCCCAAAGCCAGTGCCAGACAAGGTCAATGAGAGAGTCGGACTCCATGACCTCACCTCTTTGTGGTCAGTACACGAGAGCCAAAGCAGCACCGTAGTCTCATGCTTAAGTGGCCTCAGCCACACGGTCAGCTCCTGCAAGCTACCCATATCTCTAGCCCGCCTTGGTATAGGTCTCAACGCTAGTAAACGTTGAGCCACGGGCCTATTCACCATGTTCCCGAGCCATGACCGCATTCATGTTCTCTTATCACACATCCTGAGCCATGGGCCTATTCACCATGCTCCAACATATTGAGTCTACAACCGAAGTTTCACTCTAATCCTCCTATTTTTGGCTAGGAGAAACCCCACATATTCAACAATATGCGCTCTAGGTAATCACGCAAGATAAACCTGTCTCACCATCACTAGCTATTGACGATGATGGATCTATGGCCAGGGCAAGCTACATGATATGATCCACTATAATTAATTAGTATATTTTAAGTGGATTGTTGAGGCAACCAAGTTGGAACACACACATATCCTTAAATTACATTATTACTGCCACTATCACATTATCCTGGGATCTGAATCCCTCATCAAAGGAAACCATGCCTCTCAAGGAATTCTCATCATCTTACATCATCACTTGCAATAACAATCCCTGATCTCATCATCAGAGGATAACACCTCAACTAAGAATGTTAGCCTTTATCATATCCCCAGACCTATCACATCATACTGGTGATGCATGTTTTCTCATGATGCAGTGTTATTCAACACATATACCTCATAGCTCTTACATGGCTATGAATTCATCTGATACACCTGCATGGTTAGTATACACGTAAAAAGAGATAACTTAAAATCACCAATCATAGCTCTTACTGATCATCATGTTATTAGGGTTTGCAGATGCATAGGCCATGATCAAAATCGTATGAGGCATACTCCGTATTAGTTACATCACAACTATCAAGTTATGGGCATCCATTTACAAGTAGCATCTTATCATATAAAACATAGCATTGGTTTACAACCACCATCCATAATTCATTATCAACAAGGATGTAATTACATGATAAGGAACTACTGGCTAGGGTTTCTGAGTGGAAATTAACCCTCACTAAAGGTGCCCGCTACCCTCACTAGAAGTGTGACGGGTAGGGCATCCCTCACTAGAGGTGGTATCAATCAGGGAACTATCCTCATATCGGCCAAGCACTCTTGCCACATAACGGACAACCCTAAAGAAAAGCATATTAGACTACCATCTCAAGGTGTACCGTGTGACTAGGAAACAAGGGTGCTATCGGGAAGCCCTGTCGTGTATCCAAGAAAGCACCAGGTGTGATGGGCAACTAGATCCATGGGGCATATCGTGCACCCAGCTCAAGGAGTGTCGGACAACCATGTCTATCGGGAAAAGCTCCATGGCTAGCTAAGGTTAGGGTTTATGGTTTATCAGGCATCCATCACCACTTTATTGACCAAGATGGTGACTCCCAGAGCCAGCACCCTATCACCCACCAGGACACACCTCTTCATTTGATACAAGGGAACCAAAGGGGGAAACTATCGTTCAACTAAGCTGACTCATCCTATTGGCCAACACAAGGCAAGTCTAGGGTTTCCCTACTACATTATATCGGGCAACACATAATCTATGCATCGCCCAAAACATAGATACCTTCTAAGCATTGTATCGGCCAGAGGGTCAGTACCACCTAGGAAAAAAGACCAACAAGTCCAAGGTGTATCGTCCAAGCCCATCCTCAAGGCCAAGGGAGTCATGTCCATATAGGCCAACTCTCCATCCAGGCTCACCTCTCAAGTCCATGGTGATAGAAGAGTGTTGCTCAAGAAACTAGAGTATAGACTCACCTCTAAATAATCAATAGAGAGGGGTGTTGTCTATATCACTAGGGCCGAACTCACTTCCCAAGACCAAGGGAGAGAGAAGGGGTATTGCCCAAGAACTCTTCACATGTAGGTTTGGCCACCACACTCAAGGACACCTCAACAACATAAACATATATCCAACAAGATGAAAGATATAAACTTGAGCAGGAAAACAAGTCTAGAAAGAAACATGGCCGATCAAGATAAAGCATAAACATGCAACAAGAAAAGAGAGTAGTATATCTAAGGTTAGGAGTTATGTAACCCACCTTAAGCAAGCTCCAAGCTCCTAGCACCAAGCAACACCTTCGACCACCTCAAGGAGAAGAAGAATAAGACTCCAAGGAGAAGGATCATCCACCAAGCTTAGCTCCTCCAAGTGATCAGCTACCAAGAACCAAGGGTAGGTGTATCATGCACCAAGGAAGAGAGGAGGAAACAAGGAACTAAATGGATCCTAAGAAAGAGAAGGAAGAGGCATATATAGAAAAGGATGGAGGAGAAAACAAGGCAAAATAAGGCAATGTGTCGCCTACCTAGGGACACTTGTCTAAGGGCAATGCCACCTCATTACCTCACCTTATACACATGTCCAAGGATATTGCCACATGCAAGCACTAAGCACCAAGTGTCCACTAGTGGTGATACAAATGAGGTCAAGAGGTCAAAGAGGGTCCTTGGCCGACACACCTCAAACCTTGCCCGACACAACTCCCTGGGCGACACACCTATGGCCGGTACAAAGGTCTCCTGCCCGACACAGGGTTCAACTAGGAAAGGAAAGGCCTAAACAAGGTAAAACAAGGCTCAATAGAGCTCAATAAAGCTCAAGACAACCCAAGCAATGAGCCCAACCCTTCCTCTCAACTCTAGAGGAAGTAAAGAGAGAGAGGAACATCTCTCAAGGATACAAACTTGCTCTTCAACCCTAAACTTAGGTTATTTGAAAGTAGCACCTCTAACCCTCAAAAAAGCACAAACAAACCCTAATCACCAACGGTGGTGATTAGCAAGCAACTAAACACCAGGGTTAGGAAAAGCAAATAGGATAAGCCCAAAATGGAGGTCAGGGTCCTTACAAGCCATAACACTCTATAAACGGATTTCGCCCCCAAAATCCGAAGAGAAAAGTGAGGGATACTTCCTCATCATCTCTTCCTCAAGCTCCCATGTGGCTTCCTTAATGCCATGATGATGCCAAAGAACCTTCACAAGAACTAGGATCATCACTGGACCTTCCTCATAAGTCACATCTTCATCAAGCTCAACCTCAACTGTCTGTATCATTATCCCTGTGTCTGGATGACTTTTCTTCAACATGCTAACATGGAACACTGGGTGTAACCTGTGCAACTCTGGAGGCAACTCTAACTTGTAAGCTACCTTGCCAACACACGCTATTACCGCATATGGCCCCATATACTTGGGTGCCAACTTGTCTTTCCGTCCAAACCTCATCACGCCTTTCCAGGGTGAGACTTTGAGATAAACTTTATCTCCTACCTGGAACTCCAAAGGTCGTCTGTGATTATCTACGTACGACTTTTGTCTATCATGTGCCATTTTCAGCTGTTGCAGTATCACCTTGATCTTTTCTGTTGTCTGCTGTCTAACTCAGGACCCAAAAGCTAATACTCGCCAGACTCATACCAACATAAAGTAGATCTGCACTTCCTTCCATATAAAGTCTCATAAGGAGCCATGTCAATGCTTAGCTGATAAATATTGTTGTAGGCAAAATCTATCAAACTGAGATGCACATCCCAACTACCTAGGAACTACAAAACACAAGCTCGGAGAAGATCCTCTAAAGTCTGAATAGTCCTTTTAGACTGTCCATCCGTCTGTGGGTGGAAGGCGGTGCTAAACCTCAACTGCATTCCCAACGCTTTGTGCAATTGTTCCCATAAATGACTCGTGAATTGAGGGCCTCTGTTGGAAACTATCATTGCTGGTACACCGTGTAAATGAACTATCATCTACGTATACCTGAGCAAGCTTCTCTGAAAGATATAAAATTGAGTAGGAAAATAGGTCTAGAAAGAAACATGGCCAATCAAGATAAAGCATAAACATGCAACAAGAAAAGAGAGTAGCATAGCTAAGGTTAGGAGTTATGTAACCTACCTTAAGCAAGCTCCAAGCTCCTAGCACCAAGCAACAACTTCGACCACCTCAAGGAGAAGAAGAAGAAGACTCCAAGGAGAAGGATCAGACACCAAGCTTAGCTCCACCAAGGGATCAGCCACCAAGCACCAAGGGTAGGTGTGTTGTACACCAAGGAAGAGAGGAGGCAACAAGGAACTAAAGGGATCCTAAGAAAGGGAAGGAAGAGGCATATATAGAATAGGATGGAGGAGAAAATAAGGCAATGTGTCGCCCACCTAGGGACACTTGTCTAAGGGTAATGCCACCTCCTTACCTCACCTTATACACATGTCCAAGGCTATTGTCACATGCAAGCACTAAGAACCAAGTGTCCACTAGTGGTGACACAAACAAGGTCAAGAGGTCAAAGAGGGTCCTTGGCTGACACACCTCAAACCTTGCCCGACACAACTCCCTGGGCGACACACCTATGGCCGACACAAAGGTCTCTTTCCTGACACAGGGTTCAACTAGGCAAGGAAAGGCCTAAACAAGGTAAAACAATGCTCAAAAGAGCTCAACAAAGCTCAAGACAACCCAAGCAACGAGCCCAACCCTTCCTCTCAACTCTAGAGGAAGTAAAGAGAGAGAGTAACATCTCTCAAGGTGACAAACTTGCTCTTCAACCCTAAGCTTAGGTTATTTGCAAGTAGCACGTCCAACCCTCAACAAAGCACAAACAAACCCTAATCACCACTGGTGGTGATTAGCAAGCAACTAAACACCATGGTTAGGCAAAGCAAATAGGATAAGCCCAAAATAGAGGTCAGGGTCCTTACAAAATATGCATGAAATTGTTTTATTTAATGAATTGTGAAATGAATTAATGGCAAGAACTTCATTTATCCTATTTGGCACTCTTATATTTATCCCTCATTCTTGTATTAGACACATCTATGGAACTTACCTAAGTTAAATTAGCCCCTCTTGTGGGAATTGCTTCTCTTATCTTTAAAGTTTTGGAAATGCCCAAATATTTCACATTGTGAACATATACCAGTATTTACTGACGCATACCATTTTTGTCTATTTTTTGGGTTGTTCCCAAAACCACCCAGGTATAGGTGTATTGAAGGACATGTACATATGAAGGAGGTATACAGAAAGATGGATTGATAGCTTGGAATGGCCAGGTTGCCCTCTACTACTAGACTTATGTACTTTTATATGTACTCCTTACTTTGCAATACCACCCATATGGTGAGAAACTTATGTACATGGAACATTATATAACGTTGTAAATGGTTATGTTTTGTGCTGCTTAATGTTCACTAGATCTTATGTTATACCATTTGAGTGGGTCAGCTATCGGGTCCCACTCTTTATAGTCTCCTCAGTCATCTGATCTCCAGTCTACCATCTTCTAGATTCTCTAGTTGATTCGTTGTGCCAGCATTTGGTTAGTTCGACTCCTCCTGTCATCATTCCTCCTCTATCCTCCACCAGATTAGCTCATCTTTTGAAATGGAAAGTCTGGTGTTGAACATCTTCTTCATATCCTAATGCTAATACATATTACATGATAATAAAGAAACCTCGAGTCACATTCTAGGAGAATATAGGTAGGAGATAATAATACTTTTACAATTTAAGGAGAAGGTAGATGCTTCATATGCAAACCAAGATATAAATAGGAATGAACAAACACGACCACCATGCACAAACATCTAGGGTTATTGGCCATAACCATGCTACACATCCACCATATAAACCATCTTTTGGGGTGACACATGTAAATTTTGTATATATATATATATGTATGTATATCATATATATTAGTTTGGGATCATATGTTGTATTTAATTGGATATGAACATTAATAAATTTAAATATTCACATCTTATGCAATAAATAAATGAAAAATAAAAAATATGAGCATATAAATTATCCCAAAACATAGTAAATTGGAATGGTTTGATACCATTGTAGGGAAATAAGGTGACAAAGAAGGCATCAGAAACTAAAATTTAACAACCATATTCCCCTTTATACAATTGATCACATCAACAACTATGTAATGGGATGGATGGTTAACAAGGTCATACATGGTCTTGGAGAAAATCTAACAACAATTCCCTCATAGTAGGGTGTGCCTTTCTGCAAGTCATACCCAGACAACATCAGCAGCATCTCCTGGTTGATCACCACAGAAAGTAGTTGACCTTGTCCTCCAAGCAATAAGAAATGGCCTCCTCACCTCTATAGTAGTCCACACGGACCACCGGTAACTCATGTCATTCTAGAAGAATGGACATGAAGGAGTTGTCCCATTCTAGTTAGTGTACTAGAATTAACTTGCACTCCCACAATTCTTCTCCCTTGCTATCCCTCCCTTTATAGGGTAGGACTTGCTTGGGTTCTCTTGGTTACAAAAACTAGAGAAGACAAAAAAATTTAGAGCAACTGATGTGTCTGAGAAGCCCCTAGTACTACTCTATTTATAGAAGAGTTTGGGTCAGGGTTCCAAATCTATATTGGATTCAAAGGGTATGATATTTCATAAATTCACACATCCTACGAGTGGAGAAACGGTCATTTCACAAGTGTACCAATTGATTGGCAATGAGCTGATCATTTCAACTCTTGAACCAGTCGTTTGATCATGTTTCCCAATCACAATTATATTGAACTTTAATATCCATTTAATGCACAACATGAAATAAACACTAATCCTTGATGCAATGAAATTGATCAAAGAACTAGTCATTTTAGTGACCTTAAATCGACTGGTTCATCCTATAAACCATTAGGATCATATCAACGTTCAACCAATATTCACCCAATGAAATTTCAATAAAGCTAAACCTCCAATGAATCAGTTCAACACTTGAACCGACTGGCTCAGAGTTTAGTCAATTTATTGTTGTTCGGTTTAATATCTAAACATTTAAGTGATCCAGTTAAACATCATTCATGAATAAACTAATATTCCAAGTGTATCCTATGTTTGTGAGCATATAAGTTCCAAAATACTTTGGCAGTGAATGTCCATAACTAGTTTACGACATCACAAGCAATGAGCGGTATCTAGCAACACATCATTACTACCCAAGCAATTGGAAAGTTGGAGAAAAAGCTCATCCTACAATATGTGACTAGTGTTATAGTGTTTCTATAGATCCTTTGTCACTAATATCTAGATTGAACTCAAGGCATGGTTTTTTCATCCTCTTCAACATTCAATTAATGTTCCTTGAACAAGAGCAGACTGACTGAGATATATGTAAACTCAATATCACATTTTGACTCACATGTCCATGTCCATGCATTTCTTAGTCTCTCTTATCAAGCAGCCAAGAAATAATACTCATTTACGAGGGACAAATCCCATATACATCACTCACACTCATTCCCATGTGTCATAGTGCACCCAAGCATCACCTTTATGGCAACCCTTACTCAAGGTCACAGTGGTTGATGGTAAAGTACATTGAACGATATGTGATGAATGTAGTGACTTTAGGGCTAAGAACTAGAATCACCACCAACACTACAAGAGATGATTTGGCTACCATGCAATGGTTTCCGTCAATCACTCTCAAGGTGGGTCTATCTATTACACGATTCTCTAACAAGTATATACGTGTTTAGTTTGATATCACATATCATGATAATGAGATTTTGTCATCAACCAAAATACACTCTAGTCTTATGTGTTATCGTTATCTATCAACCTTCCACAATAGCATCCGACTAGGAACACAATAAGAATGTATATACTCTAAGCATCCATGTGATATCATTGTTTAGGTCCTTAACCTGAAGACATATGTCATTGAGAAATATCGTTCTTTAGATGTTTATTAGATGACATCATTATCTCACAACTAGATAAAATAGAATAAACTGGACGATTGCCTTTATTATTACTCAAATCATTTACAAGTTATGCCATTACAATCATCATATGATTGGCTCTCTGGGCATACATACCAACACTTTTAATTCCATATGCCTTGTGAGATAGAGACATGGCATACCTAGTTTCATTACCCATGAACACAAATAATAAACGGGATGATCATTTGGATGTTTTTCTTGTGAAGTATTTTTTTAGTCAAACTTTTGAGGAATCGAGTCACTAATTTCATCTATAATGGGGGAGAGAATTTGTATAATTGTTGTTACAGATACAAAAATCTCCAACACGTATTCCCATGTCATGGTTTAGAGTAGTGATTGCTAATACAAGCTTTCTACAGTTGTTTTACATCCAATAAATGCTAAGTGGTGAATGCAGTTACAAGTGGTTCCTTGATCAACAAGACCCCCACATGGGCCAATGACATTATTCATGACAGATCCTTACATTATTTCCAACCAAACTCAGAAAGAGCACTATTCTTTCCAAACTTCCATCCAAGAAAGGAAAGAAGAATATAATTGCAAATTGTAGTCATAACTGCAAAGATGGATGAGACTTCCCAAAACATGGATAATGGAGGAAATAGACACAATTGAACAAATAAAATTTATTCAAACATTCCCATAAGATTATCTCATCAAAAAAATATCAAGTTGGAGGAATGTGAGGTATACCTTTTCATAGAGTAGATCTAGGAGCGTTACACTGAAGACATATACAACATGAAGAATATATCAATGATGTTATCCTAGTGCAATGACAAAAGCATCTATGTCTATGGATAATCCATGTGGATGACAAGAACTCCATATACCACTATAAGAGTCAATGGGAAAGAAGCAACCTTTACGTTGTCAATGTGCTAGTGTTGCTCTTTTCTCTCCTTATGTAAACACTTTGTAGGAAATGAAATATAGGGTTCACATGGCAACAATATGTAACAAACAAACCCAAGTGTCATATCCCTATTTATAAGAAAGGCAAGGAATCATTATTTCTAATAAAACATTGGCAAAATGAAATGGAAGTGCATGATTTCATGTAGTCTATTTGTAGGAAGCCAGTCAACCAACTAGCCAGTCCACTCAGGCATCTCATCGGCAACATAATACAATGGAGTAAGTCAGCTGACTTATTGAACTAGTCCAGTCACTTGATTGGGCTGGCCATTCAGCTACTTGGGTTGATCTTCTTTAGTTGGCAGACTGAACTTTCCATTCGACTGGTTGGGCTAATATCAACACAATCAACCAACTTGACATTATAGTTCAATGAGTGGTTTGTCTAGTTGGGTGATCAGACTTTTCAATCGGCCACTGGGCCTTCTAGTAGGTCCGTCAATGATCCAATTGATTACCTAGACATTAAAGTAATCAATTAACCATGTTTCCCTATTTGTACTCCTCTTTCAAGTGTATCCTATGGGTGTGACCCTATAGGCTCTATATTACATTGGTAGTGATGTCTATAATCATATCAAGACTTCACAAAAAATGATTGATATTTAACAATACTTCATATCCACCCAACTAATCGGAGAAGTTCCTCAATCTAGTGTTTAGACCAATATTCCAGTGATCAAAAAACCCATTTGTCTCTAAAATCTAGATTGAATCTGAGTCATGGAAACATAATTCATCTTAATGTTCAATCTTTGTTTGTTAATATCAAAATCATACATTAATCCACATGTGCATTGCCATGCATATCATAGTCCCACTTATCAATTGAATGGTATATCACTCTAATAGAGGAAAAAATTTCATCTATGTCATTCATTATAATACACATGTTTCATAATAATAAGTACACACATGGCAACCCTTATTCAAGTTCAGATTGAATAGTTTTAAAGTGAACTTAACAACATTTGATAATTGTAGTGACCTTCAGTCTAAGCAACAAAACCACCATTATCACACTGAGATATGATTTTGACTACCATTTTTGAATTTCATATATCACACTAATGTTGGTTTGTCTAGTATCCAATATCATGACTAATAAAATGTAGTCATCAGTTAACACACATAGTAGTCTTAATGTATTGTTTTCATCCTACTTTCTACACTAATATTCAACTAGGGACCTAGAAAAGAATGAAAACTCTCATCATATACATGATCTCATGTTCAGGTCCTTGATAAAGTCCAATTTTGTGGATATTTTATGCCTTAACTTACCTCTTATTTTCTCTGTTTCTGCGAATTCTTATTCACTTCTCACCTTATTACACATAAATACTCTTTTTACTCTCATTTGAGGATAACAAGAACATTTCATGCAGATGGTTGACGAAGCGGTACGTTTCACCAAGGAGATGGACCTCCATCAGTTGCCACTACCGATGGACACCTTGGAGAAAACAGTAGGACTACCATTAGATCACAACCAAGGGACTCCATGGATAGTCTGCACCACCATCATTAGACACTCGATGGTAAAATTTCACATCCATTAGATGTCACCATCATTCATTAGGTGATGGTTACACATGTTCATCAGGTGATGGTCCCCATCCAATGGTTTGTCTGCATTGTCAGTCAATGGCCATGCAGACTCATCAACTGATGGCATCTTAGCTCGTCAGCCAGTGGACTATCTACATTGTCAGTTGATGACCGCGTAGACTCATCAAGCGATGTTCATCTGCACCACCATCATTAGACACTCGATGGTAAAACTACGTGTCCATTAGATGTCACCATCATTCATTAGGCAATGGTTACACAGGTTCATTAGGTGATGGTCACCATCTAATGGTTTGTATACATTGTTAGTAGATGGCCATGCAAACTCATCAACTGATGGCACCTTAGCTCCTCAGCCAGTGGACTATCTACATCGCCAGTCAATGACTGCGTAGACTCATCAAGAGATGTTCACACAAGCATCATCAATTGATGTCCACCTTAGCTCATCATCTGAATGTCTGAGATAGTGGCTTCTTGATGACCTGACAACCAATGATAGCTTTTACAGAATTTGGTCACTCGAGACCATTAAGCACGTGATCCAAGGAGGATATCTCAAACAGTTGGGGTACAAGTAAAGGACCCCAGTGTAGGTGCATATAAATAGAAGACCTCCAACAACATACTGAGGGTCGCACGCAACGCCAAGGATGTCGATGTGCTACTAGAGAAGAAGCTCCCCATCGACCGCCGCCACCGCCAACAGTTGGCAGCCAAGGAGAATGAAAGTCTATCGAAGACTACTGTTGTTTCCATCAGCCATCACCCTATTCAAAGTACTCCCTTGACAGAAGGAGGACATAAAGCAGGTCTTCATTGCTACCTCATCAATCTTTGGAAAGAGAAACTGACCATCAATTCTGGTCATTCCTTGGCTGTAGTTGGTGTATCTCCTTACTTCCCCTGATCAAATCATTCTTCCTTTCCTCATTCTTCCATCCCTTCTCTTCAACATTACTTTATGTCTATGTGTATGTGTAAATACGTAATGATGCACATTACCATGAGTGGATAAACATCTTTCTTTGGTTGTGCATAGAAACTAAGGCTCTGCCAACATGTATATACTTACATCCATTTGAATATATATGCTCTTAGCGAGGGTTATCTCCATTGTTGCTCTTAATGCTTCACTTGTTTGATTAGTTACCAACTTGTGATGTTTGGTTGTTAGTACCTCAAAAGAGTAGTACTAATATTATGTATGTGTCATGGAGTTTCTTGAATGCATGAGAATGTTGGAATGCTTAAGATAATAATCATATGGATATCTTTGTCGTTGTTTGTTTGTCTTCTTGAGAGATGAACAACCTTATAATATAGATTTATCCTAAGCCCGAGAGAGGAGGGAATAGACATATATGATGATTGCTTGTAATCTTGAGAAGGGTATGCTATGGGTGTGAGTGTCGCATGTTGGTGAAAGACCTTAGATAGTGAATCCCAACCAAAGTTCCTATCCATATTTTTTACAACACCTTTTATTTGTTCTCTTTCCTTGGTTTTGTTTTCTTGCTTTTACTTCATTTGCTTTATTTATTTCTTGGAGTAATACCATTCCATAAGGAACAAAAAACATAATCTACCCCTTCTTTTTGGTGTAATTGTGCCAAGGGTTTACATTCTTAGCACTTATCATTTCTTATTCATGTGGTTTAACCTCGATCTACTACATCAGACCCCGTATATTATTTTTGGGGTCCTGAGTGTCAGGTTATAAATTTAAGAGTCCAACTACTCTAGATCAACTACTTTTTGGATGTGTGATTTAGGCCGGACAACGTTTTGGCACCATTTTTAGGGACAAATCAATCAGTACTGGTAAGAACCCAAATCTACTCACTGTACACCCACGCCTCAAGTCTAGCAAGAGACTTGATCGTAAAAACAATTGTATCCACCATATCTAATTCCCTTGAGTACTTCATTTTACATGTCTAATTTTCTAACTCAACTATGTGAACTATTTAGGTAGCTTGGAGAAAAGTTGATATAATTTACCATCTCTCACTTCCATCACCATGTCACCTCCTCATGGAGGACATATCAATGGTGATCGAAATGCAAGAATTGAGTAAGTTCAACCTCCACCAGAGATTGAATCTGAACAAGAGGAGTGGAACACTGAGGAAATAGAAAATGAATAGATACCTCATGAAATACCACCTCATGATGAAGAGCATGAGGAAATTTGTGAGGATGATGAGCATGAGGAATTACGTCGTGATGAGGGCTGTCACCCTCGAGCAACAAGGAATAGGAGGAACCACCATCAACATCAAGATAATAACCAAAACAATGAAGATGATGATGATGATGACGACGATGGAGGCCCTTCCATTTGTGAATTGGATGCCACTAGGGAGAATGAGTCAAGATGCCCTATGATAATCCCAAGGTTTGATGCAAGAAACTTTGAGTTGAAACCTGCAGTAATCAACATGATTCAAAGAAAATCTTTTAGAGGAAGTTCTAGAGATGAAAACCCCTACCATCATCTAGAAACTTACAAAAACATATGTGATACTATCAAGATGATGGGAGTGCAACAAGAGGTAATCAACTACAAGGGGTTTAAATTCTCCTTGAGAGACAAGGCTTTTTCAAGGTACCTTGCTTTACCTGACAGGAAGATTAATGGATGGGGACCTTTGGCTGACGCTTTTGTCATCAAGTTCTACCCTATAGAGAGAACCCTAAGGAATTGACACAAGATCACTATATTTACTTAAAGACATGGGGAGAACCTCTACAAATCTTGGGAAAGATTTGAAGAATAGCAAAGTGACTATCCACACCATAATTATGACACGAGATTCATAGTGACTACTTTTTACGATGGACTTACCCCTGTCAAAAGAACTACACTAAATGCAACAATGAGAAGTGATTTCTTGGAAAACAATCCAAAGAAGATGATGGCGAACATTGACAATATGGATGCACTCCAATTATGAAAATAAGATAGCGGATAAAAAGGTTCAACGAAGAAGGCAATGTCTGAAGGATCTACATCAGAATCATAAGCTCTAGAGGCAATAACTTCCTCGATCCAGAAGATATCCACACACATCAAGCAACTAAAGGACTCTAGAAGAAAGGGCAAGAAGCATGTATAGAAGGTTGTGAAATGTGTTACATGCTGTGAAGAAGGCCATGGGTTCTACAACTACATTTATACTTAGCTGGAGGAAGAAAGTGATGAGGAAGAGATAGAGAATGTTTCTTATGTTAATTTTAAGAGACCTGATCACCCTGGTTTCTATTATGGAAACAATCATGTCATTGAATACTCTCATCAGCTAAGTGGTTCATCCAATACATCACCAAGATTTGGAAGAGGAGGAAGACAGACTCAATTCACCTAAACCATGAATTACCAACATAATAGAAGAAACTATCAAGGCCAAGGAGAAGGCTAAGTCAAAATATAATTTTATACAGGAAAAGCCAAGATCAAGGCCAGAATAAATGTAGCGGCCAACCTGACATGATGACTGAGCTTGTTGAGTTCACAAAGAGGCAGGCATCAATGAATGAGAAATTGACTCAAAGTTCTATCACAAACACGGGTGTTTTATGCACAATGCAGACTCAAATGGTCGATATGTAGACATACCAAAGGCAAATTGATAAACAACTAGCATAATTGTCTGAAATAATAAAAAATCCTCAAGGAAAGATCCCATATAATAATGAGATTGTGAAGATTGATACTCTTTGATCAAGAAAGATTCTATAAAACCAACAAGATGAGGTTAATAAAAAAGGTGAGATCGCTACTAAGTCGCACCCCGAACCAATAATAGTAAAGGAAGTGCCTATTGAGGAGGAGTTGTCTAAGAAGGATAAGGATATGTATAAAGGGAAAGGAAAGAAGATGTGAAAGTGAAGAAGCCTGACCCCAATGAGAAATCATTCACAAAAAAATATCTTTACTCCCCCAGAGTTCCTTTCCCTTACAAGTTGATCAAGGCCGATTTAAAGAAAATATACGAGATGTTCATGGAGGGTATAAAGAAGTTGCACTTGGATGTTTCATTTATATATGATATTGAAGAGATGTCCATGTATGTCAAGTTATTCAATTATCTAATAATGAAAATAAGAAGAGGAGATCATGTGTAGACAGTGCAACTAGCCAAAATTTCTAGTGCCTTTGTTCAAGATAAGATGCCAATGAAAAAGAAATATCTAGCAACATACACTATCCTATCGGAGATAATGAAGCAAGGTAAGAACATGAAAATCTAGGAGAAAGTATTAGCCTCATGCCCCTAACTCTAGCTCAGAGGCTTGGACTCACCGACACTATGCAAAATTGTATGAGAATACAATTGGCTGATCATACTTTCCCAAAGCCGGTGGGAGTAGTGGAACATGTCTCGATCAGAGTAGGATGGTTCTTCATTCCTTATGACATTTTTGTAATTGACATTGTTGAGGACCCAACTTGCCCAATGACTTTTGGGAGGCCTTTCCTTGCCACAGCTAAAGCTTTGATTGACGTAGAAGAAACAATGATCAATCTATGAGTAGAAAATGATCACATCAACTTTTAAATTTAGGATTCCATCAGAGGACCCTCTCTGTTTGAGTCAGTCTACTTCATGGACAACTACAACCAGTCTTGTGAGGGTGTACAAGATGATAGATCAATGGCCGTCCACTTATGCGAGCTCTTAACATCCCTTATCCTAATATGTAGGACTTTCAAGTTGTAGAGATACTTAATTATCTAAATCAACCAGAGGAGGCACACAACAACGATGAGGAGTAAACCATAGAAATAACAAAGTGTGCTTCACTGGAATAAATGCAAGAAGAAAAGGAGGCACCAAAGCCCAAGCCAAAGTGGAAACAACTATCAAAAGTCTGAAGTATGAATTACTAGATGATGAGGAAAGAAATCTTGTGATCATAAATTCCACTTTGAATGAGGACCAAGAAGAGAATTTGATAAATGAGATTAAACAACATAGGAAAGCAATAGGGTACTCAATGGATGAAATCAAATGTTTGAGACCAAATCTATGCATGTACCAAATAAACTTAGAAGAAACAACCAAACCCTTATCCCAAACACAACATAAATTAAATCAAATGATCAAGGATGTAGTCAAAAAAGAAGTAATAGCGTTGTTTGATGCAGAAATCATATACCCGTAAGTGATAGTAATTCGGTTATCTAGATACATGTGTATTCTTAAAAATGGAGGTATTACGATCGTCAAGGGAGAAAATGGAGATGAGGTTGCATACCAAACTATGATAGGATGGTGCATGTGCAATGATGATAGAAAACTCAATGCTTCCACAAAGAAAACCATTTTCCTTTTCCATTCATAGACCAAGTATTGGAACATCTAGCTCATCATCTATATTTTTATTTCTTGGATGGTTATTTGAGATTCTACCAGGTCCCAATCCACCCATTTGATCAGGAAAAGACAACTTTCAGTTGCGTATAAAATATGTATGCCTTCAGAAGAATGCCTTTTGGTCTCTACAATGCACCAACAACATTTCAAAGGTACATAATCTACATTTTTTCATACTTCCTATGGGATATCATGGAAGTGTTTATGGATGATTTCTCCGTTTATGGGTATAGTTTTGAAATATTCCTGGAGAATTTATCTAGAGTATTGGAGCATTGTGAAGAAAAGAAGCTAATTTTGATCTAGGAGAAATACCATTTTATGGTCCAGGAAGGATAGTCTTGGGACATATAGTTTTTAAGAAGGGGACCAAGGTAGACATGAGCAAAGTGGAAGCCATATCAAAGCTTCCACTACGAAAATCCATGACAGGAGTAAGAAGCTTCCTTGGTCATGCAAGATACTAGATGAGGTTCATAAAAGAATTTTTAAAGATAGTAAAGCCTCAGTCTATCTTACTCGTGAAGGATGAAGTTTTTGAATTCTTAGATGATTGCCATATTTTGAAAACTTGAGGAATGCCCTCACCATAGCACCTACACTCAAAGATCCCAAATGGAGATTACCATTTGAAATGATGTGTGATGTTGCGACTATGACATTAAAACTTTTCGGCGGAAAAGAAAAGACAAGAAACGCCATCTATTATATTATTCTAGAAAGACCTTGGGTGATTATTAGATAAAATACACAATTAATGAGAAAGAAATGTTAATGATAGTGTTCTCCTTTAACAAATTTAGATCCTATTTGATAGGGTCAAAAATCAAGCTGCATACAGACCATGGTTCCATTAAATATCTGATGTAGAAGAAGGATGCCAAGCCCAGACTATTAAGGCGTGCTCTTCTATTGAAGGAGTTTGACCATGAAATTATTGACAAAAAGGGAAGGGAAAATGTGGTTGCCAACCACTTTTCTAGGATAGTAGTCACCGAAGAGAACATTTTGCCAGTTAATGACAACTATGTTGATGAAGCTCTATTGATGGTGAGGTCCGTGGAACCCAACCTATCCTGGTTTGCTAATATTTGTCACTATTTAGCATGCCAACAGTTGTCACCCGATATTACCTACAACAAGAAGAAAAGTTGTTTTTTTGGATCTAAAGGATTTCTATTGGTACAACCCACTCTTGTTCAAAAGATGTGCTGACAATCTATACCGGAGGTGTATTTTAGAAGAAGGCACTCGAATTATATAAGAATAACATTCTTCATGATGCGGAGGACATTAGGGAGGAGAAAGGATGGTAGAAAAAATGTTACAATCATGATTTTACTAGCCCACCATATTCAAGGATGCTCACACATATGTTAAGGCATGTTATGAATGCCAACGAACAAGAAACAATTCCAAGAGGAATGAAATGTATATGTCTGACTGGATAAAAGTGGAAATCTTTGATGTCTACAAGATTGAATTCATGGGACCTTTTCTATATTCTAGGGGCAAACAATACATCCTTGTTGTCATTGACTATGTCTCCAAATGGGTAGAATTTGTTGCAAGCCCTATCTGTGACTCCCAAGCAGTGATCAGATTGTAAGAGAAAACTATCTTTCCTATATTTGGAGTTACATGCATAGTTATTAGAGATGGGGGATCCTACTTTGGGGAAACACAGTTTGAAGCATTACTAAAGATGTACGAGGTCAAGCATAAAGTAGAAAACCCAATCATTCACAAACATCTGGGCACGTGGAAGTGCCAAACTGCCAGATCAAGCAAATTCTAGAGAAAATGGTAAGCTAAACTTAGAAGGATTGATCTATGAAGCTTGATGATGCACTATGGGCATACTATACAACTTACAAAACCCCAATCAGAACTACCCCCTATAGGTTAGTATATGGAAAATCATGCCACCTACCCATGGAACTAGAGAACAAAGCCTTTTGGGCTATTAGGTTTCTATACATGGACCTTAACCGAGCAGACAAGAAGAGATTTATGTAACTCCAAGATCTAGAAGAGCTAAACGAAATGCCTATGGAAATGCCAAAATTTAAAAACAAAGGACCAAATCATGGCACAGTTCCCATTTAAATATCAAGGATATGTGAGAGAGAGATAAGGTCCTTTTGTTTTAATTCAAGCATTAGGATACTTCCTGGTAAGCTCAGATCAAGATGGTATGGCCCCTTTATGGTGGTAAAGATATACCCATCTAGAATGATGGAAATCATCAACAAAAAGACCAAAACATTTAATGTGAATGGATACATATTTGAGAGATGTTATAAAGATGAAGCTTTCGTGAGGAGGTCAAAACTCCAATTAGAGGAACCACCATCCATACCACCAGAACAAGTTTGAAATTGAAGGGAGTAAGAATCAAGAAAGTCAAGATGAAAGACTATAAAATTAGTGCTTCTTAGGAGGCAAACCAAGAATTTAATCTCTTATTTTCCTTATCTTTAGTTTGCCTAGTCTTCGATAATTTAGAATCTCCTGATTTTATTTCAATTCTTGTCTTAGCTTTAAACAATTCATGCTTTGTCTAGTATATTTTAGTGTACGTAGAATAAAATTTAGGTCTTTATTTACATGTTTTTATGTTTCCTAATTCTTTGGACTTTAGTTACAAGTCCTCAATGCTTTTTCTATGTATGATTTTTTGTCACATGAAGAATAAAATATGTCTGAATTTAACTATTGTCATTAATACATGGAATCCATAGGATCCGTTGAACCATCAACTGATTGGTTGAGCATGAAAGCTATCAAATTATGCCAACTATACCAGCCATCGAGTTTTGGAATACATTGACCAACCATTTGTTGTATTAAAGCCAATAGTTGACCAACTTATAAACTCATCGAGTGCTATCTATAGTGCAACCATCGAGTTTGGTTAAAGAATACCTAACAACAAATGATGGCTTACTACCTTACCATCATATGAGGAGTCTAGTGAAACCATCAGATGATCACTCTGACCAGTCCATCTGATCTCTAGAACCATCTAGTGCTCACTGCAAAGGTGAGCCATCTGTTGATCAACCAAAAAGTCCATCAGATGACCTACTCTTGAATCCACCATCTATTAGTTGTTAAGTACTAAACCATTGGTTGTAAACTTCAGATGGTTACCCAAGGTATGAGAACCTATAAAATGGGGACGAAGAAACCACTAAGTTGATCCATTAGATTCCTAAACCCTAACCATAAGAGCACTCAAAGCTACAACACTTGAAGAGACTCAAAAACTTGAGGGAAGACACAAGAAGATGTCATCTTATGCCTCTTGACAATCAGCTAAAGCAAACAAAAGAATGAAGAACCTTCACAGCACAAGGATAGAACCCTGGGCCATTGTCTTTGCCACCCACTTGAAGAACCTGGGCCAAGACATACCGTAGATCCAACAACAATCTGAGGACAAAACTCCAATGTCGGCGACAAGTGGTAAACCTAAACCCTAATTTTTTTTCTGCGATCTTCTCGAAGTCTACTCGGTTTTGCTTCTTTCAAGGATAACTAAACCATTGACCCTCACCCACCACAAGGTGTCCTTTCAAATCCTCATACCATTGATTATCACCTTCAAACCATTATGAGTACTTGTACCTTCGCCCTGTTCATCCATCAGTTGTCCTAACTATCAGTTGTTACTTCTCTCTTTTTCTGAGACCATCAAATTCCTCTTTCTCAGTGACCTGACCATTGACTATTGACCATCGGCTATCAATAGGACACCCCAACCATCAGTTGTTGGACTGAACCATCAATTGTGGAACTTAACCATCAGTTGGTACCCTACTACCAGCAGCCATCTGTTGTTGATTTTTGGGTTTAAACTATTGGTTGCGGACCAAGTATTCTAGACCATTGATATTTTATCCTTGACCATCAAATGACATCCATGAGTTGTCAGTTTTCTTCCATAACCATCGGTTGAGATTGCCATGTTCTAGTTTGTCTCTCAAACATTGTAACACCATCGAATGTTATTCAACTAATGTTGATTATTATTCTAACAAAACTCAATCCTTGCTATTTAATTAAACTTACTAGAGAAATTGAAGTATCTAAAAGGAGAAAGATGGTAGGAAACCATGAAAGGAACCAAGAAATCCTAGAGTCTAAGTACACACTACTACAAATGGGGATATGGCGTCAGTTATTTTTTCAAGGAAAACCAACGGTGGTATCTATAGTGTCGGTTATAAGTAGACAACGTCGTGGATTGACTAGATGAGAAAATGTAGGATGTATTTTCTTTTTTCCTTTGGTTTGTTATCATAGAAAATGATGCTATTTATCAGTCATGAAAATAGAATTTCGTACAAAAAAAATTCAGGAATTTCAATTGCCTCTAAAAAGCCTACGTAGCCGGTTATTATTAGAATAACTGACGGGATAAAATTATACACATATGATTTGTCCTGTGGGAAACAATTGGTCTTTCTCGTCATTTGTTTTGGTCATGACAGAAAAGGAATATGTTCGTTCCATGAGACCTGTGAAAATTTTCCCACCCCCGCTTCATATTTATGGGTGGTTTTCTTGTAAGAAACTGACGTCATATTAGCACCGACTTGTGGGGTTAGGCTAATAGCCGATGAGAACGCTATCTTTATGCCTATGGTGTTTATCCTATAACTGACGAGGAAATTCCTAGGTCTTCACTATTAATGATAATGGATGGGATAAGTCTTACTTAACCCCACGAGAAGCCTTTCCCCCTACCTATGTTTCTCTCTAAAGTAATATAGCTCTCATGATTTTATGATTACTCTTCCTAATTCCTTCTTCCATTGTGCACTGCCAGAGCTTCCTCCACCAATTCCTTCCTCCGCTATTGCTTCCTCTTCCTCTATCGGTTCCTTCTCTAGCCTCCTCATTGTTACTTCTCCCGCATCACTACTTCTTCTTCTTCATCCTCCAACAGGTGCGCTCTGCCACCACCACCACCGCTACCACTACTGCTCGCGACAGGTGGCCTCTCCTCCAATGCCAGTAGATATGTGAGCCTCCTCCAATGTCAGGCTATTTCGAGACAGATGGCATCTCTTACTTGCAGTTTCTCCTTCCCTAGATAGTTCTCCATCTCTCTTTCCCCTCTCCTCCTTCCTACCATGCCCTTAACAATAATGGAGAGAGGAGGAAGGAGGAAAGGGGGAAGGGAGATATAAATTTTTAAAATTGTTAAATTGTGATGCAATTGAATTAATGGATATTAGTTTTAATTTGTAGTGACATATTGAGTATTAAAATTGTGATGAAAAATAATTTGATTGTGATGAATTTTATGATTGTGATGAAAAATAATTATATTTTTGTGAATTGTATGATTGTGATGAATGCATATATTTAATGATGATTCATGCTAAATTATGCAGTAGAATGAGTATTTAATGATGATCTCAACTACGTAGTAATGATTATGGTTGCATGATAAATGACTCTAAATTAACTTGATATGACAATGATTTTTATGCTGACTCTAAATTAACTCTAAATTTTTGAATAAACCCTACTTTGTAAATAAACCTTAATTTGTAAATAAACCCTAATTTGGCCTAGAAACCTGTCCAAGATTTACTCATTAAGAGCAAACCTTGGATAGTCCAAACTTCATCTCATTAGGATGTAAGTGTATAATGTGTGTTTGATTTTAATAAATTTTGAAAACATTTCCCCTTTGTTCTTTGGGTACATATGTAGGTGGGTATTTGCCCATCTACATCGGTGTACTTGGAGAACTGTGGGGAAATGCGGCCAAAATTTATTGAAATCAAGAATGCATTATACATAGTGAGATGAAGTGCTCAACAATGGGATAGGTGGTTCACATTCGTGAATCTGAATGCTACTAGATGATTAGGGCTCAGTTATTTAAACATATTTTGTTTCTAAAATTTACTTACTAGCTAGAACCTGATAAGCTACTCATCTCCCATTAGATCATATAGAAATGGATCGATCATGGATGTCAATACCAAATCACTACATTCTAAATCTCATTAATGGTTTTGATGAGTATGTATAATTGTAGAGGAACATAGAAAACAACCTAGAGATAGGCTCTGTTACCCATGTAGGAATTGTAGAAACAACTTGAAATTTGACACTATTGACATGATCAAAGACCGTATCATGTGTAATGGGATTGTATAGGAATATATAGAATGGTACTAGTATGGAGAGATTCCTAGTATGAGACTAGAAGATGGGGGTAGTGGTAGTTGTGTCTAATAAGAAATGGCTAACGATGTTGATGAGAATGAAACGATTCCGACACACATGGTTGGTGCGATGCTAGACCCTTGTGGGATAAATATTACAAACCCACCTCCCTTTTTTAGAAATGATGTGCATGATGTTGAGGAACTGTTATACTTAGGTTGCACTAAGTTTATGTATTTGAGCATTGTGTTGAGATTGTATACTCTGAAGGCTAACAATATATGGAGCAACAAAATCTTCACTTCACTGTTTTCTTTGTTGAAAGATATTCTCCCTGAAGGCAACGAGCTTCCAATCTCAACATACATAATTAAAAGATGTTGTGCCCAAGGGGAATGGAGGCTAAGAAGATACATGCATGCCCAAATGACTGTGTGATGTTTCAAAAGGACTATATTGATATGAAAAAATATCGGAATTGTTGGGCATCTAGGTACAAAAGGACGACGTCAATTAAGAGAAAAACAGAGTCTCCTACCAATTTGATGTGGTATCTTCCTATAATACCCTGGTTTCAATGCTTGTTTGCTAATGTTGTAGATGCACAAAATTTATCTTGGCATGTAGAGGTTAAGAAAAACAATGATGGTATGCTATGACATGTGTCTGATTCCCGCAATGGAAGAAGATTAATTTATTGTATCCTAAATTTGGCAAAGAAACCATGAACTTAAGACTTAGACTTTGTATTGGTGGGATAAATGCATATGGAACATTAAGCAGTCAACATTGTACTTGTCCTGTCATGCTTGTTGTATAAAATCTTCCTCTACGGTTGTGTATGAAGAATAATTATGTCACATTGTGGTTGCTGATATTGGGCCCCAAACAACCTGGCGATGATATTGATATTTACCTTGAACCTCTGATTGATGACCTAAAGAAACTATGGGGAGAAGTTGTGATGAATTATGATGCTTTATGCCAAGAGATGTTTAATTTAAGTGTTATGTTGTTTTGCATTGTTAATGACTTTCATGTTTATGGGAACATGTCTGGATAAAACATCAAAGGATCTAAGGAATTTCCTATATGTGAGGAAAATATAGATTATATCAGACTAAAACATGGCCGCAAAACTGTTTGTCTTGGTCATCAAAGGTTTATGCCAAAGGTGCATCCTTACTGAAAGATGTGCAAAATATTCGATGCCTCAACTAAGGAACAGAGTGCCCCTAAACCTATGTTATGGGAGGATGTTTATGTAAGAGTAAAAAATATTGTAAATCATTTTGGTAAGAGATTGTGTACTACTCCCACAGGTGAAAAGTCTTTATTCAAAAAGAGGTTGATATTCATGGATCTTCCATATTGGAGTTCTTTGATAGTTCAACATTGTATCGATGGCATGCACGTTGAGAAAAATGTTTGTGATAGCATTGTTGGCACTCTGTTGAATATACCCAGTAAGACTAAAGATTGAATCAAATCCAAAATGGACCTACATGAAATGGGTATAAGGAATGAATTAACAAAATAAGTGAACAAAGGTCACCACACATATCTACCTCCTGGTTGTTACACCTTGTCTACAAAGGAGAAGACATTTTTGGTGAGTTCTTGAGTAATGTTAAGGTACCACAGGGATACTCAACAAATATTTGTAGATTGGTATCAATGATGGATCTGAAGTTGATAGATCTTAAATATCATGTGAAGGGAATATCATTGAGGGCTATATTTCTAGGGAGGTTATGGACATATGCAATGATTTTTTGAGTTGCAATGAAACTACTACTAATATCGTGAACATTGATGTTTATTTTGGAAATAGTATTTTGGGAGAATGAAATATAAATAGCAGTTTTGAATAGTGGGAACAAGCATAATTGTATATTTATACAACATTAATGATGTGGGTACTTATATCACTGAACACACCAATGAGCTCAAGAAAATTCATCCCAAGCCAGTTCGATGTGGCTTGCTAGAGATAAGAATCAGGCATTTGTTAGGTGGTTTGAAAAGAAAGTATTCAATAAACTATCTCAAACACCAAACAATGTTACAGAAACTATCAAATGTCTAGCACATAATCCATGTTACATATTATGAAGGGTTTGACATAAATGGATTTTCATACTACACAGAATATGTATTATTATGTCATCCAAAATAGTGGGGTCACCCTTTAGGCATGTTCGTTTTATTTTTCTAGTACCAAGGATAATAGTCGATGTGAAGGAAATATGTATTATTATGGTGTAATTGAAGATAATTGAGAAATTGACAACATAGAGTTTAGAATTCGATTATTTATGTAAAATCCCTGACCTGGGTTATGAACTAACCCTAGGTATTTTGCTTAAATTTGTAATTAGATACTTGAGTTTATATTTTGTAATGTAATTAAAGCTTCTGAGGAGCATATATTTCTATTTCAGTCCTTTTTGTATAATGTTGCAATATTATTTTGTTTTTTATGGACTAAAGTGTAAATTACCCAATTAGAGGGGTTAACTTGCAATTTGTGCATGTTGAGATGTTCCTCTGATGATAAGACATCATAAGAATGCATATAATGTAGTGATATGGAATCCACAAGCTTGGGCACCAAGATATAGCTTGTAGAGCAATCCTTATGCTTTAAAACCTAGTTTTGCTGTAAATTGCAATTTAACAAAAACCTAGGGTGCAATATGTAAAATATACCCTCTAGAGTATCTTTCATGATTCTTGGCATCAAGTAGGGTAAAGAAAATGAGGAGGGCGCCTCATTTGAATTATCAAATAAGAAAGATAACCTTACTATTTAAATAACCAAGTTTTAAGCAAAATGGCCCTTCATATATATATATATATAGCTTATTAAGATATATGGTTTCTTTTCCTTTAACCTTGGATGAGAGAGAGGATTTGCTGGTGAAAAGGAGGAAGAAACGTGGACAAGGGTGGAGTGAGCATGAGTGGATGGGTTTAAGAAATAACTATCTTTTCTTTTCCTTGAAAATATCCAAAAATATATATATACACCTTTTTCCATAAAGCAATGGAACGTTTCCCTTAGTTTCTTTTCTCATCTTCTTGCTTTTGCCGACTAAGGAGAAGCTATGCAACAGAGGAGTATGACCAAGCTGGTTTGGGTAAGCTTTGATCATCACCTAGCTCAAATTCTTGGAGGAAAACCCTAATACAAGGTTGGTTTGTTAGTTTTTCTTACACAACTCTTCTTTCTAGCCATCTTCTCCATCCAAATCTTGAAGAAAAGACCTTGGGCAACCTTTGTAGCTTCATCCAACATTAGATATACGAAGCATAGAGCTCTGGATCAGTCCTAGAGGCGGGTTTTATAACTCTAACCCTTAAGTTTTGTTAATGCATCTTCTTCTCCTAAAATTGTTGCTTGTTCTTATTCTTTAGACACTTTTAAGTGTTCTTGCAAGTGATTCCGTGAGGAACATCCCCTATTCTTGAGGTAGAAGATGATGACGTTATTTCCAATGTTTATCCTAAATCTTGCTTTAGCAAACGGTCTTCCACCTCTTGCACAAATGGTTTCCCAAACCGTTTGGGAGCAAACAGTTTCAAACAGTTTGAAAGCAAACAATTTCAACCAAGAATGCATGGAAGCAAATGGTCCAAGACCATTTGGATGCGTTGACCAGGTGTTGACCATTTGGAGATATGTTGCAAACATTATGGGCTAATCACCCACCAAACATCATCAAGTAACTCCAAGAGAATCACCAATTGAAGGTACATTAATCACCTAAACCCTAATCAGGTTAGTTGCTGATTTCAATAATACAATCATGTTTAAGTTTGGGTTGAGTGGCCCAAACGGTTTCAAAACCATTTGGGAATCACCCAAACAGTCTCAAGACCGTTTGGTGATCACCCAAGACCGTTTGGAGGTCTAGGGTTAAGTGGGGTTGACCAATTGAGGGTCCAATGATATCAAGTTGTTAAACAATTAAGTGTTGATTTTGTGACCAAATCTAGGGTTCAACCCTTAAGAGAATGACTTGGTTTTTGATAAAATAATGGGAAAATGGTCTCAAGACCGTTTGGAGGTCATCCAAATGATCCCATGACCGTTTGGGGTCAGGTCATGACCAAATTGAATGATGATTCAATGGTTTCAATGTCAATTAGACTCATGTTGATACATGTTGAAGGGTGATCGATTCTAAACCCTAATTCAATTAATCCACGCCCTATTGGTGATCAATTGAGGGTCAATTGAGTGTCAAATCAGTTGAGGGTTGACCTAATGGACTCAATTGATAAGTGGCTAACAAGTGCATGAACGATTAAGGGGTTCAACATTGGAAACCCTAACTCAATTGAAGTGGTTGAGACACTTTTTGGTCCATGCGGTTTTGAGATGGTTTGGACCAAACGGTCTCAAGGCTGTTTGGGACCAAATGATCCCAAACCGTTTGATGCTCATGTAGTTTCAAGAATGGTTGTGTCCATGCGGTTTCAAAGTCAACTTGGCCAAATGGTTTTCATGACCAAACAGTTTTGAGTGTACACTTTACCAAACGGTTTCAAAGTCAACAAAACCAAATGGTCAACACCACCAAACAGTTTCAAGGATTGTTCAAGACCATTTGGAGGATTGGTGTGCAAGACCGTTTAAGGTCTAAAAAGGTCAAAATCGTTTGATGCCTTAGTGGTCAAGATGGTTTAGTAGTTGATTAACCTAAACTCTATACATACCTAAAGTGATTAAGGGACCAAGTAATTAGTGGATTGATGCATATTATGATCAATGGTTAACATTACAAAAGTACCCTTGATGGGATAATGTAACTAATACCCCTTGATCAAGTAAACCCTAATGACCATAATGGTGATGACATAACTTGTGTTGTCAAGGTTAATTTGACATTAGTCTAACCAAGGGTGATGTATTCATCATCTCATAGAAAGAGGAGAGAGAAGACTCCTAATAGGAATGAGAATCAAGTAATAAGCTTCCAATATGTATGAATACATCTAATTAGGGTATGATCCTTCATAGTGAGATCATGGAAACCCTAATTATGATGGTTAATGAATCTTAACCAAATTTGAGAACATTAATGGAAGTAATCATCATACATGATGATGGTATAATCTTAATTCATTGTAAATTGAATAGTGAACCCTAATCTAGGATATTGTGATGTATTGTGAATAGTAAACCCTAATCTAGGGTAATGCTATGATATGAACAGTAAACCCTAATTTGGGTTAAGCTTTTAAGCATGAAACTCTATACTTGAAATATGAAATGAGGAATAATTATTCCTTTTTAAGCTGAAAGGGTTAAATAGCCTAATTGAATTGAATAGGGAAAACCCTAACCCTAGAAACCAGTCGTGGTGATATAACACGGTCGTGGTATATCTTCTGTAGAACGACCGTGCAAGATAGCACAGTCGTGGTGTTCTATATTTGACTTGGAAATAAATTGTATTGTGCTGATATAGAGATAATATGTATGTTATCATTTGTGTTAGTCATGCAGGTCTTTATAAAGAATTGAGCATAGCCAGGTAAGGGTTATGATGTCATATTGGCATTTTATAAGCTTTAAAAGTAATGATATGCTATGTTGCCTAGTTAAAGGTAACATATGACATTGATAGGCTGTGATAGCCAATGAGAAATTTTTGCATTGTCACAATCAAGGTCATACTGTTAAAATGAGTTAATGACAATATGTTACTTGGTAACAAGTGTTTTGATGATCTAAGGGTTTTAACACCCATGTTCCTGAATCATAATGATGAGATGGTTAGGGATTGATATCCCAATGATAACTGGATGAGAAATGAACTTGATACAATTAGTACTCTTTCTTTATAGCAATTGTTTTAATGATTTATGTTTGAAAACATGCCTGATGTTAAAAGAATGCCATAATGTACTTAAATAATCAAGTATAATGATATCATGTAGAGCCCTGACCATAGATCCATCATTGTCAGAAGTTAAATGATGGTGAAATAGGTTTCCCTAAGGGAACTCCTGGAGAGCATACTTTTGAGTATGTGGGGGTTATGGACGCGAATATCCTTACGTCCTAATGTAGGATTTGATGTGAGATGTACCTGTAATCTCCCAATCCTTCATTATATGTTTATGCTGGGATGATGTATCACCAATCTCCCGATGATGTTGTTAATGCCGCATCGATGTGAGATAAACAAGAAATCCCTCGATGGCGAAGAGAGTACAGAACGCCACTGTAACTCTAATAGCGAAGTTGCCAGAATACCCTGGAAAGCTATTATAGTAGAGACACAAGATGTACTGCATGTTGTTCCTCATACTGAATCAGGAGGATGAGGTCATAGGAATCCGGCTCTTCAAATGACCTATGTATGGTACCGATTGCGATTTCGTAATGGTCGGTTGGAGTATGAGAGGTGTAACTCATCTCCTCATGGCATAAAAATGTTTGTAAAATGTAATTAGCCGTGTAGCATATTTGCTTAGGTTGAATTACGAGAAACAGTGAGTGATGTTACATTGTTTATAGTGTTCTAGTTAAACAACTAGTATACATGTTCTTCATATTCCTTATTGTTATATGTCTTATCATTCAATTAAGTTATAACTGAAATGATTGCTTAAAAGAATGTTGCTTCACTTAGTTTACACAATGATTAAACCTGTTGTTGAATGTTTATAGTTCTATTGCTTAATGATTATTCCATTATTGCAATAAAAATGCTTCTGGCGGAGAGTTATAACTCTCACTGGGGAAATTATTCAAATTGTCTCACCCCCGTGGGATTCAACTTTTTAGGTAGACGCCAAGGACGAAGGAACCCATCAGTGGGTGAGCAACAATAGCAGCTGCAACAACATCAAGGACAGTAGTGATCCTCAGGTGGAGAAACTGTCTGTCAAGTCTTGTAAATAGATTGTCCTATGTGTCGTCTTTGTACTCTCAAGTCGTAGGAGTCAGTAGATGTTTAAAAGTAGATCTGAGATTTTTGGCTTAATGCCTCGAGATTTTTGTATCTTGCCTTGTATAGCTAACAAGGTAGTTGATGTTTGTAATACTCGAGATGTGATTATTACAGAGATGTAATGATGAATCGGTCTGTAAACAACTTATCATGTTTCCTTATGAAAAAGTTTTATTGTTTATAGATCTCTTTACAAAATGTTTTAATTTTTAGTGATTTTTAATAATTCCGCTGCTAACGAAACGCTTCCGCATTAGTTTAAATTATTTAATCGCTTTCGCATTCGTTGATCTTGTTTTCGCGATTCGATCGTCTCAATTTAGTGGTATCAGAGCTCTAGGTTCGCTGAGTCTACAGAGACATAGGACTTAGGATGTTGAGTTTGTTCTAGTGTCTTCCAGTATGTCTGATAGTGTCTTCTGCTCATTTAGGAGGAGAAGATAAAACTAAGGATGTATGGACCACACGAAGAACATGAGGAACACGATGTAGAAAGTAGTGTTGCTGCACCTAGAGAAGTGCAAAAGATCCAGATAGAGAAGAACCTGTGCCTGAACTACCCCAGTTCAATCCAACTGACATGGGGAACCCAACCGTCCAAGCCATGTTTGGACAGTTTATCACTTCCATGACACATATGACTGATAGGATGCCTATAGGACAAGGAATCGGCAAGACGTTTGAACGACTTCACCGAGTTGGAGCCACAAAGTATGCAAGAACAACTGACCCTGCAGATGCTGACTTATGGTTAACTGAACTAGAGAAGGCATTTAGAATCCTGAACATCCCTGAAGCCGAGAAGGTTAGACATGTTGTATATCTTCTTAAGGGGAGTGCTGGTCATTAGTGGACCATGGAAGAACAGAAAAGGTCTGGTGTAGAAGTTGAATGGGAAGTATTTTGACGGGAATTTATCAATAGATACTTTCCTAAGATGTTTTTAGATGAGAAAATCTCTCAGTTTGAGAAGTTAAGACAAGGTCCAATGAACATCAGAGAGTATGAGGCTAAGTTCATGGAGTTGTTGTGGTTCTGTCCGCACATGGCGACCACAGATGAAGTAAGGATTAGATGTTTTGAGAAAGGATTAAACATTGAGTTGACTACTCCTGTGTATGCCCTAGAGAATAGAGAAAGGTTTGCTACCTTTGTGGAATCTGTCATAAGGGTAGAAAGGTCTGTAGCAAAGAAGAAACAGACCCAAAACAAGAGGATGTATCCCCAATTCCAAGGATCTTCATCTAAAGGTTTTAAGAACCCTAGGTTTTCTGTGCCTACACCACCACCTAGATTCAGTACCCAGACACAGTGGACGTCGAATAGGGGTAGAGGACGAAGCCTACCACTAGAAGAAGCTCACAGTTCAACATTTATGTCGGTTATAGGACCACCCAGACCACAACAACTGAATAGAAGTTGTTATATATGTGGAAAGATGGGACATCTGATGAAAGATTGCAGAGCTAGAGAAGTGAGTGTGACTCAACCTCAAAGTTGGAGTCAACAAGGATCCCAAAGGAGGCAATTCCCAGGAAATGCTAGAGGACGTGGACAAGCATCCCAAGCTGGATCATCGGCACCAGGTCAGCGAGCACCGAATCAACCACATGCAACAGCAAGGTTTTATGCGATGAATCCACCTGATGCAGTGATCAACCCTCGGGTTGTAGCAGGTGATAACACCAAATTTTGTGAGGTTTTTTTGGCCTTTATTCTGTTATCAAAACTGCTCTTTTCTGCTATTTTCCTCTATTTTATTTGCACTTTCGCAATAAATGGCCGGGCTACACTCTTAATCAAATATTTTCATCTTTTACAGAGTTTTTCCTCCGTTTTGACACAATAAGGCCGTCCCGGCCCACAAATAAGTCCAAGTCTGTTTCGGCCTTCCTGACGCCCGATACGACCCCTACCAGACAAGGGGGAGCGACACCATGATGCATGACAAAGGGATTCCGTGTCAGAAGAAACTGACGGACGACACACCCTTTACCCGACAGGGAGCCGATCTCGCTCGACAGCCAAGCCTTGTCGGGCGACACATCCACCCACCGGCAGGCGTGCCGCCCGCCATGTGATCGATTAGTCGACACTCCTGAGCCGAGCGATACCAGTATCGGCCGTCCACCGACCCGCAAATGAGGAGGACACGTGGCGCTTCGAGAAACATAACTTCCCCCAACTGCTGCCTATAAATAGCAGCTACAGGGAGCCGAAAAGACAGCTTGGTCAGTTTGGATACTTCGGAATGCAGATAGTTGGGAGCCTTGAGTGTTCTTCGGAGGAAACTGCGAGAGCAGGTGTATCGCGCCCCAGTGCTCATGTCGGGCGACACTAGGTGAGCCCTTCCTCATCCTGAGAGGGAGGGGAGGGTTCACTTAGAACCGTCCCGGGCGACACTACGGGCGGATATCAGCCACGACAATGAGCGACACAAGTGCCCGACACGACGAACGTGTCGCTCCGTGCCCGACATGATATCGAAGCCGATACGCTTCGCCCGTCATGCGTGCCGCCCGAGAGGGTGTGTCGCCCGACTCGAGTGTATCAGCCAGGTCCTTCAGCGATACATTCGGCCGTCACGGTGGGCCGCTCGAGAGAGCGTGCCGCCCGACATGGCTGTATCGGGCTAGGCCATGTCCGGTATCGGGCGGGAGAGCCGTTGCAGTCTATCGCCCTTCTACATCAAGAAGGCGACCTCTATCTTTAATTCTGTTATTTAATTCCTTTCTTACGCAATGTACTAAGACCCTTACTGTTTATGGAAATAGAAAAGCTTAATTACTTGCTGTTCTATGCTTGATACAATATGTTGGATGACTGCTATGTTTGATATCTAAACTCTAGCTTGCATGTTTGGATTGCGTTTCGCTTAGCTACTGAATCATGTTTTCCCGTCGCAACAACTTCGAGAGTTGTGTTGTGGCTCTAGTGTTTGGTTTGATTCTGAAGTACGAGAGTGCCTAGAACAGAGTCGTTTCAGTAACATTCCACTCTAACTTTGAGCCCAGCAACCTCGAGAGGGGTGTCGAGGCTTGGTTAGAGGTATCTGCTCTGAGAGGAGGGGTGCATGATGTTACCGGTGCCGCTTGTAATGCTGTAGTCTTATCCTTCGTACCTTGCTCTAGCCCTAGTTTTATCCTTCTGTTTCTATCGCAAGAAAACCTCTAAAAATTTCTAAATGACTACAACCTTAAATATTTCTAGTAACTCCACCTGGAGATAGTTTTCTTGTTTCGTTCGTGACACCTTACTGCTTCCCTTCTGGGGAATTTATCATCTCTTTATACCTACCAGAGTGTAGCGTGTCAATTCTGGGTTCTCAACACTACCACCCTTATCCCTGTGTTCGACCCCGTATATCTACTTTGACCCCGTAAACAAAGTTGTGGGGGCCTAGAAGGATTCATGTTTATAAATGTAAAAGCTCGACTACCTCAAATCCGCCTCCAATTTTAGGACGCGCGATTTAGGCCGGTCAACTTTTTGGCGCCGTTGCCGGGAATAAGGCAAAAGCGGTACTGTAGACGGACCCGAATCCACTAGCTACAATCCAGTGCCTCAAGCTTAGAAATGAGCTTGACATCACTCTTTTTCTTTTTCTTTCTTTTCTTATCGTTGTTCTTTGCCTTAAAATAAGTAATTCTATTTTCTGATTTTGATTTTTTGTGCCATTTCAGGAACTCTGAAGAACATTGACTTGTTCCATCGAGCTTTGACATCATGTCTCGTTGCGAGCAGTCTCTTTCTGCGGATGAATGTCAGGGCCGAGGCGAGAGGGTGAGCCACCCTAACTTGGTTGGGCAGCTTTCTTCCTATATAAAGAGACAAGATGCCATCATCAATCGACTGGTGCAGAATACGCTCCCTAACCCTGGGGTTCTGAATTCAATGCAACGCCAGATGGCAAGATTGCAGATGTGCCAGCGTGAGGTAGATTAGCGACTGACCCAGATGGCTTCTCTGATGGAGAATCCTACAATAAAAGCACTCCCACAGCCTAAAACTTCCGTAATGGCAGTCCTGAGGTCTGGAAGGACGCTGGAGCGCCCTGATGAAGCCATGTCTGAGCCCGAGCTAAGGCCTGAGGGTGCGGACCCAACAGAAGGAGAAGAAAGACAGGCAGACGTTCGAGAGTCTGCGTAAGGGTTCCCTGCGGAGCTACCTGGTGGAAGGAACGCCTACGCTCCTAGGATTTTGTTCACGTACAAGCTGATAAAGGAGAATCTAAAGAAGCGTCATGAGAAGTTCATGGAGTTGATCAGGAAGCTGCATCTCGAAGTTCCCTTCCTTGACGCATTGGAGGAGATGCCTACGTACGCCAAGTTCCTCAAGGACCTCATCACAAAGAAGAGAAGGGGAGGAAGGATAGAGACAGTGCATCTAGCTTCCGCCTCCTCCGCCTTCTTGAAGCCAGACATACCGAATAAGAGAAGGGATCCCGGAGCTTTCATGATCCCATTCTCCATCGGGGACAACGTCGAGCGCAAGGGTCTAGCAGACTTGGGGGCAAGCATTAGCCTCATGCCTCTAAGTTTCGCACAAAGGATGGGCTTGACCGACATGGTTGGAACCAACATGCAGATTCAATTGGCGGACCACACCTTTAAGAGACCCGTTGGCATTGTCGAAGATGTGCCGATAAGGGTTGGCGATTTCTTCATCCCTTGCGATATAGTTGTCATCGACACAGCTGAAGTCCCCCATTGCCCGATCGTCTTTGGTCGCCCCTTCTTGGCGACAGGGAGAGCGCTGATTGATGTTTCCGAGGGGATGATCACTTTAAGGGTCGAAAACGACCATATCGACTTCAAGCTGAAAGAGATCATGAAGAGCCCATCTCTATCTGAATCAGTATGTTTTGCAGATAGCTACAATAAATTCTGCGAGGAAGTAGAGGAAGATATCCAGAAAGTAGACCCCCTTTTGAGGGCTATAAACTGTCAAGATCCCGACCTCGAAGACCCTGAGGTCGCGAAGCACCTCAACCTTTTCAACCTTTCAGATGAAGATTTACAAGAAGAGGATACAGTGGTGGAGTCTGCAAAGTATGCCTCTCTTGAGGAGGAGCCTCAGGAGAAGGCACCCAGACAAAAGCCAAAGTTAAAAGCATTGTCCGAAGGCCTGAAGTACGAGTTCTTAGATGAAGAGCAAAGGAACCCTGTCATCGTAAACGCCGATCTTTCAAGCGACCAGCTGGACTGACTCCTTGAGGAGTTAAGGCTCTATAGGAGGGTTGTAGGATATTCAGTAGATGATATCAAAGGCCTTAGCCTCGCCATGTGCATGCATCTCATCAACTTAGATGAGTCTGCCAAGCCTCTAGCTCAACCCCAGAGGAAGCTGAACCAGATGCTCAAGGAGGTCGTCAAGAAAGAGGTAATAAAGCTTAGGGATGCGGGGATCATTTACCCAATCAACGATAGCAATTGGGTAAGTCCGATCCACGTAGTGCCCAAAAAGGGCGGAATGACAGTGGTTAAGGGTGAGAGGGGCAACGAGGTGGCGGTAAGGACCGTCACCGGCTGGCGGATGTGCATAGATTATCGAAATCTAAATCAGGCTACAAACAAGGATCATTTTCGGCTACCTTTTATTGACTAAGTTCTTGAAAGGTTAGCACATCACAATTTCTTTTGTTTTCTTGATGGCTTTTCAGGTTTTACCAGGTACCCATCTTGCCCGACGATCAATAGAAAACAACATTCACCTGCCTTTATGACACTTATGCCTTCTGAAGGATGCCCTTCAGACTCTGAAACGCCCCCGCTACCTTTCAAAGATGCATGATATCGATGTTCTCAGATTTTCTGGAAGACATTGTAGAAGTTTTCATGGATGACTTTTCTGTCTATGAGAAGGACTTTGATAGCTGTCTGAAGAATCTATCATTGGTCCTTTAAAGGTGCGAGGAGAACAACCTAGTTCTAAACTGGGAGATGTGCCATTTCATGGTACGGGAGGGCATCATTCTCGGGCATAAGATCTCGAAGCGTGGGATCGAGGTGGATGCAAGCAAGGTTGAAGCAATAACCAAGCTTCCTCCACCGAGATCCGTGATGGGGGTGTGAAGCTTCCTCGGGCATGCGGGATATTATCGAAGATTCATCAAGGACTTCTCAAAGATTTCCAAACCGCTGTCCAATCTTCTGGTAAAAGACGCTGAATTTGTTTTCTCTAACGACTGTCTAAGTGCTTTTCAGGCCCTGAAAAATGCTTTGATATCACCACCTATCCTTCAAGCGCCAGAATGGGGTTTACCTTTTGAGCTGATGTGCGACGCTAGCGACTACGTGGTTGGAGCAGTCCTGGGGCAAAAGAAAGACAAAAAGCACCATGTGATTTGCTACGCTAGTCGCACGTTGGACGAGGCTGAAGTAAACTACACAACAACTGAAAAGGAGATGCTTGCGATCGTCTTCGCGTTTGATAAATTCAGGTCGTATCTCGTCGGAGCAAAGGTCAAGGTATACACAGATCATGGGGCAATAAAATACTTAATGCAAAAGAAAGACGCAAAGCCCAAACTGTTGAGGTGGGTCTTATTGCTCCAAGAGTTCGACCACGAAATTATCGACAAGAAGGGCGCAGAGAATGTGGTCACAGACCACATATCAAGGATCGTGACTGAGAGAGAGAGAGAGAGGGCCCCCAATCAACGACGACTACGCCGATGAGGCTCTGATGTTGACAGAAGATCAAGAAGAAAGTTTACCCTGGTTTGCAGACATCTGCAATTATCTTGCCTACGGAGAACTGCCTCCTGCCATCACGTACAATCAGAAAAAGAAGCTATTTGCGGATGTCAAAAATTACTTCTGGGATGATCCTCTCCTGTTCAGAAGATGCGCTGACAACTTATATAGGCGATGCATCCCAGAGGAAGAAACCACAGACATCCTGATAGTATGCCACGCCTCCCCCTACGGTGGACACCTTGGTAGCGAGAGAACAACTGCAAAAGTGCTACAGTTAGGTTTCTACTGGCCCTCCCTGTTTAAAGACGCTGCACAATTTGTGAAGGTTTACAAGGAGTGCCAGTTTACAGGAAACAAAGGGCGGAGAAATGAAATGCCAATGGCAAGCTGGATCGAAGTAGAAATATTTGACGTGTGGGGGATCGACTACATGGGACCATTTCCCCCATCCCGGGGGTATCAATACATACTTGTGGTTGTGGATTATGTATCGAAGTGGGTGGAAGCGGTAGCCACCCAAACCTGCGACGCCAAGTCGGTTATCAAGCTTTTCGAGAAGACCATCTTCCCTCGTTTCGGCATCCCGCGCACAGTTTTAAGTGACAGAGGATCACACTTTGGAGAAAGACAGTTTGAAGCACTCCTGCGCAAGTACGGAGTGAAGCATAAGATCGCTACACCCTACCACCCCCAGACGTCAGGGCAGGTAGAGGTTTCCAACAGACAAATCAAGCAGATCTTGGAGAAAACTATTAGCCGAACAAGGAAAGATTGGTCTATGAAACTTGACAATGCACTTTGGGCCTACCGCACCGCTTACAAAACACCCATTGGAACCACCCCCTACCGTCTCATCTACGGAAAATCCTGCCATCTGCCGTTAGAATTGGAACACAAGGCCCTTTGGGCAATCAAGTTCCTAAATATGGACCTCGACAAAGTGGGAGAAAAGAGGTTTTTGCAGCTTCAAGAGCTCGAAGAGCTGAGAATGAATGCCTACGAAAATGCAAAAATCTATAAACAGAGGACAAAGTTGTGGCATGATGCCCATCTCAGGAGAAAAGATGTAAGTGAAGGGGATAAGGTCTTGTTATTCAAGTCCTCTATTCACCTTTTCCCTGGGAAGTTGCAAATGAGGTGGTCTAGACCATTCATAGTGTCAAAGATATATCCATCAGGGATGATGGAGCTCTACGATAAAGACGATCTGACCGAGGCCTTTCAGGTGAATGGGCACAGGGTGAAAAGGTTCTATGAAGATGAAGCATTTGTTAGGAGAGCAGAGATCAGTCTGCAAGATATGGGTACAGTTGAGGGATGAACAAGGTGATCCTACACCGTTCGAGCTGGCGACGCAAACTTCAGCACTCCTCAGGAGGCAGCCCGAGTTTTTCTTTCTTTCCTAGAATGGGTTGTTTTTTCTTATTACTTGTAAAATCAAACTTTATGGACTGCAATAAGGCCCAAGCGGGAGTACGCACCGAGCGTACCAACTCTTCTATTTTATGGGTCATCGTCGAATTTTGCAAAGCATTAAGGAGTAATTCTTTCTGAGGTGAGGGGCTCTACCCTAAACTGATGATGTTTTGCCCATAAATTGCTTTTTCCGCCTTGTTTCAGGTGCCTTCTTTTACAACATGTCAGGCAGCAGCTCAGCTGGCGTGCAATCACGCCTGTATCGGGTCGCAACTTCTTGGGCACCATAAGAGCCGCGACGGATGGAATTCTTGAGCAATAGCCGTATCGTGCATGGGAATAAATGCCCTTGATTTGACCGATGGGATTGTCGTCTCGGGAATGGCATGACTCAATCGGCCGATGCGTGCCCTGGAATGCCCGATTTACCCCCAACTAAGTTTGCTATAAATAGCAAGAAGGGGCCTAACGTGTCAGGCTGCCTCTCTTCCCTTTTTAGCCACCTGTAACACATGTAGTAGCCCACTTTTGCTCGTGTGTCGACCATCTTGCCTTCACCTTTGTATCGGGCGATGGCTCCAATGAGCAAAGGTATAGCCCGACATGCTTATCGCCTGACAGTCCTATCGACCGACAGGCTTATCGCCCGAAACGAGTTTTTCCTATCGCACGCCGTCGATTTCTGTATCGCCCAACGCAGTTAAGCGCGACATAACGACCGATGGTGTCTGCTCGATACGCCATATCGGGCGACACATTTTTCTTTTGTGACGTCCTGTCAAGCTGTTGCTCTTTGGCGACCTTATCGCCCGATATACCCATATTGGGAGGTATGTTGTGCCGTGCAGCCCTCCTCGTATCGCTCATTATTGTATCGACTCGAGTTTTCTTTTGATGGACGATAACCAGATTTTTGATATAAGTCCAGTTTTATCGAGTTTCTTCAGCTTTTCCTATCTAACATTTAAATGGTCAATAAACTTGATAACTGGAAGAATCGCGGCCGCAGCTGAAGCAACAACTGTCAGGCAGAAATGTAAAAATCCCAAGGCAGCTAGCCATCAACTACCGTAGATAGAAGGTGGGAGAATTTTTCTTGATTTGGTAGCTGGAGAGAAGGATCACTTCCTTATCGTAGTCTGTCTTCTGTGGTGTTTTAGGACATCCTACAGAGACAACACGAGTATTTTGCCAGTGACCTCCGGATGGAACCTAGGCATTCCGGTTCCATCTTCTTACTAAGGAGGAAGCATCCACAAGTGTTTTCAAGAGCTCTCAAGCTTCCATCTTGAGAGCTTTGCACTTGTTCTGGATGTTTCCAAATGAGAAAATAAGGAGACTGCAACAAAGAAGCATATTGCAGCTTCTCCATGGCACAAGCGAACCCGCTAAATAACCTTCACTGGACTAACATGAACTCACCCTCTTCTTCTCTACTCTGGGACAGAGTATGAGATAAGTTTGGGGGGGGTACCCATGTACCAGTGAAGGAGGTATAAAAATTTCTCTTGTGCCATTTTTCTTTTCCCCTATATCATGCATTTGTACCCTTGCTCATATAAAAATTTTGAAAATTTTGCTTATTTTGTTCCCATGCATATGTACAAAGTTGCTATATTAGTAAAAACCTAATGCAACTGCTTGTAAAGTTAGTTTTCTTTGTGCTTAATGAGATACAAGTTCCGTTATATCTTTCTGATAATGTTGTTTCAAATAAACAAAAGATTACGTTTTTCCACGCCATAAATTTTTGAAAAATATAATAATCTCGCAAACAGCTAAGAGATGAGTATGGAGAAGGAAAAAGCTGCCCAAACAGCAGAAATCTCTTTGTTTCCCCTTTACCCAACGAAAATCCCAAAAAGAGAGAGAAGCCTTATGAGTGTGAATAAAAGAATGAGAGTTGTGCCCAATAAAAGAAAAGAATATATATATATATATACCTACTTGTTTTCCAAAAGTACCCATCTCTAGACATGGTAGATCCGGGGTAGTGGTACATAGGATGTGAAATCATTGCTCTAAAGCCAACTGGCTTGGATTGCAGGGACCACTTGCCCGTTAACGGACCCTTACCTGGATGGACTGACGGGAAACAAGAAGAAAAACCCAAAAAAGCCTTAGCCTACCCTATACACAACTTTCTGCCCCGAAAATAAAGCTGTTTGGTGTGGAAGCTAACTTCGGAATCATACACCAAAGTCTCGCTGAAGCTGTAGAGAAAATTTTTATTGAAATAATAAGGTAGGAAATGCAAGTTCTTTTGTTCATATTGGGGCAGCATTACCTCTAAAGGCATTGCTATACTTGTTTTACCTCTTGGCCTGAGAACTATACAGCGCAAGGAGAAGCATCACTAAATAAAGTTTAAATATTGATTGAGGACAATCAAAACGCAAAGTTTGGGGGAGTTGATAACACCAAATTTTGTGAGGTTTTTTTGGCCTTTATTCTGTTATCAAAACTGCCCTTTTCTGCTATTTTCCTCTCTTTTATATGCACTTTCGCAATAAATGGTCGGGCTACGCTCTTAATCAAATATTTTCATCTCTTGCAGAGTTTTTCCTCCGTTTTGACACAATATGGTTGTCCCGGCCCACAAATAAGTCCAAGTCTGTTTCGGCCTTCCTGACGCCCGATACGACCCCTGCCCGACAAGGGAGAGCGACACCATGACGCATGACAAAGGGATGCCGCGCCAGAAGAAACTAACGGACGACACACCCTTTACCCGACAGGGAGCCGATCTCGCCCGACAGCCAAGGCTTGTCGGGCGACACAGCCACCCACCGGAAGGCGTGCCGCCCACCACGTGATCGATTAGTCGACACTCCTGAGCCGAGCGATACCAGTATCGGCCGTCCACTGACCCACGAATGAGGAGGACACATGGCGCTTCGAGCACCATAACTTCCCCCAACCGCTGCCTATAAATAGCAGCTACAGGGAGCCGAAAAGACAGCTTGGTCAGTTTGGATACTTTGGAATTCAGATAGTTGGGAGCCTTGAGTGTTCTTCGGAGGAAACTGTGAGAGCAGGTGTATCGCGCCCAAGTGCTCGTGTCGGGCGACACTAGGTGAGCCCTTCCTCATCCTGAGAGGGAGGGGATGGTTCACTTAGAACCGTCTCGGGCGACACTGCGGGCCAATATCAGCCACGACGATGAGCGACACAAGTGTCCGACATGATGAACGCATCGCTCTGTGCCCGACATGAAATTGAAACCGATACGCTTCGCCCGTCATGCATGCCGCCCGAGAGGGTGTGTTGCCCAACTCGAGCGTATCGGCCAGGTCCTTGAGCGATACAATTGGCCATCACGGTGTGCTGCTCGAGACAGTGTGCCGCCTGACACGGCTGTATCGGGCTAGGCCCTGTCCAGTATCGGGCGGGAGAGCCACTGTAGTCTATCGCCCTTCTACATCAAGAAGGCGACCTCTATCTTTAATTTTGTTATTTAATTCCTTTCTTATGCAATGTACTAAGACCCTTACTATTTATGGAAATAGAAAAGCTTAATTACTTGCTGCTCTATGCTTGGTACAATATGTTGGATGACTGCTATGTTTAATATCTGAACTCTAGCTTGCATGTTTGGATTGTATTTTGCTTAGCTACCGAATCGTGTTTTCCCGTCCCAACAACTTCGAGAGCTGTGTTGTGGCTCTAGTGTTTTGGTCTGATTCTGGAGTATGAGAGTTCCTGGAATGGAGTCGTTTCAGTAACATTCCACTCTAACTTTGAGCCCAGCAACCTCGAGAGGGGTGCCGAGGCTTGGTTAGAGGTATCTGCTCTGAGAGGAGGGGTGCAGGATGTTACCGATGCTGCTTGTTATGTTGTAGTCTTATCCTTCATACCTTGCTCTAGCCCTAGTTTTATCCTTCTGTTTTTGTCGCAAGAAAACCTCGAAAAACTACTAAATGACTAAAACCTTAAATCTTTCTAGTAACTCCATCTGGAGATAGTTTTCTTATTTAGTTCGTGACACCTTACTGCTTCCCTTCTGGGGAATTTATCATCTCTGTATACCTTCCGGAGTGTAGCGTGTCGATTCTGGGTTCTCAACACTACCACCCTTGTCCCTGTCTTCAACCCCGTATATCTACTTCGACCCCATAAACAAAGTTGCGGGGGCCTAGAAGGATTCGGGTTTATAAATGTAAAAGCTCGACTACCTCAAATCCGCCTCCAATTTTAGGACATGTGATTTAGGCCGGTCAGCAGGTCAGATGGAATTGTTATATTCTGATATGTCTACATCTTGCGTTGTATTTGTTTTAATTGATCTGGGTGCTACGCACTCCTTTATCACTTGAAGAGTGATTCTTGACTACAACCTGACTATAAGTCATAGAGCAGATAGTTTGTTGCTAGAAACTTTGTTGATGGGATCTACTGTGTTGCAGGAGGTATGTTCTCCTTGCATTCTCTTCTTTTCTGAACATCGCATTCAAGTGGATCTTATACCACTTGAGATGCATGGATTTGACATAATCCTTGGGATGGATACCTTAGAAACATATAAGGTTGTCTTAGATTGTGAGTCCAAGCAAGCTGTGTTTGCTGATGATAGTGACACATGGATCTTTCAAGGAGAAAGAAATATTCTACCAACCTGCCTTGTGTCAGCTATGGTTGTTGAAAAGTTGATGAGGCAAGGATGTTATGCATTCTTGGCCCATGTGGTAGATACTACCATGGAGAGTCCTAACCCTGTTGAAGTTCCTGTAGTTAGGGAATTTGTAGATGTATTTCCTGAAGAACTACCAGGTGTGCCACCACCTCGGGAAATTGATTTTGAAATCAATTTAATCCCAGACATGCAACCAATAGCACAAACACCATATAGGATGGCTCCTGTTGAGATGGCAGAACTCAAGAAACAACTGTAAGAGTTTCTTGAGAAGGGTTTCATTCGACCGAGCACTTCACCCTGGGGTGCTCCGGTCCTCTTTGTTAAAAAGAAAGACGGGTCAATGCGGTTGTGCATTGATTACAGACAATTAAATAAAGTAACGATAAAGAATAAGTATCCTCTGCCGAAGATTGATGATCTCTTTGACCAGTTGCGTGGTGCAACCATCTTCTCAAAGATAGATTTGAGGTCAGGATATCACCAACTGCGTATTAAGGATAGTGACACACCCAAGTCTACCTTTAGACAAGGTATGGTCACTATTAGTTCACAATTACGTCGTTTGGACTAACTAATGCACCAGCTGCATTTATGGAACTCATGAATAGAATCTTTTGACCTTTTCTCGATCAGTGTGTTGTTGTCTTTATAGATGACATCCTGATCTATAGCAGAGATCCTCAGCAACATGAACAACACCTTCGTTAGGCTCTAACTTTGCTAAGAGAGCATAAGCTATATGCTAAGTTTAGCAAGTGTGATTTCTGGTTACCAAAAGTATCTTTCTTGGACACGTAATATCTGCTTTAGGTATACGTGTTGACTGTAGAAAGGTAGAGTTTGTTCTGCTTTGGGAGTAGCCGAAGACGCCGATGGAAATCCGTAGTTTCTTAGGGTTGGCAGGCTATTATCGAAGGTTCATTAAGAACTTCAGTTCCATAGCCTTACCCTTGACTAAGTTGACTAGGAAAGATGTTCCTTTTGTTTGGAGTGATAAGTGTCAACAATCTTTTCAGTTGTTGAAGCTGAGGTTGACAAGTGCACATGTACTTGTGTTACCTGAGCAAGGGAAAAGATATATAGTTTTCTGGGATGCCTCCAAGAATGGACTTGGATGTGTGTTGATGTAGGATAAATAAGTGGTTTTTTTTGCTTCCCGACAGCTTAAGAAACACGAGGAGAATTATCCAACACACGATCTAGAACTAGCTGCTGTAGTTCATGCCTTGAAAATCTGGAGACATTAACTTTAGGGAGAGACATTCCAGATTTTCACAGACCATAAGAACCTTAAATATATCTTTTCTCAGCATGAGCTTAATATGAGGCAACGCCGCTGGATGGAGTTAATCAAGGACTACGATTGTACAATTGATTACCATCTAGGGAAGGCCAATGTAGTTGTTGATGCTTTGAGTTGGAAATCAGCAACACTAGCCTTGGATAGAGCGCAATTGAATTCCTTAGTGTGCTCAAGGAGAGATATGCTTATCTCCTTAAGGCAAGACAATGTACAGTTGAGAGTATCATTGTTATTCGGGTTGTTATCTGAGATGCATATAAAACCTACCCTGAGACAACAGATCAAGGAGGCACAACAAATTGATGTTGCAGTTCAGCAGATTAGATCGGAGTATGATAATAAGAGACGGGAAGGTTTCCATGACTCAGATGATCGAGTAGCCTATTATCATGGTAGGATGATAGTGTCTGATGTGGATAACTTAAGGAAGCTAGTCCTGGAAGAAGCTCATTCTTCGATGTATGCCATGCATCCAGTAAGCACCAAGATGTATCGAAACTTGAAAGATATGTATTGGTGGCCTGGTTTGAAGAAACACATTGCTGAGTTTGTTATGCAGTGTCCTGTGTGTCAGCAAGTTAAAGCTAAACACCAGAAGCCTACAGGAACAATGCAACCTTTACCCATACCACAGTGGAAGTGGGATCATGTAACCATGGACTTTGTGGCTGGTTTACCCAGGACAGCCAAAGGACATGATTCCATTTGGGTAATAGTTGATAGGTTGATGAAGACAACACATTTCTTGCCTGTCAAAACAACCTATTCTGCTGAGAAGCTAGCACAGTTATATGTTGATGAGATAGTGCGACTGCATGGAGTCCCAGTTATCATTGTTTCTGATAGAGGTCCCCAGTTTACGAGTCATTTTTGGGAGCAAATTCATAAAGCTTTAGGCACACAATTAAGGTTTAGTACAGCCTTTCATCCGCAGATAGATGGACAATCAGAAAGGACTATACAGACCTTGGAGGACTTGCTTAGAGCATGTGTTCTTCAGTTTACAGGGAGTTGGGATCTGCACCTAAGCTTGATAGAGTTTGCCTACAACAATAGCTATCAACATAGCATTGATATGGCACCCTATGAAGCTTTGTATGGTAGACATTGTAGATCACCCCTATGTTGGTATTAAACTGGTGAATATCAACTTTTAGGTCCTGATCTTGTGCAGCTGACTACAGAGAAGATTAAAATAATACAACAATAGTTAAAGACTACACAGGATAGGTAGAAATCATATGCTGATAAGCGTCTTAGACCTTTAGAATTCCAGGTTGGAAATAGAGTGTATCTCAAAGTCTCACCTTGGAAAGGAGTTCTGAGATTTGGAAGAAAAGGGAAGTTAGCTCCTAGGTTTATGGGGCCTTATCCAATCATTGAACGGATTGAAAGAGTAGCTTATAAGCTAGAGTTACCACCAGATTTACAAAAGTTACACCTTGTGTTCCACATTTCCATGCTTAGGAAATGTCACCCCAATACATAATTAGTTCTGCAACCTATGGAAGTAGAGTTGAATGATGATGTTTCTTATGAGGAAGGACCAGTATCGATCCTTGATAAAAGAATTAAACAATTGAAAAAGAAAGACGTAAGTCTTGTAAAAGTCCTCTGGAGTCACCGTGGTGTTGAAGAAGCCACATGGGAACTAGAGGAAGAGATGAGAAAAAAATACCCTGCTCTTTTCTCTTAATAAGTTTTGTTGATTTCGGGGACGAAATCCTTGTAAGGGGTGGATAATTTGTAACATCCCTGACCTGGGTTATGAACTAACCCTAGGTATTTTGCTTAAATATGTAATTAGATACTTGAGGTTATCTTGTGTAATGTAATTAAAGCTTCTGAGGAACATATATTTCCATTTCAGTCCTTTTTGTATAATGTTGCAATATTGTTTTGTTAATTATGGACTAAAGTGCAAATTACCCAATTAGAGGGGTTAACTTGCAATTTGCGCATGTTGAGATGTTCCTATGATGATAAGACATCATAAGAATGCATATGATGTAGTGATATGGATTCCACAAGCTTGGGCACCAAGATATAGCTTGTAGAGCAATCCTTATGCTTTAAACCCTAGTTTTGGTGTAAAGTGTAATTTACCCAAAACCTAGGGTGCAACATGTAAAATATACCCTCTAGAGTATCTTCCATGATTCTTGGAATCAAGTAGGGTAAATAAAATGAGGAGGGCGCCTCATTTGAATGATCAAATAAGAAAGATAACCTTAATATTTAAATAACCAAGTTTTAAGCAAAATGGCCCTTCATATATATAGCTTATTAAGATATATGGTTTCTTTTCCTTTAACCTTGGATGAGAGAGAGGCTTTGCATGTGGAAAGGAGGAAGAAACGTGGACAAGGGTGGAGTGAGCATGAGTGGATGGGTTTAAGAAATAACTATCTTTTCTTTTCCTTGAAAATATCCAAAAATATATATACACCTTTTTCCACAAAGCAAGGGAACGTTTCCCTTAGTTTCTTTTCTCATATTCTTGCTTTGTCCGACTAAGGAGAAGATCTGGAACAGAGGAGGACGACCAAGCTGGTTTGGGTAAGCTTTGATCATCACCTAGCTCAAATTCTTGGAGGAAAACCCTAATACAAGGTTGGTTTGTTAGTTTTTCTTACACAACTCTTTTTTCTAGCCATCTTCTCCATCCAAATCTTGAAGAACCGACCTTGGGCAACCTTTGGAGCTTCATCCACCATTAAATCTACGAATCTTGGAGCTCTGGATCAGTCCTAGAGGTGGGCTTAATAACTCTAACCCTTAAGTTTTGTTAATGCATCTTCTTCTCCTAAAATCGTTGCTTGTTCTTATTCTTTAGACACTTTTAAGTGTTCTTGCAAGTGATTCTGTGAAGAACAGCCCATGTTCTTGAGATAGAAGATGATGGAGTTATTTCCAATGTTTATCCTAAATCTTGCTTTATTAAACGGTCTTCCACCTCTTTCACAAACGGTTTCCCAAACCGTTTGGGAGCAAACGGTTTCAAACCATTTGAAAGCAAACAGTTTCAACCAAGAACGCATGGAAGCAAATGGTCCAAGACCATTTGGATGCGTTGACTAGGCATTGACCATTTGGATATCTGTTGTAAACATTATGTACTAATCACCCACCAAAAATCATCAAGTAATTCTAAGAGAATCACCAATTGAAGGTACATTAATCACATAAACCCTAATCGGGTTAGTTGATGATTTCAATAATACAATCATGTTGAAGTTTGGGTTGAGTGGCCCAAACGGTTTCAAAAGCATTTAGGAGTCACCCAAACAGTCTCAAGACCGTTTGGTGATCACCCAAGACCGTTTGGAGGTCTAGGGTTAAGTGGGGTTGACCAATTGAGGGTCCAATGATATCAAGTTGTTAAATAATTAAGTTCTGATTTTGTGACCAAATCTAGGGTTCAACCCTTAAGAGAATGACTTTGTTTTTGATGAAATAATGGGCAAATGGTCTCAAGACCATTTGGAGGTCATCCAAATGATCCCAAGACCGTTTGGGGTCAGGTCATGACCCAATTGGATGATGCTTCAATGGTTTCAATGTCAATTAGACTCATGTTGATACATGTTGAAGGGTGATCGATTCTAAACCCTAATTCAATTAATCCAAGCCCTATTGGTGATCAATTGAGTGTCAAATCAGTTGAGGGTTGACCTAATTGACTCAATTGATAAGTGGCTAACAAGTGCATGAACGAGTGAGGGGTTCAACATTGGAAACCCTAACTCAATTGATGTGGTTGAGACACTTTTTGGTCCATGCAGTTTTAAGATAGTTTGGACCAAACGGTCTCAAGACCGTTTGGGACCAAACGATCCCAAACTGTTTGGTGCTCATGCGGTTTCAAGAATGGTTGTGTCCATGCGGTTTCAAAGTCAACTTGGCCAAAGGGTCTTCTTGACCAAACGGTTTTGAGTGTACACTTTACCAAACAGTTTCAAAGTCAACAAAACCAAATGTTCAACACCACCAAACAGTTTCAAGGATTGTTCAAGACCGTTTGGAGGGTTGGTGTGCAAGACCGTTTGAGGTCTAAAAAGGTCAAAATCGTTTGATTCCTTAGTGGTCAAGATGGTTTAGTAGTTTATTAACCTAAACTTTATAGATACCTAAAGTGATTAAGGGACCAAGTAATTACTGGATTGATGCATATTATGATCAATGGTGAATATTACAAAAGTACCCCTGATGGGATAATGTAACTAATACCCCTTGATCAAGTAAACCCTAATGACCATAATGGTGATGACATAACTTGTGTTGTCAAGGTTAATTTGACATTAGTCTAACCAAGGGTGATGTATTCATCATCTCATAGAAAGAGGAGAGAGAAGACTCCTAATATGAATGAGAATCAAGTAATAAGCTTCCAATATGTATGAATACATCTAATTAGGGTATGATCCTTCATAGTGATATCATGGAAACCCTAATTATGATGGTTAATGAATCTTAACCTAATTTGAGAACATTAATGGAAGTAAGCATCATACATGATGATGGTATAATCTTAATTCATTGTAAATTGAATAGTGAACCCTAATCTAGGATATTGTGATGTATTATGAATAGTAAACCCTAATCTAGGGTAATGTTATGATATGAACAGTAAACCCTAATTTGGGTTATGCTTTTAAGCATGAAACTCTATACTTGAAATATGAAATGAGGAATCATTATTCCTTTTTAAGCCGAAGGCGTTAAATAACCTAATTGAATTGAATAGGGAAAACCCTAACCCTAGAAACCAGCCATGGTCATATAACACGGTCGTGGTATATCTTCTGTAGAACAACCGTGCAAGATAGCACGACCGTGGTGTTCTATATTTGACTTGGAAATAAATTGTATTGTTCTGATATAGAGATAATATGTATGTTATGATTTGTGTTAGTCATGCAGGTCTTTATAAAGAATTGAGCATAGCCAGGTAAGGGTTATGATGTCATATTCATTGTAAGCATTTTATAAGCTTTAAAAGTAATGATATGCTATGTTGCCTAGTAAAAGGTAACATATGAGATTGAGAGGATGTGATAGCCAATGAGAAATATCTGCATTGTCACAATCAAGGTCATACTGTTAAAATGACTTAATGACAATATGTTACTTGGTAACAAGTGTTTTGATAATATAAGGGTTTGAACACCCATGTTCCTGAATCATAATGATGAGATGGTTAGGGATTGATATCCCAATGATAACTGGATGAGAAATGAACTTGATACAATTAGTACTCATTCTTCATAGCAATTGTTTTAATGTTTTATGTTTGAAAACATGCCTGATGATAAAAGAATGTCATTATGTACTTAAATAATCAAGTATAATGATATCATGTAGAGCCCTGACCATGGATCCATCATTGTCAGAAGTTAAATGATGGTGAAACAGGTTTTCCTAAGGGAACTCTTGGAGAGCATACTTTTGAGTATGAGGGGGTTATGGACGCGAATATCATTACGTCCTAATGTAGGATTTGATGTGAGATGTACCTGCAATCTCCCAATCCTTCATTATATTTTTATGCCGGGATGATGTATCACCAATCTCCCGATGATGTTGTTAATTCCGCATCGATGTGAGATAAACAAGAAATCCCTCGATGGTGAAGAGAGTACAGAACGCCACTGTAACTCTAATAGAGAAGTTTCCAGAATACCCTGGAAAGCTATTATAGCAAAGACACAAGATGTCCTGCATGTTGTTTCTCATAGTGACTGAGGAGGATGAGGTCATAGGAATCCTTCTCTTCAGATGACCTATGTATGGTACCGATCGCGATTTCATAATTGTCGGTTGGAGTATGAGAGGTGTAACTCATCTCCTCAGGGCATAAAAATGTTTGTAAAATGTAATCAGTCGTGTAGCATATTTGCTTAGGTTGAATTATATGAAACAATGAGTGATGTTACATTGTTTATAGTGTTCTAGTTAAACAACTAGTATACATGTTCTTCATATTCGTTATTGTTATATGTCTTGTCATTCAATTAAGTTGTAATTGAAATTATTTCTTAAAAGAATGTTGCTTCACTTAGTTTACAAAATGATTAAACCTGTTGTTGAATGTTTATAGTTCTATTACTTAATGATTATTCCATTATTTTAATATTAATGCTTCTGGCAGAGAGTTATAACTCTCGCTGGGACAATTATTCAAATTGTCTCACCCCCGTGGGATCGACTTTTTAGGTAGACACCGAGGACGAAGGAACCCATCAGTGGGTGAGCAACAACAGCAGCAGCAGCAACATCAGGGACATCAGTGATCCTCAGGAGGAGACACTGTCTGTCAAGTCTTGTAAATAGATTGTCCTATGTGTCGTCTCTGTACTCTCAGGTCCTAGGAGTCAGTAGATGTTTAAAAGTAGATCTGAGATTTTTGGCTTAATGCCTCGAGATTTTTGTATCTTGCCTTGAATAGCTAACAAGGTAGTTGATGTTTGTAATACTCGATATGTGATTATTACAGAGATGTAATGATGAATCAGTCTGTAAACAACTTATCATGTTTCCTTATGAAAAAGTTTTATTGTTTATAGATCTCTTTACAAAAAGTTTTAATTTTTAGTGATTTTTAATAATTATGTTGCTAACGAAACACTTCTGCATTAGTTTAAATTAGTTAATCGCTTTCGCATTCGTTGATCTTGTTTTCACGATTCGATCGTCTCAATTTTGGTGTAAATGACTTGATAACAATAAAGGAGTTGTAGTTGACAAACTCGGTATCACAATAGTGAATTTTTAGTGGACATACGAGAAAGATGAACCTTCATCATGGCATCATATGTAAGATAGGTATTCTGTATCAATGATCCTACAAAAGAAAATCGGTATGTCGTTCTTCATGGGAAAAGATAGTTCATTTCAAATCCCATTGATGAAGTAGAGTAGTATGACAAGTATGATGACTCTAGTCTATTTTTGTTGGCTTACCAAGTGTTAATATTGAATCTAACACTGATGATGATAAATGTGAAGATCATACAAAATGGATATAAGTTTAAAGTATACTTCTCATATGTGATCTAACTTTTTTGCATCATGTATCATGTTTATTTGTTCATATGTGATCTGACTTTTTTCATTGTTGACTTCTTATATGTGATCTTACTTTTTTTATGTGATTTGACTTTGTTCATTTGTTTACTTTTGATTTTATAGATGGAATCTGACTAGAAGCACAATGATCACAAGCATGAGGATGTAGATAATCCTGACCAGGGTATTGATGGTGATCCTCCTCCAAAATGTAAGGGAGTTAGAGGGATAACTTTGATTAAATATGCCACAAATAGGCAAGCAAGGAAGGGCATTGTTGAAATTAATAAAGCAGGAACGCCACTTACTAAAGCATTTGTTAGCTGTTGTGGGGTCCTTGTTCAAAGCAATGTCAATATCCTTGTTGAGGATTTGAAACAAGTGAGTATCTTCCAAAAAGACCTCATATGGAGGGAGTTAGAGGTGAGATAAATGAAGTTATGTTTTTATAGACTTTATACTATTCTTTTATTTTAAAATTTCTAAACAGTATTGAATGTTGAACCTTTTTAGGTCTGGTAGGAACTTGATGAAAAGTTGCATTGCAAGTTTGTTATGTAGCTCCTTAGAGAAGACATAGAGATTGGTGGACAATCCTCATAAAAGATTATGTCTTTGAAGATAAGAAGGAACCCTGGCTTAAATGAAACTATATTAACCACAATGTTTGGAAGGAGTTTGTTTGGAGATGAGAAATAGATGCATTCTTGGTATTGAATTAGTTACATTTTTATGATTTCTTATGGTTACTTTTCAATATCACTTGTATGAATTAATATGGCCCTTCATGTCATTCAAAAATAGAGGCATGAAAAGAATGTGCACAACCACTTATTGGGTTTAGGTGGTTATTGGAAACACCACATGTTGAGAGAGTGTCTACAATAGGATCAAGAGATATAAATACAACAATAGCAAGGGTATTATGGATAGAAAGAGCAAGAGAAAGGATAAGAGCAAAGACAAGAGCAAGGGTGTAACATACCAAATTTGGACATTATCTTTTTGGCCTTGATGTTTAAATTGTAGAATTTATAGTGGTTTGGTGAATATTTGTTCAATAATTATACTAATGGAAGGGTTTTTGCACAAATACCTCAGTGAAAGCTTATTTAAGGATCTAAAATGCAACATCACCACTTAAGTGGAACAATGGTAAATAAATTTGTGCCAGAAGTGTAAGGCCTCAAACCTTGCTTAATGTATTGAATAAGCTAAATTACCATAATTAAGTTCTCTAAATATTAATTTAACTTTGTGATGTGTTTTAAAATCATAAATGAACCTAAGTTTCAAATTTGGTTCAATTTGGATGTTGGTTGTGCAAGTTATGCAATTTTAGATACATTCTGGTCTTTTAAGCAATTTACCCAATTGGGAGATTTTCTTTGCAAATTATCACATGAACTATAATCCTTAGATATTCCATTTCCATTCTCGAGATTTTTAACCATGTGCCACCTAGTTGCACCTTGGTTTGAAGGTGTTTCTCTCCAAGGATATTTTAGGGATTACCTTCTTTATAAATGAGCTTATCTTTAAAAGCTATCAACCAATGGGGTTATTTCTTTGATTGGAGGATGGTGGGGATGGCCTACAAGTCTCCATGGGATTTTAGAACCGTCATATAATATTCAAGAAGCCTCTATGAGCTGTCCTCTTGCAATGCCATGAAGCCCTAGGCTAAGGACACATGGAAAGTCTCATAGACACCTCATGCATGCTCCCTTCTTTATAAGGCCATGTCTACCCCTTCCCACCTCCCAATTAAAAAACTCTTGTTCTCCTTCTCTTTCCCCCAGATTAGAGCCTCGTTTCTACTTTGTTTGGCCACAAAGGTGTTGTCCCAAGGTAAAAGAGAGTGCTTACCTTTGTGAAGAAGGCTCCTAGTGTTCCATTTTTTCTCTATTTAGGGTTTCTAAAGCTCCTTCTTTGTGATTGCAACCAAACATAGTATGTTTCCTCCTTTCCTTACCTGTTTTCATGTTGTTATTCTTCCTTGCACCTTCTATCAAGTCAGAACCATGGCTTTCCATGGTGAAACCCCACCTAGAGCCCTTAAACACCTCATGTCCATGTTCTTTTTCTAGGGTTTTTCACCTCTAAAGTGAAGAAGGTACTTCTTGCTCGAGACAGGAACTTTCTTGGAGAAACCAGCCTCTCTAGCTCAGGAATATTTCTGCTTGAACCTACAAACCTTCCCTAGAGGCGAGTTTTATAACCCCCTTCTCATATATTGCTTACTACATGCTTAAAACTCATGCTTATATGTTTAAAATCGATGATCTCCATCTCTATTTAGCATGTTCTTCTAGGGTTTTGGTTTCTTGAAGTTTTACCTTCTCTAGAAGATCTAATTTGGTTACCTATGCATATCCAACCATGATCTTGGGTCAAATGGTGTTTTCTCCCTCTCTCTACTTTTCCTCTCTCTTGAAGATTTCTGACTTTCCATTTCCTGATTGGTTCAAATTGAAAAATTCATATCTTTTAATATGCTTATTCAATTTTGAAAAGTAAATATGTTTTGGAATCATAAAATTAATCTCTATCCAATAAAAATATTTTAAAGGTCTGATTTTGAGGTTTGACAAAGAGTGCTTTTTGGAAAATGAATTTAATGCATAAATTCCATAAAAAGTACATCTTAATCATCATAACTCTAAAATTAACATAAAAATATGCTTTCTTGATCAAGAGAACCTAATAAGTTCATTGGTGAGGTTTTCAGAATCTAAATCCGAATTTTTCTTAAAAGGTAAAAAATTAGGGTTTTTATACATTCATGTGCATTATGTACTCTAATACATGTTAAAAATAGGCAAAGTGGAACTTGGACTCAATGAAAGTGGTGAAAGTTATTAATTGATATGATTAAGAGAGTTATATGTATTCCTTACACCCTAAGTAGGTATATTTGCAAACCAAACCCTATATTTCCCTAATGAGGCTTTAATGAACCATATTTCTTCTATTCATGATTCTTTTGTTAAATTGCCTCAAAATTAGTAACGATATTCTTTTTCTTGGGTCTTGTACCCTACTATCATGTTCTAATTAATATGATGCTTTTACTTGCCATGATTTCATTTCTAGCATGTTTATTTTAAGGACTATTTAGCTATAGTAGTGGTACTTATGTACAACCACCCATAGATAGGGCTTGTATTAATTCTCCATGGGGAATGTCTTATTCTTTCCCATAAAAATATGTGTAGGTGACTAGGAATGTATTAATTCTCCCTTCCCCTATAGGTTGAGGTCTGGTAGGTGCCTCAACCCTACTTAGTTAAGGTAGTCAATATTAATCATGCATGTAAATCTTTTATTGCTTTCTTGATATGGAAATCATCTATTTTGATTATGCCCCATACTCTTGTTCTCTTCATCTTATGATGAAATCTTAACCTTTACTTTCATGTTATTCCTTATTCTTTGTTCTTCTTCATTATTTGACACATACCTTGTATTTCTCTCTCTTGCTGGGTGATTTCCCAACCACCCAGGTTTAGATCAAAGTGTTGAACATGAACAAGGAGAACATAGCTACCAACATGGACCTTGCTCTTGGAGATGTTGCTTGGAGACATATTTGAAGTAGTTTAGACTTCTCTCTAGTTAGATCATTATGTTGTATCATGCATGTAAACCCTATGGGATATGATGATGTACTTTTGTAATCTTTTGTGAAAATTGAATAGTCATTTGTTTAATTCTACTACTACACTTTGGTTATTTTGAATACCATTTATTGAAATTTGAAAATTTTACACCTATTCTAGCCTACCTTTGAGTGTGTTCAGAATCGATGTTTTATTCTTCAAATTTTTTAGTAAGGAGTGGATCCCCCCTCTCGGGTCCCACTCCTTACAAAGAGCAAAAAAAAGGGCCTTCTAGTTCTACTCCTTCTACTGTCGAGTCTTCTAGTGCTTTTGGATGCATTCCTTGCTATATTCAGAAGAGAAATGCAAGGAGAAACAAAGATGGAGAAATCTTTGTCCAAGAAACATAGGAGGCGGAAAATAAAATGGAAAATTTATTGGTTTCAAAATAAATTACCACATTCTTTTTTCACTGGATTGTTTGTTGATTAGTCCATTTTTGATGATTATTAGTTGGACTTGGCTACCCAAGTAAAAGAGGGAAAGTTCATCCCTCAAGGAACACATGATGAATTGATGGTTTCTCTAGGGACAGAAGAGCATCCTGGACGTATTAGGGGCACTCAAGCTGGGTATGGGATAAAAACAAATTGGCACATCCCATCATAAGTGCCAACAAGCCAAGAAAGGGGAAGTGGATGCATAGTACATGTAGAGAATTGTAGATCCAACCTTGGAGAAATATATAGCTTCTCAGGAGACAAAGAAACCAACTTCTCTAGAGTCAAAAAACTAGTTCACCATTCACCCACAAAGTGTATTGGGAGTAGTCCTGCAAACCAATAGGGCACAGCCAGGGTATAGTTCAATTCAAGTCAATTTATATTACCTTTTGATAAAATAATCCTTCAAGTTGTTATTTATGTTTTTATATTAAATTTTGTGTTTCATGAAAATGTAGAAGGCCAAAAAATATCATCTTGTTGTCGATGTTTCAATGGACAATGTCATGGCCGATGTCGAGACTAATAGCGTTGATGTGGTTCATGGTATTCCTCTTCCACCTGATCACTATCATCTGAGAGTCATGCGTGTCTTTCTAGGAATGAGCGAGATGCCTATCCCATACAAGCACCCAGATTCCACAATATTTAGAGAGGTAGAAGGTGGTTTTGTTGGGTGTCCCCAACGACTCATTATATTTCTTCAAGTATTAAACATGTATATTGAAATTTATATAAAATAATTGAAAGCTAATATTAGAATACATGCATGCAACCTACAACAACTAAGAAGCCCCCTAAAGTTTCAAAGCCTTTGCCCCTTCCTTTTATTCCACAAGAGTTCGACTCCATACGTCCTCATTGCTAGATGTTGACATGATTGTTAGACAATATACACCAAATATATATGATTGTTATCACCCTTGAAGAGGATATGGTTGGTGTACAGCGGGACAATGTTATATTGTTGACAGATTTTATGTGGTATTTAAGCATGAATGGATGAGTACATCAGTGATAGAACTTTGGATACAGTGAGTGTGAATACGGTAGTATATGTAAAAAATATTTAATTATTTCCAACATATGAACCAATTATTAGTTATATTATATATTTCAATTATTTGTATTATGTGGGTCGCGACCTTGGAGTAGAAAATGTGGGATTTATAATGCCATTATTGAATAGTGATGTAGTAAGATATCTAAGTGGCATCGAAGAACATGTGGCTACTGTGATGCAACATTCTGGTGATTCTAAGAACGTGATCTTATCTCCCTTCAACGTTAAGTGAGTTTTTGACTTTGTTGTTTATATGTCTAACCTATGAATTCAATTTTATTGTGACATTTATCTTATTATTTTATTTTCCTTCTATTCACTCAAAGGTATGCATTGGAAATTTTTAGTGATTGTTCCCGAGACTTGGAGGGTGTATGTCTTTGATCCTTCAGGTGAAAAACTATCACCAAATATGAGACACCCAATGAAATTGGCTATTCATGCGTAGGTATAGTTTCTCGGTGCCCATTCTCTTTGTTACTATTTGTATTGCTAATGATAGTTTAATAATACAACATATATGTTAATTTAACTTATAGGGGTGTTAAAGCATTTTGTGATGGTGAGGGGAAGGTAGATAAGAAAATCAAAATCAGTAACTTGGATGAATGTTGATGTATTGTTTTCTCATTCGAATATCATAATAAATGACCAGCTCTACTTGATTACATTTATTAATGTAATTGAAAATACAAGAAAATGGTTGGGCATGCACATATTATGTGATGTTGTATATAAAAGTGCTTGTCAATCATGTAGAATAAATCAAATGTATAGAGAATGTAAATAAGTAGTCTTAGATCATATTTTAATGAAGTAGTCTCATTACAAATAATCAAATCGAATTTCAAGTCTCATTCTCTCTGAATTTTTTTTAGAAGACTATACCCTATCCATTGAAGCAATTGAAGACATGCATAAACAATGGGTAGCCTACTTCATCAGAAATGTAGATTTGAATGAAAATTTTGAGGGTTGATTGATATTTTTTGGTTGTTCAAACTTTCATGTCAGATTTATTATATGTATGTTATGAGTGTGAGTTGAATGTTAGTATGTAATATTGTGACTTAAAAACTGAGATGGCAGCTGATGTTGATATGTATTTTGAGAGTGTGAATTGAATGGCAAGTGTAGATGTGTGTGTGTGAATGTGAATGTGATATATGAAGAAAAGAATTATGTTTGTTCATGCATATATGTATGAATTTGAGATGGAAACAATGGAGCAGTGAGTTCATGGATATGTGTGTAATGTGAACTGAAAAAAAGTATACAATGTGTCTTGTATAATTTTATCTTTTTCTTGCAGGTGTTCTGGCTTGTTGTTAAGTCACGGTGTTTGAATAGGGCATGTTGTTCTTCAAGACTTTCAGTTCATAAGAACATGGCTCCAGACAGGATAGCAGGCTGGCTTACATGTATGTTATATAAAAGAATGCACATTTATCATTGGTAATTTGGGAATAACCAACTATATACATATTCCCTATCGGTTATTTACAAACAACTGACAGTATACATGCAAAATTTAACTATTCATTCACTGATAAAACTGACATCAGGTAATTTGGAGTTGGTTAATTCTCATCATACCACTAATGAGGAAATGTTAACGGTGGTAGTTGTTTTGCTAAAAATTGATGAGAAAGGTCAGTGCAGGCCACAATACCGTGTACTATAGCAAGTTACCTCATCAGTTCTTCCCTAACACAGAACCACTGACATAAACCTTATTTTGTCAGTTTGCTCAACTGATGAAAAATATTTGAGTTTTATTGTTGCCCACTTGGTCGTCAGTTATGAACCGATGGGGAATGCCAAAAACAATCAACACTATATCCCCTTTCTACATTAGTGACAATATGAAACTTAAAGCATCAATGACTCTATAAAAAATGGAAAAGATGGAAAAGTTGAAGGATGAAGTAGTGGCATACATAGAGATACACAGGGAGCCTACCTAGGAAATCATCAAAGCATGCTTAGATGTGGACATGCTCACAATACTTGCTGAACCAACTGCTGAGGATTCAAAAAGTGATGAAGAACTGATAAGGACCAAGCTCTCTAAGTACACCCCATCTGAAGAGGTGCAGAATCCAAGAAAAGGTTTGCACCAAGTCCTTCTTAGAAGAGGCCTCAAAAGGCATCCAAGACATATATAGAGGGTACTATCATAGAAGAAAACATACCTCACCAAGCAACAATTGTAGGCGTTGTCTAGTAAGCATCAGCTATGTCAACAAGGAGCAACCTGATAATCAGTTTATGGCTAGAGATGAAGAACAAAGAAAAATCTAGTATGACATGTTCCAAAAGGAAAAGTTGAAAGCAACAACATTTGGTGATAGAGAGACCCTATGAAAACTAGGCATATACAATAGGGTAAAAAATAGCTTGGACTAGTTTGGAATTTATAAGGTTTTCTTCATCAGACTGACTTCATATGATTCTCTAACCTTAGAAATCATGTCATCTCTAAATAAATTTCCTATAACCAAAGAAGAAAAGGCATTGTATAGGGGTGACTATAAACTATAAGTACAAATTGTCAAAGAAGAATATATCTTCATTGAAAGGTGGCTTAATGCAATCTTCACTGATTGTGACGAGCAGGCTGAACGAGCCAATAAGGAACGTGGAAATAGGGATTCCAGAGGCTTCCTAAAAGATAAAACCTAGGAGAAACGTTCAGGAGATTACAGATATAGTTCTAGTCAGTCCAAGGCTTCCATGATTCACTCAGGCTTCATGAGAGTTGTGCACAAAATCTTCACCAATGCATTGACTTTCAGATCAGACACCGAAAATGTGACCAAGATGGATCTTCACCCACTATGTACGATGATGGAAAGGAAATATCTAATTATAGGGAAGATTCTGGTCGGTAAACTAGTAGTAGCAGCATGGTTAGATGGTTCTTGTGAATTCTTCTTGGGAGGATTAATCACATACATTTCACACCAACTAGGGTACCCCCAAAAACTAAAATATTTCCTAAGGTCAGAGGGAGATGACATAGTAGATGTCAAGCACCTTACTTCTGTAAGAATTCTACAAAGGTCAAAATAGAATTACTCATACAGATTCTATAGGACAAAATACTATATAATTCTCCCAGAACTAAGAAACTATGACTGTGAAAAGTTGGTGTTCTAAGAAGAATAAATCATAAAATTGATATCTCAAAAGGATGCAAACACAACCAAACCAGTCGAACAAGGGAAGAAGTAGCTGAAAGAGGTGGTAGCAAAGCAAACAACAAGGAAGAGGGTATTTCTATACCTCCCTGAAAGGTTGATCACCCAACCGCAGAAAATGAAATCCCCCACACCTAAAGTTATAGATTTGGAAGAAGGTGAAAAGTAAAGTCTTAAGAGTCCCACCACCACCATCATGCCATAGGCTGAGGTACCTGAGTCTACAATTATGATCCATGATGACATAGCAGTGAAACCAGTCATCCTAAGAAAAATAAGGAAAATCAAAGAAAAGTACAACGTAGAAACACAAAGAGAATGAAGAGGTAGATGGCACAAAAGCAAACGAAACCCTCAATATATTAACAAGAAAGAAGTCATGAGAAGAAACCTTGCAAAGGGGAAACCAAAACTTAACCAAAGAATACATCTGTAAAAAGAACTAGAAGAATCTGCCAAAGTAGATGAGGTGGGGCATATAGAGATCTCCATCAAAAGACCAAGGAAACAACAACAGTCACCTATAGTAAATAAATTCATGGAGATAGGGTTGGATATCGATGACCTTTGTGATGTTTTCTCCACCACAACTCTAAATATATCTAAACTAACTGGAAGCATGTCAAAATTGGCATCGTAGGTGCAAAAGATGATGGTTGATATCCAACCAGTTCTCAGCCTATCTCAATAAATGCAGTAGTTAGTAGTGAACCAAATGTAAGTGATGCAAGTTCAAGCAAGAATGACAAATGAACTCACCATTGTTCATAAAGCACGTGACCATCTATGTCGAGAGAACCTGCAACAATGAGAGGAAGTAGCAAAGAGGAAGGAAGTTGCCTCTACCAGCAATGGGACATATACAAAAAGACAACAAATAGTCACCATTGAACCATCATTTGCATTGCCATTAGATATAGATGTGCACCGCAAGGCCGATACGTTGATGGCCATTGCGCAAATAGGACATAGGGTGATCTTGGATGAAGTGGATAATTTTGAATGCACCCTTACACTAGAGGAAGAAGAGTCAAGAGGGACTGACAAGATCAAGGGAGTGTTCATTGGGGATGACTATCTTGTCACTTCCCTAGTCTCACTAGGGCATTCAACAAACAACAATAAGGAAAAGGGACCAAAGTGACCCAAAAATTAGGGTACCCTCCTATCAATAGAGCTAGAAACTCCAATAAAAAACACAAAAGTAGTGAGGGAGAATGACATCAAAATCAAATCATCTAAAACAAATGGAGAGATAACAGAAACTACTAAAGATGTCATGGATAGGCTGCATCCACTTTTCAATTATAAGGTTCCACCTCTTCCAAATGACTGTGAGAGTTTTATGAATGAACTACTATGGGATGAGCCTATCACAAGAGGGGAACTCCCCATGTAGCTCAAGAAGAAATAAAGCAAATGACATCAGATGCAGATGAAGGGAATCTGGAGCATATGTTTGTTGATGCACCCCCAAAATAAGAAAACCCAGGATTCCTGATCTGCCTACAATTTCTGACTCCAAAGATAGCTCAGGTCCAGTTGCACCACCTCCTCTACCATGTAAGATGGAAGATATGGACACGACCTCCATATCAAGAATGTCAGTACACGACATACATGTTTTAGCTGACATCCTAGATGATGAGAAGTCAGTACAGGATGTCATTTACAACAACACAAAGTACAACTTGATGAGGAAAGACATGTGTTCAGTTTTTAAACATTAGGAATATATAAGAACAACCTTCTTCAAGGTCTGGTGTGGAACCATTATAGAAGAGTTCATGTACAGAGATGAAATTGGGCTTGTTTTCAATGAGACGTCCAATCTGGAATCACATCCATACAAGGAAAACATTGAAGCTACATCAATCAAAGAGCTTCAGGACACTCTACAATGAACTAAAGCCCTAAAGTTTATTACTCTATCATTCAAGGCTTATAATCACTGCCTCCTGACCATGGCTGACCTTTCAGAAAGAAAAGTTGTCATATATAACTTCAGTGTGAAAGACATGCCTTGTCGAAGAAAGGTATTTGAAAAATCAGAGCACTAGAGAACTCAAGAAGTTAGAACCCCTATGAAGAAGTTCATACAAGGAGTGAGTGGGTGGTATCATCCAAACTAGAAAGAAATGTACACATATTACAACATGCCACATGAAAAGTAGAAGTCAGGGGTAGTGATTTCATAGCACTAAGAATGCTAGAAGCCATCATTAGAGGAATCCCACTGGAGCAAATTATAAATGAAGATTTCCATGCACTGAGAGAAAAATACATCATGGAAATAATACATGCTAAGAGATTCTTCTATGATGCACAAATGGTTGATATACCAAGGAGGATGTATTCAATGATTCCCCTACCTATAAGAATACCTTGGAGAGAACAACTAAGAAAACTTAAAGAAAGAATAGAATCCTCAACACACAAAGAAAGAATGCTCGGTCCAGTAGTCCCAACCTCTCCCCCACCACATCCCTTTGCTGAAACCACAACAACTATTGCTACTGTGCAACTCCTATAACTTGTCTTGAACCTGAATATAGAACAATAACTCAAGAAATTGAAACATCAGTAACACAACTCAAAGGAAAAGAAACCCATGTCTGATCCAATACAGAGATTACCAAGGAGGCACCCAACACCATAGATACAAACTCTGACCATGAGGCAAAAGTGCATATTGATGGGGCAGAACCTGGCCAACCAGCGACTAGCTAGAACCCGCAAACAGTATAACTCCAACTATTGTAAATTTGATGAACTGGCCTGCTATGGAGTGTCAATTGAGGAAATTACCTTCCTCCTAAATGAACTTAAGTCATGAGAGGATGACTTTGTAATAAAATTTGAAAGAGAAAATGTCCAAATACTACTTCCTGACCTCTGTGACATCTTAGAAACTAGAGGCTACATGATTGTAAATGTTATGGTTGCATGTCAATTACTTCTAGATGATGAACTCGTAGATGTGTATATGTCTTCTTAGGAATTAGTGGGAGGCATCATCTTGATGAAAGATTCAGGTGAACTGTAGTGACTAATTGATCAGCTCCAATACAATGTCCCAAGGTGGATATTTTTTCTTATCCTGCATGATGGGCATTTGGCACTACTGTCAGTTGATACGAAGAACAAGAAAAACATCTTCTAAATCATCTCAGACGCTATGTTCAGTCAAAAATGAACAACTTATCATATAACTACTGAAAGCGTCGTAGAGAAAAAGGTCGTCCAAGTACCCATAAAGCTCGTACAGCTGATAAAAATGTACGGGTGTGGCATGTAGATGATCTAAAGTTTGAGAAGACATAATTCTATCATAGGAGACCACAACAATAACCCCTATCTAATGATTGTGGATTCTACCTACTCTTCTGGATACACAAACTAGCCACATCAGAAGAGAAGGTGGAGCACTACCAAGACAACGATTACCACCACCTTCAAGGACAATACACAATCAAAATCTTAACTTCCAAATGCAAACTATTGAGAGACAACCTCTAAAGTGAATGTTCTAGATTAAACTCCTTCTATGACACCCTAAGGATAGGGTGGATGATAAGTTTAGGGTGTCTGAATAGGCAAACTTAGTATGTATCTACATTTAATTTTTCAATTCTTCCTAGCTTAACCAAAAATTTTAAAAAGTTTAAAAAGTTTTTAAACAACATAAAATTTCTAATTTTGACTAAAACTATGCTTTCATATATATATATATATATATATATATATATATATATATATATATATATATATATATATATATATATATATATATATATATATATATATATATATATATATATATATATATATATATATATTCTAGTCTTATTGAAAAAAATAATTATGCACAAATGTTTTATAAGGCAATTTCTGGATCCAATTCTCCTTGAAATAGTCATAATTGCCACTCTTAGGCTTACTTGTATTCAGGCTATTACTCGGCGTAACTATTTTAAGAATGATGGATTTGGGCTATTTAATCCACATAAAAAAAATAGTGTGATTATATCTTAACATCATCCTTACATCAAGATAATGCAGAGTACACAAGGAAGCTTGTTAACCAATGTGAACCCTCAAAAAGGAGGACTCAGGCTAATATACTATTGATTGATCACCCTGTTCTCAAGCACATGTAGAAATTATGTAACCCTGGAAAATAGGAAACAACTACTCCATCTAGTGAAAAAAAATCCATGCTTTGGGATCAATAGAGGCTTGGCAGCCCAAAACTTCCTTAAAATCCCATAATCCCAAAGCATGTGAGAAAAATAAAGGCCGAATGGAATGAAATGATGAAAGTTGTACCAGGAAGATGTAAAAGGACTTCGCACAATCAGTGTATCATTGCATTCAAGAATGTATATATGTCATGCCTGGTAGTGGAGTATGGAAGCCAACTTTTACACACCTGTATTTCAAAGGTAACCTCGCACAACCGCCTGACATACATCAGGGCCCAATCAGGAAAACTACTTTTACAACAAAAAACAAGGTTGAGTGAACCTAAGAAAAGCAATAAAGATTATAGCTTTAACCCAACCCACCACAACATCTAGGATTTGCAAAAAAAAAGTTGGGTGTCAAAGCTAACTCATCCAAAACCTTGTGCAAGCACGACCTGGAAAAGGGATCACATGTGCATCAAGATGGAGAAACCCTCCTATTGGAAGAAGGTCATAGCAAGAAATGTGAGTGTCACAACTCCAATCCAAGAGAGATAGTCTAGGGATCAAAAGCCCCTTTCCATGATGCATATTTTTGACTTAAGGCTGACCTTATCACATTCTTCACACTCATCAAAAATAATAACTTAATAAATCCCTTTGAAGTCATTCAATGCTTTAGTTCTATTTGTTATAGGACATGCTAGACTCTAATTTTCAGGTGTTTGATAATGTCCAATTTTGTGGATATTATATGCCTTAACTTACCTCTTATTTTCTCACTTTATGTGAATTCTTACTCACTTCTCACCATATTACACATAAATGCTCTTTTTACCCCCATTAGAGGACACCAAAACATTTCATGCAGATGATCAAGGAAGTGAGACATTTCACCTAGGATCAGGACCTCCCCAATCATGTATGATGGAATAATCAAAGATTTGATCTTTTCCAACTCTGTCTGTAACTCACTAGAGGCTCGGGAAACAAAGAGAAGATGTATACAAACTAAATATCCAGCAACAAGAAGAAAGAAAAGGATTGAATAGAGGAACTCCCAAGCATTATCTCTTTCAACTTGGATACCGTGAGGTGGACCTTGGAATGTTTTGGAATAAGCAGGAGGAATTCACAAATCCTCCAAATGTAGAACTTGTAGAGCTTTAAACCCAAATACATTACCTACAATGGAAGTAAACATGTTGGTAACAGAACCAAAAGTCTAAACGAATTTGTTACTTCATCCAAATGTGTAAAAGATCATAGTTGCACTTAAAATCCAAGTACTCTACCGTTGAGTTAGCAACCCAGATCAAATAAAAATATGTAGATGCAATTAAATATGTAAATAATCAATTTCACTCACCCCATGGTTGGGAACTAATGATTGGTTCAGTCTACAACAATTTTGGATTGACTCATAATGATCAAATTATATTTGTTCTTGTTTCTACTTTTCCTGTCATTATAGATACAATTGTTGTGATTCTTCTATCAATAAGATCTTTGATTTTCTTTTCTATAAGTAAATTATTTGTCCAATTCCTGGATTGAATTTGAATAAGAAATTCTTGTGTATTTTTATTACTTATGGAATTTTTTTCATTCAACTCGTTTTTATTTAATTCAAATAAGAAAGTTTGGTTTATTTTTTCCAAATTGTTTATCATTCCTTTTCTAACTAGAATAATTTTTAGAGCACCCTTTGTTTTTTCTTTGAAAGTTCTTATAAACCGTTTTCTTTTTCTTTTCTTTTTCAATCTTTTTTCGACCTTGGTTGCGTAGGAGCAAGTAAAAAAGATTGAAAAATAGAACCATCTGAGTTGATTCGTTCTCAATAGCCATGAGACAATCATCTTAGGGTGATCCTTTTGTCGATGGATGCTCCTATTACACTCGTAATCTCTGAAGGATGAGAACCAACTATGTAGCATCTACATCGATAATTCAAGTATTGTATACATCATTAGTCTGATCCTTTGTAGGAACTACCCATAATAACGAACTTACAAACCTCGTCTGGGGCTAATAATTTTCATTTTCCATCTCATGGAAAACCCTTTTCACTCTGCTTAGGCCTATTCCCTTCTCGGGGTATTTTAGTGATAGGTTCTATAGGAATTGGACGATCATATTTGGTCAAATACCTAGCGAAAAACTCCTATGTTCCTTTCATTATAGTATTTCTGAACAAGTTCCTGGATGACAAGCCTAAAGGTTCATCGAGCCATTAAATGGGCCAATTCAAGAACAGTTGGATGATGACAAAATTATATATTTATTTGATTTTTGATTTAGTCACCATATATAACACAAAAGTTCTCCCCTAATTTTGTTTCGTCGGGCTTCTCGATCTGTCATTATAGATTGAGAAGTGGAAAGAATTGCAATCCCCATTCCACCTAAAATCTTAGGAATTCGTCCCCCAATTATATCTTCTAAATCGTCCACACTGACAATTCTATTATCCTATCAAAAAGAGTCTGCGAATTTCTTTTTGAGCATTAATTCTTAAGTGAAAATCAACTCCATACAACTCCCAATTATATTATTTTTTTGTCTTTATCCCATTCACAGAGAATGGATTAAATCTTGAACTTTTTTATAACCAATCGGATTGTAATATCATATCATAATAGCTAAAATTTGGATCAATTTTAGGCGCTTTTCTGCTAGTATTTAAAGCTCTTTATTTTGGCGGCGTATATGATACTTGGGCTCCAGGGGGAGATGTAAGAAAAATTACCAACTTAACCCTTAGCCCAAGTGTTATATTTGGTTATTTATTAAAATCTCCTTTTGGGGGAGAAGGGTGGATTGTCAGTGTGGACGATTTAGAAGATATAATTGGGGGACATGTATGGTTAGGTTCCATTTGTATATTTGGTGGAATTTGGCATATCTTAACCAAACCCTTTGCATGGGCTCATCGTGCATTGATATTTCCAAAAAATGTCTTAATGCTTTCCAATTCTATCGGAAGTCCTATATTATTATACTAGAAAGGTAGGAATTTGTTACAATGGGATTCATTGGATTTAGATTGCTTCGTCAACAATAACCTTAAGTCAAAAATAAGATTTTGACTTTGCACCATTGATTCCACTATGACACAAATAGTTGAAGTGTATTCTCTGAAGAGAAAATGGATTATGGGAGTGTGTGACTTGAACTATTGATGGGGCCGTGCAGATATATGATTTTACCTACCACATTGAAAATCACAAGTTTTTTTTTTGCATTTTGACTCAAAATGGATCATGATCATGATTATCTAATAATTCAAAAATTTTGTATGATAGATATGAAACATAAAGTGTCCCTAAGTAAAAAGTTAAGACCTTGAGCTAGAGGGTTTGGTTATGCAATACGAAAACGCACATGTCATATAACAATTGTAATGAAAAAAAAATCTAAATAATTTTTATATAAACCACAGATTTAGAATAAGACTTAAAAATAACATATGGATGGAAAGGGAACATAACATAAGCCGCTAAAGTTGCTAAAGTTGTGATAAATCATGTTAGTAAAATGGGTCTTCTTTTTAGAAGAATCATAAAAGTTCAGAACGAAAGAGGTTCTTTTCTTTAAACATTTTATTTAATTGAAATGTTACTTGGTTTTCATTTTCCTTGTGATGGACCTGGAAGAGGAGGAACATGCCAAGTATCTTCCTGGGATCATGTCTTCTTAGGTCTATTCTGGATGTTAGCAATGTACAGTGGTCAAATAGGGTTATTTTCTTCTCGAGACCTTTTACTTTTTTTCATGATGTGGGAGTTAGAATTAATTCCTGATGAACTGCTAGTTTTCGGATACGAGATATTCATCCTAGTCACTATGGACGTATTTTCCCAATTGACACGTCTGAAGGAATCAATGTTGGACTTATTGGATCTTTAGCTGTTCATGTAAAAATTGATTCTTGGGGATCCATAGAGAGTCTATTTTATGATATCGAAATTGTTCTAATTATTCAATAAAATTTGTTTTTCTCAGGATTTTAGTTACTTCGACCAGATAGAGTTTAGTAATAAAGAAATAAGTAATAATTCATTGGTTGATTGTATCATTAACCATTTCTTTTTTTTTGTGCGAGGAACTTAGCTTACTATGAATCCACTAATTTCTGTCGCTTCTGTTATTGTTGTTGGATTAGCCGTAGGGCTTGCTTCTATTGGACCTGGAGTTGGTCAAGGTACTACTATAGGACAAGCTGTAGAAGGTATTGCGAGACAGATTAATTATGGATCCAACAATAAACAATAAAAGTATTGAATTATTTGGTCTTAGATCTTCTTTTTTGGATCTTGTATATATACACATGGGTTAGGTTATAGGTAAAGTTTGTACATTATGTACATGTTGAGTGATATAGTTTATTGTTATAATACAAAAAATATATGTAAATACTAATGATTCTTCATTTCAAATTCGATTGGTATCAAAATACTTCAATTGCATTTCCCCAAGGGTGTCCTAAAGTTCCTCCGCTGAACTATAATATGGAATCATCTCCAAAGATCTCGGTCAAGGCAGGCATATGCCAAACATAAATACCCCCTGAAGCCACAGGCAGAACACCTGGCATAGACACCCAATCTTGAGTGAAAAACATACCACGACTTCGATCTTTTTCAATATAATCATCGCGTAGTAAATCAACAATACCTAAAGTTAGCTGACGGTCACCTTCCTGTTACCAACTACTGTACCAGAGTGAATATGATCTCCACCGGACATACATAATGCTTTAGCTAGTACACGGAAATGCATACCATGATTCTTCTATCTATCGATAACTGCATGCATTGCACGGTGTATATGAAGAAGTAAACCGTTTTCACGGCAATACGCTGCCAAGGTAGTATTTGTAGTGAATCCCCCTGTTAAGTAGTCATGCATTACAATAGGAACTCCTAATTCTGTAGCAAATATGGCTCTTTTGATCATTTCTTCACACGTACCTACAGTAGCATTTAAGTAATGTCCTTTGATTTCACCTGTTTTGGCTTGTGATTTATAAATTGCTTCAACACAAAATAAGACACAATCTCTCCAACGCATAAATGGTTGTGAGTTCACATTTTCAATCCCGGTTTTTTACAAAAAATGAGTTGGAATTGTGTATTTCGAAACCATTCCGTTTACTTACATAATATACTTTATATTTACTTACATAATATACTTTATATATATGTATAATAATACAATAATATAATATTAAGTAATAAGACTTTTTTCGATTTTGTTTGTATTTTTGTGTATACTTTATAATACTATTTATATAAAAATAATAATATTTATTTGATATGTTATATGAATAGCATAATATTTATTAATTATTAGTAATATGAAAATAATATTATTAAATATAAAAATAATATTATTAATTAATATTATATCTTAATTTATCTATCTTAAATACCATATAATGGAAATGTCCAAATCAAATAGTGACTAAATAAAAAAAAGTGGATTATTATCTCAATTCAAAATTTCAATTGATAGTATTCAGAGTTTGCCTCAATTTGGTACCGCTCTCGCGGCCCGCACCGAAACAGTGCTTTACCTCTAGATGTCCAGTCAACTACTGTGCCTCAACACATTTCGGGGAGAACCAACTAGCTCTGGGTTCGAGTGGCATTTACTATCTAGTTTCACTTATTTATCTGAATACCATACGTTCACCAATCTTTTGGAAATTCATTTTTTGATAATGGAACACCGTTAAAAGTACATTTAATATGAATTTCTTTATTCCAATCCCTCAAATCCTCATACCACTCAGGGAATTGAAACTCGATCCATGCATAATATCATAAAAAATAGGTACAAATTTGGGACTGCTACTTAGTATCGACAATGAGTTTGAAAAGTATCTAAAAGGGTGAAATTTAGATATTTGCACCCTGTCAAAAGATTACTTTTCTTAGGACAAGAAGTTGATAGCGAGATCTCAAATCAACTTGTTGGTCTTATGGTATATCTTAGTATAGAAGATGATACTAGGGACCTTTATTTGTTTATAAACTCCCCCGGAGGTTGGGTAATACCAGGAATAGCTATCTATGACACTATGCAATTTGTACCACAAGATGTACATACAATCTACATGGGGTTAGCCGCTTCAATGGGATCCTTCATTCTAGTGGGGGGGGGGGATTACCAAACATTTAGCATTCCCTCACGCTTGGCGCCAATGAGTTTTTTATTTGAAAAAAAATTATCTTTTGGGAAGTTTCCAAACGAATAATTTCAATGAAATCTTTCAATTTCTTATTTTACTATGTTCAACTCTATGTATTCCTCTATCCATAGAATACATTGAATGTACAGAAGTGGCTATAGCATCTACAATTGCTTCTAGTTTAGGTGGACAGCCCATAAAATAGACATCTACAGGCATTAGTTTATCAAATCCCCAAAACCTTTAACTTAATATGAAATTTCTAGTTTCCATACTAAAATGAAAATAAAAAGACGTTTCCTATACTATTTTATTCATTATACTATGTCGACCTTGATGAGTCTTTTAGAAAAGAATAATAAGAATCAAGTTATTTAATTTTAATTAGAGTTGTAGTAAAAGAGTCATTTTGAACCAATTCCCAGCCAAGCGAATCTTTTATCATAAAGAGGATGAGCTTCAAGAAAATTATTCGGAGTTCTTGCAGAGTGGAACCATGTAGTACCAGACATGAGATAGATTTTCCAAAGAACAAGGAAAAGTTCCTAGATTCATGGAGATATAGAACAACATATAAGTTATCATGCTTGCATATCCATCATTTGAGTCTCCAACAATTATTCCAATAATTACATATCTGATTTGACCGATGGACGAATATGCAAGCATACATTTCATGCTTGTTTGAGTAATAGCAATGAGATTCTCAAAATCGGTGGACACCTTGGAGAAAATAACATCACAACCATTAGATCACATCCAAGGGACACCATGGACAGTCTGTGCCACCATCATTTAACACTAGATGGTAAAACTATGTGACAGTCAGATGTCACCATCGTTTGGCAGGCAATTATTACACAGGTTCATTAGGCGATGGTTACATATACTTGACATCCAATGGTCTATCTGTGTCATCAGTCAAGGGCCGTGCAGACTCATCAATTGATGGCCACCTTAGCTCATTAGCTAATGGACTGTCTACATCCTCAGTCGATGGACTGTCTACATCCTCAGTCGATGGTCATGCAGACTCATCAAGCAATGGTCACACATGCCTCATCAACCGATATCCACCGTATCTCATCATTTGAAGGTCCTACATAGTGGCTACTCGATGACCTGATAAGTGATGGAGGCACTAACAAAACAATTAAGATCGTTAAGCACAAGACCCAAGGAGGATATCCCAAACACTTGGGGCAAAAGTAAGGGACCCACGTGAGGGAACCTATAAATAAAAGACCTCTAGAATCATATCGAGGGTCGCACGCAATGACAAGGATGTTGAAGCACTGCTAGAGAAAAAGCTCCCCATAGACAGCCACCACTATTATTCGTTGGAAGCCAAGGAGGATGAAAGTCTAGCAAAGAGAAAAAGCTCCCCATAGACATCTCCCATAACCCTATTCCAAAGTACTCCCTCAATATAAGGATGATAGAGAGCAGTTCTTCATCACTACCTCGTCAAGCTTTGGAAAGAGAAACTAACCAATGGTTGTGTTCATCCCTTTGTTGTAGTTGGTGTATCTCCTTGCTTCCCCTGCTTGAATCATTCTTCCTCACCTCATTCTTCAATCCCTTCTCTTTAGAAGTTTTGTATGTCCATGTCTATGTGTAAATCTATAATTCTACTAATTACCATGAGTAGCTAAACATCTTTCTTGGATAGGGAGTATCCACTAAGGCTCTCCCAACATCTACATACTTACATCCTTTTGAATATATATACTCTTAGCAAGGATTATCTCCATACTCTTTCTCTTAAGGCTTCACTTGTAATATTTTCTACCATATTGTGATTTCTGGTTGTTAGTTCCTCTAAACAGTAGTACTAAAATTACCTAAGTGTCATGGAGTTGCATGAATGCATGAGAATGTTGAAATTCTTAAGCTAATTATCATATTATCATCTCTATAGTTATATTGTTTATCATCTCAAGAGAGAGAAAATCTTATAATCTAGATCTATATTAAGCTCGAGAGAGGGGGGAATACACATACACGATGATGACTTGTAATAATTATAAGGATATGCTATGGGTGTGAGTGTTGCATGATGGTGTGATTCCATAGATGGTGAAACCCAATCCCATTTCCCATCCATATGTTTTACAACACATTTTGTTTGTTCTCGTTCCTTTGTTTTGTTTTCTTGCTTTGTTTTACTTCTTTTGCTTAACTTATTACTTGGAGTCACATCATTTTGTAAGGAATATCAAATTTAATATACCCCTTCTATTTTGTGTAACTAAGCTAAGGTTTTATGTTCTCAACACTTTTCATTTCATGTCCCTGTGGTTCGACCCTAATCTACTACATCGTACTTCATATAATAGTTGTGGGGTATTGAGTTTCAGATTATAAATTTAAGAGTCCAAATTATCTAGATCCACTCCTTTTTGGATATCTAGTTTAGGTCCTCCAGTCCTCAGCCTAAATCTCATGTCATTGTACCATAAATTTTTAAAACATTATTATATGTGTCCATGATCTCATACTGATGAAAACATAACAATTAGAATTACTTTTACTAATATTCAAGTCATTCACGAAATTTTTCATTACCATCATCTTATGAATGTCACGAAAGTCATACTACTAACAATGTTGTCAACTCATTCATTAAATTTTGCTACTACATTTTTTGAATCATGTGGAGGAACATGGCATTAATCGTATTCAAGCGCATTGTAAGAGGAGACACTAGAGAAAAGAAATTATGTTAGAAACTATGGTAACATATAGCATTTTTATCTATTTTCCAACTTATAATCTAGGATTGAAATATCATCCAAATTTCTCCTAGAACAACAATAATCATGTTCTAAACCCACAACTACATCCCCTAGGAAGAAATTCAATAACAAACAACACAATAGGGAACATCTAGGATTTAAATAGTAAAAGTTGAAAGTCAAATTAGTATCCAATGTAGAAGACTAATAAGAAATTGAATTATAGTCCCTCGGGGTGACCTCTTTCTCCTCCAAAATGTACCACAATGAATAATTTTTTGTAAGAACAAGAAATGAAGGACACACTATGGCATATTTTAGTAGAGGTTGATTTGATAGCTAATCATTCAAGAACGTTGGAGAACCAGATGGAACAATAGGCATCTTCATCTACATTAAAGCTCAAGTTGGAACCATATCTAGCCATGTGAGGGAACAATTCATTCATCATATGCACACCCATTATAAGAAGAGACACTCAAGAAATGTAATTATGTTGGAAACTATGGTAACATATAGCCTTATAATTTATTTTTTAACACATATATTATAGGATTGAAAATGCACCCAAACTTCTCCTAGCATAACAACAACAATTTTCAAAACCCAAAACTACAACCAGATAAGAAATAAATCATTAACCAACAAGGTAGTATGGGACATCTAGGATTCAAAATGATAAAAATTGAAACTCAAATCAATAGACATTGTATCAACCTAAGAAATTGAATTAGAGTTTCTCGTGGAGACCTTTGACTCTAACCAACTCAAGAAAAATGAAGAATTTTTTTGTAATGACAAAAAATGATGTACACACTATGGTAGATTTCAAAAAAGATTTATTTGATAGATAATCATTCAAGAATGTTGGAGAACCAAATGGAATAGTAGGCATCTTCATTTGCATAAAAATCTTGAGTGGGATCCATATCTACCAGCCAAAACCCAATTTGAGGGGGTCACGTCCCTCCTCCATTTTAGCATGAAGAACATGAACAGTCGGCCTCCTGACTACAAATAGAGTGTCTTTGTGGGATTCATCCCCACAAATTAGTTCTTTCCTTAGTTAATTTAGGTTTATAATGAATAATTATTTTATTCATTTTCTACAGAAAAAACTCTGATCAATAAGAATGTTATCCATTCAAGTTCTTTCTTATGATTTATCATTTGCATTTTAGGTGTTACATACATATCATTGGAAGATAGGGAAAATGACATGTTCAACTTTTTCTGACACTTCCATGTGGCATTTAAAGAAAAATTGCATGGTGTATCCCTATAGGAATTGTAGAAAGATTCGGAGGAACAACAATGGGAGAAACACACCTTAATTTGGAATTGCATATCATGTTGCAAACTTGGTAAGTATATAGAATAAAAAGACTAAAATACACTATAATAAAAAAGATGTTGTGTTCCCTATCAGAGTGCTTTTTGACCAACTTATAGCAATGGTGTTACATGACATAATTCTAGGGTACATGGACAGAGTTGTTCTCTAACCCCTAAAGCAACTACCAACACTCATTGTCTTGCATTGTTATTTGTGATTTGATAGATGGAGCAAAGACATCGTGAGCCCTAATACAACCTAAATGAAGAAGGAGCAGTCGACCCCCTCAATTTGGATTTTTTCACCTTCATCGTCCCCATCCTTTTTATTTTCTCTTCTTCTCCATGGATCATGCCATGATCTCCTCCATTTAAGAAAAGAAGTAGTTTTATACCCTACCAAAACCTCTGCGACCTTCATTATATAGGGAGAAGAGGCATATTGTCATCAACATTATGGTCATTGCCATCATCATGATATCATTCTTCTACCTTGCCTCTCTAGTAGAGAGTCCTAGGGAGACGTCAAAGGCCGCCAACTCCATGGTTCAGAAAGAACCATTCTGGGCCTAGTTGACCTTTCAAGCACTAATAGAGATCATGATATCTCCTCCTCACATCTTCTAAGTGTGTAGTCGCCATTTTGCACTATGCTCCAAGGATAAAGACACAATATCTCTTCCATAGAATTACATGATGTAACAACTCAGTTACAGACCATGTTTCTATAAGGAATGGATCCCGCCATTGGGACCACTCCTTACTTAAAATTTTAAAAATATCCAAAACAAACCCGACATTGATTCACAATAAATAAACAGAAGTGGTTTATAGTGATTCTCAGGTTGTACGATACATAGATCGGATAGAGTTAGAGAAGTAGAAATAGACTAATCTAGTATATCCTTTAAAAATTTTCAACTACATTGTCCATAAAGGAATAAAGGAGAATATGAACATGTAACTAAATTTAGATTGATTATATTCTGAGGGAAACCTGGGCATCTTATAATTCTCTCAATGAACTATTATTGCACTAGCTCCTCAGAGGATTTATCCTTAAATAATAGTTGAACATGTTTCTTAGCCTCAAGGTGGAAGGATAACAACACTCAGAAAAGAAAAAAAAATGGTACGAATAAAAAATACTAATTTTGTGTATAAAGAAAGTATTTTGGAAATATAAGGTATGTTAGTAAAAACGGTGCCACATGCAAGAGGCGATGTCAAAATATAGATAAGTCCAAATAAATATCAAGAATAGAATGACTATGAAATAATAACACATTTTTTCATATAATCCATAAGAGATTATACATAGTCTTGGCTTTAAATCATTCCACTATTTTGCAAAATAATACCATTTCATGTAGAAGTCAAATATATAGGAAGTATATAAATTAGAGACAAGACACCATTGGATCATTGGCCAAGGATGGTCAGGAAAATAAATGTTACAACCCTGATTTTGGGTTCATCTGATGAGAAATGTAAACTCTCATATTGGACAAATAATGATGTAATTTTGTTTACAATAGCGTTGATGATTGCTTTGAGGGCTTTATTGGCTATTGGGCCCAATAACAAGGGCATTCAATTAGTAAATGAATAATTAAGTTTTTGAGAAAAAAAGGTGTGGAAACCTCCACAAGGCAAAAGAATACAATCCAAAGTTGGATTTCATGCCTCTTGGGTTCCTTGGGTCCCAAGGAGTCCAAAGTTGCATAGAGAATACAATAAGAGAAGAAAAGACCAATTAAGTTTCCTTGTTGAGAGAGAAATTGAAAATAATGATAAAATGTGGAAAATATGTGAAAAGAGGTATAATTGAGTTATCCTCGGTGGATTTTCGTATCCCAAGGATTCCTAATTTTAAAGGAATTTCAATAGGAAAATAGAAGAGAGATAAAGAGAATTCCTTAAAAAGAGAATTAAAAAGGAAAAGAAATTGTTTAATAAAAAGGGAAATATGAGAAATTGACTTTAAAAAAAAGATAAAGGAAAATAAATTTTCCCCAATATGGGAATCCATGACTTTGGGATTTCTTGAGGTCCAAGGGACCCAAAATAATAAGATAATAGCAAAGGGAAAAGAAATAACAATTAATTTTGAATAAATTAATGAATAACTTAGGAGAGAAGGAAGCCTTCTCATCCATTGCAATTTGTTTCCCAAATTTCGTACAAAGATAGATAATGCCAAGAAGAGCCTTCCCCTAAAATATGAGACAGAAAGGAGTTATGGTTTGGGAGAAATCGATTTTGCAAGATATCTTCAATTTGGGAATTATTCTGAATTAAAGAAATAGATTTTTCCTTTGGGTTTGAGCATGAATCATAAGGTCCGTTGGATCTTGATCCAACATTGGATGATCTTCGCCTAAGTCCCACTGGGACTGTGATTCTGCGGCTAATCGAGGGACTTTTCCTCTTGGATTCCTCACAATCCACTGGATGTGCTCGGTTACTAATGGCTCCATTGAACTCAAGAAGGAAAATCGCAGGGAAACATCCCTGGTTTGACTAGGATTGGTCGACGTTTGAGGAAATACCCAATCTCGTAAGCCTGCTTCCCACCCTATATATAGGGGATGGTAACAGAGGGTATCAACATCTCATTTTGCTGGTCCAAGCTCTGCGGCAGAGCATAAGGATCGCTCAGGTGCCTTCGATTGCCGAGTTTACCCTGACCTCCACACTCGTCACCTCAGCGAATCTCACAAGAGTCTGGCGAGTAGGGAAGCATCAAGGAGTGACTACAGCCTACAATTGAAACCATCGATGAATTTGACGGTGGGAGGAGAAGCTCCCTGGCCTATCTCATGGCTCATAGGTGACCTAGAGTCCGGAGTCAACCCTCGAGTTGACCACCTGGACCTGCTTGCTCGACGCAAGGAAGAAGAAGAAGACCGCTGGCCTTTTACACTTCTGCCCCTCCGCGTCCTCTTTGCAGGTAAGGGCACCTTCGTCCTTTGTTCCCTTTGTTTGCAAAAGAAAGGTGCACTCCTTCAGGGCCGTTGGATCCTCAGTTGATCCAAGGCCATGGATCGGGCGGTTCTAGTTTTTCTAGAAAAATAGCAAATAAACCATAAAAAGGAGTTTTCTTATAAAAATCGCACCTATTGATAGAAAACTCGGATGAGGGAAGTTAATACATGAAAAATGATAAGGAAAATATGAGGAATATGTTAATAATGGTTTGGATATCTAAATCTGTATATTTTTGCAAAAGTGCATATTTTGATGGGAAAAGTGTTAATTTTTAATTAGAAAACCATAATTGTTATCCAAAGATGGTTTTAATCTTGAAAATAGATTAATTCGAGCATGGTTTACTTGATTAATGTTGAAGATGGTTTTTAACCTAATTGGATGATAGAATTGCAAAGTTTAGGGTTTTAAACCTAATTTAATGGTTAAGATGCTTAGAAACCCTAAATTAGAGAAAAAGAAAAGAAAAGTACTTATAATATGAAATTAGGGTTTCCTATTACTAAAAGATGAAATTAGAATCTTTTGTGAGAGAAAGATGAAGCAATTAGAGTTTGCAAGTGATTTGGTAAAATAAGGGTTTAAAGTGATAATAATGAAGTGGAACCCTAATTATGCTCAAAACCCTAAAAAGGACAAATAACCCTAGGAAACACCTAGGATTAATAGGTCATAATGACATGTTTAATGATAGAAAAATTGGATGCCTTTTGAGGATCAACCTGTGTGTACTTGCTTGATTTCTTGATTGGTTGAGTTATTTTTGCATTCAAGTCTGCTTAGCAGGTATGTGGTTAGTTATGGTTAATCGCATTAGTTTCCCGAGGGTTTGTCGAATGTTTCCTCATATTGAATGCAATCTAAATAGTTGGATGTTCATACTTGCAAAATTATAAAGTCACTATGGTTATCACAATTATAAAGAAGTGTGTATTCTCGCACCTACATGCCACTCTGATGGAAGATGCCATAAAGGTCAGGCCCAAGAGGGTAGACCCATGGGTACCATGAGAGGTGACCCCAGACACCAAGCTCGAGAATGAGAAGGTGGTCTATGATGCATGACTATGGAGCACCATGAGAGGTAACTCCCAGGCACCAAGCTTGGGATTGAGAAGGTGGCCTTAAGTCAATGGAAAAAGAGAAACCCTAGAAGGGTATGCTAGGGTTAGGGCAAAAATGGTGTAGAATGACACATTGAAACTGTAAATTGTCTTGTTAAATCATTTGATTGTAATTACTAAATTGTTAGCCATATCTGTGAAATTTTGGATGTCCCCACATACCGGCATATTCTGATATGTTGACCGATGTTTTTTTGTTGGTGTTTTAGGTGAAAGCTTGAAACGGACAAACAGTAAAGTGGCATAAAGAAATGAATTAAGATTTAAAGTACAAAGGAGGATTAGTTAGAGTAGACTCCAGATGTGGATAGATGTAGATATCCCAATTTTGAAAAAGGTAAGAAAATTTTTTATTTTATACTAATTTCTAGTTTAGTTGGTAAAATTTATTAATTGTCATTGATTATTTGTCGAACCTTTGATCTGGGGTATTAGATAACGGCTCTGATCACTTGGTCTCCCTTAAGTGGGGGTTACCAGAAGAGGGGGTCATTACAATTGGTATCAGAGCATAGGTTCCTCATCTAATCATTAATAATTATTAAATTTTACAAATTCCATAGAACTGAGGGAGTTATTAGAGGATTGTCTGAAAGACTGAGGTGTCTAGAAAAGGATCACGTCTGGGGGTTGGCAATATTTTCCTCCGCACCGCTAGTCAGAATACGAGGACTCCTGGATTGTGTGACTGCCTGGCCGATGTCTTAGGATAAGACTCAAAATAAGATACCCTTAGGACTCTCTCATCTTGTTCATCCGTTCTCATCTCAAATTCTATTAAGGATAGTAAGGATTAGGGTTTTTCTCTTCTCCTCACCCTCTTGAGGTATGGGTAAGGTTAATAAGGTCTAAGGAATCCTCCACCAAATTAACGAAAGGCATGTAAATAAGATGTCATGGAGATAAGCTTAATAGATTAAGCGTCAACTAAATAATAGATACATGCTTAGGTCATATGACATGAGTTGTCATCGCCATTAGGAGAGACCTGAGGATAGACCTCTTTGTCAGGAGAATGATTTGAGAGCATTAGTCTTGGAGGTAGAGACCTCCATTAAAAGTAGAGACCTAGCACATCCTCTGAGGATGATGTTAACCCTAACCCTAAGTGAAGGCACGAGAGAGAGATGACATGATGAGTTACATGTCATCATTGACCAAGTGTTTGGATGGACACACCTTGGGATGCCATATGAGCCATTAGAGGTTAGATGACCTAGTACCTCTGACGACCCAACCCTAGAAAGGGTCGTGCATGTTAGAGTGAAGGATAGCTCCTTCATTGATGAGGTTAGTGAAGAACCTATAGAAACCCTAGGGGCTTATGCAAGTAAGGGATAGCATGCACCTAGAGTATGTCAGTGGTACGATAGTAGGTTGAAACTCTGGCCAGAAGGGAACGATGGATGGCTTATGTGATAAGCATAAAGAGATATGGATAATCATGGGCAAACATAAGTCTGATCATAGGCTTCACCTACGTAGAGGTATGCATGTGAGCTTGATCCTTCATGGATAGATGACCTCTAGTAGTATGACTGGATGAGGAGTTAGTTTTAGAGAGAGAAAGAAGGAACCAAGCAAGAAGGTTGGAAACCTAAAACCTCGAGATGTGAGGAACAGTGGGGAGACGAGAATGATGTGACCTAAGTGGATGATAGTGGTTGCCTCATGCATGATCCCTAGAGGCTGATGATATCTTGGTTACCTTTAGAGGAACCAAAACCTAGAGAGAGGATGATGCTTCTGGTACCTATGTGTCTGTGGTATAGGCGTTTACCTTCTGAGATAGGAAGAAGAGTTTCTTAGACCTGGAGAGGGTTGGTAACAGGTTGTGAGGCCTTGTACCTTGTTGGTTGTCCTTGAGGAGGACTCCACCCTGATGTGTTTCTTTAGTTGAAGGATGACAGGGAGTGCATGTCATGCCTTATACATTCTAGATTCATGGTTAAGAGTTTGAGCATGCAGTTGGACACCCAAAGATGAACCCAGGGTTCCTAGGCCTAGGAGGGGAAGCAGTGTACCCAATGTTCATGATGAGATTTGAGTCTCTATAGTTTTGAGCATGGTACTCCTCATGCGTAGAGGTAAAGGAAACCCCTTAAGTTAAGGGTATGTTTGATGAACCCCTCACGACTAAGTTGATCTAATGTTGAGGAAAGAGAACAAGTATGACCTAGCATGGTTTAATAGGTGGTCTGCTTGTGCCCTAGTAGTCGTTGGGTTAGGCATGCTCATGTGAATGTAAAACCTAGGGACGGTTCTGACCTTGTTGTCAATAGTTTTAGTTCCTCCCATCCTGGGAGAGGGACCCTTTTGTAGGGTGTATATCAGTTTTGTTGGTTTTGAGGTAACCTAAAGAGGTCTCATAGGATCTTGAGAAGCTAAGTGAAAAGTACACGGCATGAGAATGAACTTGTAGACCCATAGATATCCATCTTTAAGTGCATGTGGATGTGTTACCATGTAGGTAACCAGTATGGGGCCTGACCAAGGAAGACATGTCACCATGACCCCTATGAAGGGATGAAAGTTGGCCCATGAATGCAAAGAGAGATGATGAAGGCTTAGGTAAGGTTCTAAGTTGAACATGTACTATAACAAAATCCTAAGTCTATCTTAGGGTCAGGTAGGGATAAGACCGATGGAAGTAGGAGTTGCCTAATTCCCTAGTTGCACATGACCATAGGGTTGAGAGGTAACAACTATCATTGTATGAGGGCCATGGGTTAGGAGATTGATCACCTTCATGATCTCATGGGACCAAAAGGGCAGATGAGTATGGCACTCTCTGGATGCATAAGGGAAGAGGGATGACCCCAAAAGTGTCGACACCCTATAGACCTAGAGGAGATGACCAAGGATTGTGTGTAAACCCAACTAGGTTCGAGACCAGTTTTCCATGGAAGTAACTCTGATATCATGATGCTTGTGATGTAGAGACATAAGTTGCACGTTTCAACATAGAATTGAAAGTGTACAGGCGATGTGGGATGTATCGTCTCTACTCTTAGAACAGGAAGAACTTTGTGTTTGGATAGCCGCCAAATGCTTATTTCCTCTTGTTATGGGAGGGATAGATGGGACAGTACGCATGCCATACACCAAGGATAAAAGATGATGTGAGTTGGAACGTTGCTACAAGGTATGAGGACAGAGATGATAACATTCCTTGGTGGAGTGAATGATACATGGATGGTTTATAAACACTAAGGGAAAGTAGTGTAGTCAACTTATGAGGATGTTTTATCAGGAGCTATGTGGAATTTACAAGTTAACCAAGGTTGAGTTTGATCACAATGAGGATGAGCTCAGAGCTTCTCGATGAAGACCAACTTAGAGTTTGAGATTAGATGATAAGTATAATACATGGAGGTGTATGTTACCTATCACCTAAGGATAAGAAGTGGTAATGAATGCTCAGGTTGAGATATAGTGCCTAGTTTAGCTGGAAGCTAGAAGAAGTTGAGGTTGTTAGGCTAACCTTAAGTTGAGAAAAAGAGATAAGTTTGGCTAACACTTGGATATAACGAGATTTGTTGAACACGATTAGTGGTTGTTTGGATAGCCAGCCTAGTCCATGACGTGGTAGAAGGATGGTTGTAGAACCCTGGATACACTTCTTTGGATAGGAAGGTAATAAAACCCTACTGAGAGTGGTTTAGGGTTTTTGAGGAATCGATCTTGAGGAATCATGACATACAGGAGATCATGGTTTTAAGATCACCAAACACCGTGATACTACAAAGATAGTAAGTTATAGTAGCACTTTGGTTGCTTGATGTGAAATTGCATGTAGCATGTGATCATGCAAGCCAAGAGTGAAGGACGAACACTAGTAACCCAATGCTTTGACTTAGAGGTTAAAGAATCCCTAAGAGGGAATGGGAATTCATCACTACAGATGTGGTGGTAAGTCTTCCCTAGACCAAAGAAGGTCCATATGCAATATGGGTTATGGTAGATCACCTTACCTAGATGCCATGAGATAGAAAGAATGTTGTCAAGGGGCAGATTCGGTTGAACTACTTAAGAGAGAAAGATGGTTTGCGTACACCATGATGCAAGTTCAAAAGTTCTTGAGTATGACCTAAAGGTTCACTGCCATGAGGTGGAAGTAGATACATGAAAAACTCGATGATAGTAGAGTTTATCACCCCTAACTAATGGTTAGTTTGATCCAGACTAGAGGGTTTGAGGAGAGTAAGTGTGCTTGTTCAGGGTGATACAAAGAGATAGTTCTTAAGATGTGATGTTAACCACCATTGCCTTTATCAGTATGCAAGAAGTTCTATAGGGAGGTTGTGTCGGTCACCACTTCATTAAGATGATGTTGGTGGAGGAGGCCTCGCGAAGGTCAGAAAAGAACCACAATGTGTGCAAATGAAGTCGCTTTGATCATGCAATGGCTGAGAGAGAGCCCAGTGGTGACATGAGTCACGAGCTGATGCAAAGCAGACTGACATGAAGTTCACTGTGGGAGAATATAATGTGAAAATTCGACCCCTCTGAGCTACAACTGAGAAAGCTGAGTCCCCGATATATGGGTCCATTTGAGATGGATTGGTGGATATGGTCGTGTTTAGCCTTTCCCCTTAGGATAATATGATGTATAAGGTGTTACATGAGTCTAGTCTAGAGCACTATGTGAGGTACCCAAGCCAGGTGTTGAGCCCTGAACCTATTCAACTTTTGAGATGCTGAAATGTTCTGAGTCACCTATGAGGGTACGATATACAAATGTAAGAAAGAACTCAGATGGAAGAATATGAGATTATGAAGGTTCTTGGGAAGCACCATGGAAATGGTAAGGCCACATGGGAGCCATGATGGACATAGGAAAGGTTTATCCTGATTTGTTTGTTTGCTTGGTGGAATTTTGAGGGCAAAATTCCTATAAGAGGGGAAGGATGTTACAACCCCGATTGGGTTCATCTGATGAGAAATGTAAACTGTCATATTGGACAAATAATGATGTAATTTCGTTTACAATAGCCTTGATGATTGCTTTAAGGGCTTTATTGGTTATTGGGCCCAATAATAAGGAAATTCAATTAGTAAATGAATAATTAAGTTTTTGAGAAAAGAAAGGTGTGGAAACCTCCAGAAGGCAAAAGAATACAATCCAAAGTTGGATTGCGTGCCTCTTGGGTTCCTTGGGTCCCAAGGAGTCCAAAGTTGCATAGAGAATGCAATAAGAGAAGAAAAGACCAATTAAGTATTTCCTTGTTAAGAGAGAAATTAAAAATAATGATAAAATGTGGAAAATATGTGAATAGAGGTATAATTGAGTTATTCTCGGAGGATTTTTGTATCCCAAGGATTCCTAATGTTAAAAGGAATTTCAATAGAAAAATAGAAGAGAGATAAAGAGTATTCCTTAAAAAGAGAATTAAAAAGGAAAAGAAATTGTTTAATAAAAAGGGAAATATGAGAAATTGACTTTTAAAATAGGATAAAGGCAAATAGATTTTCCCTAATATGGGAATCTGTGCCTTTGGGATTTATTGAGGTCCAAGGGACCCAAAATAACAAGATAATAGCAAAGGGAAAAGAAATAACAATTAATTTTGAATAATTTAATGAATAACTTAGGAGAGAAGGAAGCCTTCTCATCCATTGCAATTTGTTTCCCAAATTTCGTACAAAGCTAGATAATTCCAAGACAAACCTTCCCTTAAAATTTGAGATAGAAAGGAGTTATTGTTTGGGAGAAATCTATTTTGCAAGATATCTTCAATTTTGGAATTATTCTTAATTAAAGAAATAGATTTTTCCTTTGGGTTTGAGCGCGAGCCATAAGGGCTGTTGGATCTTGATCCAACGTTGGACGATCTCACCTAAGTCCTACTGGGACTGTCATTTTGTAGCTAATAGAGGGACTTTCCCTCTTGGATTCCTCGTAATCCACTGAATGTGCTCGGTTATTAATGGCTCCGTTGAACTCAGGAAGGAAAATCATAGGCAAACATCCCTGGTTCGACTAGGATTGGTCAACATTTGAGGAAATACCCAATCTCGCAAGCCTGCTTCCCACCCTATATATAGAGGATGGTAAAAGAGGGTATCAACATCTCATTTTGCTGGTCCAAGCTCTGCGGAAGAGCACAAGGATCGCTCAGGTGCCTTCAATTACCGAGGTTACCCTGACCTCCACCCTCGTCACCTCAGCGAACCTCACCGGAGTCCGGCGAGTAGGGGAGCATCAAGGAGTGACTACGGCCTGCAATTGAAACCATCGATGACTTTAACGGCAGGAGGCGAAGCTCCCTGGCATATCGCGTGGCTCGCAGGTGACCTAGAGTCCGGAGTCAACCCTCAAGTTGACCACCTAGACATGCTTGCTCGACGCAAGGAAGAAGAAGAAGACCGCTGGCCTTTTACACTTCTGCCCCTTCGCGTCCTCTTTGCAGGTAAGGGCACCTTCGTCCTTTGTTCCCTTTTCTTGCAAAAGAAAGGCGCGCACCTTCAGGGCCGTTGGATCCTCAGTGGATCCAAGGCCCATGGATCGGGTGGTTCTAATTTTTCTAGAAAAATAGCAAATAAACCATAAAAAGGAGTTTTCTTATAAAAATCGTACATGTTGATAGAAAACTCGGATGAGGGAAGTTAATACATGAAAAATGATCAGGAAAATATGAGGAATATGTTAAAAATGATTTGGATATCTAAATCTGTATTTTTTTTTTTGCAAAAGTGCATATTTTGATGGGAAAAGTGTTAATTTGTAATTAGATAACCCTAATTGTTAACCAAAGATGGTTTTAATCTTGAAAATAGATTAATTCGAGCATGGTTTACTTGATTAATGTTGAAGATGGTTTTTAACCTATTTTGATGATAGAATTGCAAAGTTTAGGGTTTTAAACCTAATATAATGGTTAAGATGCTTAGAAACCCTAAATTCGAGAAAAAGAAAAGAAAAGTACTGATAATCTGAAATTAGGGTTTCCTGTTACTAGAAGATGAAATTAGAATATTTTGTGAGAGAAAGATGAAATAATTAGGTTTTCAAGTGATTTGGTAAAATAAGGGTTTAAAGTGATAATAATTAAGTGGAACCCTAATTATGCTCAAAACCCTAAAAAGGACAAATAACCCTAGGAAACACCTAGGATTAATAGGTCATAATGACATGTTTAATGATAGAAAAATTGGATGCCTTTTTAGGATCAGCATGTGTGTACTTGCTTGATTTCTTGATTGGTTGAATTATTTCTGCATTCAAGTCTGCTTAGCAGGTATGTGATTAATTATGGTTAATCGCATTAGTTTCCCAAGGATTTTCCAAATGTTTCCTCATATTGAATGCAATCTAAATAGTTGGATGTTCATACTTACAAAATTATAAAGTCATTGTGGTTATCACAATTATAAAGAAGTGTGTATTCTCACACCTACATGCCACTCTGATGGAAGATGCCATAAAGGTCAGGCCCAAGAGGGTAGACCCATGGGCACCATGAGAGGTGACCCCAGACACCAAGCTTAGGAATGAGAAGGTGGTCTATGATGCATGACTATGGAGCACCATGAGAGGTGACTCCCAGGCACCAATCTCGGGATTGAGAAGGTGGCCTTAAGTCAATGGCAAAAGAGAAACCCTAGAGGGGTATGCCAGGGTTAGGGCAAAAGTGGTGGAGAATGACACATTGAAAATGTAAATTGTCTTGTTAAATAATTTGATTTTGATTACTAAATTGTTAGCCATATCTGTGAAATTTTGGATGTCCCCCCATACCGACATATTCCGATATGCTGACCGACGTTTTATTTGTCGATGTTTTAGGTGCAAGCTTGCAAAGGACAAACAGTAAAGTGGCATAAAGAAATTAATTAAGATTTAAAGTACAAAGGAGGATTAGTTAGAGTAGACTCCTGATGCGGATAGATGTAGATATCCCAGTTTTGAAAAAGGTATGCAAAGTTTTATTTTATACCAGTTTCCAGTTTAGTTGGTAAAACTTATTAATTGGCATTGATTATTTGTCGAACCTTTGATCCGGGGTATTAGATAATAGCTCTGATCTCTTGGTCTCCCTTAAGTGGGGGTTACTGGGAGATGGGGTCATTACAATAAACCTAGGCAAAAAAACACATCCTACTATATGACTGGGTGGAATACTGCACATTGAATGTAGAAAAAGCATTCGAATATAAAATAGATAGAAAAACACCTAAGATGTGTACAATACGCCCTGACGATTATAACAAGAATAGATGAAAATGGTCTAAATTATGTGCAAACATATGAGAGTGAAAGACATAATTGTAGTCATTAGTCACAATTAAACATTTACATGTCATCGTAGGAAGAATCATAAAGCTAGCCAAATATAGGGTGAATGTTTAGAAGAAGTCTCACTATAGAGAAATTGGTTTAATAGTCATATGAATGACAAATTTCAATAGAACTTGTAGATACCTTATGAAAGGCATAAATATCGCTAAACTACTCCTAATATTTGAGGTTTGGTCTTCCAAAACCTATTATAAGGTTTAGATGTTATTCTAATCAATGCATTAAAACCTAACCATGGCCTCACTAAAATTTTTAGATTGTGGCACTAGAAAAAACCACCAATTAAAAGGGCTAATTTTACTATATCTAAAACAAATATTTCTATATTTTTTAGTTCTCTAATGATCAATTGTCATTTTTGAAAGTTAAACTATGTTTCTAGTTATATAAATAAAATTATTTTACAAAATGACTGACTACCCTCCTCTATTTGTTAGGTACCAGATGATAAGGCAAGTTTGATATTTGTGTGATTACAAAACAAAGTGGGCAAGTCAAACGTGAAAATACATGAATAGCCTTTTAGTAAGAATGAAATACATGCGAGGACGTGACAGCACCAAAATCTACACGATAATGTAGGGTGTTTTTCCTAAGCTTTGTGCCTATACTAGTCTTGATATGCCAATTAACCTCAATTCTTAGTATTTTTGTAAATTACCCTATTTTGAAGATATAGTTTCTCAATTATCCAATTTTGGGACTTATAGGCACCTCGCATAGAAAGACATCATTTCTCCAAATTCCATCTTGATGACTGAGGGGACTTAGAAAGATTATGCCAAACTTCAATCAGTTGATGTTGCTAAGTCAATCTCAATCAACAACTCCTGTTGAGTTAGACCCAAGACAATTGAGTTAAGAAGGTGTATATAGAGTGTAACTTTCATCACAAACAAGCAACTTCAATTTTTCCCATAAGTCTCCAACTTGACTGAGTTGGAGGAACTTGATTGTGTTGGCTTAAACTCAATCTAAAGGCACATCAAAAACAACTTGAGATTTCACAAAGATCTCTCTCCAACCTCAACTCGAGGTAAATTAATAGATTTAGTTTGAAGGATGAGCTCCATCTCTAAATAGTTCTTCATATAATGTTCATCAAAAGGAACTTTGTCTGGGTAAACAAACCTGACCAAGTTTGTGCCTCCAACCAATCAATTATTTCATTGGCTTATCCATTTCCATATGAAGCATGATGTGTCCTACCATAGGAAAACCTTTATCAAACTAATTAAAAGCATCATCGAGCATTTCATAGAGACAAATGGGATCATCATCCAGGCTTTTTGTTGATCTATCATATTTTCATCAAGCCTTTTTGATTGGTTGATGACCTTTATGTTGACAAATGACTTCCTAATAACATAGCGGACAATTCATTGATCATCTACCAATGGGGTCAACTGATGAATCAAACCCATTTGAGTTGGACTTACCCCAGTTGAGTAGGTTCATAATGGTTGTGGTCATTTGTGACAGTCTGGTCCATCCTAATAAACCACCACCTATCGGTATATATACCCCTCCATCGCCTCTAGGCCTAGAATTTTTTATTTTGGTTTTGAGACCACCTTCTTAGATATCCAATGCCTAAGAGGGCTTAGTATCTCACCCAAATTATGTTTTTAAATTTCCACATCATTCCCATTGATCTCAACTCTCCTCAATCCATTTACATTAACATCCATTAACCCCACACCCGTCCATCAACCTAAAAGAGTCCATTCCACCCAAATGTACATTCATTGGAGGTTTCCTAGGCATCTCCACCTACCATTTTCCTTCATTTTGCCTCCCATCCATAGATATACCTCCATTCATCCACCAAAGTTGTTGTTTGAGGAATGCTTAGAGAAAAAGCTACCAATCCTCTGCAGGCTAACTCTTCATGTTCCTCTCCTATTTTTCAAATATCCTTTGTTTCTATAAAAATGATGTTTTTGTCTTTTTTTCAATTCCAACTATAATTTTCTATGAATAATGTGATCCTTATGGACTTTGTAGATAATTTTGTGAATATTTATGTACTTTAACTTCATGTTGATAACTCAAATCATGAATTAACGTGTTTTTATCTTTTCATCTCTTTTGGTTATTATTTATTTAGTTGATCTATTCTTTGTAGGAACCACCATTATTGTTAACATTGAGAGAGAAGTGGTGAATATGGGTAGAGGAGGTAGTTTACACTAAGCCCTAAGAGGTTGTCTGAAGATCTATTGAGGCTCCAACTCACTACCATCCTCATAGGCTTGGTTCCACCCCTGATGGGGCAAAACCAACTCATTTATTGATATGCTTAGTTTGGAAACTAAGTAGGTCATTTCCAATCCTAATGCCCCTTATTGTACTAGACCGAAGAGACAAGCTGGTACAATTTGGAGCATTCATCCATGGTCCTAGTGAGGGGTATTGCAATGTTGATAAGGTTTTTAGTCACTCTACTTTAGAGAAAGTGGGATAACCCCAACAGGAGTATATACCACGATACACACAAAGTTTTAATGTTAGTTCCAGATAGGGTGTTTGAGGGTTGTCTACTCACAAGAAAAAGCTACATAGATAGTTCTATTATGGTCTACACTTACTAGAATTTGTCCCATTTTTTAGGTTTGAAAATATGTACTCTTTTTATTTTACTTTGTCTTGTTTTCATTCCATGATTGAAGTTTGAAAGATACTTTTCCACCTATCTAATTTCTTAGCTAGTTAAGAACAAAGTTTTAGGTAGACAAAAGACCATGTTCATGTGTTCAACTATGCTTGCTACATCGATCTTTACACTTACGGGTTTGATATGGTATTGGGTTATAAGTAAATAAAACACTATTTGAGTTTTTGTTCTTATGTTAGAACTCATATCTTCAGACACATTCTAGCCATGTCAGTCCAATGGTCATAAGATTGATTTCTATGAGGAAAATTTCCCAAACCTCATTGCATAGTTGAACCACTAGATATTTGACTCCATGGGCTAGATATCACATTTTAGATCCTCACTGGAAATTGTCGCCTTAGCTCTATGTAGTCAATAATAAACTAGAAAAACCTTTATCAAGCTCTAGGACCACTGGGAAAGGAAACTATTATCTCCTGTGAGGACATAGAAAGAAGAAGATTATGAAGACAAGATAGTGGACTACGTGACAAACTAAGTACAAGAAAATGAAGAATGATGGTAGAGAATTATTAAAGCAAAGTTACTCAGTTCCAAGACTGGTGTAGAGCCAGAGTGGTATGAAGTGTATAGGAGAAGAATATCTACATTAAAGGAGGTGTAAATCATGGAGCTCAGTTCAATTGAAAGGGGAACTGGGTAGAGGAAGATAGGTTGAAGGTTTCGATGGTGTTAAGTAGTGGCGGGGAATCAGTTATAGGGGTGTGTTTAAAGCTATGGGAATTCACCAAGGTGGAGGATTAGGGTTTACTTAAGTCATTTAGTCAATACACTAACCGTCAATGTAGTGAACATCTTGGAAGAAATAGAAGATGATGAGTAGTTGAATGGTGAAAGAATTGTGAGAGATGATGATAATGAAGATAAAAAATAGTGGATAAAGAATCAGGTCAAGCAATTGTTATAATACAAATTCTTAACAAAAGGAGATGAACCAAAGATCGTCCAATTAGCAGGTACTCAAAATTTTCTATTAAATCACATGATACATGTCCATTCCATGCGATAATGCTAAAATAATGGAAACATTAGTCAATAAATCATGACAACCATTTGAATTGATTACAACCTAATCATGTTATATATTTATCTTTCAATTATCAATTTATAAAGGGGTTACCTTTTATTGGCATTCGAAACACATCACATTATGGAAGGGTAACATTTCACAATTTAATGAATCATCCACATATTTGATGGGATGGTTAAGAGATTGTCTATGCTTAAACTCTTCAAAACTTATCAATGGCTATATTCCTTTTGGTATGAATAGCTTATTGGTCTGGGTGTGGATGTTCTTATTTGGACATCTTGTTTGGGCTACTAGATTTATTTATTTTATTTCCTGATGTGGGGAGAATAGCTTGGAGGTGATTAGTAAGGATTTGAGGGATAATTTGATACAAATAGTTATATATAGATATGGGTCTTTAATCTTTGATATTACAAGCATATAGATTCTTTGGGATAAGATCATGTGTTTTTAAAATACAATTGACATGAACTTTTCTATATTACGTAATTTCTATATCATGAATCCATATCTATCATGTATATACTTTGAAACCTATTGATGTTGTGTTTCTTTGTTTGTATAATAGGTATTCAACTAGTGCCTTTTCTACTCTCAATCAATTAATTATGAAATCACATGAAATATTCATTTGGTCCCATTCATATTAAATAACTTTATAGTCACTAGATTTTCAAATTATAATCAACCTATTATTGGGTATATATGCATATCAATCCTACTATTAAATTTATTGTGGCTATTTGCCTTTAAATCCCTTCAAAATATGCACAACATGTTATTATTAGACTCCAACAAACCCTAATTTATTTTAAATTTGGAATATGTGTTAGTATTATTTTATTGCAGAATACATAAAAAAGGGAAGGAAAAGTTTAATACTCGCATATGTATATGTTTTAGTTTTTCAACAGCTTCAATTTCTTTCTTCTTGGACAAATTTTTAATGATATCACACACATAATACTACAATGTAATCTCATCATTTCCCTTCACCACCAATGCCTTCTTCATCCTCAGAATTGATGAGGTAACTACCTTTGATATGTTGGTTACTCAATGGACCATCATCCCACATTCAGCTTGAGAGGACATGCTGGAAAATTTAGACATCACTGACAACACATGGGAATTTATTGAGAACATAAGAATGTTTAACTTGCACCACTGATGCTTACACATATATATGATTGTTTTTTATTTTTGTACAATGTTGAAGATGTATCTTGACCTCAACAAGTCAAAAAACCCATACATCTTTATAATGTTTTTCCTTTTGTATTGAGTACAAGCTCACCTTGGAGATATTTTGTGAGCACAGATGTATTGACTATAGGGGAAGCATCAAAAACCCAACAACATTAATTAGAGATGAATTGTGGTCCCATATCATAGAGGAGTATAAGTATGTGATATCTTCTAGAACCACCCACATCAACAACCCCATCTTTGGGTACATTCACTATCTTTTCAGTATTGGGTTGTTTGTGAAGAATGAGACCCAATTGGTTGTGGTCGACTGATGATTTCTTGTATGGGCCATTTGGAATGCACCTAGGGTAAATGTGGGTTATTCTTAATCTGTCAACTCATCAAGGTGCAAGAGGCTATAAAAGGTGACATGATGATTGGTGGCCTAATAACTTCTCCCACTTTGAAGTTTAAAGTATATTTTGACAATCTTGAGAAACTCCTTGAGTTATCATTGGTTGACCTATAATGATTTCTTTTGAGTTACTTATAAAAGATTCAAATGATGAGTATATAAATTTGTCTAGTATTTACAAATGCATCATAAGAAGTATTTGGGGCATCTAGAAAAGGAAAATGCTACACTCACCAAGAAGGAGAACTTGGATTATACTTTTGATGTGGATACAGAGGGACATCCATCCCAGTCATCCATGTAAAGGATGGGTCCTTCTTTACAACAATCTCCTTCTTCCTTAACCCCTATATGCCAAATGCCCTCATCCACTTACACGCAGACTAACTACACCTGGTCCACTCCTGAGAAGGCCAAGATATAGGTATATATGCATTATAGTTTCTTTGCATCTAATACACCCAGATCACACAAGTGCAACATTAGTATGTTGAGATGCCTTCCTTAGTCACCCGCTTGGACTAGAAACACATTCATGAAGGCCAGTTTTTAGTTTAGCGGCCACTATTGCAAGATGATTTCTCTACTCGTGAGACATATTTACAAGGACAAGCAACAATTTGACTATTCCCCACATACCGCAAGTAGAGGTTGAGGCATTATATTGTATTTATATCGATGTATGCATTCATAGTGACAATCCCAATTACATGTTTGTATCTGGATTTAAATTGATCTATATAATTCAATCTTAGACGAAGCATTTGGCAACTACTATAGTTTCATCTTGGTTTTTACTTCAATATTTTATTTCTACAATATTTTTGTATTTTTATTGGGTTTAATTAGACAGGACTTGGAGTGTTTGTGATTTATTTTCTCAAACACCCAATTTAGCTAGAACATTTTCAATTGACCTCATCTTATAAAATCCTATGGACATAATTTTAGTTTATACCAAGTTCCCAATATATTTTCAAGTTATGAAATGAGACAAAGTTGCATAAATTAACAAAATTTACTATTCTTTGTTGATAAGCTAGATGAATAAAAAATTATTATTGATTAATCCAATGCAAGTAACATAATCATACTTTTGGATATATCAATTGAAGTTCATTACTAAGGCCAAATGGGATTCTTGGGAATCTAGTTGTGATAATTTAAATGCCTTCATCTCAAATATTGTATTTTCCTAAAATCATATGAAATCCTATCTATTGCACTTTCTTTTAATATATTCATGTATGTGTATTGGGGACAAAATTTACAAAATAATAATGAGGTTCCAAAGCAGAATCTGAAGCTAGAAAATGGAGATTTTGGCAATATTTTAAATGAATAAGTATAACCCCAGAAAAAAGGGCAGGCCATCCCCGTTGTATAATGCTTGAATTTATTGATTAGGTTGGACAACCATGCACTATGTTTAGAAAAGGGTTGGTTGGACAGAACCATCATACTATGAGGAAATAAGTCTATATCAGAATCTAAGTACATCAACATGTTTCTTTCATTTCAAAATCATCTATGCGACACTGATGAAGTAAATGAATTGTTTTTGGTAAATTTGGTTTTTGAAATTCTTCTCCATATATATTCGGATGATTTCATTTTCTTCATATCTTTGAGTTGACATGAGCAATGAGTTCCACCTTAGAATGATTATCCAGTTGATAAATTCGTTTATTTTAGATCTATCTTAACAAATAACTAAACTCAAAACCATGAATAATTAAGTTGGGATAGGCAGCACCTTGAAATTTTGAATTGGCTACACAAAATGATTGGTAATTGATACATGAGTTGCATACTCATTGATTGTACATACTGGATATCTATTTTATTTACTAGAAGACAAGCAATGCTTTAAAATTAGAGGGATTTAATAAGTACTTTTTATATCATTTTTTGTTGATGTAATTGCATGCTTATCTATTGGTTTAACCGTCTTTAGATATCAAGCAATTTTGAATTGTTTTGTTTTGTTGTTATCTAATTCTCCTCACTATTTTAATTGTAGGTGATATCATTTCATCATATATCCCATTTGGGAAGACTCTAGATCTGGACAAATGATTCATTCATTTTAAAATGAGAAGAAGTTTGGGCTGAGATGTAAGAATTACACATCATGATTATCAAACACATGATATGTTCCTCACCAACATGTTGAGAGAAGAAGTTGCAAAAAGAACACGTTATAGTTCCACATTTATAGTATGTTGTCAAGACTACCAATTTTCTGACCAAATTACTAATATAATTTCATATTACACCATGTGGAAACCATAAAGATACTCAACAAACATATTCTGTGAGAAGATTCACGTCGTGTAATGGTCGATCAATAGAAATTCAGAAAATCTCTTAAATGTCAAATGTGTAAACAAGTTCAAACTTTATCTAAGTGAAGTATCATATTCATATGAGGAAAATATAGATGGATGTAATAACCCATCTTATTTTGAACCATAATAAATGAGGACTATAAAACTAAGGGTGGTTAACCAATATTTCCAAGACCATAAATAACCAAGGAAAATTAACAATATCCTTGAAGATGTATTACATGATGTTCAACAAGAATTTTTTCTAAATGGAGGTACATAATGGAAATTGAAAGCATAGAATTTATACTTAAAGTTTTAGTTAGAACTATTAGAGGGAAAACTTCTAAATAATCCTCCACGTTTAAATTGAAATTTCATTCTTTTTCTTGATTTGAATCATCATGATCTTTGCTTCAAAATCTAAGCATAACCAAAATACTAAAAAAACATGGTTCATCATATTTCTGTGACGAAAACATCAAAGAAACCAAAATAATGGTTATAAAGTATATTTCAATAAATAGTCATATATTTTCTAGTATATAATGAACTACACATTTCCATCCATAATTTTGATCAATAAATCAGAGAACTCATATGGTGAAATAGTATTTGTCATGTATTGAATCTTGTGTCATGTTCCAACAATGGAATTTATATTGTGTTCCAACAATGGATTCTAAATTGTGGTTCAACATTGAAATCTTGATCCTCATGAGTTTCACAGAGGCATATGGTCTTTACACACTAATGAGATCATGATGTCAACTTCAACAATTATTCGTGTTTTTAATGATACAAAAAATTTTCTATCTTGTGCAAGAAGTAAAAAAGATAAAATATTCTTTTCCACAAATGAACACAATTCACAAAAAATTAGAGATCAAAGCATGATAATCATAAATAACCAGCATACCTTTCTTAAGTGGAACTATTATCCAATCATAGTATCAATCAACTTATAAAATAGGCATGAATAAGAACTCACTAAAAAGTGTCATTAAACTACTCAAAACTTTTTATATGGTTCTAGGGTTTACAAAGACTCATGGGTCTAGGTTTGGGATGAACTAGGGTTCAAAATCAATTTCTAGGGTTTATTTTCCTAGAACATTGCATAGAAACCCTAATTATCACCTTCTAGCCCCAAATTTCTTAATTCACTAATTTCGTATTAAAATTTAGGAAGATTATAAAAGCATCAAGGATATCCTTGATTGGATATGGATTATGTAAAGAAGTGAAATCACCACCTCTTTACTAATTATAATGGTAAACAAAATCCAATTGGATAGCAGCGGAAGTTAAAAACTTTACTATATTCAATTGAAATAATGTGTTCATAAAAATTTCCCCAATAAGGGTGTTCATGCTTTATACAAAAAGAGGATCTAACTAGAGGGAAACTAGACTACAAAAATATGTCTCCAACAAAAATAACTTAACAAATAATTTCATGAGGTAAGGAGGGACTCCTTTCCTGGCCTTAGGTCGGTTCGCCATGCTCCTTTTGCGCACTTTGATCCTAAACATGGGTGGTTGGGATCACCCAGCAAGAGGAGACAAAAATGTAAGTGTCAAATAAAGAATCAGGACAATTATAAACTAAAGTAGGAAATAATAAAGATTCACTATACTAAGAGGATCAAGAACATGAGGCAAGTAAAAAAAATACGAATTTCTTCCAAGTTAAACAATAATAAGTTGCATGGATGATTAAATGTGACTACATTAAACTAATATAGGGTTGAGGCACCTACATTATCTCAACCTCTAGGTGAGGGGGAATGTACACATTCCCAAGCACCCAAAAATATTTATAAAGTGCGGAGAACTATCATGTTCCCCTGGGAAAATTTACACATGCCCACTATGGGTGGTTGTATAGATGTACACTGTATTAGTTAATTAGTCATTTTCATCATCATGCTAAGGTATTTCTATGGTAGACATAAGAATTTTAACAACATTGCAAGTGGGGGCCAAGACCCTAAAACAATTTATGCAATCATAAGAAATAAATGAAAATATTCTTATGCTTCATTGGGAAAATAGGATTGGATTTAAAAACATGCCCAACTTAGGGTTAGAATGCACATACATACCTCACTTGAGATTCCTAACGAAGACCTTTCATAAATTAAATGTGTCAAATCTCACTTTTGTCCTAGATACAAGTTTTTATGCATGGATTAGTGTATATGAATCATATTAGGTTAGAAACCCTAATCTAGGACCTTTAAGGAAAACCAATGAATTGAGACTCAAAACTACGACTATTCGGTTACTTGAATTCTCCTGATTAGGAAAACATATTTATTTCTTAGGGGGTTAAAATGAATTAAATATATATTTTAAGGAATTTTATATAATTAAAATGGTTTTTATATTAAAATTTGAAATAAGGATGACTCCACAAAAGAAGTAATGGCATCACAACCATTTCCTCGAGACCATTCTGGAAAAATGGGAGGTCTCCAACTAAGACCCTACATACAATAAGTCCTCCAAAATATGCATTGTCCACTCTGATCATCCTTCTATCTAGGTGGTAACTCAAAAACCTTAAATCCGGAATCTACATGAAAAATGATTTCCAAAGAGTATTTATTCATATTCTTTTGATAATGTATTGAATTATTATGAACTAAAGATTTGACCAATCACAAGGCAACAAAAAGCCACGTGAAAAAGAAAAGAAAAGGGAGTCGTGCCTGTAAGAGTTGGACCAATCACATGTGGCTAGTTCATGGGTCCACTGCTCACTTGACTTCAGTCAATGAGGGCTAAAGATAGAGCAAAAGCACATTATTACCCTTGGGTGAAAATCAAACAAAATGGGGTGAGCAAGGGTATTCATGGGAAATCAATGAGGGGATTCATCCCTGAGAGCCATGCCCCCGACATTTTATCGAGCAGTTGGCCTAGAGCTTAACTCTAGTTTCTCTACACTTACACAGGTGTTCTCTAGGCCAACTAACACCGTGAGCAAGTAGTTGGAGGTTTGAACAAGTTAAGGGAACAAACGCCATAAGGTGAGGTCCCCTGTAATGCTGAAATGAGGTGGAGAAAGCAATGGTTAGTGAGGGAGGTTGAAGGTGAGGTTTAGTGGTATTTAAGCACTAAAATGCCAAGGTAAGAATATAGTTGCATTAATGAAGGTCACGGGAGCACAAGAAAGGTTACACGGATGTCAGAGGATAGTTGAGTCAGTGGGACGACTAGCGCTGACAAGGAGCTCCAACTGATCTATAAGACTGATCAAAATAGAGCATGTCAGGACGAACTAATAATGTAAATAGGTTCATAGGGCTTCAGGGAAGCCTACCCGATCTCTAATTTCACCAGGGAATGTGGCGGTGATCGGGACAGAGCTAAGGTTACTGGAGATCAAATTCAAGTAGGAAGAGGGGTTTGGGAGTGCTAGACGAAGAATTGGATGGAGAGGGGTACAACTTGTGATCTATGCATTTTGGTGGTGGCTTTTTATTGGTGGGAAGGAGGGTAGACGCTCCTCTGTGACTCACAAGTGGAGATGGAGAATTTTCCCTAGATGGGTGTTTCTTGCTCAGGCCACGAGGGATAGAGAGTGATGTCTTGTTGGACTCGGAAGAGAGAGACAAATCAAGAGGAGAAGAAATAAAAAGAAATGGATTTGTGTGGAGGAAGAATGAGATCGCAAATTGGTTCCCGGGTGGGATGTTACTCGTTGGGAGGTAGTTGATGACTCGGAGAGTTTCAGATTGGAGATGAATGGCTCACATACATCACGATTGATCCAGTAACGCATGACAAAAATCAAAACCGGAACATTGGTTTAATTAAGTCAATTAAGGAAATCAAATTGATTTTTTAATAAAAACTTTAATCAATTCTTTTAAAAACGAATTGAGGGGTTAAGCAATGGTCAATTGATTCCAAATTTGAACCATTGGTTAATATTAATATATAGATTGATGCTATATAATTAGTTTTTTAGTTTTCATAAGGTATGGCCATCAACCACTGTGACGTCCTCGAATTTTCATAAAACTTAATCTGATGTGTGACGTCCAAATTGAAACCCTCACCTCAGAGAGAATCCCAATATAAACACCCCACACCAGGCTAAGAAGAAGAAAATCAAAGGAGTCAGAAGGAAACAATCAGTAGGACATGTACATGAACAATAATAAAACCATACACACATGTTCACCATTCAACATATAATTACAACATGAATTGTTACAACATTTGATATTACATATTGAGAAGCAAACTTCTACATATACATGTACTATTTCTAAAATACAGGATCTTAAGACAACAGCTCCACCTGTACATCAGCTTGCTATACAACTCTCACTATCCTGGATCTTCAAGAGCATAACCACAACCTAAACAAAAGATTACATGTGGTACACGTCAGCACAATATTTCATGAATATTGTACTGAGTACGCCTACGTGTCTTTTGTATACCTCTCATCATATCTTGGCAATAAGATAAAACTATTACTTGGAAGTTATAAAGAAACATAAGAAAAGTGTATACTTGCACAAAGATATTCATCAACAAAAGAGAACACATATTTTAAGCACATTTTCCATTATATCATCCATGCATTTACTACCTGAGAGTTGAATGCATTAAGGCCTTTATGATCTACTACCAAAGAGTTGGATCATTTCACAATGTGATCTACTACCAAAGAGTTGGATCACTTCCAAGTACTTTACTACCAAAGAAATGAAGTACTTATTTCCAGCACTTTACTACCAAAGAGTTGAAGTGCTTAGATATAATGGAACAGATATATTATGTTTCATGTGTTCATAGCAATAAGTATGGAAAATCATGCAACATATCATACAAGAACAATTATTTCAATCAATACCATATGCCAAGCCTTTACTACCATATAACACAAGCATATTGTATAATAAGCCAAGTAAGAGGTAATGGCTTACCTTGGTCAAGAGATAAACTTAATGACCACATATTCCTCATGTCATCTATATCTTGTTCAAACCTGATTAAGACAAGATGACATACTATCATCAGGTTCTCATCGTCATAACCCTAGTTATGTTCATTTTAGGGTTTACTTAACTCATTATGATATTCTCATCATTACTTGCATTCTTGTCTTATATTTATCTTACTGATGTCATTTTCCATATTATGATTCATCAACTGGATATACTCATGTATCGCATTATTATGTGAACATACTTAACATTATGTCACATTCATTAACCATATTAGGGTTACATCACATGTATTATGGGTCATCTTCATATAACATGGATTTTGTGTATAAAATTGATCACAGATTTATATATTATCTTCCAGTTACAGGTATGAGGGTTTTTTGTAGTTTCCCTTATTTATTGAGCACGTATGCATTAATTACATATTATTTAGGATTATTAGCCATAACTAGCCATATTAAGTAATTACATAATTTCGTACATCATCATGACCATAATTGACATCATATGTATTATAAACATGATTATAGACTTACTGAAATTTTTCCATAATTTTAGGTCTTCGTTTATTATTTATAACAAATGGTATAAGCATTACACAACTTATTTGATATTCCTAACAATATAGCATCAAAACACTGATTTTATGGTTCCATGTTATTCTACTCATTTTTCTGAGAAGTTTGGTATCTTATTTGCATTTTTCTGATAATCGAGCTAATTTCTACGAATTAAACAAGATCTGAGAATTATTCAGGATTTCTTACCTTCAGGCTAACCAAATGTTGCCACGTGTCCCGTAAGGGCACGGCTTTCAGCTTTTGGCTTACACTAAGTTGTGGTTCACTGGGCCTCTCATCTTCAATAGCCACCATTGCGGCAAAGGGAAACGTTGGAGACGCCTTCACTCATCTCCAGCCATGGCTATAGCTTCCTAGAGCTATGAGAGAACTCTCACCTACAGAAGACGGTGGAGAAGCTAGAGGCTAAGGATGTTTATCTCTTGCATCCAACTACTTCGTTCCTTTACCAAAACATGAACACGACATGGTAATATGCAGAACATGGTGTCTCGTACACTTTAACTGCTATGAAGAAAGTTCCTCTTCATCCATCTGATTATATCTAAGGGTCCCCATAAGTGCTCAACAAAACCTGATCCGTGGCCACTTAAACAAGGCCTCATTGCGCATGCACCTGAGCGGTTGAGCTGACAGCAGACTTACTAATAGCATATCCTAGTTTAAAGAATTGAGAACTATATTCATCAATTCATAAATCTAATCATTAATTTTGTCAATATTAAACATATATATCTTTTAATAGGAACCTCATTTGAACATGAAACTTTAGATTTAGGCCCATAACATCTTAAGCTACCTTCTTGTCAAAAAAATGAGGTCAAACTCCAACTTTATTAAAACACTTGGGATTCTCAAAACAGCTCAGCATGCATGACTTCACTTGTGTCATTGGACATTTTAGGATTCCAAAAATCCACTTCATCACATCCTACACACCTTAAAAGAAATTCCGTCCTCAGAATTAAGCCAAAAATCCAGTCTTTCAAATCATATACATCTTAAAAGAACTTTCATCCTTGAAAGTACACCATACTCATACTTCCAGGTAAAACCTTATCTTGCTCTCATCCACATGTAGGCACCATTGTATGTGTAACATATCCAAAAACAAAGCTTCAGAACTATACCCAAGCTACCATGATGTTTTACAACATCCAGGGTGAAACATCACTTCAAGGAAGCTTAAACAAGGGTTTAGAAACATAGGTTATGTCATTACATATCTCATATGTTAGATTTGCTTCCTTTTCTTTGGCCATGCATTAGGGTTCCCACATCATATTACCATATTCCAAAGGAGTTGACTAAATTTAACCCTTTATATCAAGGTGTCATCAACATTTTATGTTGTGCTAACTGTCAACTATATTTTTCATCTTTATTAAGCACTGAGATTAACATCTTGCGTAATTTGAAACATATTATCCTATTTCATTGTTCATAATAAATCGTGACTTTTATAGTGATTACATCACAAGACTAGCCATCAATTTTTTTTAATATAATGAGCATTATTAATGTATATGGCTAACCATTTATGCATTTCCATCTATTAAACCATTTCTAGGTTTCCATCTTATCATGTCTCAAGATTAAATCGCATCTTACAGGTACTATATCATGGTGGTGCTAGACAAACTTATATGAGTAGCTAATAAACATACATCAAAACTTCATCTAGTTCAACTAAGGTTCTCCTAACCCATACCACGAGGGTCTGTCACGCTCATTCTCTCTGAGCTAACTCAACTCTATGAGTATCTCATATGCATATACTTTATCTTACCTCTCTAAGTCTAGGGTTCTTCGATTACCTCATTGACACTAGAGATAGCCTTACAAGCTCTAGCCACATAAGCATAAATCAAAACATGCTATGACATTCTCTTCATAGGTCTCTACCCATGAGACATCTTACCCAAAGCTCTCTCTCTTATATACACCACTAGATTCCTATGTGGGAAACCACCAACCCGAGAATGAGGCTTCACCCAACTAACATAGATACCTCCTCCAGGGTCTTGGGCTCTCTCCCTCACCCAGATGGTAGGCACTCATATTCATGTTCACACACATATATAACCAGCCTCTCTCTATCTCTAGGGTTTGGTCCTTCCAAGGATATCTAGGGTTCAACAAGACTATAGGAATCATGCATAAAGTGACTCAACTCAATCACTCAGGAGTAGTCTAGTTTAGTACATATCATATCACATATCTCATAGTTCTCATATCTTGGAGTTTAGGTTCTCTAACCTTCTCCCAATGGGTCTCACTCTCTCTGGAGTTAACCCTATAACTGGTCCCAACACTAGAGGTCCTCCCTTGTAAAAGAGATTGAGGCTCTTGCTGACTCACAACCTTGTCTTAGCTTAACATATCTTATCTCATAAAAGCATATTTACATGCATCATCAAAACTTATCTCAAATCCTCAAAACTGAACATACATCCTCAAAGACAAGCATATATTATCACAAACTATCTTATATCATCTATATAAGACTTAGATCATATCATCAAACTTATTCTATCTATTCCATCTATCATATATTCTAACAAGGCTCTAGACATCTAATCTAGAACTATTTTCTCTTCTAGACTGATGTCATTCACTTTCACTTAGGTTGCATGACCACCTCCTACTCGTACATGTGTGGGGACTCATTTTTGTAATACATATACATATTAAAATATTATATAGTTTTTCTTCGATAAAACCAGCGTCAGAGAAAACTATCAAGGTTCGATACAATTGGAATCCAAAACCAAATCCAGAAAATGAGTGTCCCACACATAATAGAGAGTATAGTGTCATGAAAACTAAGGAAAGGGGTGAGAACATGGTGTAGACTAGTGTAGCTACTCTAGACAACGAGCGCCATATGTCTAGGGTTTCTCTTCCCTTGATGCACGTCATTTCCAAATAGTGCAACGTCCCATACCACTGCACTACAGGGAAAGAACGACATCTAAGGACTTGCTACTCAACAAGCACTAGTCTAGACCTAGTTCTCCGACATCTAGGGGCTAACCTAGAGTCTAGATCAGATCTAGTCTCTAAAAGATGACTAATATAAGCCTAAAAGATTATTAAGTGCAAGGTTCTCTTTAGTTTGAGTTGCATAATGAGCAAATGCCAGGCTTTACTATTGTTCATGCTCTGATACCACCTGTGACGTCCTCGAATTTTCATAAAACTTAATCTGATGTGTGACATCCAAATTGAAACCCTCACCTCAGTGAGAATCCCAATTTAAACACCCCACACCAGGCTAAGAAGAAGAAAATCAAAGGAGTCAGAAGGAAACAATCAGTAGCACATGTGCATGAAAAACAATAAAACCATACACACATGTTCACCATTCAACATATAATTACAACATGAATTGTTACAACATTTGATATTACATATTGAGAAGAAAACTTCTACATATACATGTACCACTTCTAAACTACAGGATCTTAATACAACATGTCCACCTGTACATCAGCTCGCTATACAACTCTCACTATCCTGGATCTTCCAGAGCATAACCACAACCTAAACAAAAGATTACATGCGGTACACGTCAGCACAATATTTCATGAATATTGTACTGAGTATGCCTACGTGTCTTTTATATACCTCTCATCATATCTTGGAAATAAGATAAAACTAATACTTGGCAGTTATAAAGAAATATAAGAAAAGTGTATACTTGCACAAAGATATTCATCAACAAAAGAGAACACATATTTTAAGCACATTTTCCATTATATCATCCATGCATTTACTACCTGAGAGTTGAATGCATTAAGGCCTTTATGATCTACTACCAAAGAGTTGGATCACTTCACAATGTGATCTACTACCAAAGAGTTGAACCACTTCCAAGTACTTTACTACCAAAGAGTTGAAGTACTTATTTCCAGCACTTTACTACCAAAGAGTTGAAGTGCTTAGATATAATGGAACATATATATTATGTTTCATGTGTTCATAGAAATAAGTATGGAAAATCATGCAACATATCATACAAGAACAATTATTTCAATCAATACCATATGCCAAGTCTTTACTACCATATAACACAAGCATATTGTATAATAAGCCAAGTAAGAGGTAATGGCTTACCTTGGTCAAGAGATAAACTTAATCACCACATATTCCTCATGTCATCTATATCTTATTCAAACCTGATTAAGACAAGATCACATACTATCATCAGGTTCTCATCGTCATAACCCTAGTTATGTTCATTTTAGGGTTTACTTAACTCATTATGATATTCTCATCATTACTTGCATTCTTGTCTTATATTTATCTTACTGATGTCATTTTTCATATTATGATTCATCAACTGGATATACTCATGTGTCGCATTATTATGTGAACATGCTTAACATTATGTCACATTCATTAACCATATTAGGGTTACATCACATGTATCATGGGTCACTTTATATAACATGGATTTCGTGTATAAAATTGATCACAGCTTTATATATTATCTTCTAGTTATAGGTATGAGGGTTTTCTGTAGTTTCCCTTATTTATTGAGCACGTATGCATTAATTACATATTATTTAGGAGTATTAGCCCTAACTAGCCATATTAAGTAATTACATAATTTCGTACATCATCATGACCATAATTGACATCATATTCATTATAAACATGATTATAGACTTACTGAAATTTTTCCATAATTTTAGGTCTTTGTTTATTAATTTATAACAAATGGTATAAGCATTACACAACTTACTTGATATTCCTAACAATATATCATCAAAACAATGATTTTATGGTTCCATGTTATTCTACTCATTTTTCTGAGAAGTTTGGTATCTTATTTGCATTTGTCTGATAATCGAGCTAATTTCTACGAATTAAACAAGATTTGAGAATTATTTAGGATTTCTTACCTTCAGGCCAATCAAATGTTGCCACGTGTCCCGTAAGGGCACGGATTTCAGCTTTTTGCTTACACTAAGTCGTGGTTCACTGGGCCTGGTTCAAGGCACTCTTGGTCTGCTCGAACTGGACCGGCTGGTTCAGGGGTCTCTCTCTCTCTCTGGTTCCACGCGACGCAACCCTGCTCTTCCGTGAACAAGCATTATTGCCGCCGGGTTGCCTCGCTTACTTGGGATTCCTCGTGATCTCAGCGCTGGCTCACTGGCATGAGATTCTACCCAATGTCGCTGCTGTGGAGTAGAGCTCCAGCAAGGGATCTGTTCCTCTGTCCTCCTCCTCGGTCCGCTCTAGTGCCCCTGTTGGCTGCCGCTGCCACCAAGGAATCCAGCCTCCGGTGAGCAGTCGATGGCCGATATGGGCTCCGTTCAAGCTTCTTTGGATGCTGGTTCCTTCATCCATCCCAGGTGATCTACCCTGTGTCCTAGATTCGTGCGAGACTCCGACGGGCTCGATTCTCTAACCGACGCCCATGTTCTTCTATGAACGTTGTTGCTGGGTCGGTGGTGTGTCCCCGTGTAGCGCCTCCCTGCAATCTTGACGCCTCCAATCCATCTCCAACAACTTCATAGCACAAGCTCCACAGCCGTAGATTTCCATCTTGGTTTGCTTGCCACTGTGGGACACGTCTTCTTCTCCGCCACAGTTCCAAATCCTCGTGAGGCTTACTTGGCAACTAAATTTAGGTCTCAGTGGAGCTCCTTCTTCCTCCTCCGCTCACGATCTACCGCATTGCCGGTGCCTCAAGCTCATCGCCATGGCCACCTACACACCACCTTCATATACGCTTCCTCAGTGCCGCCGGCCTAGTGATCTCCTCTGTCGAGCAAAAGTCTTTGCTCCTTTCCTCCTGGCTCTCCTTATTGCCATCCTGTCATGCCCGTGGAGATAGTGCCAATGCCAGGAGGCACTTCTCGTCTGTTCTAGCTTTAGGTTGACCTCTGGATCTCATATTCAATAGCCACCACTGCGGCAAGGGGAAATGATGGAGACGCCTTCACTCATCTCCAGCAATGGCTATAGCTTCCTAGAGCTACGAGAGAACTCTCACCTGCAGAAGATGGTGGAGAAGCTAGAGGCTAAGGATGTTTATCTCTCACATCCAACTTCTTCGTTCGTTTACCAAACCACAAACACGACATGGTAATATGTGTAACATGGTGTCTTGTACACCTTAACTGCTGTGAAGAAAGTTCCTCTTCATCCATCTGATTATATCTAAGGGTCCCCATAAGTGCTCAACAAAACCTGATCCGTGGCCACTTAAACAAGGCCTCATTGCGCATGAACCTGAGCGGCTGAGCCAACAGAAAACTTACTAATATCATAGCCTAGTTTAAAGAATTGAGAACTATATTCATCAATTTATAAATCTAATCATTAACTTTGTCAATATTAAACATATATATCTTTTAATAGGAACCTCATTTGAACATGAAACTTTAGATTTAGGCCCATAACATCTTAAGCTACCTTCTTGTCAATAAAATGAGGTCAAACTCCAACTTTACTAAAACACTTGGGATTCTCAAAATAGCTCAGCATGCATGACTTCACTTGTGTCATTGGACATTTTAGGATTCCAAAAATCCACTTCATCACATCCTACACACCTTAAAAGAAATTCCATCCTCGGAAGTAAGCCAGAAATCCAGTCTTTCACATCATATACATCTTAAAAGAACTTTCGTCCTCAAAAGTACACCATACTCATACTTCCAGGGAAAACCTTATCTTGCTCTCATCCACATGTAGGCACCATTCTATGTGTAACATATCCAAAAACAAAGCTTCAGAACTATACCCAAGCTACCATGATGTTTTATAACATCTAGGGTGAAACATCACTTCAAGGAAGCTCAAATAAGGGTTTAGAAACTTAGGTTATGTCATTACATATCTCATATGTTAGATTTGCTTCCTTTTCTTTAGCCATGCATTAGGGTTCCCACATCATATTTCCATATTCCAAAGGAGTTGACTAAATTTAACCCTTTATATCAAGGTGTCATCAACATTTTATGTTGTGCTAACTGTCAACTATATTTTTCATCTTTATTAAGCACTGAGATTAACACCTTGCGTAATTTGATTCATATGATCCTATTTCATTATTCATAATAAATTGTGACATTTATAGTGATTACATCACAAGACTAGCCATCAATTTTTTTAAATATAATGAGCATTATTAATGTATATGGCTAACCATTTATGCATTGCCATCTATCAAACCATTTCTAGGTTTCCATCTTATCATGTCTCGAGATTAAATCACATTTTGCAGGTACTATATCATGGTGGTGCTAGACAAACTTATATGAGTGGCTAATAAACATATATCAAAACTTCATCTAGTTCAACTGTGGTTCTCCTAACCCATACCACGAGGGTCTGTCATGCTCAGTCTCTCTGAGCTAACTCAACTCTATGAGTATCTCATATGCATATACTTTATCTTACCTCTCTTAGTCTAGGGTTCTTAGATTACCTCATTGACACTAGAGATAGCCTTACAAGCTCTAGCCACATAAGCATAAATCAAAACATGCTATGACATTCTTTTCATAGGTCTCTACCCATGAGACATCTTACCCAAAGCTCTCTCTCTTATATACGCCACTAGATTCCTATGTGGGAAACCACCAACTCGAGAATGAGGCTTCACCCAACTAACATAGATACCTCCTCCAGGGTCTTGGGCTCTCTCCCGCACCCAGATGGTAGGCACTCATATTCATGTTCACACACATATATAACCAACCTCTCTCTATCTATAGGGTTTGGTCCTCCCAAGGATATCTAGGGTTCAACAAGACTATAGGAATCATGCATAAAGTGACTCAACTCAATCACTCAGGAGTAGTCTAGTTCAGGACATATCATATCACATATCTCATAATTCTCATATCTTGGAGTTTAGGTTCTCTAACCTTCTCCCAATGGGTCTCACTCTCTCTAGAGTTAACCCTATAACTAGTCCCAACACTAGAGGTCCTCCCTCGTAAAAGAGATTGAGGCTCTTGCTGACTCACAACCTTGTCTTAGCTTAACATATCTTATCTCATAAAAGAATATTTACATGCATCATCAAAATTTATCTCCAATCCTCAAAACTGAAGTTACATCCTCAAAGACAAACATAGATCATCACAAACTATCTTATATCATCTATATAAGACTTAGATCATATCATCAAACTTATTCTATCTATTCCATCTATCACATATTCTAACAAGGCACTAGACATCTAATCTAGAACTACTCTCTCTTCTAGAATGATGTCATTCACTTTCACTTAGGTTGCATGACCACCTCCTACTCGTACATGTGTGGGACACATTTTTGTAATACATATACATATTAAAATATTATATAGTTTTTCTCCGATAAAACAAGCATCAGAGAAAACTATCAAGGTTCGATCCAATTGGAATCCAAAACGAAATCCAGAAATTGAGTTTCCCACACATAATAGATAGTACAGTGTCATGAAAATTAAGGAAAGGGGTGAGAACATGGTCTAGACTAGTGTAGCTACTCTAGACAACGAGTGCCATATGTCTAGGGTTTCTCTTCCCTTGATGCACGTCATTTCCAAATAGTGCAACGTCCCATACCGCTGAACTATAGGGAAAGAACGACATCTAAGGACTTGCTACTCAACAAGCACTAGTCTAGACCTAGTTCTCCGAAATCAGGGTGCTAACCTAGAGGCTAGGTCAGATCTAGTCTCTAAAAGACGACTAATATAACCCTAAAAGATTATTAAGTGCAAGGTTCTCTTTAGTTTGAGTTGCATAATGAGCAAATGCCAGGCTTTACTATTGTTCATGCTCTGATACCACCAGTGACGTCCTCGAATTTTCATAAAACTTAATCTAATGTGTGACGTCCAAATTAAAACCCTCACCTCAGTGAGAATCCCAATTTAAACACCCCACACCAGGCTAAGAAGAAGAAAATCAAAGGAGTCAGAAGGAAACAATCAGTAGAACATGTACATGAACAATAATAAAACCATACACACATGTTCACCATTCAACATATAATTACAACATGAATTGTTGCAACATTTGATATTACATATTGATAAGCAAACTTCTACATATACATGTACTACTTCTAAACTACAGGATCTTAAGACAACAGGTCCACCTGTACATCAGCTCTCTATACAACTCTCACTATCCTGGATCTTCAAGAGCATAACCACAACCTAAACAAAAGATTACATGCGGTACACGTCAGCACAATATTTCATGAATATTGTACTGAGTACGCCTATGTGTCTTTTATATACCTCTCATCATATCTTGGCAATAAGATAAAACTAATACTTGGCAGTTATAAAGAAATATAAGAAAAGTGTATAGTTGCACAAAGATATTCATCAACAAAAGTGAACACGTATTTTAAGCACATTTTCCATTATATCATCCATGCATTTACTACCTGAGAGTTGAATGCATTAAGGCCTTTATGATCTACTACCAAAGAGTTGGATCATTTCACAATGTGATCTACTACCAAAGAGTTGGATCACTTCCAAGTACTTTACTACCAAAGAGTTGAAGTACGTATTTCCAGCACTTTACTACCAAAGAGTTGAAATGCTTAGATATAATGGAATAGATATATTATGTTTCATGTGTTCATAGAAATAACTATGGAAAATCATGCAACATATCATACAAGAACAATTATTTCAATCAATACCATATGCCAAGTCTTTACTACCATATAACACAAGCATATTGTATAATAAGCCAAGTAAGAGGTAATGGCTTACCTTGGTCAAGAGATAAACTTAATCACCACATATTCCTCATGCCATCTATATCTTGTTCAAACCTGATTAAGACAAGATCACATACTATCATCAGGTTCTCATCGCCATAACCCTAGTTATGTTCATTTTAGGGTTTACTTAACTCATTATGATATTCTCATCATTACTTGCATTCTTGTCTTATATTTATCTTACTGATGTCATTTTCCATATTATGATTCATCAACTGGATATACTCATGTGTCGCATTATTATGTGAACATACTTAACATTATGTCACATTCATTAACCATATTAGGGTTACATCACATGTATTATGGGTCATCTTCATATAACATGGATTTTGTGTATAAAACTGATCACAGATTTATATATTATCCTCCAGTTATAAGTATGAGGGTTTTTTGTAGTTTCCCTTATTTATTGAGCATGTATGCATTAATTACATATTATTTAGGATTATTAGCCCTTACTAGCCATATTAAGTAATTACATAATTTTGTACATCATCATGACCATAATTTGCATCATATGCATTCTAAACATGATTATAGACTTACTGAAATTTTTCCATAATTTTAGGTCTTCGTTTATTATTTATAACAAATGGTATAAGCATTACACAACTTACTTGATATTCCTAACAATATAGCATGAAAACACTAATTTTATGGTTCCATGTTATTCTACTCATTTTTCTGAGAAGTTTGTATCTTATTTGCATTTTTCTGATAATGGAGCTAATTTCTACAAATTAAACAAGATCTGAGAATTATTCAGGATTTCTTACCTTCAGGCCAATCAAATGTTGCCACGTGTCCCGTAAGAGCACGGCTTTCAGCTTTTGGCTTACACTAAGTCGTGGTTCACTGGGCCTGGTTCAAGGCACTCTTGGTCTGCTCGAACTGGACCGGCTGGTTCAGGGGTCTCTGTCTCTCTGGTTCCACGCGACGCAACCCATTTCTTCCGTGAACAAGCACCGTTGCCGCCTGGTTGCCTCGCTTACTTGTGATTCCTCACGATCTCGGTGCTGGCTTGTTGGCGTGAGATTCCACCCAACGCCGTCGTCGTGGAGCAGAGCTCCAGCAAGGTATCGGGTCCTCTATCCTCCTCCTCAGTCCGCTCCAGTGCCCCTGTTGGCTATCCCTGCCACCAAGGAATCCAGCCTCCGGTGAGCAGTCGATGGCCGATCTCGACTCCGTTCAAGCTTCTTTGGATGTTGGTTCCTTCATCCATCCCAGGTGATCAGCCCTGTGTCCTAGATTCATGCGAGACTCTGGCGGGCTCGATTCTCTAGCTGACGCCCACGTTCTTCTATGAACGTTGCTACTGGGTCGGTGGTGTGTCTCCGTGTAGCGCCTCCCTGCAGTCTTGATGCCTCCAATCCATCTCCAACAACCTCACAGCACAAGCGCCGCAGCTGTAGATTTCCATCTTGGTTTTCTCGCCACTGTGGGACACGTCTTCTTCTCCGCCACAGTTCCAAATCCTCGTGAGGCTTACTTGGCAACTGAATTTAGGTCTCGGTGTAGCTCCTTCTTCCTCCTCCACTCACGATCTACCGCATTGTCGGTGCCTCAAGCTCGTCGCCATGGCCACCTCCACACCACCTTCAGATACGCTCCCTCGGTGCCTCCGGCCTAGTGGTCCCCTCTGTCGAACAAAAGTCTTTGCTCCTTTCCTCCTGGCTCTCCTTATTTCCATCCTGTCATGCCCGTGGAGATAGTGCCAAGGCCAGGAGGCACTTCTCATCTGGTCTAGCTTTAGGTTGACCTCTGGATCTCATCTTCAATAGCCACCATTGCGGCAAAGGGAAACGATGGAGACGCCTTCACTCATCTCCAGCCATGGCTATAGCTTCCTAGAGCTACGAGAGAACTCTCACCTGCAAAAGACGATGGAGAAGCTAGAGGCTAAGGATGTTTATCTCTCACATCCAACTGCTTCGTTCGTTTACCAAACCACGAACACAACGTGGTAATATGCGGAACATGGTGTCTCATACACCTTAACTGCTGTGAAGAAAGTTCCTCTTCATCCATCTGATTATATCTAAGGTTCCCCATAAGTTCTCAACAAAACCTGATCCGTGGCCACTTAAACAAGGCCTCATTGCGCATGCACCTGAGCGGCTGATCCGACAGCAGACTTACTAATATCATAGCCTAGTTTAAAGAATTGAGAACTATATTCATCAATTCATAAATCTAATCATTAATTTTGTCAATATTAAGCATATATATCTTTTAATAGGAACCTCATTTGAATATGAAACTTTAGATTTATGCCCATAACATCTTAAGCTACCTTCTTTTCAAAACAATGAGGTCAAACTCCAACTTTACTAAAACACTTGGGATTCTCAAAATAGCTCAACATGCATGACTTCACTTGTGTCATTGGACATTTTAGGATTCCAAAAATCCACTTCATCACATCCTACACACCTTAAAAGAAATTTCGTCCTTAGAATTAAGCCAGAAATCTAGTCTTTCACAACCACTATATTGTCCATGAATGTGTATATTAATGCATTTAAAAGGGTGAATTAATACAAAGGTATTTTCTTAGCAAATCCTTTAATAAAACTCGAGAAGAAATATTATAAAATCATTCAAGTGACATGCCCCCACCTCTTATTCTCCATTTTAATGATTCAATAACAATTTGGAGGGGAGAGAGATAAGAGGGTGATTATCTCATTAAATAAACTCAATTTCTCCCTAATTCTCATTTCTTACTCCAAAGAGCCACAATTACTCTATATTAACATAATCTACTCATTATCTCTGATAATTGTCTAATTTGCATTATTATACTCTAATTAACACAAATTGAGATATTTGTGCAAACATCCATTCATTCATGAATGTGGGTAAATGCAGTTCAAGCCATTAACTATAGCTCAAATTCAAAATTGAGGCCAAAGGGGATAGAAAAGCTAGAAAACATTAGCAAAAAGTCCAAAAGGATAAGAAGGAAAGGAAAGGATGAAAAATGGGTAAAATTTCAATTGAAACCATGATTCAGTATATTACAACACTCCACCCCTTAAAGAGGATTTCGTCCTCAAAATCACAACAAGAGGGAAGGGTGAGTATGCAACTACCCAACCTTAAGCAACTAAGTGATAACCCCTAATCTAGGGTACTTCACAAGTTCTACACATAAGTTAGGTTTTCATGATTTACTAAGGTTTCCATTATTCATATTACCTTTCATCAAATATAACCAATTAACATTTTTGGCTTATTATCATTATCTTTATTATGAAATCTTCATCATCCTTAATATTTTTTTAGTTGTATATCACATTGTATTCACATTGTTTGTAAAAATAATTGTATCTCAACATTATGTACAAACCATATCAATTTCTTATTTACTAAATAAGACTTTTAAGCAAAATTAGGGTTTACTAAGTAATCTCAATATTTATTAATGTATTAGGTCACAATCCTTAATAACTTTAATTTATGCTCAATTATTCTCATGTTACTACCATGTAAAATTTTCATAGATTATTTTGTAAGAAATAGATAATATTATCCAACAAGTTATTAAATCTAAATAATGTCACATTAATTTCTTGCACTTATATTACACATTGTGACCTCCCTTTTCATACTCACAGTAATGTCATTACTAACCATCTTCTCCTATTTACGCTTCATATTATAAATTATGCATTTAACATCACATTAGGCATTTGGAATTGTAGACTTAATAATCATGCTTATGTAAATCCAATTACTCCTAATCTCATTTGAGTCATTACATATATTTAGGTGAATAGGATGGAATACATTACATATTAATGAATTGATTCATATATCAATTTATGATTAGGTGATTAATGAGATGTGTATTTAGAGAACAAGGTGATATGCCTTACATATATTGATAACTTGATTTAACTATGATGAGGTTCTTATATACCAATTATGTGCATCAAGTATATTATTCGGTTATGACACCTAATGTCACTTATGTATTATGAAGGAATTAAGTATATATATATATATATATATATATATATATATATATATATATATATATATATATATGTGTGTGTGTGTGTGTGTGTGTGTGTGTGTGTGTGTGTGTGAATGTTAAGGTTAGATGATTACATCTTAAGGTTTAGGTCAACATGACCATTACATGTTATGCATTCTTAGCATGCATTAGCTCTATTTATTATATCATTAGGTTGACATGGTCAACATTATGCATATTCACAATTATTGAGTTACTCATATCATGTGCCTTAAATATTTGTTGGGGTTCAAGCATATGAAATATTCATTAGGTGACTTAATATATATTCATTTGTATATAAACAAACAAGTTAAATTATAATTATAATTTGTTTGGTCAATACTAATCGTATAAGATCACTAATCTCTTGTCTATGGAGTTAGGATTTCTATTTCCAAAGTGACTAGATTTTGCAATGTATTGGATTCCATCCCCATAAAAATGGATTTCATCCTTGAAATCAGCAATGCAAAATCTATCAAGGTACTACTACGACCACTACTCCACCCCTTCAAAGCAAACTAAACTAGACGTAAAACAGTGACTCCAATTAAATCATGTATAATCTAATCACCTAATTGTTTTTCTATTCACTATTACCAAGCTTCAAAGTCTAGTATAGGATAGACTATCCTTAAACATGGAATTCTAAGACTCATATAAGGAACTTGAGGGATATAAGGTGATTTTATTAGGTTTCTAAGGATACTCAACATTGAGGAAATATGCCTAAAGGTATGCTATTTTGGACATTCTGTATCAGATCAGGTCAGGCCAGTGTCATATGAACTCGGGAGTCCCCGTAAACCAAGCTAGCGGCACGAAGGAAAATATTGTCATCCCCGAAATTCTGACCCTTTCTAGACACTGTCACTTTCAACTTTGTTCCCTAGTAGCTACCTAATAGGCTAATAACCTAAAGATGTATCTAATATGAATATCAGCCTTTCATCATAGGTTAATTTGAAGGTGAACTAAAGGGAAACTACATGAGGTAAGGGTTTTCTAACTAAGGAGACAAATTGAAATAGTCCAGCCTGTCAACCATTGGCTCTAATACCATGTTGTAAAGAAGTGAAATCACCACCCTTTACTAATTAATATGGTAAACAAAATCCAATTGGATAGCAGTGAATGTTAAAAACTTGACTATATTCAATTTAAATAAAGTGTACATAAACATTTCCCCAACAAGGGTGTACATGAATTATACAAAAAGAGGATCTAAGTAGAGAGAAATAAAACTACAACAATATGTCTCCGACAAAAATAACTTAACAAATAATTTCATGAGGTAAGGAGGGACTCCTTTCCTAGCCTTAGGCCGGTTCACCATGCTCCTGTTGTGCACTCTGATCCTAAACCTCGGTGGTTGGGATCACCCAGCAAGAGGAGATAAAAATGTATGTGTCAAATAACAAATAAGGATAATTATAAACTAAAGCAAGAAATAATAAAGATTCACTATACTAAGAGGGTCAAGAATATGAGGCGCCAAGTTAAACAATAATAAGTTGCATACATGATTAAATGTGACTACATTAAACTAATATAGTGTTAAGGAATCTATCAGACCTCAACCTCTAGGTGAGGGACAATTTACACATTCCCAAGCACCCAAAAATATTTATAAAGTGGGGAGAATTATCACGTTCCCCTGGGCAAATTTACACATGCCCACTTTTGGTGGTTGTACAGATGTACACTCTATTAGTTAGTTAGTCATTTTCATCATCATGCTAAAGTATTTCAACGACAGATATAATAATTTTAACAACATTGCAAGTGGGGTCTAAGACCCTAGAACAATTTATGCAATAACAAGAAATAAATGAAATTAGGCTCATGCCTCATTGTAAAAATAGGATTGGATTTAAAAACATGCCCAACTTAGGGTTAGAATGCACATACATACCTCACTTGAGATTCCTAAAGAAGACCTTTCATCAATTAAATATGTCCAATCTCACTTTTGTCCTAGATACAAGTTTATTCACATGTATCAGGGTTTATGAATTATATTAGGAAAACTAATGAATTGGGACTAAAAACTAGGACCAATTGATTACTTGAATTCTCTGGATTAGGAAAACATATTTATTTCTTAGATTTGGAGTTAAAATGAATTCAATATATATTTTAAAGAATTTTATATAATTAAAATGATTTTAATATTATACTTTGAAATAAAGATGCAAATCAATACTCAAAAACCTTATATTTAGAATCTACATGAAAAATACTTTCCAAAGAGTATTTATTCATATTCCTCTAATAATGTATCGATTTATTATGAATTTCTAAAGAACTAACCAATCACAAGGCAATAAAAAGCCAAGTGTAAAAGAAAAGAAAAGAAAAGGGAGTCGGGCCCACGTGAGCTAGACTAATCACATGTGGCCAGTTCATGGATCCACTGTTCACTTGACTTCGATCAAAGAGGGCTAAAGATAGGGTGAAAGTACCTTTTTATCCTTGGGTAAAAATCAAACAAAATGAGGTGAGGGAGGGTAGTCACGAGAAATCAATGAGGGGCTTCATCCCCAAGAGCCATGCCCCTAACATTTTGTCAAGCAGTCATCCTAGAGCTCAACTCTAGTTGCTCTATGCTTCCACAAGTGTTCGCTAGGCCAACTAACACTGTGAGCAAGTAGTTGGAGGTTCAGTGAAGGTGAGGGAGCAAACACTACAAGGCGAGGTCCCCTGTAATGTCGGAACGAGGTGGAGAAAGCCATGGTTGGTGAGGGAGGTTGAATGTGAGGTTCAGTGGTATTTAAGCACTAAAATGACAAGGTAAGAATTTGGTTGCATTCACGAAGGTCACGGGAGCACGAAAAAGGTTTCATGGAGGTCGAAGGACAGCTGAGTCACCGAGACGACTAGCGCTGACAAGGAGCTCCAACTGATCTATAGGACCGATCAAAATAGAGCACGTCCGGACAAACTAATAATGTAAACATGTTTGTAGGGTTTCAAGGAAGCTTACTCGATCTCCAATTTCACTAGGGAAGGCAGAGGTGATCGGGACAGAGCTGAGGTTGTCGAAGATTGAATTCAAGTAGGGTGAGGGGTTCGAGAGTGCTAATAGAGGAATTTGATGGAGAGGAGTACTACTTGTGGTCTATGTGTTCTAGTGGTGGCCTTTTATAGGCAAGAAGGAGGGTGGACTCTCCTCTGTGACTCATCGGTGGAGATGAACTGTCTACCCTAGATGTGTGTTTCATGCTCTGGACACGAGGGAGAGTGAGTGATGGCTCGTTGGACTCGAAAGAGAGAGACAAAGCGAGAGAAGAAGAAATTAAAATAAATGGATTAGTGTGGAGGAAGAATGAGATCGCGGATCGATTCCCGACTGGGATGTTACTTGTCAGGAGGTAGTTGACAACTCGGCGAGCGTCGGATCAGATATCAATGGCTCATAGCCATCGCGATTGAGCCAGTAACACGTGACAGCAATTAAAACTAGAACTTAGGTTTAATTGCATCAATTAATGAAATCGAATTGATTTCTTATTAAAACTTTAATCAATTCTTTTAAAAATGAATTAAGGGGTTAAATGATACCAAATTTGAACCATAGATTAATATTAATATCTAGATTAATGCTATATAATTATTTTTTCAATTTTCATGAGATATGGCCATCAACCACTATATTGTCCATTAATGTGTATATTAATGCATTTAAAAGGGTGAATTAATACAAAGGTATTTTCTTAGAAAATCCTTTAATAAAATTTGAGATAAATATTATAAAGTCATTCAAGTGTCATGCCCCCACATCTTATTCTCTTTTTAATGCTTTAATAACAATTTGGAGGGGAGAGGAGATAAGAGGGTGATATCTCTTTAAGTAAAATCAATTTCTCCTTAATTTGTATTTCTTATTCCAAAGAGCCACAATTATTCTAAATTAAAATAATATACTCATTATCTCTCATAATTGTCCAATTTGCATTACTAAACTCTAATTAACACATAATTTGAGATATTTTTTCAAACACCCATTCATTGTCATGAATGTGGGTAAATGTAGTTGAAGCCATCTACTATAGCTCAAATTCAACTTTGAGGCCAAAGGGGATAGAAAAAGCTAGACAAATTTAGGGAAAAGTCTAAAAGGATAAGAAGGAATTGAAAGGATGAAAAATGGGTAAAATTGCAATTGAAACGAGAATTCATCATGTTACAGATTCATTTTCATCATTGGATCCGTAACTAAGAGGTAGAATATTCACATCAAGTTATTAAATCTAGGGTTTAACAAATAAGGTCCCATTTAATGGGTAGCCAAAGGTAGTTTTGTATTGAAGATGAAATTAGGTCTTAAAATTATGTTTGTCATATATTTGTTCTTTTTCTGATAAAAAACATGTAATATTAATATATTTTGATTTATAAATAATTTAATAGAATAATTTCAAAATTAAACATATTGGGTCAATCATAAACAGATTCATCATTCAATTGGGCCATTTTTATTAATAAGGGGCTAGCATTTTGATCCAAGTGAAATGATCCCACTCCGCATGTGCTTTGAACCATGTTGTTACATGGTGGATGGGATAATGGGTCATTTTACCGTTAACTCATCCCTTTTGTGCCTCTGACTATTTCTCTACTCATCCACAATGATGTCAACTAAAAGGTTGACTCATATCTCTAGTGCTTGGTAGCGTTAGCAAAATTCATGAGGAATCTTGATGGTCTCCAGAGGACTCAACTAGGCACTCAAGGCTATTAAGGGTATCAAAAGTGGGTGGAGAACCGATAGGGGTTCCCATTTGACATGATTAAACCGTGCGTAAAATGCAAGTGCACGCATCAATGTAATATAGGCCTTCATGAGGCCCGAGTCAAACTCAGGGAACGTGATTTCGGTAGACTACTACTAACTACTTGCAATCAGCTAGACCGATTATAAAAGTTTGAGAGTTGTTTGAAAGAGAAAAAAAACAAAAGAAAAAAAACAATCGATTAAATGTTTGTTTTAATCAATTAAAATGGGATCTTTAGGATTGCAGTTTTACCGCAGATTACCATTGTACTAATTCCTACATAATCACAACTTGTCTCCTATCCTAGGTAGTGGCCTTTATATAGAATTGTTCGCTTCCGCGATACAATTCTCTACCTAAATCTAGGTCGGTTCCACGTCAGTAGCAACCTACACCCTAAATTAGGTGCATAAAGAACATATCTTTAGGTTTCCACCATTAACCGTACCTCGCCTTTTCCAAGGGATTTATAAGTTAATGTGATTATTGTGTCTTTTAAACCGTTAATTCTTTGTCAAAAGCAATTAATGGTCTTAAATTACCATTATGGTGATCAAGCACAATGATAGAATTGAGAAAACAATATCATACCACAGATTTGAGAGACAAATTATGATTAACTATGTAAAAAGCATCATACAATGATTACCTGGGCTACTCTCGGTCCTAAAGACAAAGGGGATTAGCCTTACATGTTCATCTTAATGAAAAACATCATTACGGAAGAAGAAAACATAGGGGAAATGTGGATGGAGATGGTGTAACCCCTGAACGAAGTTGAACCGGGAGATCCTCAACGCGGGGTGGGCGTTCTGCAGCCTTTCGGCAATAGAAAACTCTATCTGCAGCTCTGGAAACTTCTGGGGCATAGCTCTGGTCTCCGTTCTTTGTCCTCTCTTCTTCTGAGACTTTTGCAGTGGCTAATAACATGATAGTACAGCTTGGGCCACTTTTTCTAGGTATAGGGATCACTTACGGTCGCCAAAACATCACGGTCGTACGATTAAGATTGTTTCGGGCAATTTCCTGATCTGACGGTGTCGATACCATCGACGGGGTGTCGATGGTATTGACCCCTTAGGGTAGCGACACTTCTTCGATTTTTTGGGGTTCTTTCTGAAGGCATCTCGATACTATCGACCAAAATGTCGATAGTATCGACTAGTTGATCTTTGGCACGCTGATGTAATCTCGATAGCATCGACCATGATGTCGATGGTATCGACCAGTTCTGCTTCTTCTCTGGCTCTGTACTGTGACCATCTCGATGGCATCGACAGATGTCGATAGTATCGACCACTGTAGATATGCAAATTCCCCGAAATAAAGAGAATAACACCAATCATATCTGAGAAATATTATCCTTTATACCAAATAAGATAAAACAATATAACATTGATGCATAATAAGATTATAGGCCAAAGGAAATGAATCATGTGATATTAACCACAAATATGACCAATAAACGCATGAAATGAATGTAAAACTAGCCTACAAAAGCGACTCAAAACCCTTGCATCAAACTCCCCTAAGCTTGAACTTTGCTCATCCTCGAGCAACAAAACTACATAATATAATTGCGAGGGTCAACTAAAGAACATATTAGCATGAAAAGACATCTCAAAATGATTCCCTCCTTCAAGGCACATACCGGCCCTTGCTGACCATGGAACGGTAACTACCCTAAAGGTGACAATTATTGTCCATGAGAGATGCCTACCCCAAGACCAACGAACACTATCAAATAAGGCAGTTGATATAATAAATTCCTCCGGTTCAAGCTTGGTGCATCTTGTGATCTCCTATCTACGTTGCTCATATCCTAACCACCATCTACATGGAAGCAGATCTCCTGATATACAAGAATGAGGAGATAATCATGGGTGGCCTACCATTTTGAGCAACAGGTGGATGGAATGGGAGGTTGTGGAAGAAAAAGGAAGCACAATACATTTTAGCATGCAATAAATAATAAAATGACCTAAATGATGCATATGTGTATGGAAATGACCTAATGCCTACTTTTTTGGTGGAATGATACATGCTCTACTATTCCGTCTCAAGGTGAGATGGAATGTCTACAAAACTACATCATGTGCTTATTCTTTTTAATATAAAGGTGAAACAGGTTCTTTTCTCCCTCTGATTTCACTTTATTTTTTTTCTCTTTTTTTCAAGCCATTCTTCTTCTCAATTTTGAATAGAGAAACATTTATACTACTTTACATTTTTTTTGGACTTATTTTCACATAGCTACTACTTTTGATGCATTACAATTCACTCCTCAAAGAGTATAGAACAAGTTTCCCGCATTTCTTATTTTTTAGAATACGTAAGGCACATAATGTCCTATATGCTCAAGAGTATACAAAATGTAACTATATGAAAGTAATTATGCAACTACCATGGCATGTACTTGAGAATGTGTACATGCATGACTAATCTACAAATCACTTTTGCATTTTTCATTTTTTATGCAAAATCTAGCTATAATGCAATCATATCGAACTGGCATGCAACCAAAAGATGAAAACTGTAATGTGCTCCCAGACCTTATGGTGGAGTGTGAATGAAGTAGGGTGGACAGATCACAAGACTAATTGACAGAACCATTGGAAAAGATTATATGTTCCTCCTTACTGACGTGTGTACCAATCTATCAAAGGGTTTCTCTCTCTCACTACAAATTAAAGCCTCGTTACCGTTTGGTCAGTTTAGGCTCAACATCCAATTCTATCCACATTTCTTGAACCATAAGGATGTACAGTTATGATCATATGTTTTAAAGTTGACCTACCCAATGATTTTCATAAGTTATGTGCTCAATTTCAAACAAGGCAAGCTTACAATTTCTTGAAAAATCTTTTGAGTTAATGCTCAAATTTCAAATTTCCCCCATATGACAAACATAGAGACGACATGCATTTATATTAGACACACTAGTACATAACCGGCCTTTAGTGTCAGTTATTTAAGGCCTTTAGTGTCGATTTTTAAGCGACACATATGTGGGCGCCGCTAAAAGCCCAACCGTTACGCATCGGTTCTCAAACCGATGCCACAACCCTTCACGCGCCACCAAAAACACGCCAGCAGGGGGGTATAGGCGTCGGTTATTAGCTTTGCAACCGATGCCATACACCTTTGCGCCACAGAAAGGGCGCCATCTGGGGCACTATCAGTGTCAGTTTAGTAGTGATAACCGACACCATCTCACCCGCTGCCACGACCGTGCTGGCCAGCATGGCCGTGGTGTCTGCCCTCATTAGGGAAATCGACATCGGTTACTAGTAGGGAAACCAACACTGTAACCATTTTTCGTCGGTTTTATACAAATAACCGACGTTGATTTTATGTTTTTTTTCTATCAGTCTGCAGACCTGTTGTGGCTGGTCGTAGGATGAGAAACCTGTAGTTCAGTTATGAACTGCAGGTTTTATGACATCCATTGATATCAGCCAACAACAGGCCACAAACCTATAAAATTAACACCATAAATGTTCACACATTTAGCAACATGTAGTTCCATTCAATTTTCACACATGTAGAAACATTCATGTAGCAATCTGTAGTTCCATTCATTTTCACACTCACACATGTAGAAACATTCATATAGCAACCAGCAGTTTCATTCATTTTCACTCAAACACATGTAGAAACATTCAGACATGTAGAAACATTCACACATACTATAATTCAGAAATTCATTTACAAAATATCATTCTTTAGTCATTATTTGCTATCAACATCCAAATTATATGTTAAAACCCCCACTATTTGTATGGTTGTTGTCCATTCTTGTCTTACTTCATTTAATTCTCCCATCGTATAGGGAGCATGTACATCTGGTAAGGACTTTCCTGTAGTGTGGTCAGTTTTAAACACCTACAAAGAGAATGATGTATATATATAATTAATGAGCTATAAATAAGAGTGATATATTTCATATTATCTAATGAGACTATATATAATACCTCAGGAATGGTATCGATGTCCACTGCGGCATATTTAATAATTATGTGCATAAATCGCATCACATAGTATGCACATGCCCATTCGTTGTCTTGTGTAGCACACTATAAATTGAAACATACAAAATATTTAAAAATATAACTAATTAAGCATTGTTCACATAAATAATATATACATTGCAGTCGTGAACTTACTTCCACATTTGTCCAAATTATTTGCTGGTTCATTTTCTTGGGGACCTTTCCTCTGGCCTTTTTGAACTCATCTAAACCCCTACATGTTAATGTAACACAGTACATTGCATAATTAAATAGTAATGTAATAACATATGTTAACGGATATGAAAATGAAATATTTCTCACCGGAATAATGCCATTTTCATTTTGTGTCCATATCTTGAATTCAATTTAGTCCCCTTAGGATCTAGATAATAGACAGTGAACGTCTCGGGGATAATAACTAGTAACTCCCAATGCATACCACTAGAGGTAAAAAAGTTAAAAATTAATAACTCAAAATCCACAATAAAAATGTAATTTTCTTAAGTCCCAATTATAAGCAAAGTAAACTTACTCCACATTGAATGGAGCTATTATCAACGTCTTCTTATTTTGAGAAAAACTTATAAAAGCATCACAGCAGTATTGTTGAACTGATAGAGGGTCTTTAGCTACTAGACTAGTCAAAGATGGAATCAAAAATCCTACATGTTCGAATGAAAAATCTGCACATATCTTGTCTAAGTAGCTGCAAAACATGTATTACATATGCATTAATAAATAAGAAACCAGATCACCAGATCCTACACAAGGTATATGGATGTATAAAGAAGATCTCACCTTATCCATAGCTCTATCACAGATGTATTCATCCAATCATATCAAAACAACTCCAAAATATCTTGTATAAATAGGTTGCTTTCATATGATTGACCTGCAGCATCCGCATCTATAGAAATAGTTATAGGGCAATTTATATCATGTTCTCCTAACCATTTTGCCATACCCCTACAATCAGGACCTAACGGGATAGGTAGGTCCTATGGAACCCAACTTGGTAATGTAGGAGGTGGAGGTGGAGGCCTAGATGTTGTGGGTGTCTTCTTTTTAACTTATATATATATATATATATATATAATTTCAGATCAACTGACATCATATACACACACTAACAATTTAACGTAATGTAAATTTACCATACAATTTCAGTATAGAGGACAACCACTTTTGGCCACAATATGACTTTGCCTTCTGCCGCACCAAGTGTTTTACAATCTGGGTGGGCATATGGCAATGGAAGATCCATCCAGTTGGGGAATATATGTAGCGGGCTCACACAAAACCAACCAGCTGGTAATGGAGACCCATGAAACATTTCCCCTGGTAGGGATGGGTAAGCCGATGCCTCTGCAATGACAAATTCTTTACTTTTTAGATGGCATGGCTTCAACCCCTACAAATTTTTGTGTAAAGAATGTTATATACATATAAACATATCATCTTGAAAACATATCATCTTGAAAAGACTAGTTATTATGTCATAAAAATACTTACATTGGATGTGCTAGGTGGTGGGTCTACAGGATTACTCCCAACCTCTACAGTAGGAGTAGAGCGGGACGCCATAGGTATTGTCTGCGGAGTGGCAGTCTGAGATGCCTGCCACTTGCTCAGTGCTTCTTCGAGTTTCCTATCAACTAGCTTATCTACCTATACATGCATAAAAGAAGCATTAGCTTCTAATTATTGAATTCTCTTTTACAGTAACATTATAAAGAAAGAATAGGTTACCTTTCTTGTGAAAGTCCCACTTTTGGGACATGTTTGTGCTGGGATGGCCCAAAGAACAATTTGATGCCCACACCAGCGCATGCAGCCCTAACACGTCCAAGATGCTCTGGGTTACCCAGAGAAACTGTCAATTCATCCCTTGTGCCCTCAGGGATGAACTTTCCTTGTTTCTGCTCGTGCAGCTCCTGCTAATCGCCAAATGTAAATGTTTAATCTAACACTGAAAAATATACACGTGGAGATCACATATAAGGAGTATTAATTCATAATACAAAAGGCATGAATTTTACTTAAATGTATATGCTAGATGTGCATTTGATATTCTTTATCTTATTTATATATGCTTTATATGTTAGATGTGTATTTTACATTCTTACTTACTTATATTTCATTCTTTAATATTTTCAATATGACATTTTTTAGATGGCGTTTGACCATGAGGATTATCACCATGACGATGTACACCTTGACTTACATGTAACAATGATGATTAGTAAGCAATAATGTGATGCTATTTTATTTGATAATACCCTATGATGAAGGTTAGTTATGGCATGTATTGTAACATACCCAACATTAGGTAAATTCTCAATTTTCCCTTTCAGCTTTACACTTATGATAATTATTCTTAAAATCTAGAATCTGACCACAATAAGTATCTTAATAGACTTTTGGGCTATATCCGAAATATTGCATCCTCTACATTAGGATAATTGAAGGTTGAGTAAATGAATGTAAGCATATTGTTGGTAGAATAAATATTCTGGCCAAGGGGATATACCTCTAGTTGGCATTCTATAATTTTTCTAGGAGGTTTTGTAGAGGCATGTTGAGAGTATTTTGGGTCATGTTATAGTCGTGTAATAATAGATGTGGTAATTATGCACTAAATTGTACTTGATCTTCAAGTTATTAATTGTCATCCTAGAGGACCTCAAAGAGGAAAATTGATGTTAAAGATTGAGTATACCGTGTCTTTATTAGCCACTATGTTACATTTCATGTTATTTGAGTAACGTTTTCCCCCACCCCAATTGAATGGAGAAGGAAATCAATTAATATCATCCTCAAATCATCAAGTGAATGCACTGTATGCACATTATTTTTCGTTTCATTAGTTCTTCTTGCTAAGTTGGTCCAGTCCTTATGTCATGCATTGCTGAAGTGGTTCACCTGATCTGGGCCATCCAAAAAGGGATCTAATGGAGGGGTGGTCTTCCCTTTCCTCACGTCCGTTTCAGCTCCCCTCTCTATTCACACGAGGCTGATGAATTGGTGCCTCGTTCTCTACCGTTTGGAGACATATTGGAGTGATTCAACTTCCATTCAATTTATTTCGTTGCTAAGAATTAGTCAAGACCTAACTCATCTTCAATAGTGTTGTGTGCAAGAAAAACCCAAATTGATCTGCAAGTCAGTCTCCATCTTTGACGGTGGCAAAGCAGTCACCCCACTTTGTTGCTCCTCATCGCCATCTAGAATCACTACAAGAACCACACTACCTTAACACATCATCCTATGTGGTCAATTTTCCCCAATCCTTCTGTTCTCTTCTGTCATGTTCAAGGAACTCCCCCAATGAATGAATCTCTTTCCCCCTGTTACTTGTCAGCACGGTTCAATTTGAGTACATGTAACCATCCTTGACGCATAAACCATAGTTCTGCATGTCCTTTTCACCCTGCCGCTCATCAAATTCTTGGGTCGATGAACTCCACCTCCGCCTGCACTAGGTCATCAACGGTTGAGATTCCAAGGGATCTCTAGTGCTAGAGAGCATCCTATTTGAGGTCAGAGAGTCAGACTGGATCCTCAAGATGCCCAGACTGATTGTGTGGATGGGTTTCTCAGATGAGTTACACATCAATCTTCTTCCGTTCGCACTTGGTGTTGACATTGGTGTTTTCCCTATTTTACCATAAATTTTTATTATTGTACCACATGATTTGATCCCCATACACTAGCCTTGACATTATCCTCAACTCTATAGGTCAGTCACATATCTAGGAGGGTCCTGGGACAACACCCCACACCTAAGGATTGTCTCTGGACTAGGGAACTCTAGGAGTCAGACTCCATATCCATGGAACAATGCCAGTTTGGGCCAAGAGGTAGGGGACAATCATCCTTGTTCTTTGTCTTCCTTGACCGTCGTGGTCCAGATTTGGTTTGATAAGGCTTGCGGGCAATATCGTCATCGCATGTTTGTTTTATTTACTCGAATTTCTAGTAATTGGTTAAACTTTCTAAATACACAATAAATCCAGGGAGTAGTAGAAAAATAATATAAATATGTTTTCAAAATCAGAAAAATATTTTTGATTTAACGACATAGTTTTCAGAGGCTAATTCTGAGGTTTTAGTAGAGTGGATTTCTAGGGTTAAAGAATTTAATGATTTAATTATGACCCTAATACTCATGTATATAATTTGTAGGAGGTGAATTTTCTTGAATCTGAACCGTAGATTATTGTGGGAGTAATTAGTCTTGTTTGTGAGGTATGTGCAACTCCATATTATTTTGGGCATTTTAAATGACTACAAAAAATAACCAATTATTCATATAATGAGGCATTCTTTTGTATACATTTTCTTTTTGACTCAATTGAATATTTTATCATTCTTATTGATTGGTTTGTAAACCCCACTGACATGTTATATTTTATTGTGCTAAATGTCTCTTGAAATGTATTTATGACTAAAAACAATATCTTGCCACTCTATTATGTGTTCATTGTATTGGATTGGTTATGTATTGTATATGCCTATGCATAATTATTAGGATGTGTCTGTTTCCTTCTGGGGTGTGCCTTTTTCCACCCTTATATTGTTTACTTGGGCATGTTTGTTTCCGTCTGTATTTTGTATATTTGGGAACGTCTATTTCTACCCTGGGTGCATCTCTTCCACACACTTTTAGGACAATGATCTAGTGGTTTCTTGGCCCTACATAAGTAGACTTAGTCTATAATAAAATACATGCAAATTGTTTACTTTATGAAATGTGAAATGTTAAATGGTAAGAATTTTATTCATACTATTTGGCACTCTTATATTTATGCCTCATTCTTTTGTTGAACACTACTCTTGAACTTATCTATATGTAAATAGTCCCCTATTGAGGGAACACCTTCCTTGTACTTCATATCCCTAAAATGCCCAATTATTTTATTTATGCACATATACCAGTGTTTACTAATGCATACTATTTTTATATCTATTTTTTGGATTGTTCCCAAGCCACCCAGGTGAGCAGCTGTTAGCTAAGCAAGCTGTTGTGGATCGTTGACTTGAGGAGCAGGCTGCCTAGGTGTTGTGTACAAGGAAGATATTCTGAGATGACTAGGTGGCTCACTACTTCCTACCCTTATTAGAAGAGACAATAGTTCTCTTTTTATTTATTGTCTTTTAGACTTTACATTGACATCTTATGGACTCATTTAAAGTCATGTAACAACTAAGTTTCTTTTTTGATGCTAAACCAAATTGATGCTTGATGTCCATGTTATTTTGGCAAATATTATGCAACCTTTCCTTTTAATTATGTTGTGGTTTTTGGTTGGATTGGGTTTTTTATTCTTATTCAAAATTAAAAGTAGAGAGTGGATCCCCTCGTGGGTCTCACTCCTTACATGTATCTTTGGGTGTTATGAGGTTTGACTAGAGGATGGAGTTAGGTTATGAAGATGTTGAAGTAGTAAGATAAAGATATATTAAATTGATATTTTGACTTCGTTTCTCGCATTGATTTTGGGCCCTATCTTCATTTTTACATTGTGAGCTTTGACATCAAATTATTTTCTTTAAAATATTGTATTTAAAATACTATATGTATAAAAAAAGATTTTTGGATTTTATCGAGGTTTTCTTAAATGAAGTCACAATGAAGAGATTTATGAAATCTTAATAATTAAACCCTATAATTAGTTAAAATATAAGTCTCAACCCTAGTTTTGAATATGATATGGCAAATTGGAATATACGACATTAATGAAAGGTTTAGTTGACTTACCAATTGTTAGCCTATGACCTTTTGATTGATCATGTGAACCAAAAGCAAGGACCTAAAATTCAACCCTAGATGCTTATGACATGGTAGTTCAATGCATGAACAACATAAAAAATCCTCTCAAAAAGATCCATAAATAACCATAGATACCTTGATGTTGTATAGTTTGTCTTATTTAGTTAAAACTTTTAAGGGGTGAAAGGAAGTTGATTGGTAGTATAAGGATGGTTGGATTTTAGGGATGAAATCCTATTTACAGGATGGAGTGTTGTAACCTACCCATACCTAGCATTTTGAATCTAGAAATCCTATTCAGATGATTAGGAGATTTGAATGTTTTGTCTTTTAAATTTGACCAAACAAGGATTAAAGTTATGCCTTAATGAACATTATCAATTTATATAACATATATATTATCGAACAATAGATTCTATAATCAATAATACATACCATAATACACTCATATTAACAAAACAACTATATTTATGTGCTAGCATGTAAGAAAGTTCATGAAATATCTCACATATGTTCCCTTTGCTAACTAATATGCACAACATGACTATAATACGATGTATAATATGCTTTGGTATAAAAAGTGGTGTTTCCTTGTCTATAAATATGGATAATGTTCCATTATCTAAAAAAATATTGAATTAATGGAATATGTTAAATAAGTAAAATATGAAATTTCATGCATAATAATGAAATGTAACTCTTTTGGTAGAAATGTGAAGATAATGGGACACTAAACAATAAATAACAGTAATAATGATGTAATATTATAATACAAATGGGCTTAAAAACAATATTGTATTAGAATTCATAGAAGGAAATCTCAAAAGTGAAATGTAATGGTAAAATCATGACCTTTGGTCCCCAATTAGCTTGGGTTCCATGTTTCACATTGATAGAAAAGTCCTACATGCCTTAATTTTATTGGGGAAATAAAGTATAAGTTAAAATTTAAGATATTAATTAATGTATCAAATAATTTCAAAAGTGTAAAACTAATGATAAATTCGAAGTTGACATGTCTTATTTAGTCTAGATATAAAATTTCATCTCATTTGGGCATGAAATGCACCCTCAAATAGATTTAGAAAGATATATACATTTAAAGGGACAATTTCATAAATATTCTAATTAACTACATTTGATTTCCAATGTTTCTAGGGTCCCACTCCTTACATACATTTAGATATCATACATGGAGGATACCATCTATTGTTTTTCATTCATCATTTTCCCCTGGACTTAACCTCCTCTCCCCTCATGTTGATCATACTCATGTGAAATTGATCTTCTCTATATATTCTCTTCCTCTTGATAGTATCAAATGTACAAGAATTGGAAATAGTTATATTGGTATCCAAGAACATAGAGAGATGCGAAAAAGACATGGAAGTTGTCATGAATTTGGAACGATTAAGGTAGAAATATGGAGACTTCTAGGGTTGTTGGACCTTGTACTGGTAATCGAATGGAATTCAGAACATATTACTATGGATACTTTAGATTCATAGGGAAATGTTAAAGTATATGATTCTCAATGTGTATATTATGTTTTTATTACGGAGTCCACATACCTAATATATGTTAAATTAATTTTCTGAAATGACAAGATGGAAAACAAATATATATTATACATTGTTCATGTAGATGGGATACATATTCTTATCTTCTCATGTTAATGACACAATTTATTATTAGGTTTTGGAATATGTTGCTTGAGGTTTTGGTAAAACATCTACTTTCCAAGACAAACTTCTATTAATATAAATGAGATCAGTCTAAATTGACAATATAGGTAGTGGAATATATATCTAGATCTTATGTCCTATAATATCTTGTTAGTGGGGAATTCCATATAAGTTTAGTTAGTTTAACCATACTAGAAATCATAATTGAAGTACACAGATAGAATCATATGGAATATGTAAACAAGACATTGCTTATCTTTGGTTTGTTGGTATTTGGCAGCAGAGAGTCATTTTTCTTATAATATAGTTGTAAAAATAGCCATTATGAAGTTCCAAATTAATAGGAAGCTACTAAAAGTAGTTGAAGATAGACAGAACTCTATTACTTCTAATTGTTGAACACCACTTGAATTTTGGGTTGGAGAAATATTAACAAAAGGTCATTGTTGTTAAGATGTGTTTTTAGTGTTAGTAAGAAGGGAAATTTGGACCGTATGTATATGAGATTGTACCCAATTAGAGTATATCATGAAGTTCACATACAACTTAGGGTTACAACTTCAGTAGAAAGAAAATTACAATATGTTTCATATATGTATGTAGAAGATGTAATCTAGAAATAGATTGGACAATGCAATCATTATATCCATTTTTCAAAATACATTTCTTACAAGGAAGCGTTGGTGTAGATTTTGAATATATGGATCCAAAATGTTATAACCTCAGTTTTTCTTGTATTGAGTGAAATTCAATTTTTTAAATAAAAGAGATTTGAATGGAAAATTGTATGATTATTTTCAAAGAATGGATTGTTTGCAATATTTCCCTTGAATGCATGATTTTGTGGGTTAGACTATTTAAATGCATTAAATAATGATAAAAGGGAACAGAGATAAAAGAAATCTCATAATAAGTAAAAGGAAAAGAAATAAAAGTTAATTGTGTGCATATATAAGAATTGTGTGGAATTCCCTAAAAAGTGGCATGGAAGGCCATTATTAATAGTTTTCATCTACACATGGTTTCTAATAGGAAGAATAGTCAAAATAAAGATAATAAAAAAGAAAGCAAGAGAAAAAAAAGATTCTTTTAATGCTTGAAATATGTCTTTTAAAGGGAATACTTGCATGTTAAGAAAAGTAAATTTTCTTTTTGAGTTTTGGACTCAAAACTTGCCCATGGTTAGACAGATTCATTATAGACCTTCGTTTGAAATTTAAAAGAAAAAGGAGTTTGCATGTGGTGTGAATAAATAATTAAAGTTTTTATTAAAAGAGAAAGGTTCATACATTTAACTTGTTCCTTTTATTCTCAAAAATTTTATGTAGATTGGAAAATACGTTAATTAATTGCCTTCCAAATTTGGGATCAAAAGGGTTATCCTAGTATCCTGGAGAAATCTAAGAAGAAAAAGGGTTTTTTGCAGTTAATACTTTTGTTTCCCTTTGGGAAATTGAGTGAATTGGATTGACTTTATGTTTGTATGGGTAGCGCCCTTGATATGTCATGCACGATTAGGACGGTTAGATTAGGGATCACGATTGCTCTTCTATCTTCTACCTCAGTATGAAAAGGAAATAAGGACCAACAAGATGTGCGCTCTTCTCGCATCCTCTCCCCCTCCATGACCCATGATTTGGAAAGAGAATACCCTTATCGGTTTTGGGAGATAAAATCTAACCATCATACCCTGGAATTTGGTTGGTTCTGTGAGGAATTGAGTTTTTCCCAAAAAACCCAGTAGAAGAATTACTCCATTGAAGACTCCATAACATTCTCGCTATCCCACACACCTATATAAGCCCCTACAACCCCTTTGTGAAGTTTGTAGTGTGCTACAAAGCCACAATATACGACCAACCCTCTCTACAAAGCCTAAGATTTCTCTCCAGATATAATTCTTCCCCCATGCATCTCTATCTTGTTTCATGGAGCCGCCTCAAGTTCCTATTCTCATGGAACTTCTCGGCATATCTAGAGGATAGGGATGTGTTGGGGAGCAACACCAAGCTTGGTTGGATGCTCCAAGGGTCCCTTGTGGGTGCCGACCTCACTGGTCCCCTCATCTTGGACGACGTGTATGTGCTATGTTCCTCCACAAAAATAGAGCCTGCATGCGGGATGGCTGCGAGGAAGATGAGAGGAAAAGGGTGACCGGATTTGGGAAACCGGTCAAATGGATTCAAGATAGGATCTGTGTAACAAGGAAAGTAAGGACATAAAATAAAAGGTATGTATCGCTTATGTGGTGACTTTCTATTGGCCAATATATGCTAATCTTGTAAAAATCATAAGTAATTGTTAGTAACTTGGATCAAGAAAAAATTTATATGGTTTATTCTAAGAAAAATCAATAAAATCCAATAAAAGTATAATCATGACCTCAATCTACTTCTAGTTTGAAAATTCATAAAGTTGTTATTATTAAGATGGTTAATTAACTAGAAACCCTTAGTTTCAAGAATTGATGATCTTAATGTGTTAGATTGATAATGATGATCAATGATTGGTATTTTATGAATAAAAAGGTCAACTTGAAAGTTATTTGAGTTTAGCAACCCATAATGTGTTAGATTAGGGTTTCCTTGAAATAAAATGTGTATTAATGAAGGATAAGCGTTTGTGACATAATGAGACATGAAAAGTGGAAACTAGGGTTTGGGAATCCAAAACCCTAATAAGACCCTAATGTTGAACTGGAAATCCTAACTTGAGGACCAAGTCAGTCTTAAGGATGATTTGGATGAAATAGTAATACATGAGTGTGTTGCATTAACTTTTAGGCTAACTTACATGGTTGATTGGTTGATTGCTTGCTCTTTCTTGGACATCTAGAGTCCTGATAAAGGTATTTGGTTACGACTAAGATTGTTTGTCTTAGTTTCATGGCATTTTCTGAGGTTTCACTGGTTTGCTTGAAATTAACTGTTGGGATGAACTTTATTTCTTGCAACTATAAAGTGACTATGGCTATCATCATATATATGTGCATGACTGCCTCAAATCCTAATCCTCCTCTGTATCTTTGCGTATATGTGAGAATTTGATGATCTAGGTATTGGTCTACCTTAGGGTAGGATCAACAGATTATCATGAGTTGAGGTTTGGTCTACCTTTGGGTAGGATCATACAAATATACAGCTCTAGGTATTGGTATACCTTTGGGGTAGGACCAAAAGTGGCTATGAGGATCTAGCATATGGGAGAGGTAGTATCCATGCCCACTGTTGGGACATAGAAAAGGCTTGGATAAATCAAGATTGAGATGTTTAAGATGTAAAGTTTGATATATTAAACAATAATCGTGTTGCAATATGTTGTTACAACTAGATGGTAATATTTTGTTTTCCTCAGATACTAGTATAAATCGTTATACTGAGTGACGTTTTGTTTGTCAGTGTTTTAGGGTAATATGCAGTTACATTTACAAGCTCAATGGAAAGTGGATATTCAATAAAAGGTGACATTAAAAAAGAACAAGGCTATATAATATTTGAAGGAATATAGTTAGATATTTCTCTCCTTGGGTAAAATTCAGAAATCCCATTTTTAAAAGGTACGAGAAAAGCATATATTTGTGTCATGCTTTAAGCTTAGTTGTGGTAGAATTTGTTAATTATTTTTTATTATTTGCAAAACCATATGATCATATTTGGGATAATGACTCTAGCTTCTTGTGCTTTCTTAATTGAGGGTTGTCGGGAGGTGGGGTCGTTAAAAAAAAGATGGTGAAGTGAGAGATATCACTTAGTAAAGCATTGAGAAATCACCATGATTTAGAAGAAGCCACAATGTAGTTATAAGTTGATATGGTTGTAAGCTTCCCTACTTCTTATATGATTGCTCAATCGAAATTCTTCTTGGAGGGGTAAGAATGAGTTACACATTTCTCCAAGTATGACATTTAATACGTGAAGCACCAATTCAATGTGTAGTGTGTGTAGTACAGAGTTACTTATTTTACACAAACTTTAAATGATGACATACGTTTTGCAGAGTAAAACCTGAGGTTTCCCTAAATTATGTTTTGAATTCTGATATGTCTTTTATAATATGAAAGGGGTCATGATTACGCCTTACCAGTGTTTGAGGTCCCTTCCAACATTTCAGTTTTATAGAGCCCTAGATCCAGTGTAGAAGATCTACCTGGTCGTCTTTTGAATTTTATCATTTTGTTACTAAGGCAAGGGCAATGGTTAAATAGACACACTCATAGGTCATCCAACCTATCATGTGGTAGTCTCTAGTGACCCAAGTCAGTTTCTAGATTGAGGTAGTTTCTCTAACTATTGAAGGTTGATTTAATCTTCGGTATGTCGATTCATCTTATTTGGATCAATATATATCCATTGGTTGACCAAGGTACAAAATTTAAACAACTAAAGATGCAAGTGAGGTATTACGAGATGGTCTCTGCCAAAGAAGTGAATGTTGAACAGACATTTTGCAAGCCGATGGAGTTTTTTTGGATAATATAATAATATGGTTATTAAGTAAAATGAATCAAACACCTTAAAGTTTGTATATATACCAAATATGACATACAAACAACAAAGGACTACCTAGATCTTGAATGAGATTAAGAGAATTGGAAAATTAATTTATCACTAAATCATAGCATCCTTTTTCGTAAGTTCATTATTCCCTTATAGTTAATTACCTTTTTTATTTTTACTCTCATGGAAAAAAGTTCTAAGAAATCAAGGAATAAGCCTTAGGCTTTCACTTCTGTTCCTAATTCCATCTCTCTTGAGCTAGATTTAGGTCAAGGTACACAGTGTGCAGACAAATTTCCTTTTGGAGAGCTTTTGAGAAGAACATACACACCACCTAAAATCACTTGTTTTGATAGTAGGTAATTGATTAATTCCTATTTTAGAGAAATCATCACAAAATCACTATATTTTTCAAATTGATGTCCCTGTTTATAAATCTTGAAATGGGCTAGTTTAGGATTGGGATGAATCAGGATAAAGAGAACGAATGTAAACTTGTATAAATTTTTTAAATAGTGGTAAACAAAAATATGAATAACTCATAAGTATAAATTTTGAATTAATGAGTCCTATTGTTTATTCTTAATTATTTCAATATCGATAAATGTCTACATTGTGACGTGAAAGAAATTAGTGATTCAATTTTCCAATCAAATTACTTTGAATTATTGATGATCACTTGTGAACTCTAAATGTGAAATGACCACTTATCATGGAAAGAGAGTCAGTCGCAAGAAAAATGATTATGTATGAGACATGAGAGGCTCCACATAGGGTTTCTATTATTTGATGATTTTTCCATGAATGAATATTTTGTTGAATTACATTGTTATGGTTATATCTCATTGCTTTTGGTAGTTAGTTAGAATAGATTGATGAAAACAATTTAATTGTTCACTCTATTGTCCAACATAATATTTACAATGTTAATGCTTTTATGGCCTCAATATTTGTCTCATGGTAGGTAATTCATATCATGTTGATGAACGATGAGTTCTATGATTTAAATGAAATGAAAACCTAATTGATGTTATATATAGGCTCTCCAAAGAACTATATGACTATACATTCTACTAGTTTTAGGGAAGAGAAGTGGCTTACATAGCATCTTTGTGAGAAGAGTATTCAAAACAATAAATTGTTAATATATTATCCTAGTTGTTCATTCAACTTCACCAAAATCATTTGAATGTTTGTATAAGGCACATCATCATGATTAAGAATAGGTCATAGATCCAATAAATATAGCAATACTACTAAGATAATAATCAACAATATAATTTTAAATAACTTACACATAATCCAATGACACTTGGTGTCATGGATTTTAATAAAAGTAACACTTCCTTTTTAATTTTGAAAGGTTTTGGTTCTTCATTACCCAAGTTCAAGATGTTGTAGGTTGCAGGATAATGCAACACTGCACCTAATAGTCCTTATGATCAAGGAGTGGTGCAATTTTGGTGGTGTCAGTGACTCCAAGATGTTATTGTGAAGTAATGAGATGTTATCTAAATTTGGTGTGTGCAACCCAAGATAATTAACAAAAAAATTCAGAGATGAGTAAATTACTTAGTATATATAATGTAGATATATTCAATCTTTTATATAATTAATATTCAATATGTCCATACTATTTAGTATTATCCTTGTTACTTCCAATTAATTTGATATACATAAGTTAATTATTTCTACATATATGATAACCACATTGTTACCTACTTGTTCGGTAAAATTATAATAATCATATTTTTGTCTCTTTATGGGCATTTCATGTTCACGAAGTCTTTCTATCTCCAATGAGTTAATATATATATATATAGGGTTTCCATTGAAGTTGCATATTTTTATAGGGATATATCGATTCCTCATTGGTAGTAAATTAGTATGGATTCACTCTTTCGGTGGAAGTCATGCTAAATTGTTTCTTATATTGTCATCCTTATAAAATCAATAACTAAATTTTCACCTACTTGTTCAGTAAAATTATAATAAGCATACTTTTTTTCTTCATGGACGTTCTCGTACTCACCAATAATTTCTCTCTAGTATGAGTTAATATTATGTGTACATGATTTCCATAGAATTCCACATTTTTGTAGTGATGTATCCATTCCTCAGGGATCTCAAATTCGTATGAATACATTATTGTGGAAGATGTCATGTTGGAATATTTCTTACATAGACATCCTATTATACGATCAATAACCATATTTTCACCTACTTGTTCAATAAAATTATAATAAGCATAATTTTATATCTCTTTATGGGCATTTAAATACTCACTAAGAAGTTATATCTCCTTACGGTTGAACTTATGTATATCTGATTTTGATAGAAGTCCCACATACTTTTAGTAATATGTCAATCCCTTAGTCCTCTCTAAATTGGTATGAATCCAATATTGGGGTGGGAGGCGTGTTAAAGTGTTCTTTATGTAGTCATCCTTATAAGACTGAGTGATGGGAATGGTTTTATGCTCATTTTATATTCAGAATACATATAAGACTTTGTCCTCACTCACGTGCAAGCCCAGGTCAACTTCCGAATTGGTCACCCATCCTAGTACTACTTCAAGCTGAGCATGCTTAACTATGGAGTTCTTTAGAGATGGGCTCCCAAAAAAGGAGGTGCACCTTGGTGATATGGGTAGTCCAATCATTGCTTTTAAGATCATTATATCCAAGGACTCAAATCCTGAGACATTACAATCCCATTTGACTCTTGATGTCCTCGTCAAGGTTCAACTATATGGCCTCATAATATTCCTCATTTCAGTGCAGACCCACAATGGCCCATTGATGTAAGGGTTTTGAGTCGCTTTTATAGGCTAGTTTTATAATCATTTTGTGTGTGTATTGGTCATAGTTTTGGTTAATATCGCATGATTCATTTCCTTTATCCTACAATCTCATTATGCATCAAATTTTTCTTATTTCATCTTATTTTGTATAAAAGATCATATTTCTCGTATTTGATTGGCGTTCTTCTCTTTATTTTAGGGAATTTGCATATCTGAGGTTGTCGATACCATCGACAGCCGTCGATGCCATCGACATGGCCACAGCAACAAGCTGGAGAAAGAGCAGAACCAGTCGATACCATCGACAGGACGGTCGATGGTATCGAGATAGCATCAGTGTGCCAAAGGTCAACAAGTCAATACCATCGACGGCGGGTCGATGGTATTGAGTTGCCATCAAAGAGAATGCCAGAAATCAAGAAGCGTCGATACCCTACGGGGGTCGATACCATCGACCCACTATTGATGGTATCGACACCGTCAGATCAGGAAACCGCCCTGATCGATCTGAATCGAATGGTCGTGATATTTTGTCCGCTGTTAGTGATCCCTATACCTAGGAAAGACGGCCCAACTCGTATGATCACGTCATTAGCTGTCGTACAAGTCTCAGAAGAGGAGAGGATGAAGAAAAGATCCTAGAGCTATGCCCCGGACATTTCCAGAGCTACAGATGGAGTTTTCTACCACCGAAACGTTGTAGAACGCCCATCCCGCACTGAGAATTGTCTGATTCTCCTTCGTTCAGGGGTTACACCATCTCCCATCCACGTTTCCACTATGTTTTCTTCTCCTTTCATCGTGTTTCTCATTGAGATGAACATGCCGGGCTAATCCCCTTTGTCTTTAGGACCGGGAGTAGCCCGGATAATCGTTGTATGACACTTTTTACATAGTTAACCATAATTTGTCTCTCGAATCTGTGGTATGATATTGTTTTCTCAATTCTATCATTGTGCTTGATCACCATAATGGTAATTTAATACCTTTAATTGTTTTTGACGAAGAATTAACGGTTGAAAAGACACAATAATCACATTAACTTATAAATCCTTTGGAAAAGGCGATGTACGGTTAATGGTAGAAACCTAGAGATATGTTTTTCATACACCTAATTTAGGATATAGGTTACTATTGATGTGGAACTGGTCTAAATTAAGGTAGTGAATTGTATCACGGAAGTGAACAATTCTATTCACAGGCCACTACCCGAGATAGGAGACAAGTTGTGATAATTATGTAGGAATTAGTATAATGAGAATCCGTGGTGAAACTGCAATCCTAAAGATTCCATTTTAATTGATTAAACCAACCATTTAATTGATTGCTTTGTTTTCTTTTGTTTTTATTTTCTTTTTCAAAACAACTCTGAAACTTTTATAATCAGTCTAGCTGATTGCAAGTAGTTAGTAGTAGTCTGCCAAAATTATGTTCCATGAGTTAGACTCGGGCCTCACAAAGGCCTATATTACATTGACACGTGCACTTGCGTTTTACGCACGGTTTAATCATGTCATGTTTTTGGCGCCGTTGCCGGGGAACGGCAATTTTCGACACTATGAGTGCTGTGAGCAGCCATACTAGGCCACTTTTTCATATAATTCTTAAATTTTTAAATTTAATTTCACATCTTTCACTTACTTATTTCTTTTTAGCACTGTATTGAAATAATTTCCATCTTTTCAGGTGCTAGTTGATGGTAAAGACGCGTAGCACAGACTACGTAGAATTACTATAAATTCCTCCATTGGGTGAAGAAGTCGAGTTGACAAATCCACCAACCGAGGAAATTGAACAAGAATAGGAAGTAATGGTTGAGGAACAAACGATATGGGAGAAGATCAATGCTACGTCTTCATCTGCGTCAAAAGGGCCAATCAAAAGGCAGGAAATCAACATTCCTACATACAAGATTGATCTTGCACTGATTAATTTGGTCAAGTCTAATGCATTTCATGGACTGAAGAATGAAGATCCAGTGGCCCACATTAGCCAATTTGTGAAAAACTATGATATGATAAAGATTGATAGGTTTCCGCAAGAGGCACTTTACTTGACACTTTTCCCTATGTCTTTAGCGGGAAATGCACGAGAATGGCTACACAACCTTGATGATGAGTATGTCGAGTCTTGGGACCAGATGATAGAGGTTTTCTTCGAGATTTTCTTCATGCCTGAGAAGACAAATGACCTCATTAGAAAGATACACAATTTCAGTCAAAAGGCCGGCGAGACCTATTCAGAGACTTGGGAGTGCTTCCAGATAATGCTGAGGAAGTGCCCACATCATGGGTTTGACAAGGAAAAACAAGTAAAAAAATTCTAGTTTGCTCTCAATGAGCATGACAGAAGCAACTTAGATTCAGCAGGCTCGGGTTTCTTCTTGAACAACACAGGCACAAGGTGTTGGGAGATATTGAAGAACATGGCCAAGAAACAGTCCTGGGGTGATAGAGATGCGCCAGATAAAGTTAGAGTTGTAGGGGAATCAAAGGCAATTAAAGAGCTAAATGAGAAGATGGACCTGATAGCAAAGTGATTGCTAGCAAAAGAAGACGAAGGATCTGATGATGAGGCACAGGTTAAATTTATGTGCCAACAAGGGAATAGAAATAATGATTACTCTTGGAGGAAGGACAAAAAGTTATCATGGAAGGATCCAAATAATTTTCTGTAGGATCCGGATGCCAAGCCATAACCCACTACGGAGGAAAAAAGAAATGAGTTTCTCAATCAGGTGATAAACCAAAATCAGGAGTTAATGAGCACGTTTGGCCAACAAATTAAATCACAAGGAGAATTCATGAATCAATTTGGCCAAACTCTCCAAAGTCATGGGGCATAGATGAGGACTATTGAGACATATATAGCACATATGGCAGCTGAAATAGCCAGTCTAAAGAAGCCCACATTGCAAGGTTTTCCAGGAAATACAAATGTTCCAAGGAGAACCATCAAGCCAAGGCGATTTTGTTGAGAAGTGGAAAGAAAATTTTAAACTCCAAGGCCGATGAACCAAGAACAACACATGAAGAAGCAACCGGTGAGGCCATAGAGGATGTCACAGTTCCAGAGACAGTGGAGGATGATGCATAGAAGGCTACAGATGAGCCCATTGCAGAGGAAGAAACTGAGAAGAGGATGCCCTATGTGCCACCACATCAGAGAGCACAGACCGTCCCAGTTCCTTATCCCAGTAGTCTGAAATCAAAGAAAGTGGATGCACAATTCAAAAAGTTCCTAGATAGCTTTAGGAAACTTCCAGTTAACATCCCCTTGATAGAAGCCATTGAGTAGATACCCTCCTATGGTAAGTTCTTGAAAGATATAATTACCAAGAAGAGGAAGATTCCTAACATAGAGGTGGTAGTCCTTAAGGAGCAGGTTAGCGCCTTTATTCTAGGTAAATTGCCACCAAATTGACAAGATCTGGGTTGCTTCAATATTTCATGCTACATAGGAAACGTGAAATTTGGTGAAGCACTGTGTGATTCTAGGGAAATTATAAACTTGTTGCCCCTCTGAACATTCAAAAAGCTTGGTCTCAAAGAATCTAGACAAAGCAACATGACGATTCAACTTGCGGACAACTCTGTGGTACGGCCATATGGGATATGTGAGGATGTCCTCGTCAAAGTTGATAGATTTATATTTCTGGCTGATTTTGTCATCATGGAGTATGCAAGATGAGCAAGGGAATGAGCTGCTCCTAGGAAGACCCTTCCAAGCCACAGTTGATATGATACTAGAGATGGGTAGAGGTCGGTTGACAATGGGTATAGCTAATGACAGACTCGAGATACTCATGTCACCGAATTCAAAGTAGTTACAAGCGAATGAGCAATGTCACAAAGTGAAGCACTTTGATCATAATATCTCACTTTGTTTAGGGAAGCCTTTTCTTTATATGGCTCACATCATGACAAAGGTAGATAGGGGAACACTTGATGTGGACATCATGGAACAAATAAAGGTGATTTCTCTTGTTAAAATTGTGGGTTATCCCAATGATGATGAAGAGAAAGTCTCACCGTATATTGAGGATGATGTTATAGTAGCCTCCATGCTTGACTCATACCCCCAATTACCTCTTGAAGTGTGCTTGTTCAATATCATGGAGGATTGGATGAGAAGCACATCATTACACGAATGCGTAAAGATGCTTCAAGTGCATCCTTGCTACTATGCCAAGCACTATGAAGATCTAGGACCGCTACCACCACCGTTTCATTCTTCTTTGGTCAGCCCGCCAGATTTAGAGCTTAAATCGCTGCCCCCTCACTTGAAGTACGTCTTCTTAGCGGATAATGAAAAGCTACCGGTAATAATTTCGGCATATCTAAGTGTCGATGAAGAAGAGCAGTTGATGATTGTGTTGAAGAACCACCGTGGTGCGTTCGGGTGGTCGGTTTATGACATTAAGGGGATTTCCCCTACCCTTTGCCAACACAAGATCCGACTCGTTGAAGGAGCCAAGCCAATGATTCAGCCGCAATCTTGACTCAACCCTAGCATGATGGATGTCGTCAAGAAGGAGGTGATCAAGCTTCTTTTTGCGGGCATCATTTATGCTATTTCAGACTCGACATGGGTGAGTCCAACACAGGTAGTCCCTAAAAGGGGGGAATCATGGTAATGCAAAATCTTTTAAATGAGCATGTCACCACCCGATTGGTAACCGGGTGGCGTGTTTGCATTGATTACCATCGCCTAAATTCTACCACTTTGAAAGATCATTTTCCTCTCCCATTTATTGATCAGATCTTAGAGCGGCTGGCTGGCCGCTCACATTTTTTCTTTTTAGACAGTTATTCCGGCTAAAATCAGATTTCCATAGACCCTAAGGATCAAGAGAAGTATACCTTCACTTGCCCTTATGGGACTTTTGCATATTGTCGTATGCCATTCGGTTTATGCAATGCACCGAGCACTTTACAACGCTGCATGTTAGCTATTTTTTCGGATACGGTGGAGCATTGTCTTGAGGTTTTCATGGATGATTTTTCCATCTACGGTGCATCTTTTGATGAGTGTTTGTATAATTTGGATAAAGTTTTGTAGCGATGTGAAGACACGCATTTAGTCCTCAATTGGGAGAAATGTCATATGATGGTTAGCGAAGGTATCATGCTTGGACACAAGGTGTCTATTAAGGGAATGGAGGTAGATCCAGTAAAGATTGAGGTTATTTCCAAACTACCTCTACCAAACTCAGTGAAAGGGGTTAGGAGTTTCCTTGGTCATGCGGGGTTTTATCGCCGGTTTATCAAGGATTTTTCTAAAATAGTTAAACCTTTGTCTGAATTTCTTGAAAAGGATTTTGTTTTTTATTTCAATGATAAATGTATGCATGCCTTTGAGGTGCTTAAGCAAAAGTTGATTTCAGCACCGATTGTTCAAACGCCGGATTGGACAAAGCCTTTTGAGCTTATGTGTGATGCGTCAGATTTTACCGTGGGGTCGTTCTTAGGCAGCGTTTTGAGAACAAACCCACAGTGATTTTTTATGCGTCTAAAACTTTGAATGATGCCCAACTCAATTAAACCACAACAGAGAAAGAATTGCTTGTCGTGGTTTTTGCATTCGAAAAATTTAGGCAATATTTAGTGGGGGACTAAAGTTGTGGTTTGGACGGACCATGTTGCCATAAAATACTAAATGGAAAAGAAAGATGCTAAAGCTAGACTCATTAGGTGGATCTTACTTTTGCAAGAATTTGACATTGAAATTAAGGATAAGGCAGGTGTTGAGAATGTGGTTGTAAACCACTTGTCTCGGTTAGAGAGGGTAGATGAGAGAGATACTAACATACCAATTACCGAGACTTATCCGGATGAAAAAATCTATTTAATGCAATCTAAGGATCTGTGGTTTTCATATATTGTAAATTATCTCGCATGTAAGGAAATCCCGGATGATTGGACTTATCACGAGAAGAAGAGATTTTTCCATTCTTTGAGATATTATTTCTGGGATGACCCTATTTTGTTGAGATAGTGCAGGGATGGCATTTTGCACAGGTGTGTACCCGAATGTGAATATGAAAGTGTGCTTAGTCACTGTCATGCATTACCCACCGGCGGTCATCATGCGAGCACAAGGACGGCGACTAAGGTGTTGGAAAGTGGTCTTTATTGTCCTACGCTCTTCAGAGACGCCTATGACTATGTGAGGAGGTGTGATTCATGTCCAAGGGCAGGTAACATCTCAAAGCGGCAAGAGATGTCCCTCAATATATTTCAAGAGGTTGAGGTATTTGATTTGTGGGGTATTGATTTCATGGGACCTTTTGTGTCCTCTAATTATAATTTATACATCTTGCTTGTTGTTTATTATGTATCGAAGTGGGTAGAGGCAATACCCACAAGGCCTAATGATGTTGTAGTCGTGTGTAGGTTTGTGAAGGAGCATATTTTTTGTAGGTTTGGTGTGCCATAGATGATTATTAGTGACTGAGGCACCCACTTTACGAATAGGAAATTCACTGCATTATTGAGTAAATATGGGGTTAAACATAATGAAGGTACCCCATATCACCCGCAGACGCAAGGCCAGGTGGAGGTGTGGAATAGAGAGATTAAAAAGATATTAGAGCACATGGTGGCCTCTTCTAGGAAGAATTGGAGTGCACTACTACCGGATGCACTATGGGCGTATAGGACCGCATATAAGACACCTATAGGCACCACACCTTTTAGGTTGGCTTACGGACGGGCTTGTCATTTGTCGGTAGATTTAGAGCATAAGGTGCATTGGGCGCTAAGGAAGTTGAACTTGAGTATAGATGAGGCAGGGAAGAAGAGAATGTTAGAGCTCAACAAGTTGGATGAGCTAAGGATGAATGCATATGAGAACTCAAGGATTTACAAAGAGCAAACAAAGAAAATACATGATAACCACATTCACATGCGAGTGTTCAAGAAGGGTGAGAGTGTGTTGTTATTCAATTCAAGGTTAAAGTTGCATCCCGGGAAATTGAGATCTCGATGGAGTGGACCATTTGTGATAGAGGAGGTGCGACCCCATGGTGTTGTCAAGGTTAAAGATGGTGATAGAGCATTCTTAGTGAATGGTTAAAAGTTGAAGCATTATTATGGGGAAGATTACAACAGGAAAGTGCATGAGGTTAAACTAATGGCACTAAAAGAGGAATGAAAGGCAGAATTGTGTCTAGCCTAAGACGTTAAATAGGGCACTTGTTGGGAGGCAACCCAACCTTAGTAGTGTACATGTTTGTTTCTTTAACTTTTGTTTGCATTCCTAGATAATTTTCACTATTGTAGATTTTAGTCTTTAAAAATGATACCCTGATTAGTTTGCTAAGTGTGTAGAACTGTGTGGAAGTTGATACCATCGACCCTTGTGTCGATGGTAGCGACGAGGCTGAAAAGCAGTAGCTACAAAAAATTTGCTCCGTTGATACTATCGACGACCTCATCGATAGTATCAACCACCCAACATGTTGATCGACTCAAATTCTGGAGCAAGTCGATAGCATCGACCCCAAGGTCGATGCTTGCGATATCTCTGGAGATATTCAGACAAATCTTTGCCAGTGAAGTCGATGCCATCGACCCCTATGTCGATGGTATCGACCCCTATATCGATGGTATCGACACAGCTTTAGGGGAATCCACCGCCAAGGCCTCATGAGGATAATGGATGCATACAGAAGTCAATGCCATCGATGCCATGTCGATGGTATCGACGGGCCACGTCAGCGATCCGCGAGACGCCGTCAACGAAGCGTGCCAAATCTGGAGGACAATCCGTGGGACGGGTCGATACCATCGACCCTTGTCGATAGTATCGATGTGTCACCGATCCGGGCCCCCACATCTAGCAATCGATGACTGTGGATGCCATTAAAGAAACAGATTGTGCTACAGGTGTCGATCCCATCGACAACCTATCAATGGTATCGATGGAGTACCAGGGGTGCCCACCTTAGTTATAAAAGGAGGGATTGTAGTTCAGTTCTCTTCACACCTTCAGATCATTCTTCCTCAACTTTGACCTTGAGCATTGGCGAACAACCAGAGGTGCGCAACGAGCATCTAGCGAGCGAGAAATCTTCCCCAAGTCTGTCATCGACTGTGGAGATCATCTTCTCCTACCTTCACTGAGCTCTTTTTCTCTATCTTTCCTCTGTTCATCATGGTGAGGAACGCAGCTTCATATTCCTCACGTGCTGCTCTAATGGAGATCGAGACATTCATACCACCACCACCGGGCTCCATTCCCCATCCGAGGCTTGCACATCCCTCGGCGGACGTGAAGAAGATCTATGACAAGTTAATGAAGCAACCAATCGAGCCCACTTGTTATGTTGATCGGGCCATGATCAGAGACCTGGGCTTTGAGGACAACCTCAACTATGTCCTCTATGGCCAAGTTAGGAGGTTGACATATGGGGAGGAACGAGTTCCCTATCACGTTGAGGGCCATCCATTCTTTGGCGAGTGACTGACATACAAGGAAATTGTGGCTGAGTTCGTGGCATTTCTCGACATTTGCGTCATGCCCAATGAACTTATCGCCACCGAGTGTGAGTGGATAAAGGGCTGAGTCTCCTTTTGGCTTTTCAACCGCAACTACACCATCACACTTGACCAGTTCAACTCAGTCTACAACTGGTGGCATTTTCCCGAGTAGCATAGACGGCCGGACAGTCAGGCTGACTATGACACAATGTTTGCAGAGTTGGTGACCACTCTGGCGGGTAAGATGATCAACTACCACAACACGGCCATGGCTGATTTGAGCACCCGTTCATGTGGGTTTTGCATCGCATGTTATGCATCACTTTCTTTGCTCGAGGTGAACTGTCGCTGAGCAAGTTCCAGGAGACATCTAAATCGAACGACCATGATATTTTGTCGGTCGTAAGTGATCCCTATACCTAGGAAAGACGGCCCAAGCCATATGATCACATCATTAGCTTCCGCACAAGTCTCGAAAGAGGAGAGGATGAAGAATGGAGCCTAGAGCTACGCCCCGGACGTTTCCAGAGCTGCAGACGAAGTTTTCTACCACCGAAACACTGCAGAACGCTCATCCCGCACTGAGAATCATCCAGTTCTCCTTTGTTTAGGGGTTACACCATCTCCATCCATATTTCCCCTATGTTTTCTTCTCCTTTCATCATGTTTATCATTGAGATGAACATGCAGGGCTAATCCCCTTTGTCTTTAGGATCAGGAGTAGCCCGGATAATCGTTGTATGACACTTTTTACATAGTTAACCATAATTTGTCTCTCGAATCTGTGGTATGATATTGTTTTCTCAATTCTATCTTTGTGCTTGATCATCGTAATGGTAATTGAATACCTTTAATTGCTTTTGATGAAGAATTAACAGTTGAAAAGACACACTATTCACATTAACTTATAAATCCTTTCGAAAAGGTGATGTACGATTAATGGTGGAAACCTAGAGATATGTTTTTCATGCACCTAATTTAGGGTATAGGTTACTACTGATGTGGAACCGATATAAATTAAGGTAGTGAATTGTATCGTGGAAGCGAACAATTCTATTCACAGGCCACTACCCGGGATAGGAGACAAGTTGTGATAATTATGTAGGAATTAGTACAATGAGAATCTGTGGTGAAACCACAATCCTAAATATTCCATTTTAATTGATTAAACCTACCATTTAATCGATTGCTTTGTTTTCTTTTGTTTTAATTTTCTTTTTTAAAACAACTCTCAAACTTTTATAATCGGTCTAGCTGATTGCAAGTAGTTAGTAGTAGTCTACCAAAATTATGTTCCCTGAGTTCGACTCGGGCCTCACAAAGGCTTATATTACATCGATGTGTGCACTTGCATTTTACGCACAGTTTAATCGTGTCACCCATGGACACCCAGCTCCCGATAATAGAATACCAGTGCAAGGGTGGCTACATCAACCATGGACAACTCTTTCAACATGATTGAACAGCACGACTCAAGAGTGGCATGCCACATGTCCATGCAGGGCCCACCTACTAGAGGTGTTATGGCCCTGATACCATTTGTAACACATGGTCCCATTGTCCAAGGCTCTAGTAGAGTTTCAAGAATGATGACTGGCCCCATAGAGTACCACTAGCCTTCACTACACACTTTGTCCTCACTCACATGCAAACTGGGGTCAACGTCCCGATTGGTCCCCATCCTAGTACTACTCCAAGCAGAGCACGCTTAACTATGGAGTTCTTTAGAGATGGGACCCCAAAAAAGGAAGTACACCTTAGTGATATGGGTAGTCCAATCAATCCTTTTAAGATCATTATAACTGAGGCCTCAAATCTTGGGACGTTACAATATTAGTTTGCAATATAATATGTGAAGTGTTGTAAATGTTGAACTTGTGTAACATAGATGGATGCTTTCCGTATAGGTTAGATGAAAATCATACATATGAATGTGATTATATTTACATAATTTGGTATTCAGTGATCTTGTGATAATTACAAAAATATCCTTTTTCTAGGGTATCCTAGATTTTAGATATTATTCATCCAATGCTCTAGACCATGCCAAATTAAAGGTAGAGTCTCATAGATATTACAATGAAACCACAATGGTTGAGCATGTGAAGTAAAACTTAGTTTTGATCTAACTAGTTGTTTGGTATCATAATATTTTGGAATATTTAATTTTATAGGAATGTGTCAGAGGTTTATAGCACCTTCATAACCTCTCAAGGCAAGGAATTTATGGTGATAAGACTTGAAGGGATTTCCAGGTGGAAACAACTCATTCAAAATGGAGCATGTTTGTTTAAAATCTAACATATGTTAGTCGTGTCCAATGCTTAGAATGAGAGATCTCCAACATTTTAAGGATCACTTGCAGTTCAGCATCCAGACGTCGACCTGACATGGTGGCCTACGAAGAACATCCATGGACCATTATCTTAGACAACAAGCATACATATACCCGAGCAGGCAGAATGTTGGTGATATGAGGTGTCCACAAAGAGGACCAGATCTTCCAAGGATTGAGCAATGAAGGTTGGGCCTTTGTGATGATGGGAAGTTGATGCATTAGGGATACTTGTGATTGAAGCTACACGTTCCTTAATGAGTTTAGCACGGGCATAGGTTGGAGTCTTAACCTATTCATGGATCCTCTTATTCATGGTATTCCATATATGCCAGCATGTGACTGCATGAAGAACATGACTAGTCCGGGAAGCATTCGAGTGAGTGCAATACTCTATCCAAACTACCTTGCTCCAAGAGAAATGATCAAGATGATCCATTTCTCTAAGCCATATGGCTCTACTATATTCACAATCCTGTAATTCATGAAGAATGGTGTTGATGCCATTATTTTAGATCGGGTAGGTGGTATCAACATCCATATGCCGCATAGCTTTCTCAGTGTTGGTGAGAAGGGCATTGTGTTGTAGTAACCAGAGGAATACTCAAACATGCTCAGGGAGCTTTGAAGCCAAAATATGCTTCCACGGTCCTAGAAATGGAGTTTCTTTAGATGATTGAATCCATATGTACATAGAGTGACTGCTCATACAACCATTAACTTCAAAAGTCAACGTCCACCCATCTTTCCCATAGTCAGGCATGGGAGACGGTATAGAGGTGATCAAACACCAGAAGTTATCAAGAATATAAGCATATATGCAACTCTAATTCCACACTTTGGGCTCAATAGTCATGGAGGTAGTTGTAGGTGTTTCTAGTTGTACTAGAATATGAAAGTCAACCATATTAGCGATAACATGCTGATCAGGAATCCAATGATCTGTCTAGAGGTTCGTGTACTGCCCATTATCAATAGTCCTAGTACATTGATCAGTGATCATTGACATGTTTTTTTAATGAATTCTCAGGCAGTATCAGCATCCATGTGCCGCCTAGCTTTCTCGATGTTAATGAGAAGGGCATTCTATTGTAGTAACTAGAGGAATACTCGAACGCGCTCAGGGAGCTTTGAAGCCCAAATATGCTTCCACAGTCTTAGAAATGGAGTTTCTTTAAAGGATTGAATCCGTGTACATAGAGTGACTGCTCATACAACCATTAACTTCAAAAGTCAACGCCCACCCATCTTCCCCACAATCGGGCATGGGAGGCAGTATAGAGGCGATCAAACACCAGATGTTATAAGGAATATAAGCATGAATACAACTCCAATCCCACACTCTAGGCTCAGTAGTCATGGAGGTAGTTGTAGGTGTTTCTAGTTGTGCTAGAATCTAAAAGCCATCCATATTAGCAATGGCATGTTGATTAGGAATCCAATGATCTATCCAGAAGTTTGTGCGTTGTTCATTATCAATAGTCTTGGTGCATTGACCGGTGATCATTGACATGTTTTTTTAATGAATCCCCAGGCAGTATCAACATCCATATGCTGCCTATCTTTCTCAGCATTGGTGAGAAGGGCATTGTGTTGTAGTAACCAAAGGAATACTCGAACGTGCTCAGGGAGCTTTGAAGCCCAAATATGCTTTCATTGTCCTATAAATGGAGTTTCTTTAGAGGATTGAATCCATATGTATATAGAGAGACTGTTCATACAACAATTAACTTCAAAAGTGAACGCCCACCCATCTTCCCCACATTCGGGCATGGGAGGCGGTATAGAGGCTATCAAACACCAGACTTTATCAGGAATATAAGCATGAATGCAACTCTAATCCCACACTCTGGGCTCAACAGTCATGGAGGCAGTTGTAGGTGTTTCTAGTTGTTCTAGAATCTAAAAGTCATCCATATTAGTGATAGCATACTGACCAGGAATCCAATGATTTGTCCATAGGTTCGTGCGCTACCCAATATCAAGAGTCCTGGTGCATTGACAAGTGATCATTGTCATGTTTTTTTATTGAATCCCCAGGCAGAAGAGCAAGGTTTCTTGAGTAGGTTTTCTTGTTTCAAATATTTCTACTTCATGATGTGTGCCCAAAGTTTGTTAGGTTCATTCAAGAATGTCCACACATTCTTTATCATGATAGAAGAGTTTTACTCTCTAACATCCTTGATACCCAGACCTGCCATGTCTTTAGAAGTTGTAATTTTTCTCCAAGCCACCAGTGAAAGGCGTCAGCTCTCAGTACCAGACCATATGAAATTTTGGACGTGATTTTTGATGTTGTCACAGAGAGTTGGAGAGAGTTGCATAGTCTGCATTGTATAGGTAGGAAGAGCTTGTAGTGTGCTCTTTGCTAGTGGGATACGCTCGACCATCATTAGATGATGTGTTGACCATCCATTCAGTCTGTCCTTAATCATAGAGGAGAGATGCCCAAGAGTTTCATTATCGATCTGGTGATGGATAATAGGTATGCCTAGATATTTCCTTGGCCAAAAAATCAAAATAGCATGTTTGGACATTTCAATTACCAAAATGGCTTGATTCAGAACTTAATTTCCAAAATGACACATTTCTGAGGCAATACGTCCCCAATGAGGATGTATTGCTCCTGGTGGGGCCAATACGTCCCCTCGGGAGACATATTGCTATTTTAAATAAGTAATACGTCCCTAAAGGAGACGCATTGCTTCCAGCAGAGCAATGCGTCCCCAATGAGGACGTATTGCTTTTTTATTTTTATTTTTTACTTTTTTTAATTATGATACCATGTATGTTATATATATACATATATATATATGTTAAATTTTTAAATGAAAATAATCTACATTAACTTATATACAATTAACTATATATTTTAAATAATACCTGAACATAATAAAATAATAACAGAACATTATATTTCATTAATACATAATATTTATAAATGTTCATAGAATATTTAAATTAGTGGATACAACATTAACATTTTATAGTAACGTTTAAAATTATAGAAATAAAACAAATGCATACATATATACATACATGCATGTATATATGTATATATTTATTTCTAAACTTAGAATAAAGAAAAAGAAAACTAACATAGAAACATATACCACCCATTGATATGCATAATATATATATATATATATATATATATATAAAGCCACGATGTATAATATAAAAAATATAAATATGTCAATTATGCAAAGTAAAATACAGTAGAACAATTACAATGAACAATCAAATTAGAATATATGATACATATGATTTTGAATTAAATAAAAAATCATAATATATTTTATTTTTATCATATTATAATTGTCTCTGAACTGGATAAAAAATTACAAATATTATTATGTTATTATGATTTATGTTAATATATTATTTTATAAACATAATAAAAAAGTTTTCTCCATAATATATTATGATTTTTATGTTTTGCATTTATGATCATATGTATCATATATTTTATTTTGATTATCTATTGTTAGTATTCATGTATATTCACTTTATATAGCTGACATGTTTATATTTTTTTTGATATTATGTATCATGCCTTATATATATATGTGTGTGTGTGTGCACCATCGTGTCTTATATACTACTATATTAATTTTTTATTTTGTGTTTTTTTTATTTTTATTGCTATATTAGTTTTCATTTTTTTCTATATATATATATATATATATATATATATATATATATATATATATATATATATATATATATATATATATATATATATATATATATATATATATATATATACAGAGAGAGAGAGAGAGAGTCAGGCTAGAATACACTCGAGTGTATAGATCGCATGAATACACTCAAGTATGTTTGCATATCAAGACTATTTTTTGCAAAATGTAAACCATTGATCTTTACCTTCATACTATAACTAGGCTACATACAAATTTTGAGCCCATTTGGATGAGTGTAAGTCACTCATCCAAGGGCAACAAAATCGACGCGTAAAACTAATTTGAAATGCATAATTTTTGTGGTCTTTATAACATGACATATAAATGCTCAAATTTTGCATATGAGCTATTCACAATATGTATAAGAAAATTAACAGATTAGATTTTTGAAAAAAATATTGCATCATGAAAAACTACTTGAGTGTATTCTGCTCTGAATACACTCAAGTGTCTTCTAGCCTGACTATATATATATATATATATATTCTTTATTTTTATAATTTTAAACTTGATTACATAATTTCAGTATTATATCCATTAATTTTAAATACTTTTATCTACATTTATAAATATTATGTATTAATAAAATATAATATTCTATTATTATTTTATTATCTTCAGGTATTATTTTAAATATATAGCTAATTATATGTAAGTTAATGTCGATTATGTTCATTTAGCAATTTAATATATATATATATATATATATATATATATATATATAATATACATGGAATTATAATTAAAAAGGTAAAAAAATAAAAAAGTAATACATCATCACTGGGGACGTATTGCTCTACTGGAGGCAATACGTCCCCATTGGGGACGTTTTTTTTTAAAGTAGCAATACATCTCCGGAGGGGAAGTATTGGCCCACCAGAAGCAATGTGTCTTCTTTGGGGACGTATTGCCTTAGAAACGTGCCATTTTGGGAATTAAGTTCTAAATCATGCCATTTTGATAATTAAAATGCCCAAACATGTCATTTTGGTTTTTGGCCCTATTTCTTTAGGTTGTTAGTCCAGGGGAGGCTGAGGTTCCTGCTGATATCATATTTCTTAGTTGCATAAGTATGCTTAGAAAAGTAGCATTTTGATTTTTCCAATGATACCAGTTGGTTGGACACTTTGCTGAAAGATTGAAGAACATAGTTAATATTATCAGCTTGCGAGATGGATGCTTCTGAAAAAAGGAGTATTTCATCTACAAAACATACATGAGTTAATGGTGTACCCCTCCTGGACAGAACTATTGATTTCCACGATCCTTGTTCCATGGATTTGTATATAGCTTGGGATAAGCACTCCATGCATAGCACAAAGATGTAGGGGTTGATGGGATAAGCACTCCATTGATAGAACAAAGATGTAGGGGTTGATAGGATAAGCACTCAACGCACACCACTTAGATCCACCGTCATAAATGTCCTTGAAGGTATCCAGTGAGATCGGTAGAGCTGGCAATCGAGCGGGTCAGGTCGGGTTTGGGTCGGGTCATTTCAGGTCGGGTCATAACGGGTCAGAGATAATTCGGGTTATTTTATTCTTTCGGGTCGGTCGGGTTTGGGTCGGGTTAGGATCGGGTTGGGTCCCTTTGGGTCATTTTGTAAATCGGGTCAATTCGGGTTCGGTTCGGGTCAATTTAGGTATAGACTTTTTCAGGTTACTTTATCGGGTCGGGTCAGGTTCAAGTCAAATCATTTTGAGTCGTCTTAATATCGGGTCAGGTCAATTTGAACTATTTCCTTGGTCTACTTGGGTTTTAGGTCGAGTCATTTTTAGGTTGGGTAGTAATCAGATCGGGTCTTCTTGGGTTGTTTTTTTATTCAGGTCTAATTTTGGGTTGGGTCTCAGTTTGTTTAGGTTAGAGAGTTGGCAATCAGATGGGTCAGTTCAGGTTTGGCCATAGTCATTATGGGTCGAAGATAATTGAGGTTATTTTATCCTTTCATGTCGAGTCGGGTTAGTATCCGTTTGGTCCCTTCGGTTCATTTTGCTTTTTTGGGTCAACTCGTGTCCGGATCAGGTCAATTTTGGTATAAGTTTGTTCATATTTATTTATTGGGTTGGTTTGAGTTCACGTCAAATCACTTCAGGTCGTTTCAATTTACACTATTTCTTGGGGCTAACTCGAGTTTGAATCTAATCATTTTGAATTGGGTAGTTATCAAGTTGGTGTTGCATGGGTTGTATTTTTGTATAACTAAGTTGTTTTGAGTTGGACCTTATTCAGGCCACGTTGTGAGTTGTGATAATGAGTAATGACTAATATGTTGCATTAATTATAAAAATAAAGAAAATATTTTTTAGTTGTTATTTTTCTCTTTTACTATCCAATATCTCTTATATCCCCCTTCCTTTTCCTTACAATCAAATTATCAAGCAAACTATTTCTTATAAATAATACATTGATTCACAGACCGGAGGAGTTGAGAGTCGAATCGGACAGCAAATTGGCATGTGACATTCTGAATTCCACGCTGCACAGTATGCCTAAATACAAGATTTTCGATGAAAAGCTCGAAGCCCTTAGAGAAAGGAAGTTGAATATTCATATCAATTTCATCAAACGAGATGCTAATGCACTAGCAGACCTTCTTGTCAAATGGGCGGTTAGAAATGTCAATGATTCCATAATTTGGGTCCAATGTCTAGAGTTCGTTCCAGCAGAGCTCTGGAATGAACAAAGGACGAATCCTACCTTAAATGTTTCTTCGAGTTTGGCCTGCAACCCGAGAGTAGGGTGAATAAAGTATCTCAGAGACACAAAAAAATACTAATATAGCTATACAAAAATCTATTGTAAAACTAAAACTTCATTTCTCGGCTTCTCGCGAGTTGCTACTCGCTAGTACTCAGTCTGGTTGACATTGGGTCGGGTCGGTGTTCTGTTGGATTGATTTCGGGTCAGGTTGACATTGCGTTGGTCGGTGTAGGGTCGGTTTGACGTCAAGTCCGGTTGATATAGGGTCGGGTTGGTGTTGGATTGGGTTGACATTGGGTTGTGTTAGTGTTAGGTGAGTTGACGTCGGGTCAGGTCAATGTCAGGTCAGGTTGATATCGAGTTGGGTCAAGTCGGTTGTGATTTTTCCAGGTTGATTCGGGTCACGCGATATCATCGGGTCGGGTGTCGGGTGTCGGGTCAGGTTTGGGTATGTCAATTCCGGGTCTTATTGAGTTTCGGGTAAATATCGGGTCGGGTCGGGTTGAGTTCAGGTTTATATTTTCTTGAGGTTTAATCGGATCGGGTAACCCGGATAGGACGGGTCGGGTTTCTTGGGTCGGGTCAACTTACCCCAGCTCTAGAGATCGGGTTCAGATACGTTAGAGAACCAACCAGTTTACCACTAAGGCTAGTTTGGCCGCCTCTTTACTTGTTAGAGAAATTTACTTGTTTACCGTTGAGGGTATGCCGTTTTGAAGGCTCTACAGGTGAAGAGTTTTTATTAAATCATATCACGTCGGAGACCCAAGATATCAATCGTGCAGCTCATAGGTACTTGAAAGAAGTAGACACTGACGAAAATGGTCTCTTGCAATCGGCATGGGCTTCAAATTTAAATCACATTCTAATAATATTTAAGAATACACTATTGGGATCTTATATCTAATAATAGCATAGTATTTTAAACAAATTGGCTACTTGCTAGTCAATTACTTTTTCAAACGTACGCCAGCTTACAATTACCCATGTCCTATTCCATCTAGATATCGCCCTATTTTCCATTTTTTTGAGGCATGGTCCTTGAGAATCTTAGTATTTCAGACTAACTTTATAGTATTATAGCATATCTCTGTGCCTTCCATACATGAGGTATATATCTATACAAACAAAAACAATACATTCCAGCTAGCCCCGTCGTCTATAATCTATTTACTGATTATGGTGTGTTCACTGTAAAAGTATCGCTGCCAGTTGCAAGGCTATCTACTGAATATGGTGCGTTCTGTAAAGAGTAATTTTCAAAGTTGCAGAAAGCAGTAGCATCCAAAAGCTTCCCTTCAGCAAAGCAGGGCAGACAGGGAGGCCGAACAATCGCCAAGAAGAACGACCTTCACTTGCTTTTTTTGTTGCAGAAATCCATGTTGCCGCTCCATGTTGCCGCTCATCACCACCATCGTCCTTGTTCTTCGATAACATGGTAGACCAGCGGCATGCCATGCCAGTAGGGATTTACAACCAATGTTTCAGGCTTCTTCTCATCTTTCTTCTCCTCGGCCTTCTTCTCTTCCGGCTTGACCTCCTCCACCGTAACGAGATTGACGGGCTCAACCCCGTTGTACGACCAGAGGCACCCGAGGAAAAATTTGCGGTCCTTTAAAGCATTGGCCACAGACACTGGATCAACGTCCTCGCCGATTACGGTGACCTGGCCCTTGTCTTTGTCCAACGACACAGACGTGACGCCTGGAGAACGAAGAGAAAACATAGAGACGGCGATTAGGAACGGAGCATACCAACTTACCAATGACGACTGAGTGAATTGGATCGATGAAAATTGTGCATCTAGAACAGGAGAAGTCAGACGTACCGTTGACCTTGACGGAAAGCTTCATGGCTTCGCGGCGGTGCTCCTCAGTGTCCAGGGGCATCTGCACAACAATCTTCCTCTGCAGAGAGATAACAAAAGGAAAAATTCAGTCTTGAGGTGATTGCCAACAGTATGTTGGTCTGGATCAATTCAAAATAAAAAGACAGCACTAGATCAAAGAGAAACAGGGTTATTATGTGGGGTTTATGGTATACCTTCATTCTTGTAGGATTGCTCGTCCTCCCGCACTGGCTACTGACGACGATCAGAAGTATAGCTGAGCTGCCGATGCGTTCTCAGATCAGCAGACTGCCGAAGTAGGTAGTACAGGGCACTGAATCCGAACTCTGGTGATGATGGAATGAGCCAAGGTCCCCTGTGAAGCACCTGTACTTATAAAGAAACTTGTGTCCTCTTTGATTGCGGAGCTCTCCCGTCTCTACTGTCTTTCTACTTTGGTCTACAAGAATAGTTTAGTTGACCTCATCAACAATCAGTCTACGAACTGTAGCTGATTGCAACAACTGTTCTATTGTCTTCCCAAGGAAGAAACAATAAAAAAATAACAAGTTTTATGATGGAGATTTCTATCTGATACCATCTGCGAAAATTTAAACCGGTTGTTATCAGCAATTTGGGTTGTACGTCGGTCAGAATTTGCTCTCGGACTGACCAGTGGAAACTATGGCATGTTCCATGGCATAATATCTAACCACAACTGTGTCTGCAAGTCTATTTCTTACAGCTGAAGGCTTTGTCATTAGAATGTGGATTATATAAAATTTTCCCTGACGCGCTATGTTATATTGTTATATACGATGTATCAGTTAAGCTATTTAATTCATTTTGAAGGAATCTGTTTCTCTTTACTGCTACATACCAAAGTAAGCTGACCCAATATTCAGCCAAAAGCTCAAAGTCCCTACTATTATCAACTGTAGTTCTGAATTTTTGTAATGCCCTGCATGATCATCTGTTCTCTTATTCAATGCACATATCCTGGTTCCTTGGCTTCCCACTCGGAAAGGTCGGTGAAGGGTCAGAAAGCAACAAGTGAACCGTTTCGGCGGCGCTATCCATAACTACACCCCAACTCTTAAATTTTCTGGATGTTATCCCAATCATCTTCAACTTTCATCCGCTCCACATATGAACACAAGGAGTTTGGACTCGCTTAAAAAAGTGTATATTTGTTTTTGAGATGGCGGCAATTTTTTAAACCACAGTTCAGGCCTTAGGGGCCGTCTGGTGGCTTCCGTTCTTCAGACTCCTGGTATAATGGTATTTCTTTGCTTAAATGGTTCTTGTTTTTGAGCAACTGGTCTGGGCTTGGAGCGGAGAAATCTGGTAGTGCCAAAAAAAAAAGCAGATGCAAGTGGGGAACTACCGAACAGCGCAAGGCGTGATTCTGAATCACAAATTTTAATATAAAAAATTATTAAGAGAGCACGTGCCAAGTACGTGATTTTTGAATTAAGTGTTAAGGTGAAACATTTGACTTAGATATGTATACATATTCATTGTTGCTTATTTATCATCATGTATCTAAGTGAAATTCATGTTATCCGTTGAGAATAGGAAAAGGATCCGGTGGTGAATAGATTTGTGGAAGCTTCAAGTTCAAGAAAAATGTCATACAAGATACAGCCCAAGCATGCAAACCAAAAGCTAAGACTGCCAAAGTCGACAAAGTCAATAACTACCAAATAAATAATCAAGCAGAGGACATGATTGGCAAAGAAGACCGCATAATTCTTTTAAGAAACCTCAAAACATTACAATGATTGTCGCTCCCTCACAATCTTGTACCCACAATAAAATCCTATAACTCACTCTCGTTCTCTCTTTCCTTTGACTATCCTTTGTGGCTTTTCATCTTTGGCACACGATGCTATCCTACATTGACACACCCGAAGTTACCACACGTTGTAACCACCACACATCGGCGTACCGAACTCCAACGATGTCTACTTCTATTTATAGGTAGGGACTCTCGGTTACAAAGTACAAGAGGATACAACTATTTTATAGGGATTAGGAAACAACAATACAAAAGGATAAGTAAATAATGTCTTGGACTCTAAGTCTAACATTAATTACACTTTATAATATTTTTAAATATTATTTCTTATCCAATTAGGATAAGAGACAAAATTCTAACAATCTCCACCTTGTATCTTATATGTTGAAGTTGCTTCTCTGAGAAGTCTGCCCCCGCTCTTCTTCTATGCTTCTGTCCTCGGAAGTTGCTTCTGTTTCCAGAAGCGTATCACCATGCATGCCTACATGGAGTGTGTGTCCAGGCTAGGCTGCCCAGACCCTTCACGTGAGAGAGCTCCTCGTGTTGTACAATTTGAGAAATTGTACCACCTTCACTTGCAGTTGGAAGACCCGCAACCTTCGCACCTTTGGCCCCCATGCCACAGGGTTGTGCATTCTTTTAGTCACGCCCACTCGAAGACATTCTGTGGTTGGTCCAAATACCAATTCCGCTTTCCAACAATTGGCAACTTCGTCTCTACACTTGTTGAAATTTGCAGATGAGTTTGCAATTTCACACTAGACTGCCCAAGAGAGTTGAATACATGTAGCAATCTTCGGGTTCATGATGCCTACCACCCATGCTACTGCCTCATCTACGTCTTCCATGTCAGTAGACATCTCATTATCCACTCCTCTTTTAGTTAGAAAAATTGAACCAGTCGATATGTCCCATTAAACTAGATACCCTCCATTGTTGCTTGCCCCTTGCAAGTGAATTATACGACTCCACTTCGCGTTGATATTTCACAACACGTGGATTCGCTCTCGTCTGGTTGCATAACGATGTTGCCATTAATATTTACTACCAGATATCTCCCAACGGTAGTTGTCGACGTTGTCATACTTTTCTATGCTCCTGATGCTTTCTGATCATCTCGCATGAACCTTGCTCAAATACCACTTGAAGAGATTTACGAAAGCTTCAAGCCCAAGAAAAACACCATACAAGATACAACACAAGCATGCACACCAAAAGCTATGATTGTCTACGTCGACAAAGTCAATAATCACCAAATAAATAAACAAGCAGAGAACATGACTGGCAAAGAAGACTGCAAAATTCTATTAAGCAACCTCAAAAGATTATAATGATTGTTGCTCCTTCACAATCTTGTACGCACATTAGAATCCCATAATCCACTCTCGTTCTCTCTCTCCTTTGGTTATCCTTTGTGGCTTCCCATCTTTGGTACACAATGTTGTCATACGTTGACACAATCAAAGTTACCACATGTTGGAACCACCACATATCAGTGCACCGAACTCCAATGGTGTCTACCCCTATTTATAAGCAAGGACTCCTAGTTAGAAAGTACAAGAGGACACGATTATTCTATAGGGATTAGGAAATGACAATACAAAAGGATAAGGAAATAATATCTTGGACTCCAAGTCTAACATTAATTGCATTTTTCTAATATTGTTAAATATTATTTCTTATCCAATTAGGATAAAAGACAAAATCCTAACATGCGGCCCATGTCTAATTGGATTTGGACTTGAATAAGAGTTGTCTTGTGATACCAATCCTAATAGGAGTCAAATATAAAAGGAAAAGAAGATGGTTTCCTATGAGAAACATCGAGTTGGACTCAGAGTTAGATAAGGATTCCTAGTTGCATCCACATGGCATGGATTCCTATAAATAGAGGCCTTGGGGGAGACCACTGAGATCATCCCACCAGTTGAGGTGTGATCCCTCCAGTTGCTTGTCGGTGCCTTCTATGGTAGAAGAACCAGAGAATAAGAACAAATGGAGGAGCTCTCTTAGTTGAATAAGAGAGGGTTAGGGACTTTATCTTGAAGAGAAGTAGTGGCTGATAGTCGGTGGCACATTAGGTGCACTAACATAGAAGCTCTTTTGGTTGATAAGAGAGGGCTAGCGACTTTGTCTTGAAGAAAAGTAGCAGTTAGTGGTTACATATGCAGTGTTTCCATAGCAGCAACGGTCTGACCTAGTCAATAGTCACAACGTTATCAAGCAGTCCCCAACAACGACAACAACCTTATGAGGAGATTAAGTAAAGAGGGAGGTTTTGTACACAGTGGGAGTGATTCTCTTCTTCCTCATCTTTGTTGTCGTGTGGGGAGGGCTACCTGGATTTAGGGGTAATTAAATCCATGCAGTGTGAGTTGTAATCTTAAATTACATAGTGCTTGTTGGATGGTATCACCCCATGGTTTTGCTCTCCTTGTCTTGATGAGAGTTTTCCACATTAAATATGATGTTTCTTCTTTGGGTTTATACGCTTGTCGGTAATGCTTCCGCGATAAGTTTTTATCACAACTGGGACCGTATCGGTACAACATCCCCAACAAGTGGTATCGGAACATAGGTTGTAGATACTAGTCCATATGGGAAAGAATGAAGATGTGACAATGATAAAGTTAACAAGAACAAATTGACAGATTTAGAAACCCAAGATGAAGTATATTCTCTATTGCAAAGATCTGTATGATCAGATAGAGGGATAAAAGCCAAATAGTATGTCTGATGTGGACTGGATGAAATTAAACCAGAAGATTGTTGGAATAGTTCAAAAGTGGCTCGATATTTCTGTGTTTCATCACAATTCAAAAGAGACCAATGTCAAAGATATCTGGGAGAAGATGAAGAAGTTATATGAGTGGAAGACTGCCACAAATAAAGCTTTCTTGATTAGAAAGTTGGTGAACCTCAAGTACCGAGATGGTATAAGCATCGCCGAGCATAGAATTCCAAAGCCTTGTAAATCAACTGGGGCTTGCGACAATAGTTCTTGATGATGAACTGCATGCTCTACTTCATCTAGAATCATTACCTGATAGTTGGGAGACGCTCATAGTGACAGTCAACAATTCTTCACAGGAAGGCAAGTTGACACTTGATTAGGTGAAGAGCAGTCTATTGAATGAAGAAACTCGACGACAAGCCTTAGGAGATAGTTGATTAGAGGTGCACTTCACAGAGAGTAGAGGTGTTGATAAAGTGAGAGACCATGGTAGATCCAAGAGCCGTGGTGAGTCCCAAAATCATGAGAAGTCGTGTGGTAGATCCAAATGAAGAGTAGTAGAGGGTGCTTCCATTGCAAAAAGCCAGGTCATTTCAAAAGGGATGTCAATGTTTGGAAAAAGAAACATGGGTTTGAAGATAAAGAAAAGCAAGATGATGACAAGAATATTGAAACAACAATCTCACATGATAGGGAAAATGACGAAGATGTGGTCTTAACAGTCTAAGAGCAGTGTTTGGATATTGAGGATGATGATTCTGACTGGGTGGTGGATACTACATCTTCTTATCATGTTTCATCGAGTAAGGAATTCTTCACTTTATACATGAGGGGAAACTTTGGGAGGGTGAACAAGGGAAATTCTAGCTTCTCCAGAACTATCGGGATTGGAGACATCTGTATTCAAACAAATGTCAGTTGCACGCTCACACTGAAGGACATTTGTCATGTTGTATATTTGCGGCAGAGTTTGATATCTGGTTCACTCTTTGATAGAGATGGTTGTCATCTGGATTTTGGTGGTGGAAAATAGAAGAGAGCATTGGTTATTGTATGAGGCAAATTGTGTCATACGTTGTACAAGACCCAACTTAAGGTGCTCAAAGGCGGCCATATATATGCAATTGAGGATCACCAGACAGATCTATGGCACATATGACTAGGATACATGAGCAAGAAAGGCTTGAAGCTTTTATTAAAGTATAGATTGATTCCTTTTGGCAAGGATACTGGTCTCAGTTCATGAGATGCATCTCAGATAGGAAATCATCAAAGTTTTTCTTTCAAGACAAGATCAAAGGTGAAGTCACAACTTCTACAACTGGCTCATTCGAATGTTTGCGGTCCGTTTGAGGTGGTTTCACTAGGTGGCAATAGGTATTTTGTCACATTCATTGATGATGCATCTAGGAAGGTGTGGGCCTACTTGTTGAAGACCAAGGATCAAGTATTTAAGTATTTGTATAAATTGCATGCCATGGTGGAGCGGGAGATAGAAAATGTTGAAGTGTCTTCGCATGGACAATGAAGGAGAGTACACATCCAGGGAGTTCAAGGATTACTGTGCACAACATGGAATACGATATGAAAGGACAGAGTCCGACACACCACAACACAATGGTACAGATGTGAGGATGAACCGCACCATAGTGGAAAAAGTAGATGCATGTTGAGGACTGTAAAGTTACCAAAGACATTCTGGGGTGAGGCAGTGTGTACTATCTGCTATCTGATTAATCAATTTCCATCAGTTCCTTTAGGTTTTGATATACCTGAGAAGGCATGGACATGCAATGATGCATCCTATGCTCATCTATGAGTATTTGGATGCAAGGCTTATGCACATGTTCTAAAGGAAAAGAAACAAAGGCTAGATGATAAAGTGGTACCATGTATCTTTCTTGTGTATGGAGATCATCAGTTTGGCAACAGGTTATGGGATCCTATAAAAAGTACCATGAGTAGATACAGAGATGTGACTTTTTGTGAGAGTCAGACAGTTATAGAGCCTGAGAGTGATGATACAAAGGTTGTAGGATCATATGATAGTTATTCTGATGATGAGTATGAGGATGCTTTAGCTGCTTTACATTTGTAGTCTTCAGATGACGAAGAAGAGCAGCAAGATCACCCTGAGCAATAGAGTGAGAGCACGTCGAGTGTTCCTATTACATATGCACAATTGAGTGATTCAGATTCATAGTCAGAGACTTCTAAGCAGGGGGAGCAAGATCATCACTAGGTAGAGTCCTCAGAACAACAGTTGAGGAGGTCTGATAGAGTTCATCATCCTTCATCCAAATATCCAACATCTCAGTATATTGTCCTTACTAACTAGGGGGATCTAGAGACTTATCATGAGGCACAAACTCATAGAGATAAATTATAATGGCATCAGGCAATGCAAGAGGAGATGTCTTCATTATAAAAGAACAATACCTATGATCTTGTGGCTCTTCCCAAGGGCCGAAGAGTACTAAAGTACAAGTGGCTCTACAAGATTAAAATAGATGCCTACAACAAGGATATTAGATACAAAACCAGACTAGATGTCAATGGATTTGTTCAAAGACTGGGGTAGCATCATCAAAGTGTTTCTAAGCCTTGATATAGAAGGTTAAAATCAATATTTTCATCCATGATGGCTCGACTTACCAGTTAGGGGGAGCCTGTAAAGTCTAGGTGTGGATATGGAGAGACCAGTTGTAACATCCCTGACCTGGGTTATGCTTTAACCATGGATGTTTTGTTTAAGAAAGATAATTATAGGCTTTCTCTTATCTTTTGAAAGGTAATTAAGGCTCAATAGGAACTTACATTTCAATTTTATTCCTTTCTGAATAATGTTGAAAACAATGTTTTGCTTGTTTTGGACTAAAGTGCAATTTACCCAAGTTGAGGGGTTAATTTGCAAATGTTGCATGATAAAATGTTCCTCAAGTGTTGAAGCATCATGAGAATGAAAATTATGCATACGCATGGCTAGTGAAAGCCTGAGTACCAAGAAAGAGTTGATAAATCAATGTTTGTGCATAAAAACCTAGTTTTGGTGTAATGTGCAATTTACCCAAAATATAGGGTTCAATATGAAAATTACCCATTCCAAAGAGTCCCTAATATTTCTTGGCATCATTTAGAGCAAATAAAATGAGAGGGGCATCTCATTTGTATCACTTTGAAGGAGAGAGAATCTTGATATTAAAATAATCAAGATTTAAGCATAATTGAAACCCTAATTTAATTTAATGCAAAAATAAATATATTAAATGAAGTGCCCTTCAACAGAAATTGTGTTGGTTGAAAATCCATATATGTGGACGTCCTAGTGCCTTGAAAAGGCAATGGAAATATGTAAGTGAGTGGAGAGCCCACTCACATTAATAAAAGGAAAAGAATTATCCACTAACTTTAGGATATTATTATTATAAGGATTAAGGTGCTTAATTTGTTTTTCTTTAATTCATGGATAATTGAGAGGAATAAGAGGCAAGGAAGATATCCTCATATCCAAGTAATAGGAGGGGGCAAGTGGCAAGGAAATGAAGGAGTTATCTTCTACTCTCTCTCTTAAACAAATTTTTAATAAAATGCATATATGCTCATTTATCCATAGCTTGAATGGGTAATTTCGAAACCACTTTCACTTCTTGCTTTAAAAATGATCAAGGGAGCTTAGGAGCAACAGGAGGACGACCCTCAACCTGTAGGTAAGCTCCATGACCTTCTTTCACCTTAATTTCATGGTGGAAATCACAAATCAATGCATGATTTCTTCTTTTCTTCACTCAATCTTCAACTCTAGCCAATCTTTTCACTCAAAAACTTGAGGATGAGCCTTTGGATATTTGAAGGTGTTGATTTCACCATTAAATACATGTAGGTTGTAGATTTGAAGCTTCTTTGAATGTGGGTTATATAACTTGAACCCTTAATCATTGTTATTGAATTCAATTCCTCAATCAACTTTTGTTCAATTGTTCTTCTTGCAATTCCTTTGATTGATTGATGAAGCTATCATGAAATGGAAGTAGATTTTGATTGGTTGAAGCTTGAGGATGATGATATCATCCTAAGCACACACCTCAAAAGAAAATTGGGTGCAAACAATTCCAACAATGTGGTCCAATCGGTTTCACCAAACTGTTTGGTGACCAAACGGTTTGCAAACCGTTTGGAGGTTTGGGTTAAACCGTTTGGAGTGGTTGACTGAATGGAGGGGGTTTATCATTTGAGGGGGGTTGCTGATGTGTTGAATAATGATCTAATAGATTTAATTGATTGGTTTCTAAAGGTTCCATGATTGGATAATCTACCAATTGCAAACCATAATTGGGTGAAGTGGTGAAAACCCTAATTAAATCCATTCGATTTCAAGACAAATTGGACCAAATGGTCTTGAGACCATTTGAGTCCAAACGGTCTTGAAACAATTTGGGATCAAATGGTCTCAGGACCTTTTGGAGGTCAAAAGCTAAGGTGGATTGTTTGGAGATTCAAGAGTCAATGTTTGATGTACTTAACTTGTTCAATTGTTGAAGATTTCAATGGTGCAAATCATGATCGATTGGTTGATGGAAACCTTTAGGTGACCCTTTTGGTTTTGAGGATGACTTGGACCAAACGGTCTTGAGACCGTTTGAGTCCAAACGGTCTTGAAACCGTTTGGGGTCAAACGGTCTCATGACCATTTGGAATCAAACGATTTCAAAACTGTTTGGTGTTGAAATACTAAAACCGAATGGAGGTTAAAAGTGATCAAATCATTTGGATATTTAAAGTGATGATTGATCCATTGATCCAATATTTGATAGTAATGATAATCAAAGATAGGTTCAGTGGCTGAATCCCTAAAGTACCTAGATGATTAGTACCTTTAAAATGATTAACCCTAAAAGTTTATGAAAGCAATAATTCACTATGTCAACCATCGTTCTATGTACTTGATGGAAAGGTTGATGGAACCTAATCAAGTTGAGAGGATGAGAGACAAGAGTTCATACATGAGTGTTAATCATGTAGAGTATGTGATGAAGGTATGAACCTTAGCAAAGAGATCATGAAACGCTAATCGAGAAAGTTAACAAATCCTAACCCTAATTTAGGGCAATTCTGAGTGAAACCCTGATCTAGGGTAATAGTGTAACCCTAATTAAGGGTGATGACATGAGAAACCATAATTTAGGGAAACATGATGAAAAACCCTAAATTAAGGGGATGCTTCATGAAACCCTAATTTGGTTGAATAGTAAACCCTAATTGTGGGTTATTGAATATAAACCCTAATCTAGGGTGATGTGATGTGAAACCCTGATGTAATGATGTGATGTGAAACTCTAAACCAGGGTGATGTAAGTAAGGCTATATGAAAACCCTAATTTTGGGCAATATGATGATAAACCCTAACCCTAATGTGGGTAATGGTATGATTATTCTTGATTGATATGAAATTAGAAACCCTAACCCTAAAGAGGGTATAAGTGGTGTTACCTTGTATAGCATGGTGCTAAAATGTAATTGATATAGTTGTTATCAAGTGTACTAACCATGCAGGTATCATGAGGTGATGAGCATAGCCAGGTATGAGCTATGACGTTTCATTTATTGTTTTTATTGGGCCTTGTGAGCCATAACATGCTTTGTTGCCTAGTGAGAGGTAACAAGAGATGAAATGGGCTTTGAGAGCCATATAAGATGATTGTGAAGCAAGTATCATGTTTACCTTGGTCAGATGACCTGAAGGTGTTTAGTTACCTGATAAGTGGTAACAAGTGTTCTTTGATGAATTGAGGCTTTGAATACCCATTTTCTATGATCATGATGATTAGTTTGTGAAAGAATGAGAATGATTCTGATGAGATGAGGGATTGAGATCCCAATGTCTTATTAAATATTTGAATAATTCTTGATGATAGTATTGCAAATTCCTTGTAGAAATTGTTAAAATAATTGTTGTTTGGGTACTTCTTTGATGCTAAAAGAATATGGTCATAAACTTAATTAATCAAGTGATATCATATAATCTAGTTGCCCTGACCACATATCCATCAACATCAGAATCTACTGAATGGTGAAATGAGCTAAACTCAGAACACATATTTTTGAATATGTGGGGGTAATTAGGCAATTATATCCTTATGCCCCTTAGGAATGGCTACGGGCTAGGTCCTATGCACAGGATTGGTTACAGACCATACCCCAGTATGAGTATGGCTATGGGCCATGACTCCATGATATAATACCAGCCATTGGCTACGGGCCATAACCATGAAGAGAGTATAAGCTACATGCTATAACTCTATAGAGAAGATGCCAATATACCCTGGTAAGCTAATTGCAATTTGACACATGATGTCTCTTCCATATAATCTCACACTGACCGAGAAAGATGAGGTTTTGGAATCTGGCTCTTCCATTGACCTTGTTTGGTACCGATGCTTAACGTAATCGTGGTCGGTTGAAGCATGAACGATATACTTCATCTCTTCAAGGCATTAAGTTTGATTGTAAAATATAATCAGTCGTGTAGCGTATTTGCCTAAGGTTGAAATACAAGAATTATTGGTTGATATTATCTTGCTTAGTATAGCGGATAAATGTTATACATGTTCTTCATATTCCTTATTGGATAAGTGACATGCTACTCTATCAGGTTATAGCTGAAATGCTTTGAATAAGAATATGTTCTAATATATTTAGATAATGGATTATCTGCTGTTAAACATTTATAATTCCTCTGTTTAGTTTTATCTCATTAAACTGCAATAACAATGTTTCTGGCGGAGAGTTATATCTCTCTCTATGACAATTTCAGATTGTCTCACCCCCGTGGGATCTAACGTTTTAGGTAGACGCGGAGGAAGAGGTAGAAACCCTACAGCAGGGGAAGAACAACAGCAGCAGCCGGGACAACAATGAAATCTTAGGTGAAGAACATTGTTGTCATGTCTTGTACATAGAGTCCTATGTGTCATCTCTGTACTCTCAGGTCCTAGGAGTTAATAGTTAGTTAATATTGTTATGAGATTTTGGCTTGATGCCTCGAGATTTTTATACTGCATGTGTACAGTTTAACAGCACAGTTGATGCTTGTAACTCTCAAGAAGGAATGGTATAAGAGATGTACTGGTGAACTAGAATGTAATCTAATTACTTTGGTTCTTTTTGAAAGAGTTTTCCAATGTATGGATCTCTTTGTGAATGGTTTTAATTTTTAGCGATTTTTGTTAATCCGCTGCGAATGATATGCTTCCGCTTAGTTAATCATGTTTTTGTGAGTTGGATGCAACACCAGTGGTACTGCCAGTATACTTCTTCTCATTTGCTTGGGAATAAAGTGAAGTCAGGATGGGACTTCAAGAAGATGGGTGGAAATGATAAGATGCCAACATGTCCAAGGAGAGTGGATCCGTCACAGGTGGTGATAAGGTCCACAAGCTATTACAGATGATTGTTGAAGATAATGTGTCCTTCATGGGCTAGAGGGAAAGATTATTGATAATAGGAAAAGGATCCGACCCATTCCTAATTAGATTTGGACTTGAGTAAGAGTTGGCTTGTTCTACTGATCCTAATAGGAGTCAAATCTAAAAGTGAAAGAAGATGGTTTCCTATGTGTGCAACATGGAGTTGGACTCAGAATTGGATAAGGACTCCTAGTTGCATCCACATGGCATTAAGGCCTATAAATAGAGGCCCTGGGGGCGTCCTCTGAGATCATCCCACTGGTTGAGGTGTGATCCCTCCAATTGCTTGTTGGTGCCTTCTGTGGTAGAAGAGCCAGAGAATAAGAAGAATTGGAGGAGCTCTCTTGGTTGAATAATAGAGGGTCAACGAATTTGCCTTGAAGAAAAGTAGTTGCTGACAGTTAGTGACACATTGGGTGCATTGACAAAGCATCTCTTTTGGTTGATAAGAGAGGGCCAACAACTTTTCCTTGAAGCAAAGTAGCGGTTGGCGATTACAGACAAAGCATTGCCATAGCAGCAGCAGTCTAACCCAGCCAGTGGTCACAACAACATCAAGCAGTCCCCAACAATGAAAATGGCCTCGTGAGGAGATCAAGTAAAGAGGGAGGTTTTGTACACACTGGGTGTAATTCTCTTCTTCCTCATCTTTGTTGTTGTGTGAGGAGGGCTACATAGATTTAGGGGTACTTAAATTCAGGTAGTGTGAGTTGTATTCTTAATTACATAGTGCTTGTTGGTCGGTATTGCCCTATGGTTTTTCTCTCTTTGTCTTGGGGAGAGTTCTCCACATTAAATCTGGTGTTTCTTCTTTGGATTTATACGCTTGTCGGTAATGATTCCACAATAAGTTTTCATCACAACTGGGACTATATCGGTACAACATCCCCAACATTATCCATCAAACACTGCAAACAAAATTTTTTACTATAATGTTAGTGTCTATTTAAGATGATATGTACATGTACTTTCATTCACATATCACTACTTTGGTGATTCTTGATAGATTATGAATGTGTGTGGAATCTTATTTTTCTTATAAAGTAATAAACAAGGCTCAAATTTGTAAAGTTCAATAAGGATAATAGGCCCAATTTTGCTGTCGTTTTACACATGCAACTAACTATTGAACTAATATTGTATTTATTTATACTTAGTGATAATTATATTGCTTCATTACATATAATTTTTACGTGCAAGGTGATTCTAGTTTTTTTATTAACTCATGATATCTAATAAGTTTTACTCTCATTAGAATATTGACTATCTAAAGTTTACATATCCCAACTAACTCGGGTTGATCAGGTACACATTTAAAACTGGACCACATTCATTTTGCATCAACTTCTAAATTTGGAACTGAATCAAGTTGACAAAATTCACACCTGAGAGTTATCGATGTGGATTCACGTATTGAATAGAATTTACACATGTGTATACAGCTTCCCATTGACCATCTGGGTATCATTCATGAATTATGAGCATTGGCTACGTCATACATATGCCTCCACCTTTGAATTATCTCTTTATGAATATTAGTTTGATATAATACATTCTTAAATATTGGTTTGAAACACTTCACTGAGCTCACATAATTGTGTTGTATTGCTCACTTGGAAGAAGTGATTGTGATCTTCCCTTCTTTTATCACACTCATCCACTTCCAGGAAGGTTATTGGACCAACCCGACAAAGTAAGATCTTGATCCAAAGAATGACAACCACTCATAAACAATATGCAAAGTATGACTAACCACAAAATGTTTTAAATCAATACCCAACATTATAGATACTCCACCATTCACTAAATGATTAACATTTCAACATACGACTTCTTATATAATAAATTGTATGCCATATTTGCATCAATATAATGTTCTAGATAAAAAATAACTCAAAAACTTTGTATTCAATCCTACAAAAGATACATATAATATATAAAGAATAGTCATATAATATATATATATAATATACATATATATATATGTGTGTGTGGTGTGTGACATGCATCTGGTTTCTCATTCCTCAATTTACATTGACCCTAACTTGTCATGTACAAATCTTTGTGCCAAAAAGTCTCAATATGATTTTCCAATGTACTTTACAAGAATTGGGTCCATCTCAAGTTATGTAGGTTGGCGTATGGGTCAGATCATGGAAATACAATCAATACTCACCCCATTCTGAAGCACTACCTAAAAAAATATACATTAAACATGTTTAATAATCACACTTATCCCATAGATAAATGAGATTTCTTAAAATTATCCAACCGTTTCTGAAATTTTTGTAACTCACCATTAATTATCTACATGCACATTTTAATTTTGATATTTGTCAAAATACTTTAGTGTGAATATTATAAGTTATATTTCATTATGACAAACATCTTAATGGTCAACTCAGTATATATAATGAAAATGCACTATGGTCTACATTTTTTTAGCTTTATGAATGAAATGTAATTCAGAAATTTGTAATAAATTATTATACAAAGGATACATACTATAAATAAAATATATCTATACTATGTATGTGTAATAGATCTAGATATCTGAAATTTGGGTTTCAATTTATCTCTGTCTTGACTGAAGGTGTATACAAATATGGACCAGATCCAAATCATGACACGTCAATATAGTTTATATGAATCATGTCTGACTTAAACCATTTGATAAAAGAATCAGTCAGTTCCCATTAGGCCATTCAAAGACATCCAATATTGTTTTCTTTAACTAAAAGAAAAAAAAATAGTTAAATATATGTGACTAGTTGAGTTTCTAGGTTTGGATTCACCGTGGCCCTCGTGTGGGCCGTAGAGAAACTATCCCAAATTTTAACCATCCCGTGAATGTTGTTTATGTGAATCAGATCATGCTTAGATTATGTGATTAAGACATTGGCCAGATACTAGTGAGACCTTATATGAATAAAAGAAAAGTAGACAAGTATTGGTAACCACTTGAGTCTTTCAGTCGGGATTCTAACTCATTTGATCTGGAAAAAAATTGTACTAATAAATTCTCCTTAGAAAAAGTATATATATTTCTATCTAAATTAACATACAATAATCACTGGTTATAAGTGGATGTGTCTTGTCATAGTATAGCTTTAGGATCAAATCGAAAGAACACTGTTATTAAGAACAATTTAGGTTTTTAGCCTAATTGCGAGAAAGAAATTACTGAGAATCATTGATTGAAGATTTTTTTATTAAGTAAATTAAATAAGCAAGAAAAGTAAACTAAACTACATAAGAAATGATTTTTACACTATGTTAAAATTACTAAGATGATGAGATTAACTGTCACTATCTATTTAATTGTTCTAAACAATATATCATTCATTCATGTGAATATTCAAATGGATAGAAGGGATTTTATATCCATTTAGAGTATAAAATCCACTTGGACTGATCTCCTTGTACGCTCAAAGTCTCGTTACCTACATATCCTTATTCTTTTGTCTTAGAGAATGACCTTCCATAGTCTCATCCAGGTATTAATGATATTGTTTGGTATTCTAATCCTAATTTCAATTTCTCTACATCTAAGATTACAACAATCATGCAACATAGATGACCAGACTATAAAGTATGCAATAAATAATTGATTATGAATCTGTATGTTCATACAAATAATGATTGACAATACAGAAGAAGAATACGAGACATGGGATAAATATGTGTCCCAATAAAAGATGTACTCTAATTATGTTCAAAATACAAAGAGGGAGAGAGAGAAGAAGAATAAGATCATGTAGAAGATAATGTTGTTGATGCAAAGCTCAATGGTTTTGTCATAACTTCCTAAATGATGGTTGTAGTCTCTAATGATGTCATCCTGGGAGATGTGTCTCCATGTCAAGTCACCAACTTTTGTTTTTGACTCTCCATGGTGGATGCTAGGTTATGAATGAGAGATAATAGGTTGTGAACCCTTTTCATGGACGTCCCTCAAATGTATTTATATCAGCTAGTAAAATATCATATTCATCCAAATTAATCTGATAGTTGTGAATTATTACAAATTCTCAGAGCCAAAAAAAGGGCGACCGCTAGACCGCTCATATGACTGGAAGTGGTCTGTATATTTTTAATTTTGTAGAAAATTGAATTACTATTCCAACCCAAGTTGAATCACTCAATTTGTATGTCATATGTGGAACTAGATCTGTTTTAATGTAAGGGCACATTTTCCAATTGGAAGATTCATGAAACTAGTCGGTTGACTCGCTAACTGATAAGGATTTCACCTACACAGGGATCGAATGAGCTACAAATTTAATCATCCTATTAGAGTTATAGAAAATTTCATGTTGGTTATCGATGGGGCTCCAAATGGCACACCACTCCAAATGACACACCAAGAAAAACCCTACAAGAACAACTCTTAAGTTTAACCCAAAGTAGGACACTCGTTCCCCAGTCCACATGAGTGGAAGCCTTATTGCAATATACTTTAGGATTAAATACAAAGGACAACTTTTTAAGCAGTTATATATATTTAGAAGTATTAAGAGAAATATTTATCACTAAAAAGTTGATTGGTTGATTAAACTAGTTTATTTCCAGTAGCAACACAGACTAAAGAAGTAAATAAATGATAATAAAAAGGACTAGGGCATGGGGCTTCGTGCTAAATCATGTGTAGTTATCCTAAATTGAGGCTTAGCTACTGCACCCTTACGGGATACATGTTGTTTCTTGTACTAAACTCCCTTGAACCGATCAAACTCGACACCCAAGTTCCTAATACATTCCAACTGGATTCCCTCACTACGATCATCCATCCTCGACACGTTAGCAGATCATAACACCAATCACCTCACTATTCCATGCTGACACCTCAGGGAGATAATAAGATCATCCTGGAGCTTTAATCACACTCACAAAAACATGCAAATCCATGATTACAACATACATGCAAAGCAAATCATCAATTTGCAAGGCAAGGAAATAAGTAGAACAATACTTTATTTAAAAATAGTATTGTTGAGTTTAAAAACAAGATAAAATAAAGTATAGGCAGTTGGGTCTAGTTCTCATGTCCCAACACAAGTGTCTACTCACTCATGGTGAGGGACAACAACAAAAATATGGAAAGAACAAAGGAGGGGGCCATGACGCCTGCTGCAGGAAGACTGATCTCTCCACTGTGGCCACTGCCACCATGCTAGGGTTTGCACTGTGCAGTGTGACTTTCAACCACTAGTTAGATACCCTTTAGAATGGATGATAAGGGATCCCTTTTATAGATGTATTCCTCACTTCCAAAAACCCTAATGTTGAATACTTGTGATGCAAGGCAGCTAACTGCAGGCCCTGTACTCAGTCCAATAGGCGACTCACATAGGTTACTCAATTTTGGACCTTGCCTCCAGTTCTCTAGCAGACCAGCCTAGATTGAATCAAATTAGTCTGAATGTTAGGAGTGTGCATCAGAACCGAAGGATCTGGAAGACTTCGGGTAGAGAGTGGCTCAAGTTGGGCAAATGGCAAAGTTGATCGCTTGACTAGGTGACTAGAAGGTGAACAATTGAAATCTTCTAGGGCCTTCCTTCCCTTGAGGTGTAGCATCCTAAGAGCTCAATATTCCATTTGGGCATTGACGTACATTTTTGAATGGTTCGGTAAAGAAAATATATAAAATGCATTAAAGTTCAAGAAAGGAGGAAATAATCGTATTGAAGTGAATATAAAGCTAAAACTAGGAAATCAAAACACAACAACACCTAAAAAGTGAGTAAAAAATTATGCAAAGATGGGTATAGATAGACTCATCAAACTATTCCATACTTAGTCCTTTGCTCATCCTGTATAAAGTCAAATAAAATAAAAAAGAGGTCAACAATGATACTAGGATCCAAGCCTTCCTCTTCCAAATGAGCAAACTTTGTGCCCCCTTCCTCCAAACATGATCAAGCAACCCTAGTCCTTTGAGGTCATGTAGCTACACTTGGATATCCCTCGATCGGGGTTTGTTCCTCCATTTTCTAGACTCCAAAACCTGTAACAAGCTAATTTCTTTTCAATAATACTCCTGATATGTTCACGCAAATAGAAGGGAGCACAAGTTAGGGCTGTTTGACTATATGAGGAGAGTTTTGATAAGTCCCCTTGTCATAAAAATTTGGATGAAAGGGGAGAAATATATGGAACAAACCCATTTCCCCAATCTCTACTCTATTCGACTTGAGACCTTATTTGGAATTCAATATTCTATTTGTATCTCCTCTATTCAACTTGACATTTTTATTTGACTGCGGTTACATTGACAACAAATTTTCTTTTGGGCTCATTGCCCTCTTCTACTTATGCCATGTCCATAGACAAAAATTGAAAAGGAGGTATATTTTATGGAAGGGATGCCACCCCAAACTTAGGGCTGGCATATAGTGGGAAATGTTTTTTTTGGATGGTGAGGAGATAAGAAGTGTTGAAAGATGAGTGAGATCAAGAGGTTGACTTGTGTTTCTTTGTTTTATTGTTGCATTGGAATCAGATCATCATATTATATTAGTTGATTCAGTTAATGTAGGGTAGAGAAGTGTTTATGGATTTTTTGCAAGTCATATTGGAGGCATGTGCATCTTGACATTTTTGTCTCATTCTACTAATCATCATTTCTAAGGGGAAAGAATGCTCAGTTGTTTTCATCACGGCTCAAATCTATTCAAGACATGTTTGTTCCTTAAATTTCCCTTTTGAATGGGTTAGCTTCAAGAAAAAGGGAATAGTTTATTCATATATTGTCAATTTTTGCATGCATCAAAATGTATGGCTAGATAAAGGCCAAAACTCACACAAAACAAAAAAATAATTAAAAAGAAAATGGAAAACAAGATAAATGCAAATAAAATATGGAAAAATGGGTTGAGGATGAGAAAAGTAAAGGTTATATTTGAGGTGGTGGAGACGACGTACCACCCACCCTCCATCCCCAACTTAAAAATTTTGTCCGTCCTCAGACAAATAGATGTTAGAGATGGAGGAGATTTGATATGGTGGGTAGTGGGGTTGGAGATGGAGGGAGTAGATGTACAAGAACAAAAATAGAGACCCTAATAATGGGTCCCTCTCCCATTGGTGAAGCCCTTGCCTAGGTGCCCTCATGGCCATTAATTATGATGATGTTCTTTCAGGGGAGGCGAGGGTGGCCGTGGTCACACACCCACTTCTCTGCAGCTTGTGTTTAGCCAGTGACTTATCTCCAAGGCAATGGATTGCTAGTCATAAAGCCAGTTGATCAACAGATCTAGATTGGCTGGCAGAAAGCCACATCAGTGTGTTGAGTGTGCGAAGTGGTCTTTCCAAGGGAAGTAAGTGTCTTGGGAGTGGTAGAGTTGGAGATCCCGATTAGATGGAATCTCGTTGGTCGTTGAAGGACCGTGATGTGAATATTGAAGTCCATAGTTTAGGTTGTTGTTCGAAGATCCCATCAGTGATGTCACGAGGGGGGTGGGCAAGAGTGGACAACTGAATGGTCGTCATGAAGAAGAAGTCAGTGCATCTAATCAATGTCCCTAGTCCCTTTTATAACTGTAAAGAAGAGATTTTAGGGATACCTAAAAACTCGGAGGTTACAAACCATGCATGTGTTATGCCTATTTCATAGAGATTGCATGCCAATCATATGAAGATATTATGGAAGCAAATATTGATGATAAGTTTGAGATAAAGGAGGCTATTATTTCTAAGAAATAACGTTTCTCATGAAATGTAAAGGCATGTTTATCAAAGAGAAGGAAATAAAATTTGTTGTGAAAATAAAAAGGGCAATCCTTGTCGGGCCACACAGCCCACTCCCTATATTCTTATTATTTCACAAGATTGTGAGATCTCTTTCTGTCAAATAGGCGACTGGCCTGGGGAGTTAATGGGAAAATGGGTATTTTAGTCATGAGATATTGTGCCACACCAGCTATCCATCAATTGGATTAGATTTTCAAGGACATATCCCTCCCCCTTCTCCTTCTCTCCACTCACCCCACTTTTTCAATAATTTTGCAAAAAGAAAAGAAGAATTAAAATGAAAAACAAGACAAAATAAAAAGAAATAAAAAAGGATTGTGTTGCCTCCCAACAAGCATCCCGGTTTAACGTCACAGACCCGACCGATGATAAGCACTACTCATGCAAAGTACCTGAGCGGGGTTTTCAAACCTTTTTCCTTTATACCAACATGCCATGGGTCATGGTTGGTTGGTGTACATACTTTAGTTGGGGGTTATTACTTATTACCTTGTTTAACTCCCTGGAGATATGTTTATTTTGATTCCAGATTACCTTCTATATTGAAAACTTCAATCGAATTGTGAACCTTCTTTAAATATTTAAGGACCCGATATTCAATTATATTCTTTCCCGATCACATATGAGTTTTTCGGCTTCAAAGTCTACTAAATCTCTCATAGTGTCTAGGAATGGTCTCACCAAAATGAGTGGGAAGCAATTTTCCTCTTTGATCTACATTACCATGAAATCACATGGTACATAGGTTTCATGTCCTAGCGTCACCAGGACATCTTTGACTATTCTCAAGGGTTTTATAATGGATTCATTGGCCATATGAATGGTCATAGGTTTGGGTAAGAGATTTGTGAATCCAAGATGTTGACATAAAGTGTATGGCATGATGGATATGCTCGTACCTAGATCAGCCAATCCCTTGAGGCAAATTTCGTCTCCTAACAAGTAGTATATCTCAAATGAGCCAGGATCTTTTTGTTTTTTGGGGATCTGATTCCGAACTATGTCAGAGGCCATAAGTGCCAGCTTCACGAACTCACATTCCTTGATCATATACTTCATGGATAGAAGGGTCTTGAGATATTTACACCAGGTAGGTATTTTGGATAGAAGGGTCTTGATGTCGGCATGGAGTTTCTTCATAGTGTCTTTGAATTCCACAAACCAGTCATCCGACTTGGTCTTCTTAAGATGACTTTCATATGGAACACGAGGCTTATATACATGTTCTTTGGGTGCCTTCAATGGTGTGATTGTTGAATTTTTGATGGTGTTTGGCTGGGCTGATGTCACATGGAGTCTACTTTCTGAACTATTACTAGATTGATTGTCGTATGGACATTAGGGTGACTCGGAGCCATGACTGGGGTGTCTTCATTACTTCTAGGAGGAGTACTTGCCATAGATGTGGAGTACACATTTCTTGACCTAGTCATTATGATGTTTAACTGCTATAGATGCTTGGTTTTATATTTAGTTTGACCAATGATCGTGCCCATTGGGGGTTGTTGACTAGTTGCTTAGAGGACAATCTGAGACTCCAACTCCTTTTGATTGGTTGTGGAATTGGCTAATTGAGTTTGATATGTTTCCATCATCTCCTGAAATGTCTTCATTGGGTCATTTGATGGCGCTACCTCTAATTGCAGAGGTGGGGCTTGATTCGAATACTAATATTGCTTCCATTGTTGGTAGTTCCTGGTAGGAAAATTATATCAGAAATTTTCCTTATTGCGTGAGCAGTATACTCGATAGTGTTCTAGCCTGAGTGGGTTGTGTTGAGTTCTACTGATTTGGAGTTTGGGCTCTAGCGGGATTCTCATATAGGAAACTAGGGTGGCTATGAGCTTAGTTTGGGTTATAATACTCTTGCCCGAGAATAGTCTGAATTGATTTCACGTCTTTGGCTTGGGTAACTATATACTTTGCTCATCTTGGTGCTCATGGAATGCAACATACATTTGTTTAAAATGGATCGTGTTGTGACCCACTGCATGGTATAACTTGTAGGAAGGTATGATGATTTGTACTTGAGGCGTCTGATTATTCCTCTCATATGTGTTGTAGGATTTTTCAAGGTTATCCTACTAGAGAGAGAGAGAGCTTTTAGTATTTTAGAAATAGATTTGAATTTTGAACAATCCTCCGTCATAACTACTTCAAGAATGCCCTTGTCTAAGGGTCTAGTCCAGTGAGTCTGATTCTTGACCGCAAGGTTGAATATCTTTGGTATATTGTCGAAGCTCTCTTGCATGAAGTTTCCATTAGAGGAAGAGTCAAGTTACTTATTTGTCTTGTCATCAACCACCCAATAAAAAAATTGATGATTTGATTTTTGGAGATGCCATGGTGTGGGCACTTGCATAGGAGATTGTTGAATCATTCCCAAGCTTCATATAGAGATTTTTCGGGTACTTGATTAAAACTCATTATTTATCCTCTGATCGATTATGTCATCAAGGGTGAGTAGAATTTCTAGAGAAACTTGTTTCTAGGGACTCCCATGTCATGATTGGGTCCCCTTTAAGGGCGCTATACCACACTCTAGCTTTTTTGGTCAAGGAATATTTTAAGAGCTACAGTCACATGGTGTCATCAGTGATGCTAGATGGTTTCATCATTGGGGAAAGGTCGATGAATTTGAGCAGATATTCCCGACAATCATATCTAGTCCTTCCTGTAAAGGTAAACTTTTGCAGTAGGTTGACCCACTGGGCCCGGATCTTGATTGAGTTTCCTAGAGGTTGGACTAGATGAGTCAAATCAATGGCTTTATGGATAGAGAAATGTCAAATTTCTTGGTGTGTTATGTGGCTTGGATGACTTCTAAGTTGGTCTTGAATTCAGCTTCTATTTATTCACTACTATAGATCTGGCCTTTGGCATTGGTTATTTAAGCTCTTTTTGTGATGGTTTCCTAGCGACGCCTATGTGGGCGCCACTAAAAGTCAAACCCTTTCAACATCAGTTTTCTAACCGACGTCAAAATGCTTTGTGCCACCGAAAACGCGCCAATAGGGCCCCATCAACGTCGGTTATAAGTAACCCCAACCGACGCTATAATCATCTGCACCACAAAAAGGGCGCCATCTAGGACTCTATCTGCGTCGTTTTTCTACTACTAAACGACGCCATAGCATCTGCCGCCACGAACGTGCTGTCTAGAACGGCTGTGCTGTCCAGCACGGTTGTGCTGGACATAATGGCATCAGTTTACTACTAATAACCGACGTTATATCACTTTCCACCACGGCCGTACTGTCCAGCATAGCCGTGCTTGTGGCAACACATCCCACTATCACACAGACAGTGAGGTGTTACGTGAAAACGTGCGGAAAACACCATAACCACAGATTATCAAAAACACGGGTTAATTAAAACCGATTGCGGAAAGCGGATAAACTGAGAAACAATTATATTCAAGTCCTCATCCTGCAAAGAAATAGGTTATATAAACATATACAAGATCTGATACGTGTCCACAGCTTAGAGGAACAACTGTCTAACCATCACATGAGCTCATCACCTGTTTATACATACATAAAGGCCCACATCCGGCCAACAGCAGGATATACAAAACACCAACGGTTATACATCATGAAACATCGTCAAACACCTCCAAGGACCTGAGAGTACAGGGATGACTCTAAGACTCTACTGCAAAACATCCAAAACAGCAGCATATCCATCGCTTGCCTTCTACTGCTCTTCTTCATGCTCGGCCGCAACTCCGCGACCACCACCACGTCTAGCTCGACCACCTAAAAAGGGTGTAAACCAGTGGGGTGAGACACACAGTCCCAGTGAGAAACATAACTCCCCTCCTTAACTACAGAACCTCAGAAAGATAAAGCAATAACAACAGATAACTAATAAGAGATATAACAAGAGCATTTATGTAAAGCAAAGCTATTCTTACCGACAAGCTTACCAGATGTACTCAAGCATATATCCAACTATTTCTTTATGGAACATGATTAACAAGATAAGATATAGTGCCACATAACACGAGGAACATATAAGTAACTGCAAGGTATAACAAGATTAACTATGCAAGCAAGGCCTCAACCAATGTTTCGTGTTTAACTTAAGCAGTAAATACTACTCGGCTGGATTATGTATTATTATGCCCTGAGGAAGTGGACTGTACCATTCAAATCCAACCGACAGTTGTGAAACCCGGAGCCGGTTCCATACAAGGTCACATGGAAGAACCGGACTCCATGACCTCCCACCTCGTGGTCAGTGCACGAGTACAACACCAGCATGACCGCAGTCTCATGCTGAAGTGGTTTTAGCCACAGGGTCAGGCTACCCTCTGCCTAGCCCGCCTCGGTACAGGTATCGGTGCTAGTGAAACTGAGCCATGGGCTTGTTCACCGTGCTCTGAGCCATGAACGCATTCATGCTCCTCATATCACATTTCCTGAGCCATGGGCCTGTTCACCATGCTCTTATCATACGTGGGCTACGGGCCTAAATCCGCACCCTGGAGTCTATAATCGAAGTTGCACTCTTACCTCCTCACTTTAGGCTAGAAACAACCTCACATACTCAACAATATGCGCTTCGGGTTAACCCGTAGGAGAACCCATTTCACCATCACCAACTCCTGACGATGAAGGATCTATGGCCAGGGCAACTACATGATATATTCCACTGTGATTAATTAGTATCTCTTATATGGATTGCAAGATTCAACCAAGTTGTATAACATGCTATTATAACAAAAGTAAACAATATAAAACTCAACATTGTGCTTTTACTACAATTCACATCAACTGATCCATCACAAGGATCCAATGGTACATGTTATCACTTGGCCTCTTGCCAATCGTCTAGATCCATCTCAAGGATCATCACATGCCATGGGATCTCAATCCCATATCATATATTGCCCCTGCCTCTCAAGGCTTTCATCATCATCATCATAGAATAGGAATCACATTATACCTATTATCTCAGTATCAAGAGTAACTATCAAAGTAGTGTTACTCATCACATATACCTCATAGTCCTTTTTAATTGGCTAAGCATCACCTGTATGGTTAGTGCACAATAATCATAGAAGGATCATGCTATCACTATAAGGTGACATCAAAGATTAGATATACTTTCTTAATCATGCCTCAACTTATTATCATAGGCATAGGGTACATTATTAAGCAAACCTCATTACATGCTTATCATTTTCCTTAGCATTATATAGATAATCATGATGATCAAGTTCATGTATATAGTCATGTTATATAAAAGAACTAGTGTTACCATAACCATTATCATTAAGCATAGCAAGGATCTCCATCATGGTAAATGTGATATAAGATCAGCACCTCAGTTTCTATGACTGATGGAACCCTCACTAGAGGTAACACTAACCCTCACTAAAAGGATGTATCGGGCAACCGACTCTCATCCATTGCTCAACACACAATGGCCAGCACCCGAGCAACGCACAATGTTGTGTCGTGCATAGCATGTGTCGAACGACACAGCGTCACAGCAGCCTCAAAGCGTGCGCGATAGGGTGTTGGGCACCCAGCCCTATCGGGCAACGCCCGTCACCACATGGGGCTATCGGCTGACACAAAGCCAAGGTGACGCCCGTCACAGGCTGCTCAGCAACGCCTGTCACCAGGCATCTACCGGGCAAGGTCATGCCACAAGAGATATCGTTCAAGGGAGGGTAACTCATCCATCCTATCATGCAACCAACTGAACCATGACCTAACGGCCGTCACAGGGTAAGGTGAAGGTGTGACGCCCGTCACAGATCAAGAGTATCGTCCAACACTCTCTCACTTATCGTGCAATGTGCTAGGTCAAGAGGGCTGTCGGGAAACACCTCCCCACACTCATAATGACCAAGGTACCACTCACAAGATTATCATCTACCTCGAGCACAAGGGTACCCAAAACCCTAGAGGGTCAAGAACACAAGCTCACCAAGAAACCCTAAACCACAAAGAGGATCGGCCAACAATGATACTTAAGCATGATACTAATTTAACAACATATAAGCAAGATCATAGAAGGAGATAAAGTAGTTAGGGTTAGGAATTATGCAACCCGCCTTAAGCAAGCTCCAAGCTCCTAGCTCCAAGCACCACCAAGCAAGGAAGAAGGAGAATCCAAGGATATCGGCCACCAAGCTTGCTCCTCCAAGGGGTATCGGCCGCCAACTTACAAAGGAGAAGGGTTTTTCGTGCACACCAAGGTGGAGGAGGAACAAATGAACCAAAGGAACTCCTAGCAAAGGAAAGGAACTGCCTATATAGAAGGAAAGGGAGGAGAAAACAAGGTAGATCCAAGCAATGTGTTGCCTACCTAGAGACACTTTTCCTTGGGCACAAGCCACCACTCTAGCAAGCCCTAGACACATGTCCAAGATCATTGCCACATGCAAGCATCATGCACCAAGTGTCCACTAGTGGTGACACAAACGAGGTCAAACTTGGTCAAAGGGTCATGGGCGACATACTTCAGTGACACATATGGGCGATACACCACTTAGGGCGACACAACCCCTGGGCAACACAGCCCTGGGTGACACACCCATGTCCTTGCCCGACACAAGGTCCAAAGGGGACAAAAGCAAGGCACCAGAAGGCCCAACAAGCTCAACCAAGCCCAAGGGAACCCAAGCAACGAGCCCAAGCCTTCCTCTCTACACTAGAGGAAGCAAGGAGAGGGAGGAACATCTCACAAGGTGGCAAACTTGCCCACAACCCTAGACTTGGGTTATTTTCAAGTAGCCCCTCCAACTCTCAATAAGGCACAACCAAACCCTAACCACCACCAAAGGTGATTAGCAAGCAACAAAGCACCAAGGTTAAGCAAAGAAAACAGGGTAAACCCTAAACGAAGGTTAGGGTCCTTACAAACTAACCCCCTACAAAGGGATTTCGTCCCCGAAATCCGAAGAGAAAAGCGAGGGATACTTCCTCCTCATCTCTTCCTCAAGCTCCCACATGGCTTCCTCAACGCCACGATGATGCCAAAGAACCTTCACAAGAAGCAGGTCTTTCCTCTTCAGCTTCTTAACTCTTCTGTCAAGGATCGCCATAGGACCTTCCTCGTAAGTCACATCTTCATCAAGCTCAACCTCAACTGGCTGTATCACTGTTCCTGAATCTGGATGGCTTTTCTTCAGCATACTGACATGGAACACTGGATGTAACCTGTGCAACTCTAACTCGTAGGCTACCTTACCAACATGTGCTATAACTGGGTAAGGCCCCATATACCTAGGTGCTAGCTTACCCTTATGTCCAAACCTTAGCACACCTTTCCAAGGCGAGACTTTAAGATACACTTTGTCTCCTACCTAGAATTCCAACGGTCGTCGGCGATTGTCTGCATAAGACTTCTGCCTGTCTTGTGCCACTTTCAAATGTTGTTGTATCACCTTGATCTTTTCTGTTGTCTACTGTACTAACTCAGGGCCTAACAACTGATACTCACCAGATTTATACCAGCACAAAGGAGATCTGCACTTCCTTCCATACAAGGCCTCATAAGGAGCCATATCAATGCTCCACTAATAATTGTTGTTGTAGGCAAACTCTATCAAACTGAGGTGTATATCCCAACTTCCTAGGAACTGCAAAACACAAGCATGGAGAAGATCCTCCAAGATCTGAATAGTCTTCTCAGCCTATCCATCTGTCTACAGGTGAAAGGCGGTACTGAACCTCAACTGTGTTCCCAACGCTTTGTGCAACTGCTCCCAGAAATGACTCATGAACTGAGGACCTCTGTCAGAAACTATCATCGCTGGAACACCATGCAAACGTACTATATCATCCACATATTCTCGAGCGAGCTTCTTAGCTGTATACGTAGTCTTTAATGGTAAGAAATGGGCAGACTTCGTCAATATGTCCACTATCACCCAAATGGAATCGTGATTCCTAGTTGTCCTTGGTAGACCAACTACAAAATCCATGGTTATATGATCTCATTTCCACTGCGGTATTGGCAGGGGTTGCAACGTACCTGCCGACTTCTGATGTTCAGCCTTAACTTGAAGACAAACCGCACATCTAGCCACAAACTCAGCTACATCTCTCTTCAAACCGGGCCACCAATACAAGTCTTTCAGACTATGATACATCTTGGTGACACCTGGATGCATAGCATACATTGATGTGTGTGCTTCCTCAAGCACTAACTTCCTCAGGTCATCAACATCGGGAACCACCATCCTATCACGATAGAAGACTAGTCCATCCTCGGACTCATGGAACCCATCACGCTTTTCGCTGCCGAACTCTAATCTGATCAACTGCACCGCATCATCTGTCTGCTGTGCACCTTTGATCCGTTGCCTCAACGTAGGCTTGACTTGCATCTGTGCTAAAAGTCCAGCTAACACAGAGACTTCCATCTGCACATTCATCTGCCGCAAGGAAACAAACATATCTCATTTATGGCATACCATAGAACTCAATTGTGCCTTATTTGAAGAAAGAGAAGAAGACTTTCTGCTAAGCGCATCAGCTACCACATTCGCCTTACCAGGATGATACTCGATAGTGCAGTCGTAATCATTGATTGACTCCATCCATCGGCGTTGTCGCATGTTCAACTCATGTTGCGAAAAGATGTACTTTAGATTCTTATGATCCGTACAGATCTGACACACTTCCCCGTAAAGATAGTGTCTCCAAATCTTTAACGCATGAACCACAGCTGCCAACTCTAAGTCATGAGTCGGATAGTTCTCCTCATGTTTCTTAAGCTGTCGCGAAGCAAAAGAAACCACATGATCTTCCTGCATCAGTACACAACCTAAACCTTTCTTGGAAGCATCACAAAAAACAACATAGCCCTTCCCAGACTCTGGCAGGATTAACACTGGAGCACTAGTCAGCTTCTCCTTCAGACTCTGGAAAGCTTGTTGACATCGATCATCCCATACGAAAGGTACATCTTTTCTGGTCAACTTCGTCATCGGCAACGCAATTGCATTGAAGTCCTTGATAAACCTCTGGTTGTATCCTACTAAACCCAGGAAACTACGAACATTTGTCGGCGTCTTTGGTTGCTCCCAATCCATAACGGATTACACCTTCTTCGGGTCCACTTTGACTCCTTCTATAGATATCACATGACCCAAGAAAGTCACCTCTTCCAACCAGAACTCACACTTACTGAACTTGGCATACAACTGATGTTGGCGAAGAAGAGTCGACGCTAGACAAAGATGTCATTCATGCTCTTGCTTGCCCCGGATATAGATCAATATGTCATCTATAAAGACTACAACAAACTGATCTAGAAACAGACGGAACACTCTGTTCATCAGATCCATGAAAGCAGCAGGTGCATTGGTTAGCCCAAACGGCATAACCACAAACTCGAAGTGACCATACCCCGTCCTGAAAGCTGACTTTGGTATGTCATCCGCCTTAATCCTCAACTGATGATAATTGGACCGTAGATCGATCTTTGAAAACACTGTAGCACCACACAACTGATCGAACAAATCATCTATCCTCGACAACGGGTACTTGTTCTTGATCGTGACCTTGTTCAACTGCCTGTAATATATACACAACCGCATCGACCCATCTTTCTTCTTGACGAACAACACTGGAGCACCCCAAGGAGACGTACTTGGCCGGATGAAACCTTTCTCCAACAACTCTTATAACTGCTTCTTAAGTTATGGCATCTCTACTGGAGCCATCCTATACTGCGTCTGTGCAACTGGCTGTGTTCCTGGTACCAGATTGATCTCAAAATCAATCTCTCGGGGCGGAGGAACACCAGGAAACTCCTCAAGAAACACGTCAGAAAACTCTCAGACAACTGACACCTCTTCAAGACTAGGACCTTTCGCCTTGGTATCCACAACAGTATCCACAACGTGAGCTAAGAACGCCTCACATCTCTGTCGTAGCAACTTCTCTGCCACCATAGCTGATACCAGACATGTCGAAAGAATCTTCCTATCTCCCTGGAAGATCCACTTCTCTCCAGCCTCATCAAACACTGCCTGCTTGGAACCACAGTCCAAAACAACCTTATACCTATCTAAGGTATCCATCCCAAGTATAACATCAAACCCGTGCATATCAAGTGGTATAAGATCTACTTGAATGATGTGTCTCGAAAAAGATAAGACATAAGATGGACACTCTTCTCGAAGCATCGAGGAACCATCACGAGGGGTTTCTAACAACAAGCTATCTTTCTTACAGCTAAAAGGTAAACGACAGTTCTCAAGCATACTATAGGCGATAAAAGAGTGTGTAGCACCTGGGTCAACCAGAACAGATATAAAGCAAGAAGAAGACATATCAGAATGAAATAACTCCATCTGACCTGTCACTACTCGCGGGTTGACTATCACCTCCGGCTGACTCATAACATAGAATCGAGCCATTGCTTGCTGTCCATGTCCTCTGCTCCCTTGAGCAGACGATCCTGCTTGAGATGCTTGACCGCGCCCTCGCCCTCTGCTACCACTGGGTTGTTGTCTATCTGACCCTTGATGATTCTGCCTCAGCTGCTGTGTCACTTCAACATCTCTATTCGGGAAATTCAACCTGAAATGCCCGATCTGTCCACACAGATGGCATACCCTATCATTGAACCGTGGTCTAAATGGCCCTGTCACTGCCACTGAAGCTATACTATGTGCCTTATACGGTGAAGAAACATAACCTCTTCCTTACTCAGAGACCACTGAGATGGTACACCAGAATTTCTCATCGCTGACGGTGCCACAAACCTTGGCTTCTTGAAGCCACCAAACCTCTGTCCCTGGAACTGAACAGGTCTCTTTTTAGCCATAGACACTCTCTTCTCCCTTAATGACCTTTCAATCCTCCGGATAGATTCCACAAACGTAGCAAACCGCTCTCAGTTCTCCAATACAGAAGCAGGTGTTGTCAGCTCAGCACTCATACCTTTTTCAAAGCATCTGATCTGCTCCTCATCTGTCGCTGCCATGTGAGGACAAAACCTCAACAGATCCATGAACTTGGCCTCATACTCAGTGATTTTCATCATTCCTTGTCGTAGGCTCTCAAACTGACTGATCTTCTCATCCAGATACGTCTTCAGAAAGTATCTGCTGACGAACTCGCGCTGGAAAACTTCCCAACCGATCACCTCACCAGGCCGCTTCTCTTCCGCGATGGTCCACCAGTGACCAGCACTACCTTACAGAAAGTAGACATCATGCTTTACTTTGTATGCTTCGGGGATGTCCAGGATCCGAAAAGCCTTCTCAAGACTTGTCAACCACAGATCTACATCCGATGGATCATCCGTTCCAGCATAATCCGAAGCTCCGACTCGGCAAAGCTGCTCAAAGATCTTCCCAATACCCGATGCTTCACCATGGGGAGCCTGTGCTCTCGGAGGAGGCACTGGCAATCGCTCAACCATGATATTCATCGTAGCCATCATCTACCCCATAAGCTGTTGGTAGGAAGGATGTTCAAAAATGGCTGGGTCAGGTTGGGACACCTTAGGCACCCGATCTTCATGTGCCTGTCCTAAAGCTCCATCAACTGATGCAGCATCGATGTGCTCAGGAGCATGTTCTTCATGGTTTCCAGACATGCTGGCTTTTCTTCTGCTGAGAGCAGAAGATGATTATGAGAAAATCTGGAAAACTCACAAGAACAAACACAACCTAGTCCTAAATCCCCGTAGACTCAGTGAACCTAGGGCTCTGATACCAAAACTTGTGGCAACACATCCCACTATCACACAGATAGTGAGGTCTTACGTGAAAATGTGCGGAAAACACCATAACCACAGATTATCAAAAACACAGGTTAATTAAAACTGATTGCGGAAAATGGATAAACTGAGAAACAATTATATTCAAGTCCTCATCCTACAAAGAAATAGGTTATATAAACATATACAAGATCTGATACGTGTCCACAGCTTAGAGGAACAGCTGTCTAACCATCACATGAGCTCATCACCTATTTATACATACATAAAGGCCCACATCAATCAAACAACAGGATATACAAAACATCAACGGTTATACATTGTGAAACATCGTCAAACACCTCCAAGGACATGAGAGTACATGGATGACTCTAAGACTCTACTGCAAAACATCCAAAACAATGAAATATCCATCGCTTTCCTTCTACTGATCTTCTTGCTGCTCGGCCGCAACTCCGCAACCACCACCACGTCTAGCTCGACCACCTAAAATGGGTGTAAACCAACGGGGTGAGAAATACAGTCCTAGTGAGAAATATAACTCCCTGCCTTAATTACAGAACCTCGGAAAGATAAAGCAATAACAACAGATAACTGATAAGAAATATAATAAGAGCAGTTATGTAAAGCAAAGCTATTCTTACCGACAAGCTTACCAGATGTACTCAAGCATATATCCAACTATTTTGTTTATGGAACATGATTAACAAGATAAGATATAGTGCCAAATAACATGAGGAACATATAAGTAACTTCAAGGTATAACAAGATTAACTATGCAAGCAAGGCCTCAACCAATGTTTCATGTTTAACTTAAGCAGTAAATACTACTCGGCTGGATTACGTATTATTATGCCCTGAGGAAGTGAACCGTACCGTTCAAATCCAACCGACAGCTGCAAAACCCAGAGCCGGTGCCATACAAGGTCACATTGAAGAGCCGAACTCCACGACCTCCCACCTCGTCGTCAGTACACGAGTACAACACAAGCAGGACCGCAGTCTCATGCTGAAGTGGTCTTAGCCACAGGGTCAGGCTACCCTCTGCCTAGCCCGCCTCGGTACAGGTATCGGCGCTAGTGAAATTGAGCCACGGGCCTATTCACCGTGCTCTGAGCCATGAACGCATTCATGCTCCTCATATCACATATCCTGAGCCATGGGCCTGTTCACCATGCTCTTATCATACTTGGGCTAGGGGCCTGAATCCGCACCCTGGAGTCTACAACTGAAGTTGCACTCTTACCTCCTCACTTTAGGCTAGGAGCAACCTCGCATACTCAACAATATGCGCTCCGGGTTAACCCGTAGGAGAACCCATTTCACCATCACCAACTCTTGATGATGATGGATCTATGGCCAGGGCAACTACATGATATATTCCACGGTGATTAATTAGTATCTTTTATATGGATTGCAAGATTCAACCAAGTTGTATAACATACAATTATAACAAATGTAAACAATATAAAACTCAACATTGTTCTTTTACTACAATTCACATCAACTGATCCATCACAAGGATCCAATGGTACATGTTATCACTTGGCCTCTTGCCAATCGTCCAGATTCATCTCAAGGATCATCACATGCCATGGGATCTCAACCCCGTATCATATATTGCCCCTACCTCTCAAGGCTTTCATCATCATCATCATAGAATAGGAATCACATTATACCTGTTATCTCAGTATCAAGAGTAACTATCAAAGTAGTGTTACTCATCACATATACCTCATAGCCCTTTTTAATTGGCTAAGCATCACCTGCATGGTTAGTGAACAATAATCATAGAAGGATCATGCTATCACTATAAGGTGACATCAAAGATTAGATATACTTTCTTAATCATGCCTCAACTTATGATCATAGGCATAGGGTACATTATTAAGCAAACCTCATTACATGCTTATCATTTTACTTAGCATTATACAGATAATCATGATGATCAAGTTCATGTATATAGTCATGTTAGATGAAAGAACTAGTGTTACCATAACAATTATCATTAAGCATAGAAAGGATCTCCATCATGGTAAACGTGATATAAGATCAGCACCTCGGTTTCTATGACTGACGGAACCCTCACTAGAGGTAACACAAACCCTCAGTAAAACGTTGTATCGGGAAGCCTACCCTCATCCATTGCTCAACACACAACGACCAGCACCCAAGCAACACACAACGCTGCATCGTGCATAGCATGTGTCGGACGAAACAACGTCATAACAGCCTCAAAGCGTACGTGACAGGGTGTCGGGCACCCAGCCCTATCGGGCAACGCCCGTCACCACATGGGGCTATCGGCCGACACAAAGCCAAGGTGACGCCCGTCACAGGCTGCTCAGCAACACCCGTCACCAGGCATCTACCGGGAAAGGTCATGCCACAGGAGATATCGTTCAAGGGAGGGTAACTCATCCATCCTATCGTGCAACCAACTGAACCATGGCCTAACGGCCATCATAGGGTAAGGTGAAGGTGTGACGCCCGCCACAGATCAAGAGTATCATCCAACACTCTCTCACTTATCGTGCAAGGTGCTAGGTCAAAAGGGTTGTCGGGCAGGACCTCCCCACACTCATAATGACCAAGGTACCACTCACAAGGTTATCATCTACCTCGAGCACAAGGGTACCCAAAACCCTAGAGGGTCAAGAACACTAGCTCACCAAGAAACCCTAAACCACAAAGACGATCAGCCAACATGGATACTTAAGAAAGATACTAATTTAACAACATATAAGCAAGATCATAGAAGGAGATAGAGTAGTTAGGGTTAGGAATTATGCAACCCGCCTTAAGCAAGCTCCAAGCTCTTATATCCAAGCACCACCAAACACGGAAGAAGGAGACTCCAAGGATATCTGCCACCAAGCTTGCTCCTCGAAGGGGTATCGGTCGCCAACTTACAAAGGAGAAGGGTGTGTCGTGCACACCAAGGTGGAGGAGGAACAAAGGAACCAAAGAAACTCCTAGCAAAGGAAAGGAACCGCCTATATAGAAGGAAAGGGAGGAGAAAACAAGGTAGATCCAAGCAAGGTGTCGCCTACCTAGGGACACTTGTCCTAGCGCACGACCCACCACTCTAGCAAGCCCTAGACACATGTCCAAGGTCATTGCCACATGCAAGCATCATGCACAAAGTGTCCACTAGTGGTGACACAAATGAGGTCAAACTTGGTCAAAGGGTCATGAGCGACATACTTGGGCGACACATATGGGCGATACACCACTTAGAGCGACACAAACCCTGGGCGACACACCCATGTCCTTTCCCGACATAAGGTCCAAAGGGGACAAAAGCAAGGCACCACAAGGCCCAACAAGCTCAACCAAGCCCAATGAAACCCAAGCAACGAGCCCAAGCCTTTCTCTCTACACTAGAGGAAGTAAGGAGAGGGAGGAACATCTCACAAGGTGGCAAACTTGCCCACAACCCTAGACTTGGGTTATTTGCAAGTAGCCACTCCAACTCTCAACAAGGCACAACCAAATCCTAACCACCACCAAAGGTGATTAGCAAGCAACAAAGCACAAAGGTTAAACAAAGCAAACAGGGTAAACCCTAAATGAAGTTCAGGGTCCTTACAGTGCTCGCCAGGCTATCTGGCAACATTAGGCGGTGGTTTTACGCTAGTAACCGACGCTGTAAACCTTTGTTGTTGGTTTTAGACAAATAACTGACACCTATGGTTTGATTTTTTTTCTAATCAGTTTGCATGTCTGTTGTGGCTGGTCGCAGGATGAGAACCTACTGTTCAGTGGAACTGAACTGTAGGTTTATGACATCCATTGATATCAGCCAACAAACAGGCCACAAACCTGCAAAATCAACAAATATTCTTTTCACACATAGGTAGATACATGCAGACATCAATTCAATTTTCACATTTACGCATGTAGACACATTCAAATACATTTAAAAACATTCAGACATGTAGAAACACATGTATAAACATTCATTTACAAAATATCATTCATCATTGCTATCAACATCCCAATTATATCTTATAGTCCCCACTACTTGTATGGCTCTTGCCCATTCTTCTCTTACGTCATTTAATACCTTCTACGTATATGGAGCATGTACATCTTTTAAGGCTTTACCTATAGTGGGGTAAGTTTTAAACACCTGCAAAGAGAATGATGTATATATATAAGTAATAATATATAAATAAGATTGATATATTTCATACTATCTAATGAGACTATATATAATACCTTAGGTATGCCATTGATTTCATCTGCATGTTTGATAATCATGTCCATAAACCACATCAAATAGTATGCACATGCCCAGCCATTGTCTTGTGTAGCACGCTATAAAATGGATACAAAATATTAAAAAATACAAATAAGCACAGTTCACATAAATAACATATACATTGGAGTCGGGAACTTACTTTCATGTTCTCCCAAATTATTGGCTGGTTCTTTTTACTGGGGACCTTTCCTCCAGCCTTTTTGAAAGCATCAAAACCCCTACATGTTAATGTAACACAGTAAATTACATAATTAAATAGTAATGTAATAACAGATGTTAACGTATATAAAAATGAAATATTTCTCACTAGAATAATGCCATTCTCATTACGTGTCCAATTTTTGGATTCAATGTACTCCCCGCAGGATCTAGATAATAGACAGTGAACGTCCTGGGGAGAATAACTAGTAACTCCCAATGCTTAGCTCTAGAGGTAAAAAAGTTAAAAATTAATAACTCAAAATCCACACTAAAACTTTAATTTTTTTAAGTCCAAATTATAAGCAAAGTAAACTTACTTCACATTTAATGGAGCTATTATTATCGTCTTCTTTTTGTGACCGAAAAATTGTAAAAGAATCACAATAGTATTTTTGAACTCTATCAGGGTCTTTAGCTACCAGACTAATCAATGATGGAATCAAAAATCCCACATGTTCAAATCCAAATTGTTTACATTGAATTTCGACTAAGTAGCTGCAAAACAAAGATTACGTATGCATTAATATTTAAGAAACCAGATCACCGGATCATACACAAGGTATATGGATGTATAAACAAGATCTCACCTTATCCATGCCTCTATCATTGATGTATTTAGCCAATCATAGATAAACAACTCAATAATATCTTGTATAAATAGAGAGCTTTCGTATGATTGACCTACATAATCCGCTTCTAAAGAAACAACTATAGGGCATTGTATATTATGTGCGCATAGCCATACTGTTATTCCCATACAAGCAGGACCTAATGGGAATTTTAGGTCAGTTGGAACCCAACTTGGTAATGCAGGAAGTGGAGGTGGAGGCCTAGATGCTCCATGTGTCTTCTTTTTAACATGTATATATAATTTCAGATCAATTGACCTCATATATGCACATTAACAATTTAACGTAATGTAAATTTATCTTACAATTTTAGTAGTGTAGATGACATCTGCTTTGGGCCACAATATCACCCCACCTTCTGCCTCAGCAAGTGTATCAATATCTGAGTGGGCATATGGCAATGCAACTTCCCTCCAATAGGGGAATACATGTATCAGGGTCACACGAACATAACCCTGTGGCATTGGAGCCCTGTGAATCATTGCCCCAGGAAGGGATGGGTAAGCCTGCACCTCTGCAACAATATAATCTTCAATTTTTAAGCGGCATGGCTTCAACACCTACAAATTTATGTAAAGAATGTTATACATATATACATATCATCTTGAAAACATATCATCTTGAAAAGACTAGCTACTATGTCATAAAGAATACTTACAGCTGACGTGCTAGGTGGTGGGTGTAAGGACCCTGACCTTCGTTTAGGGTTTACCCTGTTTGCCTTGCTTAACCTTGGTTCTTTGTTGCTTGCTAATCACCTTTGGTGGTGGTTAGGGTTTGGTTGTGCCTTGTTGAGAGTTGGAGGAGCTACTTGCAAATAACCCAAGTCTAGGGTTGTGGGCAAGTTTGCCACCTTGTGAGATGTTCATCTCTCTCCTTGCTTCCTCTAGTGTAGAGAGGAAGGCTTGGGCTCGTTGCTTGGGTTCCCTTGGGCTTGGTTGAGCTTGTTGGGCCTTGTGGTGCCTTGCTTTTGTCCCCTTTGGACCTTGTGTCAGGAAAGGACATGGGTGTGTCGCCTAGGGTTGTGTCACCAGGGGTTGTATCGCCCTAAGTGGTGTATCACCCATATGTGTCGCCCAAGTATGTCGCCCATGACCCTTTGACCAAGTTTGACCTCCTTTGTGTCACCACTAGTGGACACTTGGTGCATGATGCTTTCATGTGGCAATGACCTTGGACATGTGTTTAGGGCTTGCTAGAGTGGTGGCTCGTGCACTAGGACAAGTGTCCCTAGGTGAACGACACCTTGCTTAGTTTTACCTTGTTTTCTCCTCCCTTTCCTTCTATATAGGTGGTTCCTTTCCTTTGCTATGAGTTCCTTTGGTCCCTTAGTTTCTTCTCCACCTTGGTGTGCATGACACCCTTCTCCTTTGCAAGTTGGTGGTTGATACCCCCTTGGAAGAGCAAGCTTGGTGGCCGATATCCTTAGAGTCTCCTTCTTCCTTGCTTGGTGGTGCTTGGAGCTAGGAGCTTGGAGCTTGCTTAAGGAAGGTTGCATAATTCCTAACCCTAACTACTCTATCTCCTTCTATGATCTTGCTTATATGCTGTTAAATTAGTATCTTGCTTAAGTATCCATGTTGGTCAATCCTCTTTGTGGTTTAGGGTTTCTTGGTGTGCTTGTGTTCTTGACCCCCTAGGGGTTCCCTTGTGCTCGAGGTAGATGATAACCTTGTGAGTGGTACCTTGGTCATTATGAGTTTGGGGAGGTGCTTCCCAACAACCCTCTTGACCTAGCACCTTGCACGATAAGTGAGAGAGTGTTGGACGATACTCTTGATCTGTGATGGGCGTCACACCTTCACCTTACCCTGTGACGGCTGTTAGGTCATGGTTCAGTTGGTTGCATAATAGGATGGATGAGTTACCCTCCCTTGAACGATATCTCCTGTGGCATGACCTTTCCCGGTAGATGCCTGGTGACGGGCGTTACTATGAAGCTTGTGACGGGCGTCACCTTGGCTTTGTGTCGGCCGATAGCCCCATGTGGTGACGGGCGTTGCCCGATAGGGCTGGGTGCCCGACACCCTGTCGCGCACGTTGTGAGGTTGTTGTGACGATGTGTCGTCCGACACATATAGTGCACGACGCAGCGTTGTGTGTTGCTTGGGTGCTGACCGTTGTGTGTTGAGCAATGGATGAGGGTAGGTTTCCCAATACATCCTTTTAGTGAGGGTTTGTGTTACCTCTAGTGAGGGTTCCGTCAGTCATAGAAACCGAGGTGTTGATCTTATATCACGTTTACCATGATGGAGATCCTTGCTATGCTTAATGATAATGGTTATATTAACACTAGTTCTTTTATCTAACATGACTATATACATGAACTTGATCATCATGATTATCTGTATAATGCTAAGGAAAATGATAAGCATGTAATGAGGTTTGCTTAATGATGTACCCTATGACTATGATCATAAGTTGAGGCATGATTAAGAAAGTATATCTAATCTTTGATGTCACCTTATAGAGATAGCATGATCCTTCTATGATTATTGTGCACTAACCATGCAGGTGATGCTTAGCCAATTAAAAAGGGCTATGAGGTATATGTGATGAGTAACACTACTTTGATAGTTACTCTTGCTACTGAGATAACATGTATAATGTGATTCCTATTCTATGATGATGATGATGAAATCCTTGAGAGGCAGGGGCAATATATGATACGGGATTGAGATCCCATGGCATGTGATGATCCTTGAGATGGATCTGGACGATTGGCAAGAGGCCAAGTGATAACATGTACCGTTGGATCCTTGTGATGGATCAGTTGATGTGAATTGTAGTAAAAGCACAATGTTGAGTTTGATATTGTTTACTTTTGTTATAATTGCATGTTATACAACTTGGTTGAATCTTGCAATCCATATAAAAGATACTAATTAATCATAGTGGAATATATCATGTAGTTGCCCTGGCCATAGATCCATCATCGTCAGGAGTTGGTGATGATGAAACGGGTTCTCCTACGGGTTAACCCGGAGTGCATATTGTTGAGTATGCGAGGTGTCTCCTAGCCTAAAGTGAGGAGGTAAGAGTGCAACTTCAGTTGTAGACTCCAAGGTGCGGATTCAGGCCCGTAGCCCAAGTATGTGAAGAGCATGGTGAACAGGCCCATGGCTCAGGATATGTGATATGAGGAGCATGAATGCGTTCATGGCTCATAGCACGGTGAACATGCCCGTGGCTCAGTTTCACAAGTGCCGATACCTGTATCGAGGCGGGCTAGGCAAAGGGTAGCCTGACCCTGTGGCTAAGACCACTTCAGCATGAGACTGCGATCCTGCTTGTGTTGTACTCGTGCACTAACCACGAGGTGGGAGGTCGTCGAGTCTGGCTCTTCCATGTGACCTTGTATGGCACCGGCTTCGGGTTTCACAGCCGTCGGTTGGATTTGAACGATACGGTTCACTTCCTCAGGGCACAATAATACGTAATCCAGTCGAGTAGTATTTACTGCTTAAGTTAAACATGAATCATTGGTTGAGGCCTTTCTTGCATAGTTAATCTTGTTATACCTTGCAGTTACTTATATGTTCCTCATGTTATGTGGCACTATATCTTATCTTGTTAATCATGTTCCATAAAGAAATAGTTGGATATATGCTTGAGTACATCTGGTAAGCTTGTCGGTAAGAATAGATTTGCTTTACATAACTGCTCTTATTATATATCTTATCAGTTATCTGCTGTTATTCCCTTATCTTTTTGAGGTTCTGTAGTTAAGGCGGGGAGTTATGTTTCATACTGGGACTGTGTGTCTCACCCCGCCGGTTTACACCCTTTTTAGGTGGTCGAGCTAGACGTGGTGGTGGTCGCGGAGTTGCAGCCGAGCAGCAAGAAGAGTAGTAGAAGGCAAGCGATGGATATGTTGCTATTTTGGATGTTTTGCAGTAGAGTCTTAGAGTCATCCCTGTACTCTCAGGTCCTTGGAGGTGTTTGACGATGTTTCATGATGTATAACCATTGATGTTCTGTATATCTTGTTGTTGGCCGGATGTGGGCCTTTATGTATGTATAAACAGGTGATGAACTCATGTGATGGTTAGACAGTTGTTCCTCTAAGCTGTAGACATATATCAGATCTTGTATATGTTTATATAACCTATTTCTTTGCAGGATGAGGACTTGAATATAATTGTTTCTCAGTTTATCCATTTTTCGCAATCGGATTTAATTAACCCGTGTTTTTGATAATCTGTGGTTATGGTGTTTTCCGCACGTTTTCACGTAACACCTCGCTGTCCTTGTGATAGTGGGATGTTGTAACATACCAGAACACGAACCCTACCCTAGAAGTTTAACCTTTTGGACTTATCCAAACAAGTTTGAGGTTAGAGTGATCCTAATAATCTTATGCATGAAAAATGTAAAATAATATGTCACATAATTCATTTGGTGATAATAAGATGATAAATAACTTAATTGGATGCATAATATGGTTAATGGGCCTCTAATGGGCCATATGATGTAATCCATGTAATAAAGCCTCAAAATAAAGAATATACTTCAAATTCGTAATCTACATATCAAAATAAGCCTACATGTCAATTTTCATTTAATTTGGACAACCTTGAAATAATGTAGTAAGTTAAGAGAGAGAGAAATTGCCTAAAAGGTGTAATTAATAAATAAATATAATAATTGACTCCAAAAGAGGAAAATAATCTTAGATTCGTGATCTACATAATAAATATAGCCTTTGGGTGAATTTTCATCCAATTTGGAGAAAGTTTTCTTAAAAGGTTAAATCAGGAGAGAAAGTGTGTAGAATCTCCAAAATATTAATTAAATATGAAAACAACTCCAATATGTAAAATTGATTGAAAATTCGTATTCAACACATTAAATATGACTTGTGTGTCAAGTTTCATAAAATTTGGATAATCCTAATACCATTGATGAAGGAGGAAAGAGAAAATAGTAATTGATTTATTTAACCCATTAAAAGTTTCCAAAAGGCAAAACTAAGTGCATAATCAGAATCTACATGTCTTTATTGGCCTCCGTGCAAATTTTGGTTTAATTTGGATAATGTTTGAGCCCTCAATTTAAGAAAGAGAAAAAGGTAAATTAAATATAATGACACCTTAATCCTAATCACATTTGGGCTATGATTTCTGTATTATCGGTTGTCATGCTGGATTTATTTCCTTTTTCCCATTTCGGCTTGGATCTGGACCGTCCGATCTTGATCTTGTGGTGCGGAACCCATCTCCTACCTTGAGTAGGATGGGCACGTGGCAACTGTACCAACAGGGCTGGTTTTTCGTGAGTTTCTTTCCCAATTCTTTACCTTTCTGCGAGATTTCTTCGGCATTATTTTCCCCTTCTGATTCCGTATAAGCCGATCCCCTTTTTACCCGGTTTTGTTGAGTTTTCTGGAAATGCCTAAACTTGGGTTCCAAGGTAGCTCGGTCACCTTGGGAAAACCTGAGATGCTTTTCCATACATATAAATAAGACTACCGTGTGCATCATTTTTCTTTTCTTAGTCATCCTATCCACTCAATTCCGATCCCCATCGTGTGTATCACCATCAATGGGTGATTTTTGGGCTGGAGTTTGCGGCGATTATTGCTCCCTCTCTGCGCCATCTCGGTGCCAATTGACTACATCTACAGGTTCGTTTGGAGCATCTCTTTCTTAGATTGTTCTTGCTTTCTCGAGTGGGCAACTACTTTGGATTCGCCCAATTCTTCCCCGAGTTGCGGCCCTGCTGCTTCGCAGCCATGGCGCGTACAGAGTAGGAAGACGGGCTAGGGGTTTTCTCGGTTCTACCCTCTTGTTTTCCCTTTCTTTCATGTTTATTCGTCAAGGGCATTTTCGACATTTCGACTTTTGTTTTCTTTGGTCCACTGCGGATCTCGCGAGCTTGACCAAACTCTGACCGGATGACACGGCCGTGGCTGATTGGGCCATGTCATGCGGTGTTGGCCCATCCGTTCTCTCTCTCTCGCTTTAATCGCTGACATGGATTTTCTTTGGTTTCTGATTGGCTGATGCTTAAAAATCAATAACTAATTATTTACTGATCAGAAAAATATAAATAAATAGTCGTTGGATTCAGAAAAATGCAAGCTTTCTTATGGTGTTGGTTTTATCGCCTGAATCTTATGTTTTAAATATGTGTTTTAATGGATCTAATTAATAATGAATTAACTTCTAAAAATCATCACTAAATATTTATAACTCAGAAAAATATAATAAAATATGTTTTGAACTCAGGAAAATATAATCTAAAATATGGAATCATTTTGGAAACCTAATTCATATATTAATAAAAATGTGTTTTTAGGGTTTATGAAATCATTATAAATCTAACCCTAATTTCACATATATGCTAAATAGGTGTTTTGGAAGCCTAGGCTTGGACCTAGATGTGAACCTGGATCGTTTGACTCTGAAGTTGAGGTATGATTGCATCTCCTATTATTTCTATATTGAGCAATTCTTGTCTCTTATGTATGTTGTATCTCCTATTCATCCATATTCAGCAACCTATCTTATCTTTCTTTTGACTTTTTCCTACACAAAATGTCTTATCTCTTGATATCATGGTTTGTGTGAACTATCTTGCTTGTTATGGACTTAGATATTCTCTTGCTATCTATCTTGTGCCGTGGTGCATGTTGTTATCTTTTATTGTTATGTGCCACTTTGAAGTGGATGTTATATGTTTGTGTTGTCCATTGTGTGATGGCAACCTTTGTATCATCTTCTTACTAAACTATTTACTTGCCTCTATATTTACATGCAATGTGAATCAGTAGCACTAGAATAATGTAAATTACTTTGGTTTTGGGTGTGTGCCCTTTTTGTTTATGGGATGGTGGTGGTGGTGCCCCATACCTGAGTTTCAAGGATGTGAAGCCTTGGCTCAACTTTTATATATATTGGAAGTTTGACGGTGAGTCATTCTCTATCAGGTTTTCAAGGATGTGAAGCCTTGGCCACCTTTGTATTTTATATTTTTCTAGGACTATGTTTATCTCACATGCATGCAGGTTTGATGACTGGTTGTGGGGTGTGTGCCCTACTACCTATCTATGTGCTTTTTTTGCACAAATCTTATTATTTATGGCAAGTATCCTCTTTTATCTCTTCTGTTATGATCTTATTCTTTTATGCCCATGTGGGTAGTCCTTATCTCTTGCATGGGAAGCCTTTACACTTGATGTCCTTTATTTCCTTATATTGCTCAATTTGCTCTTCAGTATGCACATACCAGCCTTTGCTGATGTCTCTTTTTGTTTCTCTTTTGCTGGGGTATGCTTCCAACCCTAGGTGGAGGACTTGGATGACAAGACGTGATGACCTAGACTTAGTTTGTGAATATGAAGGTTGGAGACAATCTTGAGGTGGTTTAGATTTCCTCTACATGGATCCTTGTGATGTAAGTTTAAGTTTGTAACCCTTTGTTCTATAATTGAATATAGTCAAATATTTTCTTCCGCTACTATACATTGGTCTTTTGATTACCATTATATAAGGATTTGAAAAATTTACACCCACTCCGACATACCTTCTAAGTGTGTTTGGTCTGGAGGTTTTATTGTTCAAATTTTTAGTAGAGAAGTGGTATCACTTCTTTACAGCATGGTATCAGAGCCCATGGTAGTCGGAATCTGACTATTTCAATTTTGTCTCCCTTTAAAACCCTTGACTTAGTTAGTTACCTTTAAGTGAGATGTTGACCCTAGATTTGAGCAAATGATGATCTTTTGTGCAATAAGGATTGGTTTGAGGATGAGAATATGTTAGGAGATCTAAATATGGAAATATTGTGACTCGGTTCTCGTATTGATTTTTGCTAGCATGTTGGTTTTACATCGCAAAGTTTTCATCAGCAAAAAGTATTTTCAAATATATTACTATATGTACAAAACTTTTCTGGATTTTATCGATGTTTTCTTGAACTAAGTCACAATCAAGAAGACTCTAGTTTGAGTAGAATCTAACCCTAGTTTGTGAGTAGGATTGATATAATGGTGTAGTTGACCTACCCTATGACTTTTAGATGATCATGTAGGGTTGATAGGTTAGAGACACAAGGACCTATAACTCAACCCTAGATGGTGACTATTAGTTGGATACATGAGAAATATTAATCTCTAAAACCATCATAACTAAGAGATGTGGGTAGATCTAAAAAGTTGTTTAGTTTGACTTGTTAAGTTGAACCCTTTAAGGGGTGGAGAGTATTTAGTAATTGATGTTTGAATCTATAGATTTCGAGGACGAAATCCTTTTTAAGGGGTGGAGTGTTGTAACATACCAGAACACGAACCCTACCCTAGAAGTTTAACCTTTTGGACTTAGCCAAACAAGTTTGAGGTTAGAGTGATCCTAATAATCTTATGCATGAAAAATGTAAAATAATATGTCACATAATTCATTTGGTGATAATAATATGATAAATAACTTAATTGGATGCATAATATGGTTAATGGGCCTCTAATGGGCCATATGATGTAATCCATGTAATAAAGCCTCAAAATAAAGAATAGACTTCAAATTCGTAATGTACATATCAAAATAAGCCTACATGTCAATTTTCATTTAATTTGGACAACCTTGAAATAATGTGGTAAGTTAAGAGAGAGAGAAATTGCCTAAAAGGTGTAATTAATAAATAAATGTAATAATTGACTCCAAAAGAGGAAAATAATCTTAGATTCGTGATCTACATAATAAATATATCCTTTGGGTGAATTTTCATCCAATTTGGAGAAAGTTTGCTTAAAAGGTTAAATCGGGAGAGAGAAAGTGTGTAGAATCTCCAAAATATTAATTAAATATGCAAACAACTCCAATATGTAAAATTGATTGAAAATTCGTATTCAACACATTAAATATGACTTGTGTGTCAAGTTTCATAAAATTTGGATAATCCTAATACCATTGATGAAGGAGGAAAGAGAAAATAGTAATTGATTTATTTAACCCATTAAAAGTTTCCAAAAGGCAAAACTAAGTGCATAATCAGAATCTACATGTCCTTATTGGCCTCCGTGCAGAATTTGGTTTAATTTGGATAATGTTTGAGCCCTCAATTTAAGAAAGAGAAAAAGGTAAATTAAATATAATGACACCTTAATCCTAATCACATTTGGGCTATGATTTATGTATTATCGGTTGTCACGCTGGATTTATTTCCTTTTTCCCATTTCGGCTTGGATCTGGACCGTCCGATCTTGATCTTGTGGCACGGAACCCATCTCCTACCTTGAGTAGGATGGGCGCGCAGCAACTGTACCAGCAGTGCTGGTTTTTCATGGGTTTCTTTCCCAATTCTTAACCTTTCTGCAAGATTTCTTCGGCATTATTTTCCCCTTCTGATTCTGTATAAGCTGATCCCCTTTTTACCCGGTTTTGTTGAGTTTTCTGGAAATGCCTAAACTTGGGTTCCAAGGTAGCTCGGTCACCTTGGGAAAACCTGAGATGCTTTTCCATACATATAAATAAGACTACCGTGTGCATCGTTTTTCTTTTCTTAGTCATCCTATCCACTCAATTCCGATTCCCGTCGTGTGTATCACCGTCAGTGGGTGATTTTTGGGCTGGAGTTTGTGGCGATTATTTCTCCCTCTCTACGCCATCTCGGTGCCAATTGACTACATCTACAGGTTTGTTTGGAGCATCTCTTTCTTCGATTATTCTTGCTTTCTCGAGTGGGCAACTACTTTGGATTCGCCCAATTCTTCCCTTAGTTGTGGCCCTGCTGCTTCGCAGCCATGGCGCATACAGAGTAGGAAGACGGGCTAGGGGTTTTCTCGGTTCTACCCTCCTATTTTCCCTTTCTTTCATGTTTAGTCATCAAGGGCATTTTTGACATTTCGACTTTTGTTTTCTTTGGTCCACTGCGGATCTCGTGAGATTGACCAAACTTTGACCAGATGACACAGCCGTGGTTGATTGGGCCATGTCATGCGGTGTTGGCCCATCCATTCTCTCTCTCTCGCTTTAATCGCTGACATGGATTTTCTTTGGTTTCTGATTGGCTGATGCTTAAAAATCAATAACTAATTATTTACTGATCAGAAAAATATAAATAAATAGTCGTTGGATTCAGAAAAATGCAAGCTTTCTTATGGTGTTGGTTTTATCGCCTGAATCTTATGTTTTAAATATGTGTTTTTAATGGATCTAATTAATAATGAATTAACTTCTAAAAATCATCACTAAATATTTATAAGTCAGAAAAATATAGTAAAATATGTTTTGAACTCAGGAAAATATAATCTAAAATATGGAATCGTTTTGGAAACCTAATTCATATATTAATAAAAAGGTGTTTTTAGGGTTTATGAAATCATTATAAATCTAACCCTAATTTCACATATATGCTAAATAGGTGTTTTGGAAGCCTAGGCTTGGACCTAGATGTGAACATGGATCATTTGACTCTGAAGTTGAGGTATGATTGCATCTCCTATTATTTCTATATTGAGCAATTCTTGTCTCTTATGTATGTTGTATCTCCTATTCATCCATATTCAGCAACCTATCTTATCTTTCTTTTGACTTTTGCCTACACAAAATGTCTTATCTCTTGATATCATGGTTTGTGTGAACTATCTTGCTTGTTATGGACTTAGATATTCTCTTGCTATCTAACTTGTGTCGTGGTGCATGTTGTTATCTTTTATTGTTATGTGCCACTTTGAAGTGGATGTTATATGTTTGTGTTGTCCATTGTGTGATGGCAACCTTTGTATCATCTTCTGACTAAACTATTTACTTGCCTCTATATTTACATGCAATGTGAATCAGTAGCACTAGAATAATGTAAATTACTTTGGTTTTGGGTGTGTGCCCTTTTTGTTTATGGGATGGTGGTGGTGGTGCCCCAAACCCGAGTTTCAAGGATGTGATGCCTTGGCTCAACTTTTATATATATTGGGAGTTTGACGGTGAGTCATTCTCTATCAGGTTTTCAAGGATGTGAAGCCTTGGCCGCCTTTGTATTTTATATTTTTCTAGGACTATGTTTATCTCACATGCATGCAGGTTTGATGACTGGTTGTGGGGTGTGTGCCCTACTACCTATCTATGTGCTTTTGTTGCACAAATCTTATTGTTTATGGCAAGTATCCTCTTTTATCTCTTATGTTATGATCTTATTCTTTTATGCCCATGTGGGTAGTCCTTATCTCTTGCATGGGAAGCCTTTACACTTGATGTCCTTTATTTCCTTATATTGCTCAATTTGCTCTTCAGTATGCACATACCAGCCTTTGATGATGTCTCTTTTTGTTTCTCTTTTGCTGGGGTATGCTTCCAACCCTAGGTGGAGGACTTGGATGACAAGACGTGATGACCTAGACTTAGTTTGTGAAGATGAAGGTTGGAGACAATCTTGAGGTGGTTTATATTTCCTCTACATGGATCCTTGTGATGTAAGTTTAAGTTTGTAACCCTTTGTTCTATAATTGAATATAGTCAAATATTTTCTTCCGCTGTTATACATTGGTCTTCTGATTACCATTATATAAAGATTTGAAAAATTTACACCCACTCCGACATACCTTCTAAGTGTGTTTGGTCTGGAGGTTTTATTGTTCAAATTTTTAGTAGAGAAGTGGTATCACTTCTTTACAGATGTGTTGCCACAGGTTTTGGTATCAGAGCCCTAGGTTCGCTGAGTCTATAGGGATTTAGGACTAGGTTGTGTTTGTTCTTGTGTGTTTTCCATATTTTCTCATAATCATCTTCTGCTCTCAGTGGAAGAAAAGCCATGATGTCTGGAAACCATGAAGAACATGCTCCTGAGCACATTGATGATGCATCAGTTGATGGAGCTGAGGGGCGGGCACATAAAGATCAGGTGCCTGAGGTCCCCCAACCTGACCCAGCCATTCTTGAACATCCTGCCTACCAACATCTTATGGGGCAGATGATGGCTACGATGAATCTCATGGTTGAGCGATTTCCAGTGCCTCTTCCGAGAGCACAGGCTCCCCATGGTGAAGCATCGGGTATTGGGAAGACCTTCGAGAGGCTTTGCCAAGTCGGAGCTTCGGATTATGCTGGAACGGATGATCCAGCGGATGCAAATGTGTGGTTGACAAGTCTTGAGAAGGCTTTCTAGATTCTCGACATCCCCGAAGCAGATAAAGTAAAGCACATTGTCTACCTTATGAAAGGTAATGTTGGTCACTGGTGGACCACCGAGGAGGAGAAGCGACCTGGTGAGGTGATCGGTTGGGAAGTTTTCCGGCATGAGTTCGTCAGCAGATACTTTCTAAAGATGTATCTGGATGAGAAGATCAGTCAGTTTGAGAGTCTACGACAAGGACCGATGAACATCACCGAGTATGAAGCCAATTTCATGGATCTGTTGAGGTTCTATCCTCACATGGCGGCGACAGATGAGGAACGGATCAGACATTTCGAGAAAGGTTAGAGTTCTGAGCTAACAACACCTGCTTCTGCGTTGGAGAATCGAGAGCGATTTGCTATGTTTGTGGAATCCGTCTGAAGGATCGAATGATTAGTAAGAGAGAAAAGAGAGTCTATGGCTAAGAAGAGACCTACTCAGTTCTAGGGGCAGAGGATTGGTGGCTTCAAGAAGCCCAGGTTTTCATCGTCGTTAGTGATGTGAGGTTCTGGTGTACCGTCGCAGTGGTCCCCATGTAAGGAAAGAGGCTATGTTTCTTCACCGTCTAAGGCATACAATACATCTTCTGTGGTAGTGACAGGGCCAGCTAAGCCACGGTTCGAGGACAGGTCATGCCATCTTTGTGGACAAGTCAGGCATTTCAGGCTTAATTGCCCGAATAGAGATGTTGAGGTGACACAGCAGCTGAGGCAGAATCATCAAGGATCAGATAGACAGCAGCCCAGTGGTAGCAGAGGGCGAGGGCGCGGTCAAGCGTCTCAAGCAGGATCATCTGCTCAAGGGAGTAGAGGACGTGGACAGCAAGCAATGACTCGATTCTATGCTATGAGTCAGCCGGAGGCAATAGTCAACCCGCGAGTAGTGACAGGTCAAATGGAGTTATTTCATTCTGATATGTCTTCTTCTTGCTTTATATCTGTTCTAGTTGACCCGGGTGCTACACACTCTTTTATCACCTATAGTATGCTTGAAAACTGTCGTTTACCTATTAGCTATAAGAAAGATAGTTTGTTGTTAGAAACCCCTCTTGATGGTTCCTCGATGCTTCGAGAAGAGTGTCCATCTTGTGTCTTGCCTTTCTCGGGACACCGCATTCAAGTGGATCTTATACCACTTGATATGCATGGTTTTGATGTTATCCTTGGGATGGATACCTTAGAGAAGTATAGGGTTATTTTGGACTGTGGTTCCAAGCAGGCAGTGTTTGTTGATGTTGGAGAGAAGTGGGTCTTCCAGGGAGATAGGAAGATTCTTCCGACGTGTCTGGTATCAGCTATGGTGGCAGAGAAGTTGCTACGGCAAGGATGTGAGGTGTTCTTAGCTCACGAAATGAATACCATTGTGGATACCAAGGCGAAAGGTCTTAGCCTTGAAGAGGTGCCAGTTGTCCGAGAGTTTGCAGATGTGTTTCCGGAAGAGTTTCCTAGTGTTCCTCCACCCCGAGAGATTGATTTCGAGATCAATCTGGTACCAGGAACTCAGCCAGTTGCACAGACATCGTACAGTATGGATCCAGTAGAGATGGCAGAACTTAAGAAGTAGTTACAAGAGTTGATGAAGAAAGGTTTCATCCGACCAAGTACGTCTCCTTGGGGTGCTCCAGTATTGTTCATCAAGAAAGATGGGTCGATGCGGTTGTGTATAGATTACCGGCAGTTGAACAAGGTCACGATCAAGAACAAGTACCCGTTGCCGAGGATAGATGATCTATTCGATCAGTTGCGTGGTGCTACAGTGTTTTCAAAGATCAATCTATGGTCTGGTTATCATCAGTTGAGGATTAAGGCGGATGACATACCAAAGTCATCTTTCAAGACGAGGTATGGTCACTTCGAGTTTGTGGTTATGCCGTTTGGGCTAACTAATGCACATGCTGCTTTCATGGATCTGATGAACAGAGTGTTTCATCCATTTCTAGATCAGTTTGTTGTAGTTTTTATAGATGACATCTTAATCTATAGCCGGGGCAAGAAAGAGCATGAATAACATATTCATCTAGCATTGACTCTTCTTCACCAACATCAGTTGTATGCCAAGTTCAGTAACTGTGAGTTCTGGTTGGAAGAGGTGACTTTCTTGGGTCGTGATATCTGTAGAAGGAGTCAAAGTGGACCCGAAGAAGGTGGAATCTGTTGCAGATTGGGAGAAACCAAAGACGCCGACAGATGTTCGTAGTTTCCTGGGTTTAACAGGATACTATCGGAGGTTTATCAAGGACTTCAGTGTGATTGCGTTGTCGATGACAAAATTGACCCGAAAAGATGTACCTTTTGTTTGGGATGATCAATGTCAACAAGCTTTCCAGAGTTTGAAGGAGAAACTGACCAGTGCTCCAGTGTTAATCCTGCCAAAATCTGGAAAGGGCTATGTTGTTTTCTGTGATGCTTCTAAGAAAGGTTTAGGTTGTGTGTTGATGTAGGAAGATCATGTGGTTTCTTTTGCTTCACGACAACTTAAGAAAAATGAGTAGAACTATCCGACTCATGACTTGGAGTTGGCAGCAGTAGTTCATGCATTAAAGATTTGGAGACACTATTTGTATGGGGAGGTGTGTCAAATCTTTACGGATCATAAGCATCTGAAGTACATCTTTTCGCAGCATGAGTTGAACATGCAACAACGTCGATGGATGGAGTTGATCAATGATTACGACTGCACTATCGAGTATCATCCTGGTAAGGCAAATGTGGTAGCTGATGCGCTTAGCAGAAAATCTTCTTCTTTTTCCTCAAAAAAGGCATAGTTGAGTTCCTTGGTATGCCATAGACGAGATATGTTTGTTTCTTTGCGACAGATGAATGTACAGATGGAAGTTTCTTTATTAGCTGTACTTTTAGCACAGATGCAAGTCAAGCCTACGTTGAGATAGAAGATCAAAGATGCACAGTAGACTGATGATGCGGTACAGTTGATCAGATCAGAGTTCGGCAGAGAAAAGTGTGATGGGTTCCATGACTCCGAGGATGGACTAGTTTGCTATCGTGATAGGATGGTGGTTCCAGATACTGATGATCTGAGGAAGTTAGTGCTCGAATAAGCACACACATCGATGTATTCTATGCATCCAGGTGTCACCAAGATGTATCATAGTCTGAAGGATTTGTATTGGTGGCCCGGTTTGAAGAAAGATGTAGCTGAGTTCGTGGCAAGATGTGCGGTATGTCAACAAGTGAAGGCTGAACATCAGAAGTCGGATGGTACGTTGCAACCCTTGCCGATACCGTAGTGGAAATGGGATCATATAACCATGGATTTCGTAGTTGGTCTACCCATGACAACTAGGAATCACGATTCCATTTGGGTGATAGTGGACAGATTGACGAAGTCTGCCCATTTCTTACCAGTAAAGACTACGTATACAGTTGAGAAGCTCGCTCAAGTATATGTGGATGAGATAGTATGTTTCCATGGTGTTCCAGTGACGATAGTTTCTGACAGAGGTCCTCAGTTCATGAGTCATTTCTGGGAGCAGTTGCACAAAGCGTTGGGAACGCAGTTAAGGTTCAATACCGCCTTCCACCCGTAGACAGATGGACAGACTGAGAGGACTATTCAGATTTTATAAGATCTCCTTTGAGCTTGTGTTTTGCAATTCTTAGGCAACTGGGATGTACATCTCAGTTTGATAGAGTTTGCCTATAACAACAGTTATCAGCGGAGCATTGATATGGCTCCTTATGAGGCTTTGTATGGAAGGAAGTGTAGATCTCCTTTGTGTTGGTATGAATCTGGTGAGTATCAGTTGTTAGGCCCTGATTTAGTTCAACAGACGACAGAAAAGATCAAGGTGATACAGCAACAGTTGAAAACGGCGCAGGATAGGCAGAAGTCTTATGCAGACAATTGTCGACGACCCTTGGAGTTCCAGGTAGGAGACAAAGTGTATCTTAAATTCTCCCGTGGAAAGGTTTGCTAAGGTTTGGCCGGAAGGGTAAGTTAGCACCCATGTATATGGGGCCTTACCCAGTTATAGCACATGTTGGTAAGGTAGCTTACTAGTTAGAGTTGCCTCCAGAGTTACACAGGTTACATCCAGTGTTCCATGTCAGTATGCTGAAGAAAAGCCATCCAGATTCAGGAACAGTGATACAACCAGTTGAGGTTGAGCTTGATGAAGATGTGACTTACGAGGAAGGTCCTGTGGATATCCTTGACAGAAGAGTTAAGAAGCTGAAGAGGAAAGACCTGGTTCTTGTGAAGGTTCTTTGGCATCATCGTGGCATTGAGGAAGCCACGTGGGAGCTTGAGGAAGAGATGAGGAGGAAGTATCCCTCACTTTTCTCTTCAGATTTCGGGGACGAAATCCCTTTGTAGGGGGTTAGTTTGTAAGGATATTGACCTTCGTTTAGGGTTTACCATGTTTGCCTTACTTAACCTTGGTGCTTTGTTGATTGCTAATCACCTTTGGTGGTGGTTAGGGTTTGGTTGTGCCTTGTTGAGAGTTGGAGGGGCTACTTGCAAATAACCCAAGTCTAGGGTTGTGGGCAAGTTTGCCACCTTGTGAGGTGTTCCTCTCTCTCCTTGCTTCCTCTAGTGTAGAGAGGAAGGCTTGGGCTTGTTGCTTGGGTTCCCTTGGGCTTGGTTGAGCTTATTGGGCCTTGTGGTGCCTTGCTTTTGTCCCCTTTGGACCTTGTGTCGGGCAAGGACATGGGTGTGTCGCACTAAGTGGTGTATCGCCCATATGTGTCGCCCATGACCCTTTGACCAAGTTTGACCTCGTTTGTGTCACCACTAGTGGACACTTGGTGCATGATGCTTGCATGTGGCAATGACCTTGGACATGTGTTTAGGGCTTGCTAGAGTGGTGGCTCGTGCACTAGGACAAGCGCCCCTATGTGAACGACACCTTGCTTAGTTTTACCTTGTGTTCTCATCCCTTTCCTTCTATACAGGTGGTTCCTTTCCTTTGCTATGAGTTCCTTTAGTCCCTTAGTTTCTTCTCCACCTTGGTGTGCATGACACCCTTCTCCTTTGCAAGTTGGTGGCCGATACCCCCTTGGAAGAGCAAGCTTGGTGGCCGATATCCTTGGAGTCTCCTTCTTCCTTGCTTGGTGGTGCTTGGAGCTAGGAGCTTGGAGCTTGCTTAAGGCGGGTTGCATAATTCCTAACCCTAACTACTCTATCTCCTTCTATGATCTTGCTTATATGTTGTTAAATTAGTATCTTGCTTAAGTATCCATGTTGGTCGATCCTCTTTGTGGTTTAGGGTTTCTTGGTGAGCTTGTGTTCTTGACCCTCTAGGGTTTTGGGTACCCTTGTGCTCGAGGTAGATGATAACCTTGTGAGTGGTACCTTGGTCGTTATGAGTGTGGGGAGGTGCTTCTCGACAACCGTCTTGACCTAGCACCTTGCACGATAAGTGAGAGAGTGTTGGATGATACTCTTGATCTGTGACGGGCGTCACACCTTCACCTTACCCTGTGATGGCCGTTAGGCCATGGTTCAGTTGGTTGCATGATAGGATGGATGAGTTACCCTCCCTTGAACGATATCTCCTGTGGCATGACCTTGCCCGGTAGATGCCTGGTAACGGGCGTTACTGAGCAGCCTGTGACGGGCGTCACCTTGGCTTTGTGTCGGCCGATAGCCCAATGTGGTGACGGGCGTTGCCCGATAGGGCTGGGTGCCCGACACCCTGTCGCACATGCTTTGAGGCTGCTGTGACGATGTGTCATCCGACACATGTTGTGCACGACGCAACGTTGTGCGTTTCTTGGGTGCTGGCCGTTGTGTGTTGAGAAATGGATGAGGGTAGGTTTCCTGATACAACCTTTTAGTGAGGGTTCCGCTAGTCATAGAAACTGAGGTGCTGATCTTATATCAAGTTTACCATGATGGAGATCCTTGCTATGCTTAATGATAATGGTTATGGTAACACTAGTTCTTTTATCTAACATGACTATATACATGAACTTGATCATCATGATTATCTATATAATGCTAAGGAAAATGATAAGCATGTAATGAGGTTTGCTTAATGATGTACCCTATGCCTATGATCATAAGTTGAGGCATGATTAAGAAAGTATATCTAATCTTTGATGTCACCTTATAGTGATAGCATGATCCTTATATGATTATTGTGCACTAACCATGCAGGTGATGTTTAGCCAATTAAAAAGGGATATGAGGTATATGTGATGAGTAACACTACTTTGATAGTTACTCTTGATACTGAGATAACAGGTATAATGTGATTCCTATTCTATGATGATGATGATGAAAGCCTTGAGAGGCTGGGGCAATATATGATACGGGATTGAGATCCCATGGCATGTGATGATCCTTGAGATGGATCTGGACGATTGGCAAGAGGCCAAGTGATAACATGTACCGTTGGATCCTTGTGATGGATCAGTTGATGTGAATTGTAGTAAAAGCACAATGTTGTGTTTTATATTGTTTACTTTTGTTATAATTGCATGTTATACAACTTGGCTGAATCTTGCAATCCATATAAAAGATACTAATTAATCACAGTGGAATATATCATGTAGTTGCCCTGGCCATAGATCCATCATCGTCAGGAGCAGGTGATGGTGAAACGGGTTCTCCTACGGGTTAACCCGGAGCGCATATTGTTGAGTATGCGAGGTTTCTCCTAGCCTAAAGTGAGGAGGCAAGAGTGCAACTTTGATTGTAGACTCCAGGGTGCGGATTCAGGCCCGTAGCCCAAGTATGTGAAGAGCATGGTGAATAGGCCCATGGCTCAAGATATGTGATATGAGGAGCATGAATGCGTTCATGACTCAGAGCATGGTGAACAGGCCCGTGGCTCAGTTTCCCTAGCACCGATACCTGTACCGAGGTGGGCTAGGCAGAGGGTAGCCTGACCCTGTGGCTAAGACCACTTCAGCATGATACTGCGGTCCTGCTTGTGTTGTACTCGTGCACTGACCATGAGGTGGGAGGTTGTGGAGTCTGGCTCTTCCATGTGACCTTGTATGGAACCGGCTCCGGGTTTTGCAATTTTCGGTTGGATTTGAACGGTACGGTTCACTTCCTCAGGGCATAATAATACATAATCCAGCCGAGTAGTATTTACTGCTTAAGTTAAACATGAAACATTGGTTGAGGCCTTGCTTGCATAGTTAATCTTGTTATACCTTATAGTTACTTATATGTTCCTCATGTTATGTGGCACTATATCTTATCTTGTTAATCATGTTCCATAAAGAAATAGTTGGATATATGCTTGAGTACATCTGGTAAGCTTGTCGGTAAGAATAGCTTTGCTTTACATAACTGCTCTTATTATATCTCTTATCAGTTATCTGCTGTTATTGCCTTATCTTTCTGAGGTTCTGTAGTTAAGGCGGGGAGTTATGTTTCTCGCTGGGACTGTGTGTCTCACCCCACTGGTTTACACCCTTTTTAGGTGGTCAATCTAGACGTGGTGGTGGTCACGGAGTTGCAGTCGAGCAGCAAGAAGAGTAGTAGAAGGGAAGCGATGGATATGCTGCTATTTTGGATGTTTTACAATAGAGTCTTAGAGTCATCCATGTACTCTCATGTCCTTGGAGGTGTTTGAAGATGTTTCACGATGTATAATCGTTGATGTTCTGTATATCCTGTTGTTGGCTGGATGTGGGCCTTTATGTATGTATAAACATGTGATGAACTCATGTGATGGTTAGACAGTTGTTCCTCTAAGCGGTGGACACGTATCAAATCTTGTATATGTTTGTATAACCTATTTCTTTGTAGGATGAGGACTTGAATATAATTGTTTCTCAGTTTATTTTCTACAATCGGTTTTAATTAACCCATGTTTTTGATAATCTGTGGTTATGGTGTTTTCCACACGTTTTCGCGTTACACCTCACTGTCTGTGTGATAGTGGGATGTGTTGCCACAGTGGGTCTACATGATTACTCTCAGCATGTGCATCAGGAGAAGAGTGGGTTGACATAGTCTGATTGGAAGCCTGAGATGCCTGCCACCACATCATTTCTTCCTTGACCTTCTTTGCAACTATATCCTCGACTCTCTTATTCTCCTATACATGGATAAAAGAAACATTAGCTTCTTATTATTGAATTCTCTTTTGTAGTAACATTCTAAAAAAAGAATAGGTTACCTCTTCTTGTGAAAGTCCTGCTCTCGCGACAGGTTTGCACTGGGATGGCCCAAAGAACGCTTTGATGCCCACACCAACACCTACACCCCTAACACGTCCAGGTTACTATAGGGTACCCATAGCAACTGTCAACTCATCCCTTGTGCCCTAAGGGATGAACGTGCCCTGTTTCCTCTGCTCGTGCAGCTCCTTCTAATCACCATCAACAGAAATTGGTAAGTAAACACCACAAATATTTAATATTCAAACGACATGCATTGTTGAGTTGTATTTTACCATTTTCACGGCCGCCTCAGCAGTTACGGGCTTCTTTATTTCACCCTTCTTGTTCTGCCTCCCAGCTTTCCAGACATCATGGCGAGGCATGGGTGTGGTACATGTAGTAGAGGACTTCTGAGTATCAGCAGACTCCACCTGTAGTCTTTGGCGAATGCCTGCATAGCCCTTTGGACCCATTGTATGGTCATGCACATTCAATGCACGCCTTTCTCTTTGCACCTTACTGAATGCCTAGTTAGTATGCACATTGATTTGGTTAGTAACACTAAAGGTTAATCTTGAATAGGTGAATACAACATATATTAATTAAATTGGGAGTGACGCTTAATACCTTGAATTCCTCAGTTTGTCTTCAAGCAACAAATGTGTCCCAATCTTCTTTGTCTAGGAAGTTCCACTTTTCAAGGGTTGACTTCTTCTTCTTATCACCATCTTTTATGTATTCTCTATTGAGATTTGTCCTATAGTTCCTTAGCATCTTTCCAGTGTGTTGCATCACACTTTTACGATGCAGCTTCTCAACCAATGCAAACAGATTCTGTAAAATAGAATTGCTATTAACCAGTATCCAAAAAATAGAATTGCAAATAATAGAATTTGTAATCTACAAAATAGAATTGTAAATAATAATAACTCACGCATAAATCCTTCCATATCAAGTCTTTCTTCGCCTGAGGATATTTATGCCAAATATCATACTTAACACCACAATGGCTTCAAGTGACACACCCAAGATAGTTTACAAAATTATTGCGGTTCACTCGAATTGCATTTCCTGCATTATCAAACTCCACAGACAATCTGGATCCACTGCCCCTTAGCATTGTTAACTTCTTCAGTAGAGTGATGCCCCTTTTCTTTTTAACTTTTTGGGGATGCGCATCAACTGCCTCCAGTACTTTAGAGGGTACATGTGCATCATCAACCTAAAATTTGACAAAATAAACACACTGAATTAGCCCAATATAGAAATATGGGATATATGACATAACTAGAAGATAATGAATTTCTATAGAAATATAGGATATGTTTTTAAAACTTACACTGGTATCCTTGCCATGCTCATCATGGACATCATCCTCGTCATGGGCATCATGCTCATCATGGACATCATGGTCAGCCATCTGAAATGTCATTAAAAAGGCAAACATTTAGCATTTTTATTAAATAGAAGATAATGAAACATTATATCTAAAAATGATATTGATATTAAAAAAGCATGCCTCTAAAACATTGAAAAATGAAACATATAAAAAATATAAACATGCATGCCTCTAAAATTGTGATCTTTTATCTATTAACAATCCTTCATTGTGATCTCCGCGCACATATAAGTCATCATTAGCTTCAATATTTTGTGGAGATGGCAACCCAACTGAGAATGGACTGGATTCATCATACTTATCATAGTACTCTTCTTCATCTATAGGATCTTCAATGAACTGTCTTTTACCATGAAGAACAATCAACCATTTATCATTTGTAGGATCATCGATATAAAATAATTGTTTCTCCTGTGATGCCAATATGAATGGTTCACCCTTCTCGCCAATCTTTTCAAAGTTCACTAAAGTGAAACCCAATTAATCCACTATAACACCTTTGGTGTTATCAACCCAATCACATTTGAAGAGAGGAATTCTGAAATCTATGTAGTCAAACTCCCATATGTCTTCAATGACACTGTAATATGGCATTTTAGCTTCACGTGGACTCTTATCCTTTGCACTTGCAAAATACATAGTCGACGCTTGAAGGGTGACCCCACTATTTTGGACGACACTCTTATCATCTTGGCGCTTTGTGTAATATGTGAACCCATTAATGTCAAACCCTTCATAAGACATAACATTCGATTTTGGTTTAAAGGCGAGTCCTTTGATAGTTTCCGTAATATCATCTGGTGTTTGAGATAGTTGTTGTAAGAATTTATCTTCAAACCACTTAGTAAAAGTCTTGTTATGCTCTCTAGCAAGCCACATTGAACTCGCTCAAGGATGTTGTCTCTTGATTAAATTTGTATGTTCCTTGATATAAACACTCACTTCATCCATGTTGTGTAAAATATACAAGTGACCTTGTTCCAACTGCTCATGACTGATTACTTTCACCCGTGATCCCAAAATTCCTTTTCCCTCCTCAATATTCTTGTCATTAACGGGGGTGTCATTACCACTCATAAAGTCATTGCAAAAATCGATAACCTCTCTCGCCACATAACCCTCAATAATACTCCCTTTAGGCCAATAACAGTTTCGAACATCACCTTTAAAAACACTCATGTATCATTCAAAGGGATACATCCAATGTAAGAAAATTGGTCCCAACATTTTCACTTCCCTAGTCAAGTGGACAACAAGATGTACCATGATATCAAAGAATGAAGGAGGGAAATACATCTAAAGCTGACATAGGGTAACAACCACTTCTCTTTGCAAATTATCGAGAGTATCAGGGTCAATAAGTTTGCTGCATAGACTGTTGAAAAAGAAACAAAGTTTGGTGATTTCAAACCTTACATGCTTCGACAATATAGATCGAATTGCCACGGGAAATATGTGTTGCATTAGAGTGTGACAATCATGAGATTTAAGACCTATCAACTTCAGATCTTTCATTGATACCAATCTATGGATGTTGGATGAGTAACCCTGTGGCACCTTAACATTTGCCAAGCATTCATAAAAAGCTTTCTTCTCCTTTCTAGACAATGTGTAACAAGCGGGAGGTAAGTATGTTCTTTTATTACCCATTTCATGTAATTATGTTAATTCTAACCTTATTCCCATTTCACATAGGTCCAATCTGGATTTTATCCCATCTTTAGTCTTACCTGGTATATTCAACAGAGTACCAATGACGCTATCACACACATTTTTCTCAACGTGAATGACATTGATACAATGCCTGACTATCAAAGAACTCCAATAAGGAAGATCCCAAAATATTGACTTCTTCTTGAATGAAGAATTGTCACTCTGTGTGGCCATAGTACATTGTGATCTCTTACCAAATTCATTGACAATGTCTTTTACTCTTTCATAAATAACATCCCCTGGTATAGGTTTAGGTGCCCTTCGTTCCTCATTCCTTCCATTGAATGCTTTGTGCTTCCTACAATACGGTTGGAATTTTGAAAGAAACCTTTGATGACCAAGATATACAGTCTTGCTGCCATGTTTTAGTCTTATTGAATCAGTGTTCTCTTCACATATAGGACACGCTTTAGCTCCTTTGACACTATATCCAGACAAATTCATGTATACTGGAAAGTCATTAATAGTGCAAAACAACATAACGTGCAAACGAAATGTCTCTCTTCAAGAAGCATCATAGGTCATCACACCTTCACCCTAGAGTTTCTTTAAGTCATCAATCAGAGGTTCAAGATAAACATCGATATCATTTCCAGGTTGTTTAGGGCCTGATATCAACAACGACAGCATAACATACTTATTTTTCATACACATCTAGGGAGGAAGATTGTATATAACAAGCATGACTGTCCAAGTGCTATGTTGGCTGCTCAATGTCCTGTATGGATTCATCCCATCTGTAAAAAGCCCAAGTCTTAGATTCCTATCTTCTTCACCAAATTTGGGGTACAATAGATCAATCTTCTTCCATTGTGGGGAATCAGATGCATGTCGTAGGATCCCATCATTATTTTTCTTAGCATTTGCATGCCACCTCAAATTCTTTGCATCTATCAGATTTGCAAACAAGCGTTGAAACCGTGATATTACAGGTAGATACCACATCACCGTGGCAGGACAACCAGTTTTGGACTCCCCCGAAGTCGTCAATTTATACCGTGACGCACTACATTTTGGACAATCTTTCAGATCCACATAGTCCTTTTGAAATAATACACAATCATTTGGGCATGTGTGTATCTTCTTGGCCTCCATTCCCATTGGGCACAACAACTTCTTTACTCGGTATGTTGAGATTGGCAGCTCATTTCCTTCAGGAAGCATTTCTTTCAACAAAGTCAACAATGAAGATCAGCTTTTGTCGCTCCATCTATTGTTAGCTTTCAACTTATACAATCTCAACACAGCGCTAAGATTTGTAAACTTAGTACAACATGTGTATAATAGTATCTCAACATCATGCACAATGTTTCTAAAGATGGGAGGTGGATCGGTGTGCTCTACCCCACAACTATCCAGCATCACATCAATGATGTCTATTGGAACTGGTTCGTTCACATCTACGTCATCGAAAACAATTTCTTCTTCCACCCAAGCACTACTATCGACGTCCACTGGTTTTGAGTTTGAAATCTCTCCATGCCAGTGCCATTCTGTGTAGCCTTGTACAATCCCGTTGTACATGACATGACTTTTGATTTCGTCACCAGTGCTACTTTCAAGTTGTTACCGCAATGCCTACATGGATAGTAGAACCTATCTCTAGGTTGTTTCCTATGTTCCTCGGAAAATCTAATAAACTGATCAAGATCAGATATAAACTCTGGGGTGCAGTGATTGTGAATGGACATCCATGATGTATCTATTCTATGATCAAAGAGAAAACAAGAATATATTAGAACAAGATTAGGGTCTAGGGTTAACAAATACATGTGATGTCATTCTTTTATATAATAAATGTACGTGTACCACCTATCCCATCCTTGAACACCTAATCTCACTAGTAAGTGTATAATGTGTATTGGGTTTTCAAGAAAATTTCGGCAACATTTCCCCACTGTTCTCCAAGTACATATGTACTTAGAGAACAAACGGGGAAATGCTACTGAAATTTTATTGAAAACCCAATACACATTATACACTTACATCCTAAGTGAGATTAGGTGTTCAAGAGCAGTCCCAAACTGGGGACTATCCAAGATTTACTCCTAATGAGTAAATCTTGGATGGGTTTCTAGGCCAACAAATACATGTATGTTGTCATTCCCATACCTACAATCCTAGTTTCATCTTATATATAATAAATGTGTACCACCTATCCCATCCTTGAACACCTAATCTCACTAGTAAGTGTATAATGTGTATTTGGTTTTCAAGAAAATTTCGGCAGCATTTCCCCGTTGTTCTCCAAGTACATATGTACTTAGAGAACAAATGGGGAAATGTTATCAAAATTTTCTTGAAAACCCAATACACATTATACACTTACATCCTAAGTGAGATTAGGTGTTCAAGAACAGCCCCAAACCAAAGACTATCCAAAATTTACTCCTAATGAGTAAATCTTGGATGGGTTTCTAGGCCAACAAATACATGTATGTTGTCATTCCAATACCTGCAATCCTAGTTTCATCATTCATATCCTAGGTTTCATGTAACATCATTTAATCTAGGTATCATATTCTATAACATTGCCATGCATGTTCATCATCTTGGATGGATATGTAAATGTTAGGGTTTCATCACAATTTTAGGTATCATATAGAGTATGTAGATGTTAGGGTTTCATCATACAATTGGGATTTGGATGTTAGGGTTTCGTCACAATTGATTTCATCACAATTTTAGGTACCGTATACCCTCTTTTGTTCCTTCTCCCTCCTTACCAACAGCAAGCATGACCGTGCGGGCTGGCCACGACTGTGGTTGTGTTGGCAGAGCACGGCCGTGCTGGGCAGCAGGGCCGTGCTCAGCCAACACAACCATGGCTGTGGCCAGCCCACACGGCCGTGCTTGTTGTTGGTAAGGAGGGAGAAGCTAGGAAGAAAAGAGGGGCATCAAGGAGCAAGAAAAGGAGGAAGAAGGGTACCTATAGGAGTAGCGAGCGGGTGGCTGGAGTAGCAAGGAGGCGGGCGGCGACCAGGAGCAGGAGACCGGTGACCAGGGCGGCGATTAGGAGCAGGAGACCGGCTGCGGCGTCGGCGGGAGGAGAAAGATCAGGAGGCGGCACGGTAGAGAGAACAACAATGAGCGGCGGCAGCAAACGGGAGCAACTGTGGCAGGCTCGATCGCGACGGCGGCAGCGTCGGGAGGAGAAAGGCGCGCACAGTCATTTTTGCGATGAAACAGAAGAAAGGTGAAGAGTCTCCTTCGCGTGGGGACTATTAAGTTAATCAAAAGACGTCAGTTATCTTAAAAACTGACACCTAAACAGAATCAGCGTCGGCTGAATACAACAACCGACGTCAATTTTACCCTAAAATTTTTGCCGGGAAGGGCGCGCGAACCCTTATCAGCGTCAGTTATCCCACAACAACTAACGCCCATATGGTAAAAAATGTGCACAATTTTTATCTTCTTTAGGCGTCAGTGATTAGGTAAAACACCGACGATGTATGTTACACTTTGGGGGCAATTTTTTTTTTGCTCAAAAAAATTGGATTTCGCAGGCTATTTTAGGCGTCGGTTGCTTAATTTCAGCCGATGCTGAATAAAAAATGATACCCGTGTCTGGCTGGTCTTCAAATATAGACGTCGATTTTCCTCAATAACCGACGTGTAATGTTTATGAGTGTCGGTTTCATTAAATAACTGACGCCTCTGAAAGCGACTATGAACGTTGTTTCTGTAGCAGTGATTCCCTCACTTCTACGATGAGTAATTCTTGTTGGGCCACAATAGACATTTCAATTCTTGCTTCGACAGTTGCTTCCGCAGCTGATGTGTCTACCATGGTTTTCTCCTTGAGAAGTCTTTTGAGAGTTCTCTTGATTCGATGATTGAATAGCAATCTCAATTCAATACTTTTGGATCTTTGCATATGCTAGGAGAACTTGAAAAGAGGCACAATGATTGTTAGTTGACATGTTAAGTTCTAGATGATTTCCAATAATATCAAGCATAAAAATAAAAACCCAAATTACACTTATACTTTTGAAAATTATTTGACTACTTCTATCCTCGACAAAGATGCCAATTTTTGATGGGGCTTCAAGTGTTACACCCAGAAAAACCCTAAAAGAATAACTCTAGGTTTAACTAAAAGTAGAGCACTAATTTCCTACTCCATACAAGTGGAAGCCTTATTGCAATATACTTTAGGATCGAATCCAAAGGACAACTGTTTTAAGCAGTTATACATATTTATAAGTATTAAGAGCAATGTTTATCACTGAGAAGTTGATTGATTGATTAAACTAATTTGTTTCCAGTACAAACAAAGATTAAAGAAGTAAATAAAAGATAATAAAAAGGAATGAGGCATGGGATTTTTTTACCAAAGCCTGCATAATTATCCTAACAAGATCTAACTCCTTAATAAAAATTTACTAAATAGAGCTTTATCTACTACACCCTTATGGGATATAGATCGTTTCTTGGACCAAATTCCCTTGGAACCGACCAAAATCGACACCCAAGTTCCTTGTTCATTCCAACTAGACTCCCTCACTATGGAAGACCATCCTCGACACGTTAGCAGATCATAACCCAATCACCTCACTATGCCTTGCTGACACATCAGGGGGATAATAAGATTGACCTCGAGTTCTAATCACGTCCAGAACAACCTACATATCCATATTTCTAACTTACATGCAAAGCAAGTCGTTAACTTACAAGGAAAGGAAATAAGCAGAATGATTCTTTATGTACCAATATTATTGTTGAGTTTAGATACAAGCTAAAATAAAATATGAACTATTGGGGCTAGTCTCCATGCTCCAATACAAACTTCTACTTGCTCAGGGTGAGGGAAAATAGTGGAAGGTGGAAAGATCAATGGAGGGGGTCATAATGCTTGGTACAGGAAGACCAGTCTATCACTACATATGTCACCTCCTTGCTTGGGTTTGCACTATGCAATGTGGCTTCTAATCACCGATCAGAGACCCTTTAGCATGGACGATAAGGGCTTCCTTTTATAGATGTATTCCTTGCTGCCAAAACACTAAGCTGAATGCTTGTGGACAAAGGCAACTAACTTCATGGCACATACTCAGTCCAATAGGCAACTCACGAGAGCTACTCAATTTGGACCTCACGTATGATTCTCTGGCAGACCAGCATGGATTGAATCAGATTAGGCTGAATGCTATGAGCGCATGTCAGAACTGAAGAATCTGGAATGCTTTGGGTAGAGAGTGGCTCAAGTCGGGCGAATGGAGAAGCTAATATCTTGACTAGGTGGTTTGAAGGTGAACAATGAGAAACTTCTAGGGCCTTCCTTCCCTTGAGGTGCAGCATCCTGAGGGATCAAAATGCCATCTGGGCATTGACATACATTTCCGAATGGTTTTGCATAAAAAATATATAACATGCATTAAAGTTCAGGAAAGGATGAGATGATTTTATTAGAGTTAATACAAAGCTAAAACTAGGAAAAAGAAGCACAACAACCTCTAAAAAAGTGAGTAAAACATTCCACAAAGATGGGTATAAATATAATCATTAATTATTAACAAGTTAAAGATGAATTTCAATCGACTGACCGGTAACATCATTCGGCCAAATCACTTTTGGCATATTCTTTTGCCTAAAACTCAATCACCCATATGCAAAATGATTCAAGGTTGGGTCAACTGACTGACCTACATCATACATATATTTTTATACAAGTATTTGAACTTTTCATCCTATGGTTTTTAAATGATCCATTAATTTTGTATGTGAAAGTTATGACCATTTGAGTGACCATCTATACTTAAATTGTCCTCAGTCCAATTGTCGGTGTTGGGGAGTGACGAATGCAATCTTTAATTACTTTATTGAGATATTTATGGAATGATGATTGATTATCTCTTCTACTTACATCAACCTATAAATAAAACACCACAAATATATGAAATTCCAAACAATTGCATAAACTACTCAAAACATAAAACAAGTGAAATATGAAGTAGAATGCAAATAAAATATGCAAAACTATATATAAAATGCAACTAAACACATGATGAATATACATTCCTCGCAACCCTGAGCTTGAAGGTTACATATCTTTGTCTAACACAAAATCCAAAACCTTCTATGAATAAATTATTTCAACCAATGTCCATGCCTCATATCCACACCATGTTTGAATCTCAACCTTCAATTGGGTGAAGCAACCCAACCTCATAAGATAACAGAACATGGCTTGTCATATCCTGACAACACCACTTCCTCACTACCATCCCCAATATCGCATATGTTGAAGGATTTCATGAACATTCAAGGAATCTTGTAAGGCACAGACATGTACATTATCCTACACCAAGATTTGTCGAATGGATATCAATAGATCATGCAATGAGCCCCTAAGTGAAAAGTGGAGTGAGTGGGGTATGAAAGGAAGAATGTGCTTCTCTCCTGCATTTTACTTGAGATCACATCTTATTGGTGCAAATACATATATTGTACTATTTTTTATGAACATTGGAATATATTATTTATTTCTTTTTTGATACATCCCTATTACATAAAGAGGGATATGATAGAAGTAGATAGACAAAGAAGGAGGATGTTCCACCTTGAGGTTAGTGTTTAGCATGCTTTTATAGATTTTTTTGTGGATGGAAGTTAAGAACATGGAAGAAGAAGTCTAGAAGAAAATTTTGATTATGAGAAACACTTGTTTAAACCATTAAATACATCAGGTTATACCTCTAATTCACCACATACAAATAATGAAATAATAAGGAGATGCATGGAAATTCAATGGTTATGATTCACTGATTGGTAGGAGGAATGTTGTATTTGATCCCAACTGGATCCAGTAATGCCTTCCATATTTTCAAGGGAACATGGTGCTAATTTTGATTGGTTGCAAAGGGTGATTTCTAACATTGGTATGTTTTCAAAAATATAGGTAACATCAAGGACTTAATTCAAACAAGGGATTTGTATTAAAAATGAAACATGAATGTAAACTAACCCAACTAGATAATGACTTCGAATAACATTGCAAGAACCATAAAATGAAATGTAAGTAGTTTTAAACTACTTGCAATGCAAGTAAACTGGATGCAACAAATGCATGCAAATCTAAAAATTGTTGAAATAAAATAAGAAAATATAGGCGCGAGTGGAATGAAAAGTATGCCACCCAACCTCCACCTGATTATAGAAATTTATTATTTCTTGGGAAACATTAAACCCAAGATGGAGGGGAAGAAATCGACGATGCTCATTCAGGAGGTCTTCCAACTCAAAGAAGCTCCATGTGAAAGGAATATGAACAAGTGACGGTACCTTGAACATGAGATCACCATTGTGTAGAATCAGATCAAGTAGTCGTGGTAGCTGAAAGGTATTGTCCAGATATATGAAGAATTTTTGCCTTTCACCCCACAATCCATCCATTATGATACACAAATATTACTTAATCAATAGAGGAAGTGTAGTAACATTGTGTAGATCAGATAGAACTTGCATAATGTAGGAGTGTTACCTACATGGTGACTTTAGGATATGCTCATTTGTGAAGATTGGAGGCAGAGTACCTTCTTCTTTGTCTAAGGTAGTATGTAAAGATGTGGTGTTGGAGGATGAACCATTTCATATATAAAATTAGTATGAAAAATATTTTTGTGTAGCTACTCCTAGTCTACCGCCAATCAACATCAAAATCAATGGAAGGATTGTGTTATGTAACTATATCATCATGTGGTTGTAGCTCTTCATTCCATGCCACTGTCAATGTATCTTCTGTCATCGTCTAAGGAATGACATAAATACCATCATCCTCATCAATCATGCATGTGGGATACTCCAGATAATCTTAGGGAGAACTCTAATTGACATTCAAGTGATGTGACTGGTTGGTATATGTGTGCAATAAGATGAGATAAATATGCCTCCAATCTTTTGTTTTATGCTTATACATCAGTTGACATTGCATGTTGGTCATCTAACATTCATGGTTGGTTTGTCAACATTTTCTATAGGACATCCATCTTCTCATTTCTGTCAGGTGAATATTGATTTGCATAGTAAGGCTCTTCACTATAAACCCTAAAACATTTTTTATTGTAGTATACCTCTTCAGGAAAATCACCTACACAACATGGTTTCTCATAGTAGTATCTTGAATATTGTGAATTGAAATTGGAAATTTATCCACCCTGATAATACATAAATAATTTCTTGGTGATGATTTTTTTGTATTGGTGCTTTAAATAGTGGAGAAGAGTCAGAGAAATGTACTTACTTACAATTGTAATAACTACAGACTTAACATTGCTCAAGATGTGGTCCCAACCACTCCATTTTAATATTGTTCCTAAGAAAAGATAGATTGAGTATCAGGTGCAAGAGATATATTTTGCAATAAATGAATATACAAATTTGTTTTCTTTACAAAATAAAAGAAACAAAAAGTACTAAAATCTAAGATGGAAAAAATCTAAGCTAAAAGAAATTATGGAACTCAAACTAAAAACTAAAAAAAAAAAACAAAGAGTTACAAAACCAAAGTAAGGAGTTGAAAATTCTATAAATTATAAAGTCAAACTAAGAAGCTATAGAGAAAATAAAAGTTACAAAAACAAACAAAAAACATAAAAACAAACTAGAAAGAAAAAAATCTTAATGTTAACTCCATAGACTAAAAACATAACTTGTCCAATTATCCTTGAAAATGGATGTAAATTTGATGTGATAGATTGTAGTACAAGAATTTCACTTAGTAATAAAATTTCCTAAGTTTTTACCTAAACTAACCTGCTTAATCACCACCATGAAGTAGACATGTCTTATAATATTGCTTTAGAATCAAAACCAAAAAATATTGTTATTGAGAACATTTTAGACTATTTTTCATAATTAAGAGAAAGAAATTAAAAAGGGCGACTGCTTTAAGATTTTTAGGTTAATTATATTAAATAAGAAAAAAATAGATTAAACTAAGCAAGCAATGATTTTTACACTATGATAAATTACTAGAAATATGAGTTTTACTGTCGCTACCTACGTAATTGTTCTAAACATTGCTTCATTCATTTTTGTGAATACAAAATTGGGGTCAAGGGATTTTATATCCTTTTAGAGTATGAAATTAACATGGACTGATCTCCCTATAGGATCGAGGTGTTGTTACCTACATATCCTTAATTTGTCTCCCCAGAGAACACCATTGTGTGATTCATCGAGGGTTCAATAATTTTGTTTAGTGTTATAATCCTAGATTTCAAGTCCATCTAGGATTATAACAATCATGCAAGATATATGATCATATTATAAAGCAAACTTAAATAATCAATTATCAATCAAAATGTCCATACAAAATAACAATTAACAATGTAGAAGTAGAATATGGGCAAGGAGACTGATTTCCTTGTCTCAATTAAATATCTACTCTCTAATCATGCTTACAACATAGAGAGAAAGAGAGAGAACAAGAAGATCATAGAGAATATAGTGTTGTAGAGGAGAACCTTAGTGATATCATCACAATTCCTTGAATGATGGTTACAATCTTAGATCATGTCCTTTGATAGAGCGTGTCTTTAAGTTAAGTTGCCAAGTTCCATCACAAACTTTCCTCGGGGGTAGCCATAATTTTGAATAAAGAAAATAGGTCATGAACACTTACTCTATTTGTCCCTCAAGAACTTTTGTATCAGCTTAAAAAATATTACTTCCATACATATCAATATGATGCCTATGAATTTATGTAGATTCCTTGAGCCAAAAACATAGTTCAGTTGAAGGCTAGTCAACCAACTGGAACCACTCAATAAATATGTTTATTGTGTAGATAATATAATCATGCTTCCAACCCATCTTGAATCACTCGATTATGATGTCTTATATAGAATGTAGAGCCCTTTTTGTGTCCACATATACATCCGACTAGGTTGAGTCATGAAATGAGTTGGTCGACCCACTTACTGATAAATATTTCACCTACATGAGGAATAGTTTACCCACAAAGTTTTTGATTATACATCCTTTGAGCCTTCATGTGATGATTGTAAAAGGAATACCTTATACTTGTATTGCTTATTAGTAAAAGAGAATTCCACTTATTATGTTTATTTCAGTATTTAGATAATGAATATACTTAATATTATACTAAGAATATTTAACCCGATGACTTATGGTTTGGGTTGAGGACCTGAATATGCAACCATATGCATGATATGAAATATCATTATTATTAATTCCCTAATCAATTATGGTTGTGTATAGTATAAGACCACAATAATGCACAAAACTAGCATGTATGGTTAGTGATGACTATGTATTTTAGTCATAATTCTAGATATCAACTCAGATACATGGGTACTTGTTAGAAATCATGTTGTATAGGATAGACCCACCTTAATATTGACACATGTAAGTCTTGAGATGACATGTCATAATCATATATCAATATGACATTGGTGATTGTGACTCTTAAATCTAAAGTCACAACAACAACATATCTTGTTCTGTGTACTATAACAATATCCTAATATTCTCTGAAATATGAGTTGCCAAAATGGTGGTTATTGGGTGAACTATGACACATAGGGCATGCTGTGAGTGATGTACATGACCTTTGTCCCTCCTTTGATGTGATAACCCAGGTCACTTGATATGCGAGACTATGAAATCTGTGGCCATGTTCAAGTGACTCAATATATGATATTGAGCTCACATTATCTCGAATAGATTGCTCTAGTTCAAGGAACATAGAATGAATGCTAAGAGGGTGAAATTTCATTCATCAAGTTCAATCTAGATATCTATGACAAAGGTATTATACTTGTCATGGAAACATTGATTACTTTATAGGTTTTAGTCTTATTCATGTTGTTGATTATGGTTTGCAAACAAAAATGTGATGTTGTAGTCTATTGTTTCCTTAGAATCTACAATCCATTCTTAACTTGTAATAATTGCCATCATTGATTTAATTAACTATGCACATGTCCGTCATATATTTACAATGGATTGATCATGACTGATCACTATATTTGTAAAGTAATATCTTGCAAGGTTAATTTCATCTTCATCTACAATTCCTGCTATATCAATAATCAATTTTGCAGTAGTCATGTGTGTCATATCAAGTTTTTTATTTCCTTGGATTTTATACTAAAACATGTGTATTACATAATATATTTTCGTCTATGTTCTTTTTTCATGACCTTTCTAACTAATTATCTTCTTTGAATAATAGAAACTATATTTGGTTGTAGTTTATAAATATTATTGAAATCACATGAAACAAACTAGTGCGCTTAATATTTTATATTGATGTATTGGAACTGGTAGGTAAAGTAAAATTATGGATTTAAGTGCTACATTCATGTTGTTTACCTTGTCATATAGATTGTTAGAAATGAAAGAGAACTTGGATTTCATATTTACATGTATTAAGAACTTTACATTTTCCATCATATGCGAATATTACTAATAATAAGGTTATTAGGAGAATCTTTTTTATAGGAAAATCATATATATTGCTTCGTAAACATGATTTCATATTAATCTTTTGGAAATATTAATTATATAAGTCTCCTTATATTTCATAATTATTAGAAGTACACCTTTATCTTTGACTTGTAACTTCTAACTATAGTACTTCAGATGATATCATTTTATATAAGAAAATTGTCTTCTAATGTTTGTATTAGACAAGCAGTTTGAATGTGAGTGTATTTTTTTGGCAAATAGGGTGTAGTTTTCATATATTTTAACATCAAATATATGAGATCAAAAATTGCAACAACATGTTCAAATTTGTCTTAAAACTAATTATCATGATAGTTTGAGTGTTCGTGTTATGTATTGGATCAAAAGTTGCAACAACATGTTTGAATTTGTCTTAAAACTAATTAACATGATAGTTTGAGTGTTCGTATTGTGTATTGAGTATATATATTGATATTTTTATTCAGTCTTATACACACCATCCCATTTTGATATGTATAAAACAAAGTACATGCTAAATTCAACTAATATGCTATTTTTCAAAATACATAGTGAAACAAGAGTTTGGTATTAAAACATGTTTATGTGGACTCATGATTATTACTGGCTATATTTTTTAGTAAGTTTTTTGTGTCACGAGTGTAAACTAAATTATAGAACACATATTTTACTTGTGAATAGAATAAAATTGTGTATGACAGTTCAACTAAATTTTCTTAATTAACTTATAGTATTTACATATTTATGTATAACATACAATCTCAAACATCTCTCCAATATTGTTCATTCTATATACTTCTATCAAATGGATGTTGAAATCATGAAAATTCTTAATGTATTCAATTAAATTGAAGCACAAACATTTGCACTCATGATGCATGGCTACTTAATTATTTTGAGTATAACATATGTTTGATGATATGTGGTTTTTGTTTTACTATGTATAATGTTTGTAACCACGAGTTATATATTTTAAGAAAAAAAACTAATTTTAACATATATATTATTTCGTATTTTTGTAATGTAATATTACTCACATGCATCCACGTGCTTTCACTAGTTAACAATGCATAGGAGCTGGTGACCAAATAAAACAATACATAGGAACCAAAATGGCCACAATGGAAGATGTATATATCTATACATACATTAACAATTCACAGGAGCCAGAGATTGTAATATAGTTCCCACACCAACATCCAAAAGCTTCTGACGGCAGGGGATGCAGGGCAGGGGGCGCAGATTGGCTGAACAATGAACATCCGTCCTCCATGGCCCACCACGGATTTTAGCTTCTCATCCGTTCACCACCAACAGCTCCCCTGTCGTTCGACAACTTGGTAGACCGGCGGCATGCCATAGCAGTAGGGGTACTGGGCGGTAGGCTTTTTCTCATCCTTCTTCTCCTCGGGCTTCTTTTCTTCGGGCTTGACATCCTCAACAGCAACGAGGTTGACAGGCCTGACTCCGTTATTGTACGGCCAGAGGCAACCGAGGAACAGCTTCCGACCCTTTAGCGCCTTGGCCAGGGCCACAGGGTCGATGCCCTCGCCGGTTACGGTGATCTGGCCCTTGTCTTTGTCCAACGCCACCGACGTCACGCCTGGGATAAGAGGAAACAGAGCGACGTATAGGAAAGGGGAGCAATCGAACGAGTTAATGGAATCAAGATTATTGAAATCTGAGCAGCTCAGAAGCGAGAAATCACATACCGACGACCTGGACGGACAGCTTCATGGCTTCGCGGCGGTTCTCCTCGTTGTCCAGAGGCACCTGCACCACAATCTTCTTCTGCAGAGAGATGACAAGAGTAAACTTCAGGCTTAAGGCGATTGCCATGAGTAATGTTCATATTGGTCAATTTGAAGATGGCAGAACAGAGTAACGGATTGGGTATAAACTAGAAACTGGCTTTTGATGGGGTGCTTCTCTCTTACCGTCATTCTTGTACGATTGGTTATGTTCCCTGCTAGAAGTGGAGCCAAACTACTGCCGATGCCTACTCGATCGATCAGCACACTGCCCAGGGACCCTGAAATAGTAATATTCAGCTGATGATTAAATGGGCATACATATAGAGAGAGTTGTATCTTGCGGCCGGACCACTCCTGTCCTTGATCTTTCCATGCTCACGCTGGTCCCACAAACGGTTTAGTTGACTTCAGCAGCTCGTCTAAGACACCCAAGTCGTTGCCTGCTGATAGCAAAATCTACTTCTGTTGTCACCCGTGGAAAGAGACTATAGTTGTCGGATGGAACATCTATCCCTGGAACCTATCCAGCCGGAGACTCCAGTCTTCCTGGTCGCTTTTTTGTTTCCACTCATTAATTACCAGTATTAGTTTTACTTCGTTTGGACTTACGGAGACCATATCTATGCCAGTCACTGGACGTGTGAAAGGGGCTAATCGCGCCAAGCTATGATATTGATTGACATTACTGCCCACTCACTCGTGGACTTGGTGTTCCTAAGTCCCTATTTGGTAACGGACTGGAATTTTGAAATTATTGACGCTTGTTTGGCAACCCTGGACATTAGATTTGTGTGATCTGAGTTAAGTCTGATTTTGTTTGGCAATTCAATACGGAATGTCCTACTTATTTGGAAACCCAATATGACTCTAGTATTGTTGTCACTGTTACATATAAGACAACATAACATAAAATGCAGAAGTTACTCCAAACTCAAAATTTAAAATTCTGCAACAAGCTGTACAGATTATTATTTGGATAATAGAATTATGATATCCTGAGTGGACCTCGTTAGTTCAAATTTTACTAAGCGACATGGGATTTAAAGCAGATTTTATTAGTCTTACATGGCACATTGTGGCACAAAAAGAGAGGGGCTAATCCATTTTACTCCAATTAATATTCCAATCCAAGTAGAGGCTAAACGTCTATTTAGTAATAGTTCTTGTTGAAATTTCTACCTTGATTTTTCCTATCTCTAGTAACATTTCCTGATCGGGATATAAATTGTCAACCAATAAGCCATATTCTGGTTAGTATTTAACAATTTGCAAAAATCGGCCAACAAGGCCCGCCCGCATTGCATAAAAACACAGAGACTAACTAGACCATAGTCTTAACTCAGGAAGAGGCACGATTCTACTATTCCCAAAAAGAGGATTCAAACCAGATCAACAACCTGCACTACACCAGTTTCAACCCAAAACAACCAAAACAAACCACTTTCTAGTTGGGTAGAAGGTGACTAGTTACGCAAAAAGACAAGTCAAATTCAATTTCAAGCCAGTTTCAAGCCATTTGAAACGAACCCTAAGCTCCTATCTGGAAACGGACTGAGATTACATGAGGTTATCCGGGTTAGTCCAAATCGGCCTACAAGGCCAGCCCCCGTTGCATATATGCATATCTTATAAGTTAGTGCAATAATATATCCATAAACAATGATTTATGACCACTAGACAACATTGGCGTGATGTTATGTTGTTGATACCTTCTTATCAAGGTCGTGGATCTGATACCTCGCTTCAACAAATATAATTCTTGCTTCCCTGATTATACATTTATTAGTATGTGTCATCATGTACTCTATATGTTTCATGCCAAGATACACAAGTATTGGCATGGTTATTTGTTGTTGAGACATGTCATTGAAGTTCATGGTTTCACTGTCATGCTCCAACAATTTTTTTTTGTTGCATCCCATGAGTGTACATTTATTGGTACGTGTCATTATATACATCTATGAGTTTTCATATAATTGGTTTTCTGTTAACACAATTCATGGAGGGTTACAAGACCATTACCTCGCTCCAACTAATTTACACTTTCGTTAGTGTACATCTATAGGTATGTGTATATATAGAGGTTACAACGCAACCTACAAAAAGATTGAGATGGATGCATGCATTGTTTTGTGGTTGTTTGGCTTGGAATAAGGTTATGAAACCAAATCTTATATAGTTAACCCTTATAAAGGCTTAGACCCGTTAACTATAACACATAGGTTTTTTTGTAGTTAACCCTCCCTCTGTACAGTATAAGTTTCCCTATACGCCTTTTTTGTGATAGTAATATTTTACTTGATCCAAAAAAAACAAATCTTATGTATAACATATTTATGAATTTTTGTCATTTTTTGTTTTGCTTGTAAAAATTAGAATTAAACTTTTCCAAATACACCATAATATACATTATTATTAATTTTTGAGTCAAGTAAGCTTCTTGAATGTTACAAAAAAATCAAGTTTTGACTCCCTAATCAAACCATAATCTAAAGAAATCATCAATAATTAGAGAGGGGATTAGAGAAGATTTTTTATTTTCACATTAAAATAAAAAACCTCATAAGACTGATGACGAATTAGAATCATGTTAAATTTTGAAATTATAGTTTTCTAACTACTTTTTGAGGGACAAAAATGACATAACTTTAATGTTAGCAGATACAACTTCATGGCGAGGACACATATCCTATATAGAAGGAGTATAAAGAATTAGATTGAAAATATTTGATTGCTGATCAAGACCCCTTTTCCAATATATTCTATTTAACATTATTTATGATAGCCAATCTATAGCATAAACTTTTTAAAACATTGAAAAAGCTTTTGCTGGGATTAAGTTAAGTGAAGATATCTCCATTTTGTACTCATGGTCTATCCACTATAAGAGTGCTTGCTCATAACCATCATAGGAAATACATTTGTACAAACTCATGTTTATATTTTGTACAAATCTCTAAATGACAATTATACACTTTTCTTTTGTCATATCACTATTTGAATCAGAGGTGTTAAAAAATGAAAAAGGAAATTGTGGTATAGAAAAGAGATCTTTCAGAAAGAAATAGTGTCAAACTAAACAATATGGTATGAGAAATTGTGTTAAGATAAAAATATTGTATATAAAATTATGTTAAACAAAACAACATGGTATGAGAAATTATATTTAAGGTACATCTTCCCACCCCCAGCCCTGCGATCAAATCCTAACTCCATCCCAGGGCATAGCCACATTAACGCCCTACCGTGGCTTGTTTATATGTGGCACATGCCTTACTTTGACTTATATTTGTCTTCATTGCATTTGAGACCATTATAATTTTTCAATATTATCCAAACCAACTATTCTTTCTAACTTCAGAGCAACATTACAACTAATCCTAATGTAAATGTTTTTTTTTGAAACCCCCCTCTTTTACAGAAGATCAAGAAAGCACTCAACATTTGAAAACCCACTAAGCCCTCTCTGAACATCTTAATGAGTCTCTAGCATCAAGAGTGATGCATTATTTTAAAAAGTTATCTTATCATTTCTTTATTCACTCTTCTAGTTTTAAATATTTGCAATCTATTTCCATATTATACTTTTTAGTTGAGCTAAAGTAATTAATGCCAATGTACTAATTTTGTCTAGGAATTAAGTGTGTGAGTGGAGTTAGGTGTTCCCCAACCCAAATTAGACTTTTTCCACTCATGCTTTTCACCAAGTGTTGCAGATTATAAGAAAACCACTCCATTGAACTATGCCTAAGTTGTCTTGTGGGTTTTGAGATCGTAATTATCATTAGACCAAAATTTTGTCTTGAATAACTATGTGTTTATATATAACTCCCATCACAACAATCAATTGGATACCACTTTAGAGAAAATAATCACTTATAAACTAATGCTTCATGATTTAAGTGTCTTTGATGGTGTCTTGTAGTATGAAGTAGGTTTATAATCTGTTCAAGTTTAAGTCGCTTTTCTTTGACATTATAGAAATGGGTTTGATATTAGTTAAAGAAGGTGGTTTCTTCTAAAAAACCACAATAAAAAGGGTAAGCTCAAAAGGTTGAATTTTCTCTTTCAAAACCCACAAAGGTTTGCAAATGTTCAGACAAGAAAGTGTTTGATTAACCTCAAAACATAATGAATTCGATGGGGTAGAATGTATAATCTTTTTTCTCATGATCATAACAATCTAAATTGAGTTTGGTCAATCATAAGATTTTTCCAAAACCTATAGAAACAAGAGTCGATTCACATGGGTTATTTTTTACCTTGAAATCTCCCAACAATCCATATTTTTTTATCATCAACGGTGATGCTTCATGCCCTACAACGAAAACACCTCCAAATTGTTTCATGGAATTGAAACAAGCTCTAAATTTATAATTGACTCGACTCACTCACCCCACAAGTAAATGTAATCAAAGTAGTATAGATCAATCTGAAGGGACCCACTATTACTAGGTGCATGATTTCTAAGATTTTAACAAGGTAGGTTAGTTGAAAAGATGATTTTAGTCTGCATGAAAACAAAATCTAAAGAGTTGATAAATATAATTACAATTATGATTAAATAAATCTAGAAAATCAAGAGAAATACCTTGGGATAAGGGTTTCACTTAAGAATACGCCTCATGTTAAAAGAACCATATGATAAATAATTACAAATCATTCTTATATAAAAGCAATTGGTTTTTGCATCACTCTCATCAAAGCATGGATTGGTCCAGTCTACACCTATTCTCTTGTCATTAAGAAAATTAAAACCTCCTAATATTCCCACCACTCAACCTAACCACTCTCATTATTTAGGTTAATTGGTTGTGATGGAGTCTCCTTACTTTCCGATGTACCTTCTTAACATAAATTGAAAAGCATGTGAATTTCAATTAAGGTTACGTGTCAAAAACACACACAATCAAGTAGCAAATCATTGCTAAATAAGAACATCTTTAAGTAGTTAATCTATAAATAAAGGTCATTCAACATGAAATATGTTAAGGCTACTTCTCCATGTCTGAGACAAGAAAGTATTCACTCATAACATGGTCAAGCATGTAGGAATCAAGTATAGAAATAAGTACATTATGGGATCGACAACTTATGTTTTAAAGCAAAGAAGAAATAAGATATGACTAAGAAACCAAAAAGGAACTCAATCTTTGGTAGGAGATACCAACCGAACACCATCATATACCCTCTAAATCTATTCACAGTTGAAGGGGATCGGTCTAGAAGTAATGAACAATGATTGTTTATGGATAAGATCCACTCTCACTTCTCTTTCCATAATATGAGATTGCACAAGTCCGCCCACCTCATTCAAGTTTCCCATCTTCGAATGTCAGGATATGTAATTTCCCTCCTTTTTATATGTGTAATTGAAAAGGATTATGAAATATAATCTATTAAAAATTTATTTGGATGATAAAAAATTTTCTCTCAAGTCCCTTGCTTCAAGGATTTGTTGTTCCACAGTGAAGATGTCTCCCTTTTAACACATTATAAAGTAATGTGTGGATTTGAAACCATTATTTTGAGTTAAAATATTGTAATTTAAAGGTCAAGAAAAGGAAACACAATGAGTTTATTATCTTTTTTTATATTGCAAGAGGAAAACAATTTGAAGGGAATTCCAATGTATCAATTAGAAAGACGTTCATAGAACCCTATTGAATATATAGAAGAAATACAAATTTTATTTATATAAAATTTTAGTTTGGATTGAATGACTAATGACCACATTATTACTCAGAACAAATTGTCTGACCCCTTAACGCACTCACATAGATAGTGAGATGCACAACCTTGGCTCAATGATTAACAATTTATCGCTTACCAATGGACGGGGAGGGAAAGCCTTCAGTCTCTTCTTTCACCCTCTCCCTCCCTATGTAGTCCACATAATCTTATAGAAATCAATCCTTAAAGTTTTTGATATTAAGACATCTCTAACAAATCCTAACGTTCAATCTCGCTTAAAGTTCTTGGAAAGTACTCAAATTTGTTCGACAGTATGAGCTCTAGGCTTTGAAGCAACATGGAACTCACAAATGGCCCTCTTCCTTTACAAGGAAATGAGAGAATCACCAACCCTTGAAGACACTCACCCTAGTTTTGGTGTTTCCCGCTAAACCAATGTGTACTCCTCCTAGCATCACCCATGGATCCAAAAAAAACCTTTCCTGAGGTAGAGAATCAAAGCCTTATCTATCAATTTTCTAACCGAAAAGCAAGAGTGGGAGGTGGGAAAGACTATGCAAGCCTATGTCAGTCATGTAGACCCCTATTGCTAACCCTCACATTTTTTCCTCCTCTGATTGAAACACTAGAGTTTGGACCTGTGGACCTAACCACCCGATACCATATCAAGTGTATAGGGAGCTTTTTCAAGCATATGCAAAACTCCATACCATAAAAATCCCACCTCTATTATAGGTAGTTTCCTACCTATTTATTTATTACTTTGACTTGAAGAATGGTGATGCAACGGTTTTGAGTCACTTTTATAGGCTAGTTTTACATTCATTTCATGCGTTTATTGGTCATATTTGTGGTTAATATCGCATGATTCATTTCCTTTGGCCTATAATCTCATTATGCATCAATGTTATCTTGTTTTATCTTATTTGGTATAAAGGATAATATTTCTCGGATTTGATTGGTGTCATTCTCTTTATTTCAGGGAATTTGCATATCTATAGTGGTCGATACTATCGACATCCGTCGATGCCATCGAGATGGTCATAGTACAGAGCCTGAGAAGAAGGAACTTGTCGATACCATCGACGTCATGGTCAATACTATCGAGATTACATCAGCGCGCCAAAGATCAACAAGTCGATACTATCGACATTTTGGTCGATAGTATCGAGATGCCTTCAGAAAGAACCCCAAAAAATCAAAGAAGTGTCGCTACCCTAAGGGGTCAATACCATCGACACCCCGTCGATGGTATCAACACCGTAAGATCAGGAAATTGCCCGGAACGATCTTAATCGTACGACTGTGATGTTTTGGCGGCCGTAAGTGATCCCTATACCTAGAAAAAGTGGCCCAAGCTGTACTATCACATTATTAGTCGTTGCACAAGTCTTGGAAGAAGAGCGGATGAAGAACAGAGACTAGAGCTACGCTCCAGACGTTTCCAGAGTTGTAGACGGAGTTTTCTACCACCAGAAGGTTGTAGAACACCCATCCCACATCGAGGATCGCTCGGTTCTCCTTCGTTTAGGGGTTACACCATCTCCGTCCACATTTCCCCTATATTTTCTTCTTCTGTCATGATATTTTTCATTAAGATGAACATACGGGGATAATCCCCTTTGTCTTTAGGACTGAGAGTAGCATGGGTAATCGTTGTATGATGCTTTTTACATAGTTAATCATAATTTTTCTGTCAAATCCGTTGTATGATATTGTTTTATCAATTCTATCATTGTGCATGATCACCATAATGGTAATTTAATACCTTTAATTGATTTTGAAAAAGAATTAACGGTTGAAAAGACGCAATAATCACATTAACTTATAAATCTCTTGGAAAAGGCGAGGTACGATTAATGGTGGAAACCTAAAGATATGTTCTTCATGCACCTACTTTAGGGTATAGGTTGCTACTGACGTGGAACTGACCTAGATTAAGGTAGAGAATTGTATCGCGGAAGCGATCAATTTTATATAAAGGCCACTACCCGGGATAGGAGACAAGTTGTGATATTTATGTAGGAATTAGTACAATGATAATCCGCGGTGAAACCACAATCCTAAAGATCCCATTTTAATTGATTAAACCAAACATTTAATCGATTGTTTTCTTTTCTTTTGTTTTTATTTTCTCTTTCAAACAACTCCTGAACTTTTATAATCGGTCTAGCTGATTGCAAGTAGTTAGTAGTAGTCTACCGAAATCACGTTCCTTGAGTTCGACTCGGGCCTCACGAAGGCCTATATTACATTGATGCGTGCACTTACGTTTTATGCATGGTTTAATCGTGTCAAGTTTTTGGCATCATTGCCGGGCAACGGTAATTTTTAGCACTATGAGTGTTGTGGGAGGCCACACTAGGCCACTTTTTCATATAATTCTTAAAATTTTGAATTTAATTTCGCAAGCTTTAATTACTTATTTCTTTTTAGCACTATACTGAAATAGTTTACATTTTTTATAGGTGCTAATTGATGGTAAAGACACGTAGCACAGACTATGCAAAGTTACCAGTGATTTTGCCAGTAGGTGAAGGAGTTGAGTTGACAAATCCACCACCTGAGGAATTTGAACAAGAACCTAAAGAAATGGCTGAAGAAAAGACAATATGGGAGAAGATCAAGGCTTCATCCTCGTCAGCATCAAAGGGGTCGATCAAAAGGTAGGCAATTAACATTCCCACATACAAGATTGATCTGCCATTGATAAACCTGGTCAAGTCTCAAGCATTTCACGGGATGAAGAATGAAGATCCTGTTTCTCACATTAGTACATTTTTGGAAAATTGTGACATGATAAAGATTGACAGGTTTCCACAGGAGTCACTTTACTTGAATTTATTTCCTAGCTCTCTCATAGGAAATACACGAGAATGGTTGCACAACCTTGATGATGAAATAGTTGAGACTTGGGATCAAATGATTGAGGTCTTTTTCGAGTGATTTTTCCCACCTGAGAAGACCAATGACTTAGTGAGGAAAATTCAGAATTTCAGCCAAAAGGCGGGAGAAACCTATTCTGAGATGTGGGAATGCTTCCAAATAATGATGAGGAGGTGCCCACATCATGGGATGGACAAGGAAAAACAAGTAAAAATTTTCTACTTTTCTCTCAATGAGCATGATCGAAGCAACTTAGATTCAGCAGACTCATGTTTCTTCTTGAACAACATAGATACAAAGTGTTGGGAGATTTTGAAAAACATGGCCAAGAAACAATCATGGGGTGATAGAGATGCACCTATAACAAGTTAGAGCTGTAGGGGAGTCAAAGACAGTTAAAGAATTGAAAGACAAAATGGATCTCATATGCAAGAAGCTTGTTGAGAAAGAGGAAGAGTCTGATGAGGAGGCTCAAATTAAATTCATTCAACAACAGGGCTACAAGAGCAATGATTATTCTTGGAGAAAGGATAGAAAATTCTCATGGAAGGATCCGAATAGCTTCCTCCAAGACCTGGATGCAAATCAACAGCCCACTGCGAAGGACAAAAGCACTGAATTGCTCAGCCAAGTGGTGAAACAAAATCAAGAGTTGATGAATATGTTTTGGCAAGCAGTTACAGTCCCAGGGTGAGATTTTGAATAAATTTGGGAAGACATTGCAAAGACATGGAGCGTAGATGAGGGCACTAGAGACGACTGTGGCCCAAATTGCCAATGAAGTGGTGGCCATGAAGCATCAAAATCAACAAAGACCGGCTGGTAATGCAGAGTCTACTCAATCACATCATCAAGTTAAGTATATATCTGTGATTAAGGAGACAGCTCCTGGCGGTGGAGGTCCATGAAAAGGGAAAAATACATTTTAACACGGAGTCTAGACCCAGTGTTCTATACCCCTACAACTTATATGGGCTACTAGGAAGATGTTGTATGTCAAGAAAATCCTACCAAGCCACCATCATAGCCGTGCCCACATATAGGCAAGAGGAGCGGGTGAAAGCCATTTTGCGCAGTGGAGCCACTACCACCGAGAAGGATGGGTAGCCACGAGCCTCACAGACCAAGAATCACGTGTCAAAGCCTACACAAAAGGGTGACATTGAAGCGAGCTTAGGGGAGGAGACCCCAAATAGCTTATATGTGCCACCATACAAGTGAGTGAAGGAGCCAAATGTGCTTTTTCCAGATAGTCTAAGGCTGAAGAAAGAGAATAGGTTCTACAAGAAGTTCTTAGAGATGTTTAGGAAGCTTCACATTAACATTCCACTAGTGGAGGCAATAGAACAGATTCCTGCATATGGAAGATTTATCAAGGATATCATCACTAAGAAAAGGCGGATAAAAGACACTGACATTTTCTTTATGAATGAGACGATGAGCTCAATAATCCACGGGAGTCTACCAAAGAAGAAGAAAGATCCTGGGAGCTTCTACATACCGTGCTCAATTGGCGGTCGTCATTTCCCACACGCGCAGTGCGATTTGGATGCTAGCATAAACCTTATGCCGTTAACCACGTTTCAAAAGTTGGGATTGAAGTCACCAAAGAAATCTACCATGTCTATTGAGTTAGCAGATGGATCTATAGTGAAGCCACACGGAGTGTGTGAGGATGTACTTGTCAAAGTTGATAGATTTATCTTCCCCATAGATTTCATAGTCATGGACATGCCACAACTTAATGGTTGTGAGATGCTACTAGGGAGGCCATTTCAAGCTACGGATGATGTTATCACTACTATCGGGAGAGGTACCTTGACATTAGGGATCGGCAAAGAAAGATTCAAGTTCAAATTGCCGAGTGATTCCCTAGGGACACTCCCCGATACCCCAAATTGATGAGCATTATTTCATCTAGTCTAAGACATTAAAGTAGGGTTCTTGTTGGGAGGCAACCCAGCCGTTGGAAGATTTCATTTCCATTTACTTCAGTAGTTTTGGTTAATTTTGTTTTTAGTGTAAAAGTGATACCCTGATGTGTGTGTTAAGTATGCAGGACTTCTTGGGTGTCGATACCATCGACCCTTGTGTTGATGGTAGTGATGAGGGTGCATAGCGAAAACTACTAGAAAATTTGCTCCATCGATACTATCGACGACCTCGTTGATAGTATCGATCACCCAACAGGTTGACCGACTTAAATTTTGCAGGAGGTCAATAATATCGTCCCCTTGGTCGATGCTCGTGAGATCCCTGAAGATTTTTAGAAACATTCGTAGCATAGATATCGATATCATCGACCCCTATGTCGATGGTATCGATACAACTTCAGAGGAATCCACCGCCAAGGCCTCGCAAGGACAAGGATTGGCACCAGAAGTTGATGCCATCGACACCTCATCAATGGTATCGACGCGACACGTCAGTAATATGCGAGACACCATCAACGAAGTGCACCAAATCTGGAGGTCGATCCGTGGGATGGGTCGATACCATCGACCCCTGTCGATAGTATCGACACGTCATCGATCCGGGCTCCCACATCTAGCAATCGATGACCGTTGATGGTAGCGAAGGACGGATTGTGGTACATGTGTTGATAGCATCGACACCCCGTCAATGGTATCGACGGGGTACCAGGGGAACCGACCAAAGCTATAAAAGGAAGGGTTGTATTTCATTTTTCTTCACACCTTCAGAGTATTCTTCCTCAATCTTGACATTGAGCATTGATGAGCAGATGATGACCTTCACCGAGCATCCAGTGAGCTACACACCGTCCCCGAGTTCGTCTTCAACTGCGAAGATCATCTTCTCTGACCTTCACCGAGCTCCTTTTCTCTATCTTTTCTCTATCATCATGGTGAGGCATGGAGCATCATCTTCCTCACGCACTGCTCCAATGGAGATCGAGACGTTCGTACCACCACCGCCAGGCTCCATTCCCTGTCTGAGAATTGCACATCCCTCGGCAGACATGAAGAAAATCTACGATGAGTTGATGAAGCACTCAATCGAGCCCACTCGTTATGTTGATCCGGCCCTAATACAAGACCTGGGCTTTGAGGATAATCTCAACTATGTCCTCCATGGCCAAGTTGGGAGTTTGACATATACAGGGCAACGGGTCCCTTATCACGTTGAGGGCCATCCTTTCTTTGGTGAGTGGCCGACATACAAGGAACTCATGGTAGAGTTCATGGCATAACTCGATATCTGCGTCGTGCCCAATGACCTCATTACCACCGACTGTGAATGGATCAAGGGATGAGTCTCCTTTCGGCTGTTCAACCGCAACTACACCATCATGCTCGACCAGTTCAACTCAATCTATAACTGGTGGCATTCGCCCGAGCAGTACATACGACCGGACAATCGGGCCGACTATGATGAGATGTTCTCACAGTTGGTGACCGCACCGACAGGCAAGACGCTTAGCTACCACAATGCAGCCATCGCCGACTTCGAGCACCTATTCATACGGATTCTTCACCATATGTTGTGTATTACCTTCTTTTCTTGTGGCAAATTGTCACTGAGCAAGTTCCAGGAGACAGACTTGTTTCTCCTCTACAAGCTGCTGAAGAGGGAAAAGCTTAACTGGGGTGTGTTTTTCTTGACGCACGTGATGGCCGTGAAGAGGAGCACCAGACGAGCCCCTATTCACTTTGGGGGGCTTATCACACCATTAGCCTTCTACCTTGGGCTAGACCTATCCATGCTCCCTCCACTGGTCAGCCAGAACCCCGTTAATTTTTTCCATTTCCACCATTCCAATCTTCTTACACTCTGCGATGGTGTGGTATATGCTCATTGCCACATTAATAAGGAGTATCAGGAGTGTGTACTACCAGACCCCATCTTCAACCTCCAACCGGGCCAACACTTTCAGTGGCCTATCATTTCCATTGAGTATTCCGAGGAGGAAGAGGATGCGGGAGACGATGATGATGCGGACAATGACGATGCGGAGGAAGAGGAGGCTTTTAAACCTCTTCGGTCACGAGTAGCTCCGAGGAAGCGTCCACGCTTCTACCCGGAAGCTTCATCATCTTCCCATCCACCGCCACCACAACCCTCCCACGACAGAGATGACCCCTATTCTATGCAGGGGATGTATACCATGCTCCAGTCTATCCAGGAGTCCCAGCAGACCATGCAACAATCCCACCAAACAACTTTTGTAGGGATCCAGGATATGCAAAATAGGTTGTATGAAAATCAACATGCATTCTTTGAGAATGAACGCCAGCTATTCGCCAACCAGCAACAGGTCTATGACCGGTTGGGGAGGATAGAGTAGCATTAGCAGCCTTTCTATGATCATTATTGGAGCCAAGGCTACTTCAGGGGATATCCACAGCCACCACCCATGCCACCTTATGATTTGAGCTTTCAGGGGCAATATCCAGATTGGAACCCCCATACTCAATAGTAATCGCCATTTCCGCCACCACCACAGTAGCAGGGTATCACTGTTTCACCTTCTGAGGTTGTTTTTGACTATGAAGCCATAGTCGGATTCATGCTTAGGGGGGGAGATGGAACCGTTTCTATCTTAGTTTTTTTTTATTTTAGCATTTTCTTAGTTTTTTTTTGCAATTTCTTTTAAGTTGTGTACTCTTGTTATTTACAACTTTCTAGGATCCACAATCTATCTAGTGTAATATGTGGATGTCACTACTACAGAAACAACATTCAACGTCAATTTTAGCAGTGTCGGTTTTTTATTAACACCGACGCCGGTCTCATTAAACATCGGTTAATAAGTACATCCGATGTCTATATTTGAAGACCAACCAGAGACGGGTATCGCTTTTCATTCAGTGTCGATTGAAGAAAAGAAACTAACGCCTAAAGTAGCCTGTGAAATCCAATTTTTTCGAGCAAAAAAAAATTGCGCCAAAGTATCCCTTATAATGTCGGTGGTTTACCTAATAATAGACACTGAATGAAGATAAAATTTGCGCCAAAAGTTCCAATATGGGTGTCAGTTGTCGTAGCATAACCGAGGTTATAAGGGTGTGCACGCCGTCCCCGCCAAAAAAATTAGGGTAAAGGAATGTCCAATTGGACGTCGATTTTATTTAAGAACTGACACCTTTAGTTTTAGGTGTCAGTTTTATTTAAGAACCAACACCTAATGTTAACTTAACAACACCCATGCAAGTCCAAATCTTCCCCTTTCTTTGTTTCATTCATTCTCGCGCTACCAGGGTTTGGTCTAGCGATTTCTCCGCTTGCTCCGGCTGCATGCTACTCTGCTCGGTTGCTTCTCTTCTGCCCACCTCTGGCGCCGCTTGCCCTTTGCCCCCAGCTCGCTGCTCCGGGGGCCTTCTCCTCCTGCTCTGGAGGTCCCCTCTCCCCGCACCGACAACCTTCTCTGCTACTCCGACGGCCTGCTCTGCCCACACCGCCGCCGCTTACTGCTGCTACTCTCCCCGCCGCCGCCGCCGAAGGTACCTTCTCTTCTCTTCTTCCTCCTCTTCTTCTGCCCTCAAGCAAGTACCCTGCTCCGCGACCGTGTGAAATTGCAGGTTGGCATGGCTGTGCTGGGCAGCACGGCCGTGTTGGTAGCGTGCTGCATAGCACGGTCGTGTTGGTTGATTTTGTGCTATATTGCTCAATTATAATCTGATAGCTACATTTGTGTGTAATGATTATCTTGATGATGAACATGCATCTACATTTGTGTGTATTTGTAGCTGATCTTTTAAAAGGAGTGGTTTTTTAGATTAAATGACTGCAGAAGACATAATATTAACTCTAGCATAATCTCATGTGTAGGTGATATTAATCTTTGAGATATTAATTTTTGCTCAGACCCAGGTGATATTTTGTTTAATTTAAACATGATTGGGCATTATTATGACTATTTTTTCTCATAATGAGGCAATTTTTACAATACCTTGCTCTTATTCCAATTGTTGGACAATTCATATACTCTCAATTAGAAAATATTATTACTCTTCTAAAATTATTCTTATAATGTTGAATCAGGTCAATGAACACCTGCTATTGTGCCTGAATTATGCCATGTATGTTTGTACAAAGTGAATCTTATCGTTCTAACTGTGAATTATTGCATGTTTGAAACTATTGAATTCTTGATTTATTATTTAATAATGCTCTAATTGTGAGTGATGCAATGTAAGTGAGTAAATACATGTAGTGGATATGTACTCATTAGCCTAGAAACCCGTCCAAGATTTACTCATTAGGAGTAAATCTTGGATAGTCCCCGGTTTGGGACTGTTCTTGAACACCTAATCTCACTTAGGATGTAAGTGTATAATGTGTATTGGGTTTTTAAGAAAATTTCGGTAGCATTTCCCCATTTGTTCTCTAAGTACATATGTACTTGGAGAACAGCGGGGAAATGCTGCCGAAATTTTCTTGAAAACCCAATACACATTATACACTTACTAGTGAGATTAGGTGTTCAAGAATGGGATAGGTGGTACACATTTATTATATATAAGAATGACATCACATGTATTTGTTGGCCTAAAGTTTTAACCATGCAAAAACTCTAATCTGTTAACCCTAGACCCTAATGTTGTTGTAATATATACTTGTTTTCTCTTTGATCATAGAATGGATAGATCATGGATGTCCATTCACAATTGCTACACCCCAGAGTTTATATCTGGTCTTGACCAGTTTATTAGATTTGTCAAGGAACATAGGAAACAACCTGGAGATAGGTTCTAATGTCCATGTAGGCATTGCGGTAACAACTTGAAAGTCAGCACTAGTGACGAAATCAAAAGTCATGTCATGTGCAATGGGATTATACAAGGCTATACAGAATGGCACTGGCATGGAGAGATTTCAAACTCGAAACCAGTGGATGTCGATAGCAGTGCTTGTGTGGAAGAAGAAATTGCCTCCGATGACATAGATGTGAATGAACAAGTAGACATCGTTGATGCGATGCTGGATAGTTATGGGGTAGAGCACACCGATCCACCTCCCATTTTTAGAAACATTGTGCATGATGCTGAGATATCATTATACACAGGTTGTACTAAGTTTACGAAGCTTAGCGGTGTGTTGAGATTGTATAAGCTGAAAGCTAACAATAGATGGAGCGACAAAATCTTCACGTCATTGTTGTCTTTGTTGAAAGAAATGCTTCCTGAAGGAAACAAGCTGCCAATCTCAACATACCAGGTAAAGAAATTGTTGTGCCCAATGGGAATGGATGCCAAGAAGATACACACATGCCCGAATGATTGTGTATTATTTCAAAAGGACTATGTGGATTTGAAAGATTGTCCAAAATGTGTTGCGTCACAGTATAAATTGACGACTTTGGGGGAGTCCAAAACTAGTTCTCCTGCCAAGGTGATGTGGTATCTACCTATAATATCATGGTTTCAACGCTTGTTTGCCAATGCGATAGATGCGAAGAATTTGAGGTGGCATGCAGATATTAAGAAAAATAATGATGGAATCCTACGACATGCGTCTGATTCCCCACAGTGGAAGAAGATTGATCTATTGTACCCTGAATTTGGTGAAGAAGTCAGGAATCTAAGACTTGGGCTTTGTACAGATGGGATGAATCCATACGGGACATTGAGCAGCCAACATAGCACTTGGCCAGTCATGCTTGTTATATACAATATTCCTCCCTGGTTGTGTATGAAAAATAAGTACGTAATGTTGTCATTGTTGATATCGGGCCCTAAACAACCTGGAAATGATATCAATGTTTATCTTGAACCTCTGATTGATGAATTAAAGAAACTCTGGGGTGAAGGTGTGATGACCTATGATGCTTCATGAAGAAAAACATTTCGTTTGCATGCTATGTTGTTTTGCACTATAAATGACTTTCCAGCATATGGGAATTTGTCTGGATATAGTGTCAAAGGAGCTAAAGTGTGTCCTATATGTGAAGAGAACACTGATTCAACAATACTAAAACATGGCGGTAAGACTGTATATCTCGGTCATCGAAGGTTTCTTACAAAATTCCATCAGTATCGTAGGAAGCGCAAAGCATTCAATGGATTGAATGAGGAACGGAGTGCACCTAAACCTATACCAGGGGAGGTTGTTTATGAAAGAGTAAAAGACTTTGTCAATGAATTTGGTAAGAGATCACAATTTACTATGGCCAGTCAAATATTCCTTATTGGAGTTCTTTGACAGTCAGACATTGTATTGATGCCATGCACATTGAGAAAAATGTCTGTGATAGCGTCATTGGTACTTTGTTGAATATACCAGGTAAGACTAAATATGGGATAAAATCCAGACTGGACCTACGTGAAATGGGAATAAGGTCAGAATTAACAGAATTACGTGAAATGGGAAATCAGAGAACATACTTACCTCCTGCTTGTTACACATTGTCAAGAAAGGAGAAGAAAGCTTTTTGTGAATGTTTGGTAAATGTTAAGGTGCCACAGGGTTACTCATCCAACATCCATAGATTGGTATCAATGAAAGATCTGAAGTTGATAGGTCTTAAATCTCATGATTGTCACACTCTAATGCAACAAATATTGCATGTCGCAATTCGATCTATATTGTCGAAGCATGTAAGGTTTGCAATCACCAGACTTTGTTTCTTTTTCAACAGTCTGTGGAACAAAGTTATTGACCCTGATACTCTCGATAATTTGCAAAGAGAAGTGGTTGTTACCCTGTGTCAGCTTGAGATGTATTTTCCTCTGTCGTTCTTTGATATCATGGTACATCTTGCTGTCCACTTGACTAGGGAAGTGAAAATGTTGGGACCAGTTTTCTTGCATTGGATGTATCCCTTTGAACGATACATGAGCGTTTTTAAAAGTGATGTTCGAAACCATTATCGTCCTAAAGGGAGTATTATTGAGGGTTATGTGGCGAGAGAGGTTATGGATTTTTGCAATGACTTTCTCAGTGATAATGACACTCCTGGTAATGACAAGAATATTGAGGAGCAATTTGGCAAAGGAATTTTGGGATCACGGGTGAAAGTAATCACCCGTGAGCAGTTGGAACAAGGTCACTTGTATATTTTACACAACATGGACGAAGTGAGTGTTTATATCGAGGAACATACCAATTGCATCAAGAGAAAATATCCTCGAGCCAATACAACGTGGCTTGCTAGAGAGCATAACAATATATTTAATAAGTGGTTCGAAGAGAAAGTCTTACATCAACTATCTCAAACACCAGATGATATTACTGAAACTATCAAATGCCTCACCTTTAAACTGAAATTGACTGTTATGTCTTATGAAGGGTATGACATTAATGGATTCACATATTACACAAAGCGCCAAGATGATAAGAGTGCCGTCCACGTGGGGTCACCCTTCAAGCGTCAACTATGTTTTTTGCAACTGCAAAGGATAAGAGTCCACGTGAAGCTAAAATGCCATATTACGGTGTCAGTGAAGACATATGGGAGTTTGACTACATAGATTTCAGAATTCTGCTCTTCAAATGTAATTGGGTTGATAACACCAAAGGAGTTATAGTGGATGAATTGGGTTTCACTTTAGTGAACTTTGAAAAGATAGGCGAGAAGGGTGAACCATTCGTATTGGCATCACAGATGAAACAAGTATTTTATATCGATGATCTTGCAAATGATAAATGGTCGGTTGTTCTTCATGGTAAAAGACAGTTCATTGAAGATCCTATAGATGAAGACGAGTACTATGATAAGTATGATGATTCCAGTCCATTCTCAGTTGGGTTGCCAACACCAGAAAATATTGAAGCTAATGATGACTTGTATGTGTGCGGAGATCACAATGAAGGATTGTTAATTGATAAAAAATCACAATATTAGAGGCATGTTTATATTTTTTTATATGTTTTATTTTTATGAATGTGAACTTTACAATGTTAATTACAATATTGCCTATGAATGTGAACTTTACAATGTGAATTTTACAATGTGAATTACTTTACAATGTGAATGTGAACTTTACAATGTGAGCTTTACAATATGAATTACTTTACAATGTGAACTTTACAATGTGAATGTAAACTTTCAGATGGCTGAGCATTCTCCTGATGACCGTGCTGATGATTACCGAGAGGGTGAGGACATCAATGCGCCACCTCACAATGTAAGTTTAAAAAATATATATCATATATTTATATCTATATGTCCAGTTCTAGTTATATCCTGTAAGTGTGTTTATTTTGTCAAATTTTAGGTCGATGATGCAAATATACCCTCTGAAGCACTTGAGGCACTTGATCAGCAGCACCAAAAAGTTGACAAGAGAAGGGGCATCACTACGATAAAGAAGTTAATAGCGCAAAGGGGCAATGGACCCAAACTTGTTGTGGATTTTGATAATGCAGGAAATGCACTTGGAGTGAATCGCAATTCATTTGTTTCATTTTTTTTTAGTTAAGCCAGGAGGTCGTCTATTCATCTCACCCTCCTCGTGTGAGCTAATAAAATCATCAAATACAGCTCCTGCTTATAGAATGCAGGTTAAACCCCAACATGACCATCCCACATCACAAAGACCACAGAAAATAACCCTGAACAAAAACAAGACGACTAAAAGACAGACTCGACCAACAACCCAACCAAGGCATTAAGGATGTTTAAGCTTCAAAACCACGTAAGGGGTGTGGTTTCTCTCAAGAAGAGCCATGCCATGAACTCTAGTCGGAAAACTACTAGGATCAGAAATCACGATCAAATCATGACTGAGGACACCCCATTTACCAATCTCTCTGGGAATATAATTGATGGCCCTGTGAACAAGCGAACCAACAATACCTTCATCCTCCATGTAGCTTTTTAACTCCCTAACGATACGAGAAATACTCCAACGAATACAAGCAGTGCCCCATAGCATGCGATAAGTATTCTCGTCATCTATCTCCAGCACAGCAATCCGCAAGGATTGATTCTCTGCCAACTTCAACCCTACTACACAAGCTTGAAGGGATGCAGAAAGATGATCATTTGCAGTTAACCATGCTCTAGCAATCTGACAAATAGCAGCCCGGTGATTCCTGATGATACTAGCCATCCACCACCTGTGATGACCGGAAGAGTCTTTACTCCTACCAATCGTGACGTTCATCTTCAAGGAATTGAGGTCGGGGGTCGTCCATCTCATAAGGTGAACTTCCCTAAGAGCATAGTTAGGGTCATCAATGCCGTAAAGATTAAGGCGCCTATGATCCTCCGGCTGAGCAAGGACACGGAACCACCTCTTTTTCAACATGGAGTTGAGCTGTGCAATCATGCAGTTCATATCACGGGCAATGGGGGCCTTACAGCCGTCATATCTGGCACGACATCTCCATCTCCAGATATAAAAAGGAATAAGCGTAGCAAGGCAAGCTGCAATCCACTCCATAACTATGGATGATCTCCCCCGCGAACAGAGAGACAACAGCTCGGCAGTGTTATGTGGCCGGGCTCTAGCAGTAAGAAGAGAGAACTTGTTCCAGAAAGTAGTAGCAAGGCATCCATGGAAGAAAAGGTGATCCATATCTTCAGTATTGGGTTCATCGCAGCAATCGCATCTAGAAGACATAGCAATATGGCACCTAATAATGTTGTCATCAGTTGGAAGAGCTCTATGGAAGAGTTTCCAAATGAGCGTGCAGGCCTTGGGCGCATCTAGGTGCCAAAGCTTCTGAACGGCAGAAGGAGCATCATTGTGATTCATAGTCAAGATCTTCTTCACAGATTTAATAGTAAACTGACCTGTCACCTCCGGACACCAAACAAGCATATCATCATCATCATTTATCTGCTGGTCTGCTTTCTTGATCAGAAGTATACCGTCCTCATTGAGAAGTTGCCTCAAGGATATCCAGTCCCAACCTTCGTTTTGGATCCAGAAGTCACAAACAAGGAAATGATGGTTGCGATCACTGGCATGCAAGGCATGATCAAAGAGTCTCTCATCACACCATAAGGAATCCCAGAAAGAGATATGTCCTTTCCCAACTCGCCATCTGCAGAAAGGAAGAATCGTAGGGAACAGATTCCAAAGATGTTTCCAGTAAGGAGAAGCAGAACTACTGTATCTAACATTGTGCGGATATAGCTCAGATCTACTATGCGCCCTACTCGCATATTTCTCTCTACAGAATCTTGCCCAAATCGTGTCCTTTGCTAAAATCTCCCAGCACGCTTTAGCCATGAAAGCTTTATCAACAATTCTCGAATTATGAAGGCCCAAACCACCATACTCCACAGGCTTAGCAACCTTGTTCCAGCCGATCCACGCCTTACGATGGTGATTTTCTCTATCTGCCCATAGAAACCGAGCAAGGATAGCGTCAATACGATCATAGACTCCGCAAGGGATACCAATGGCAGCAGCAGTATGGACAGTCGTCGACGAGAGGACATGTGCAATGAGCAACCTCCGACCAGCAAAGGAGAGGAGCCTCGACTTCCAGGATGCCATCTTCTGTCTAATCTTCTGAAACAGACCCTCAAAGTCATTAAGAGCATATCTACCCATTCTGATGTTAACTCCCAGATAAAGAAACGAATCCGCAGTAGTATCTATCTCAAGAGTGTGCGCAATGTTGGAGATGGTAACATCACTCTTGCTGCCCACTGTACATATGGATTTGGCACGATTGATCTTCTGTGCAGATGCTGCTTCATAAGCCTTCATAATCTGATGTACACGCTGCAAAGTGTCAGGATGAGCATTAAGGAACATCACCACATCATCCGCATAGAGAAGAAAGAGAGGTGCAGAGCCGTTGCCACGAGTGCGGAATCTCTCCAACTTGTGAACATGATCAATGTGATGGATGTATCTACTAAGAAGCTCTTCATAAATGATAAACAGGAAGGGGGAGATCACATTCCTTTGTTTGAGGCCCCTTAGCATGGGAAAGAAACCGTCATACTCACCCCCGATGGAGACCGTAGCCCACGCATTCGAGAAGAAACTAAGACAAAGCATGCAGAAGTCATCCGAGAACCCAAATCTCATCATGATCCTCTTGAGAATAGGCCATTCTACCCTGTCAAAAGCCTTCGACATATCTAGCTTGATCATCACGTTTGGCTGCTGTCCACCCTTGTGAATATCATGCATTAGCTCCTTGGTCATCCTGATGTGATGAGTGATCTCCCTGCCATGAATGAAGGCCGCCTGCTCCTCAGAAATAATGGAAGGTATCAACTGGGCCATTCTGTTACTAACAACTCTAGCAAGAATTCTCAAGGAAACATTTTCAATGGATATAGGACGGAAGTCTTTATCAATCTTTTTAGGATTCTCGACCTTCGGAACAAGAAGGATTCTGCAGCTATAGAGACTCCGGTGACAAACACGGCCTGTAAAGAACATCTCAGTCATCTTCATGAAGTCGTTCTTAATGGTATCCCACATAGCAGTGTAGAAGGGAACTGTGAAACCATCAGGTCCTGGGGCAATGTGCGTATCCATCTGTGAAAGAGCAACACGGACCTCATCCTCCATAGGAATAGCAGTGAGGGAGCTGTTATCATCCATAGAAATCATCTCAGGAATAGAATGCAACATCTCATCAAGGACATCTTCATCGTAAGTGGAACAATCTTTATAGAAATCTCTGTAATGCGCAGCAGCTAGATTTGCGATCTCACGAGGGTCATCCAAAAACGAGCCGTCGTCCAGCATCAAGCTGCGAACACTGTTATGCTTCCTCTTAGCCTTGACAATAGCATGATAGAATCTAGTGTTCCTTTCACCTTCATTGAGCCAGCTAATACGATACTTCTCTTTCCAGATGCTTTCCTCGGTATCCAGGACCTCCTGAAGCTCATATTCTGCTTTTCTGAGATTTGTTTCATTTTCTAACGAGGGATTGTCATCATAAGCAATCTGGGTAGTGTGAACAATATCTTCCAGATCTTTTTTCCTCTGCTCAATATCACCATAAGTCTGCTTATTCCACGTCTTTAGGGCTTCTCTGACCATCTTGAGCTTGAAGTAGAAAGACTCGGACGGGTTCCCCCACGAAACCAAATCCCAAGTCTCATTGATAATGTTACGGCAACTCTCATGGCTCAGCCACATCTGCATAAAAGAAAAGGATCTTCGGCCTCTGTAGTTTCTCATAGTCCCAGGCTGGTATAGAATAGGGCAGTGATCAGAAACCCTGTACCGGGTAAGGTGTGAAGACAAAGCATTAGGAAAAATATTGCACCAAGCATCATTGAGAAAAGTTCTGTCCAGCCTCTCCCAGATAGTAGGGGTACCGTACTGCTTGTCAACCCAGGTGAACTTGCTACCTTCAAAAGGGACCTCCCTCATATTTACATCATGAATGAAAGAGTTGAACTCCATGATCTCTTGGAAGCTTCTGTCAAGACCCCCTCTCTTTTCAGCGTTGTCTCTTATGATATTAAAATCACCCGTAATCAGCCAGGCCGCATCACCCATCATAGTAGAAAGATCGATGATATCCTCCCAGAGATTCCTTCTAGTCACATGGTTGCAGCTTGCGTATACCAAAGTAACAAAAAAATCAGAATTGTCCTCCACATTAAGCTTAAGAGTAATATGATGTCTATGCATACGGACCACAGTGGGGTATGTTACTCATAGCCATTGTAGTTGTAAGAAAGATTCTTGGCATAAAGTTCCTAAGGAGAAGAAAGACGTAATATGGAAGGATTTATGCGTAAGTTATGATTAATTTTCAATTCTATTTGTTATATTACTAATTTTTTGGATACTAGTTAATATCAATTCTATTTTGTAGAGTATATTTGAATTGGATGAAAAGCTGCATCATAAATGTGTGATGCAACGCTGTGGGAGAGTCCTAAGGAACTATAGGACAAATCTCACTCAAGAATACATAAAAGAAGGTGACAAGAGGAAGAAGACAGCCACAGAACAGTGGAGCTTCCTGGACCAAGAAGAATGGGACACATTTGTTACTTCAAGACAAACTTATGAATTCAAGGTATTAGGCATCACCCCCAATTTAATTAATATACGTTGTATTCACCTATTCAAGATTAACATTTAGTGTTACTAACCAAATCATTAATGTGCATACTAACTAGGCCCTCAGTGAGGCGCAAAAAGCAAGGCGTGCACTGAATGTGCATGACCACACAATGGGCCCAAAGGGGTATGCAGGCATTCTCCAAAGACTACAGTCTGAGGCTAATGCTCAGTCTGCTGCTACTCACGAGTCCTCTACTATTGGTAGCACACCTCTGCCTCGCCATGATGTCTGGATAGCTGGGATGCAAAATAAGAAGGGAGAAATAAGCACTAGTATAGTATTGGTCTCTTGGGTTAGTTTTTTGAAGCCTGCAGCGTCATTTTTTAAGCGACGCCTAGGTGGGCGTCGCTACAGTATTTGCGACGCTATAGAGGTAGAAAAACCGACCCTAGAGAGGTACAAAAGCCAACCCTAGAGGGAACAAAAACCGACCCAAGAGAGGTAAAAAAACCGACCCAAGAGAGGTAAAAAACCGACCCAAAAGAGGTAAAAAACCGACCCTAGAAGTCTTCAAATAGCTGTAGAATTTTGGGATGAACCTATTGGGTCGGTTTTTTGTATAACCGACCCAACAAGTATCTATTGGGTCATTTTTTCTCCATAAGAGACCCTAGAAGTCTTCAAATAGCTGTAGATGAACCTACTGGGTCGGTTTTTGTGTATAACTGACCCAATAAGTATCTATTGGGTCGGTTTTTCTCCATAAGCAACCCTAGAAGTCTTCAAGTAGCTGTAGAATTTTGGGATGAACCTACTGGGTCGGTTTTTGTGTATAACCGACCCAAGAAGTGTCTATTGGGTCAGTTTTTCTCCATCAGCGACCCTAGAAGTCTTCAAGTAGTTGTAGAATTTTAGGATGAACCTATTGGGTCGGTTTTTGTATATAACTGACCCAAGAAGTCTATAGGGACGGTTTTCTTAAATGACCGACCTGAAAAGTTACATTTTTTTAAAAGAAAAATTCTGCAGAACCAGAAATCTTCAGTACAGCAACCTGCAAAACAGAATTGCTTTACGCTATTCAAAACCTGCAATAGAAATAGACTTGCAAATGCAATGATGCAAGCCAAAAATGCATTCCAAAGCCATTTGCAAACTTTTATGTCCAATCCTTTTTGATTTGATGTAAATCTCCAAACCACACATTCATAACAACAATTATTCACATATATTGAGTTGAGACATCTTCATACACAACACTTACTAACATTCTTGCAAGTCTAAGATAGATTCATTCAAATGAGACATATAGCACATACTAACATTCATACACATAGAACATACTAACAACAATGATAGATTGCAAGTTTAAAAGTGATATTAAATTTATTGTCATACTACAAAAAGTAAATTTTGATAGAGTTTCAAATCTACATACACAAATGAAGTTATGAATTCAATCCAATGCTATAGTAACTTCATTAAGAAAAGCATCTGACCATTCTTCTCAGAATTCATTTAACCCATCAAGTGAGTAAGGATGAGTTGTAAAGATCTGCAAAAAAAAGCACATGCTCATATATATTTTATAAAATGATGCAAATCTCACTTGTAAATTTATGATGTTATTCTTTATTAATTACCTTATCTATACTCTGAATGTCTAGTGATGCTTCTTTCAAAATAGTTTGCATATACTTCATTACATAGTAGCCACAAGCCCAATCATTATTTTTTATATGACACTACAAATAAAGAATTATAACTTAATATTAGTAAACTGCTACAAACAGAGTTGTACAAATAAAGAAATAAGACTATAAGAGAGTTAACATATAAAATTTGACATTAATACATTACTGTAAGAGTTGTACATATACGACTAAGCAGTCAAAGTAGTTACCTTGACATTTTTCAAAGTCAGTGTCTTTAATTTTGTGGGTATTATTCCTCCACCTTCACGATAAGCCTTTATACCCCTATCAATCAATTTGATTATGATAGTTGTCAAAATAGAAATTCTAAGTATAAATATCAAGTTGAAGCATAACAATTGATGTTATAGAAACTAAATTTATGCTTACTCCATAGTTGGCAATCTCAGTTTGTGACCCCTTGTTGTTTTTCCCATTGGGTCAAGATAATAGAAAGTCATCAATTTTGGGACAACCACCACTAGTTCCCAATGTCTAGATCTGAATAAATTTATATTGAAAACAAAAATTAGAATTATAATTTAGTCAATATTAAAATTCTATTGAATTATAATACTTACTAGACGTTAAAAGGAATTAGAATAATTTCCATTCCCACACTACCAAAATATTTGAATGCAGTACTGAAGTACTCATTCACATCATCCATTTGTGTCTGCACTTGACTAGTGATTGAAGGAACTAAGAATCCAACATTCTTTATATCAAAGTTTGTCATCTCAGTATATAAATGGCTGTAAAACATTTGTGAAAATCTGATATGTTACAAATAAGCTAAAAATATATATTTGAGTAATCTATATTGATTAATTCTTACCTAATCCATACTTCTAATATCGAAGTATTTAGCCAATCATACCGGAACAACTCTATAATATCATCAAGAAAAATAAAATTCTCAAAGTCCCTCCCAACTGCATCTTCTGTTAAATTGACCACCATATGTGATCCTGGGCTTTGGTTGGCTAAGTATCGAGCCAAACATTTACTTTTATTTCCCAATTCATCGAATGTGGCTTCTGGAATGAAATAAGGCTTGGTCATAGGAGGACGACTACTAGGATTTTTACTTTTTGGTTTACAAACCTGTTAATTAAATACATACTTATATTAAACGAGTTCATATATGTAGCTAGTCAAATATAAAAAATATGTAGATATACCTTGTCAATGATAACCAAGTGTCTAGGCCATCCCACCATAGCACCCTCTGCTTCATCAACTGTACCATATTCAGAAGAAGGTATGGGTAGTGGTTTGTCCCCCATTCTGTCATACACAAGATGGATGGACACACGACAAATGTCATCAGAAACTGATTGACAATGCAATGTATCACCGATGTTGTATACCTTACCCGCTGCCACAACATTGTACTCTGGAACCTCCACTGCAAGTTTACAGTTCATACCAACCTATAGTTGAAATAATATAAGTTATATACAAAGTGGTAAACTAGATACCTACTATATTATATATATCATATTAACATATATAGAACAAACTTACTGCAGATTTTTGTGGTGGTTCATTGGGAGTGCTCCCATGACCTTCTACAATTGGAGTATGAGCTTGTACCTCATCATCTGAGAGACGCACGGTTTGAGGAGGTTGAGAAGGTTGAATAGGTTGAAATGAAGACAATATCTGTTGCACTTTCTGTGATACTAATGCTTCAACCTCGTCATGTGTAACTGTACGACCTCTTCTAGATTCTGAAGGCCCATAATAAGTCTTGAATCCTATGCCAGCTCCTAATCCCCTAACACGGCGAGGATGCTCTTTCGTACCAAGAGCAACTGATAGTTCATCCATGCGTCCAATTGGTATGAACTTTCCTTGTTTTCTTTGCTCATAGAGATCATCCTATTCATATTTAATGAAAATATGAAATCACAAACAATTAGAGATCATCCTATTCATATTTAATGAAAATATTAAATCACAAACAATTAGAGATCATCCTATTCATATTTAATGAAAATATTAAATCACAAACAATTAGATATTATTAAATCCTACTCTTTAATTACTTAATTGTGATGAACTTACCATCTTTTGTGCCACCTCCTTAGTTGCAGGGTTGGTAATTTCACCTGCTTTATTTTTTCTAGCATCAAGCCAAATTTTATAACGGGATGGACACTCAACTTGAGTTGTGCTAGACCCTTCTCCAAAAGAGATTTGCTTCTCCAGTTGTTCTCGGCGTTGGGCATAACTAAGGGATCCCATGTGATGGTTATGCACATTTTTGGCCCATCTTTCCTTTTGGGCCTCGTGAATAGCCTTATCATTTAAAATGAGGTATTGCAATTTACAACTTGGCAAACAGATACATATATAAAAACATTAATTGTATACCTGAAACTCTTCTGAATTCCTTTGTGCAACAAATCTGTCCCACACCTCAGGATCTATAAAAATATATACGTTTGTTGCTTTCTTCTTTTGATTAGGATTATCTATATAATCCCTTTTGAGATAGGTCTTAAATGCCCTCCATCGTACACCACAACGCTGCAACACTCTTTTCCTATGGTCTATTTCATTTAAATGAAAAACACCCTATATACAAATGAAGAAATAATCTTATTTCAAAAAGTATATGTCAAAACAAAAAAACTGGAATCAATAAACAAAAAACAAGATAATATAGTATCAAAATTCAACTCACAGATATATCTTTCCAAAGGAGGTCTTTCAAGCCAATAGGAACATCATGCCAGTTTTCTATATATATTGGCACCTTACTGCGTGCGGTTGCCCCTACATAATGCTTAAAAGTACTAGCATATTCCCCAATAGGTACTCCTCCCCTTTCAAACTAGATTGGCAATTTCTCCCCTTTTGCCCTAAGCTCTTGCAGCCGACGCATCACTGTGGGACCTCTACTCTTCTTAACATCACCACTAGCATCCTCATGCTCATGATCAGAATGTTCATCTTCACTTGCCATTTTAGAACAACCTACAAATATACATGATAAAAGAAAACATAAGTGATAATAAAAGAACAAGTGGTGATATATAATAAAATGTATACATGATAAAAGAAAATGTGTGCTTGAATGATAATACATGCCTCTAGTTTTGGTTGAGTTTTTAGTCAACTAAAATTCCTTCAGCATGGTCTTGACGTGTATATAAGTCATTGGTGTTAACTTCAACATTGACACTTGGCAAACCAACTGAAAATGGGCTGGAATCATCATACTTTTCATAGTATTCTTCTTCATTTATAGGATCCATAGTAAATTGTCTTTTTCCATGAAGACCGACAGAACAATTTTTATTTGCTGGGTCATCAATATAGAATACTTGTTTTGCTTGGTCTGCCATGATGAATGGTTCATCTTTCTCTCCAATTTTTTCAAAATTCACCAATGTGAAACCCAACTCATCTACTAAAATGCCTTTCTTGTTAACAACCCAATTACATCTAAAGATAGGAACTCTGAAATTTGTATAGTCCATTTCCCATATGTCCTCAATGATTCCGAAATACGACATCTCAGCTTTGTGTGGTCTTTTATCTTTAGCACTAGCAAAATACAACGAACAAGCTTTAACAGTGACCCCACTATTTTGGACTACACTACTTTCATCTTGACGTTTAGTGTAATATAAAAATCTGTTTATGTCATAACCTTCATATGACATGACATCCATTTTTGGCTTAAAGGCGAGCCATTTTATGTTCTCAGCAACATTATTTGGTGATTCAGATAGATGCTTAAAGACTTTCTCTTCAAACCACCTAATAAATGTTTGATTATGCTCTCTTGCAAGCCACATTGAACTGGATCGCGGATGATTTTTCTTCATAAGATCATTGTGTTATGTGATGTAGCTACTAACTTCATCGATGTTGTGTAAAATATACAAATGTGCTTGTTCCCACAACTCACGACTAATTCCTTTCACTCGTGCTCCCAGAGTTCCTTTGCCACAATAAGACTCAGTAACAAGATCATATTTTAGATCACTAGAAGTTTCATTGGAATTCAAAAAATCATTGCAAAAGTCCATCACTTCCCTAGCCACATAACCCTCAATAATACTCCCTTCAGGACGATAACGATTCCGAACATCACCTTTAAAAACACTCATGTAGCGTTCAAATGGATACATCCAATGTAAAAAAATTGGACCAACAACTTCACCTCCCTTGTAATATGTACTACAAGATGAACCATGATATCAAAAAATGAAGGAGGAAAGTACATTTCAAGCTGACACATGGTAATAATTACATCATTTTGTAATTTATCGAGAGTATCAGGATGTATCACTTTGTTGCATATTTCATTGAAGAAGAAACAGATTCTTGTGATTGCAAACCTTACATGCTTTGACAATATAGATCGAATAGCCATAGGTAAAATTTGTTGCATTAAGGTGTGACAATCATGAGATTTGAGACCTATCAACTTTAGATCCTTCTTTAATACCAATATACGAATATTAGAAGAGTATCTTTGTGGAACCTTAATATTATACAAGCACTCACAGAAAGTCTTTTTCTCCTTCTTGGACAAAGTGTAACAAGCTGGTGGTAAATATGTGCGGCGATCCCTGATCTCAACTGATAATTCTTTTCTTATACCCATTAATTCTAAATCTTTTCTAGAGTTGATGTCATCTTTAGTCTTTCCTGGTATGTTCAATAACGTACCAATAATGCTATCACAAACATTTTTTCAACATGCATGACATCAATGCAATGTCTAATTGTCAAAAATCTACAATAAGGAAGATCCCAGAATATTGACCTCTTCTTGTATAGAGATTTGTCACATGCGAGCGTACGACTACTTGAACTCTTTCCAAATTCATTAACAATATGTTTTACCCTATCATATACAACATTTCCTGGTATAGGTTTAGGAGCACTTCGTTCCTCAGTTGACCCATTAAAGGTTTTGCATTGCCTTCGATAAGGATGCACTGGTGGGAGAAACCTCTGATGACCAAGATATACGATTTTACCACCATGTTTCAGTCGAATTGAATCAGTATTTTCCTCACAAATAGGACATGCTTTGTATCCTTTTATGCTATATCCAGACAAATTTCCATAAGCTGGGAAGTCATTAATAGTGCAAAACAACATAGAACGCAAAGTAAAGATCTCTTTAAGTGCATCATCATATGTCATAACACCTTCTTCCCATAATTTCTTTAGGTCATCAATTAGAGGTTGAAGGTAAACATCAATATCATTTCCAGGTTGCTTGGGCCCTGATATCAATATTGACAACATGACATACTTATTTTTCATACACAACCAAGGAGGAAGATTGTATATAACAATCATAACAGGCCACGTGCTATGTTGGCTGCTTAATTTACCATATGGATTCATTCCATCTGTACAGAGTCCAAGTCTTAAGTTCCTTGTTTCTTCACCAAATTGAGGGTATAATAAATCAATTTTCTTCCATTGTGGTGAATCAGATGCATGTCGTAGGATGCCATCATCATTGACCTTTAACTCCCCATGCCAAGACAAATTTTGCACATCTTCTGTATTAGCAAATAAGCATTGAAATCGTGGTATTATTGGTAGATACCACATCACCTTGGAAGGAGAGCCATTTTTAGCCTTAGCTAAATTTGTAGTCTTGTACCTTGACGCACCACATTTTGGACAATTTATAAAATCACTATAGTCCTTCTGAAATAACACATAATCATTTGGACATGCATGAATCTTCTTAGCCTCCATTCCCATTGGGCACATTATTTTCTTTGCTTGATATGTAGAAATTGGAAGCTCGTTGCCTTCAGGAAGAATTTCCTTTAACAAAGACAACAATGAAGTGAAACTCTTATTGCTCCACCGGTTTTGAGCTTTAAGAGTATATAATCGCATCACAACACTCAACCTCGTGAACTTAGTACAACCCTTATATAATGGTTTTTTAGCATCATGGACAATGTTTGCAAATAAAGAAGGTGGATCAATGACATTGTCCTGACAGCTACATAGCATCTCATCAACCATATCATCCTGAATCGGGTCATCCTGAATCAGTTCATCATTATTAACATCATTATCTATATCTTCTATGTCACCACTATTAATATTGACATTTGCTGATCCATAATTAAGTTTCTCTCCATGCCAATACCATTCATTATAACCTTGTATGATCCCATTGCATATGACATGATTCTTAATTTCCTCAACTGTATCAACTTTTAAATTGTTACCACAATTTCTACATGGACAATAGAACCTATCTGTAGGTAGTTTCCTATGTTCCTCAACAAATCTGATAAATTCATCAACACCTTTGGTAAACTCTGGACTGCAACGGTTCTTGATAGGCATCCAACTTCGATCCATTTTCTAGATCACATTAAAATTAATTATCAAACTGAGCATTTAATATTGATACTATAAGTTGTAAGGTTTTTTGATAGGAAATTCATTACTTTTATACTAAAGTGTACCACCTATCCCATTTTTGAATATTTAACCTCACTAGTAATTGTATAATGTATCGTTTAGTTTTCAATAAAATTTCAGCAGCATTTCCCCTTAGTTCTCCAAGTACATCAATGTAAATGGCAAATAACCACTCACATATGTACCCAGAGAACAAATGAGGAAATACTACTAAAATTTTCTTCAAAACTAAACATACATTACACAGTTACATCCTAAGTGAGATTAAATATCCAAAAACAATCTCATATCGGGGACTATCCAAAATTTACTCCTAATGAATAAATTTTGAACGGGTTTCTAATTTTATATATAAATGTAATATTGTCATATTTATGCATCGATGGTCTCATCTATAAACCCTAAAGTGTCAATCTGAAACTACATAATGTCTACCCTCGTATTTCTAGATTGTATACAATGATTACATATGTGATTGATAATAAAATGTAGTTATAAAAGATTACATGTTTTTATTATTGGTTGGTTTACTAGTCAAATAAAATAAATTACGTGTTCTTGACAAATCAAGAGTACTTCCATATATAAACATTCATTATATGTACTAAATTGAATAATCAATTAGGTGCTCTTGACAAATATAAATAGAAGGGAGTAAGTTAAACATCATGCATGCTCTTTCATAATAGATAATAGTAAATCAAAAGTTTGACCATTTCATACTCAAAATGGTCGTGGTCCTTCACGACAGCCGTGGTGATAACCTTTAAAAACTAAAATTTTTGGCCAAAATGGCCATGGCACCAAGCTTGGCCGTGCAAAGCACAGGCCGTGGCACCAAGCATGGTCGTGCAAAGCACACAGGCCATGGCACCAAGCATGGCCGTGCAAAGCACAGGTCGTGGGACCAAGCATGGCCGTGCAAAGCACAACCATGAATACCGTGCTATCTAGAACGACCATGGTACTCCAACATTAGGTCAAAAGAAGAGAGTTTGAAACGGAAAATGAACTTACCTATCTGTTCGGGAAGGTGGTGGCGTCATAAGGCCTTGGCGGCGGTGAAGCTTGGATGTGGCGGGGGCATCCTCAGAGAGATCGTTGAGATGGCGGCAGCGACAACTTTGAAGTGGCAGTGGCAAAGGTTTGGAGCGTCGGAGAGACCTGGCGGCGTCGGCGAGACCCTTGGTGGCGGCGGGGGCGTCTTTGGAGGGGGCGCGCGAGACCTTGGCGGCGGCGACAAAGGTTGGATCGTGGCAGCACAGCATGGCACAAGAGTGGAGGAGAGGTGCGACAAGAGAGAGAGCTCCAGGAAGTGTCGGGCGGCGAGGTGAGAGTTCCGAGAAGTAGGGCGGAGAGGTGAGAGATGAGAGCTGCGAGCTGTGGCCGGTTGTGAGCGTTGTGATAGAGAGTGTTGCATGGAAGGGTTTTAATTTTACTCTGACTTATAGGGTCAGTTATATTAGACAACCGACCCAACAGATCCCCTATAGGGACGGTTATTAGAAAATGACCGACACGAAAAAAAACCGGTGCCCGAACCAAACCACACCTATAGTGACGGTTGTTGCTAAAACCGACTCGAGAAGTCCCCAAAACATTGAAGCTGTGCAGACGGTTATCTATAAAAACCGACCGGAGAAGTTTGGTCGTGACAATTACTAGGGTCGCTTATTATAATAACCGACCTTATAGCTCAGCGCGCGAAGGCAGAAAACCAAATTTTCTCCGCGGGAAGCATGTTGGGTCGGTTTTCTAATAAAACCGATGCTATGTTTATGTGTTCTACAAAAATTATGATTTTTGCGGGTCTTTTCTAGTGTCGATTTTTTTAACATAACTGACCCAATAGCTATAAGCGGTACCCAGATTTTTTTCTAATGACTTGTTGCTTCGGTTTTAGCTTATTAGGTCGGTCTTTCTAATATAAATGACGCTATCGGAAGCGATGTTAGAGGCCAAAAATGTTCTAGTGAAGGAAGCCCGCAACTGCTGAGGCGGCTGCAAAAATGGTAAAATACAACTCTTACAACAATCGTTCGAATATTGATTATTTGTAGTGTTTACTTAATTGCCAACTAGAGGTATATCCCCTTGGCCAGAATATTTATTCTACCAACAATATGCTTACATTCATTTACTCAACCTTCAATTATCCTAATGTAGAGGATGCAATATTTCAGATATAGCCCAAAAGTCTATTAAGATACTAATTGTGGTCAGATTCTAGAGTTCAAGAATAATTATCATAAGTGTAAAGAGGCAAGGGAAAATTGAGAATTTATCTAATGTTGGGTATGTTACAATCCATGCCATAACTAAACTTCATCATAGGGTATTATCAACTAAAATAGCATCACATTATTGCTTACTAATCATCATTGTTACATGTACGTCAAGGTGTACATCCTCATGGTGATAATCCTCATGGTCAAACGCCATATAAAAAATGTTATATTGAAAATGGTAAAGAATGAAATATAAGTAAGTAAGAATGTAAAATACACATCTAACATATGAAGCATATATAAATATGATAAAGAATATCAAATGTGCATCTAGCATATATAACATTTAAGTAAAAAGCATGCCTTATGTATGTTGAATTAATACTCCTTATCTGTGATCTCCACGTGTATATTTTTCATTTTCAGATTAAACATTTACATTTGCAACCTAAATGAGAATGGACTCGAGTCATCATGTCTATCACAAAACCTCATATGGAAGGACATAGATATGAGATATTCTATTTTTAAAGATATGCACAATACTATTGTTAAAGATATGCCAATAAATATATAAATTTTTGTAGGGAGTATTCAACCTTGATGAAAAATTATATCATAAAAATGTGATGCAATAATGTGGGAGGATATTGAAGAATTACAGGACAGATCTTACAAGAGATTACATAATTAGTGACAAGAGGAAGAAGACCACTAGTTATCAATGGAATTGTCTTGATAAGAATGTGTTAGAAGCATTTGTCGTTTCAAGGAAAAATAATGAATTTAAGGTATTGAGCCTCCTTTAATATACATTCTTACGATTAACTAGATGAATTCAATGTATTACATAATTCACATATGTTTTAGAGTAACCAGATACATACAATGCTTAAAAATAAAGGCGTGAAAAGAATGTGCATCACCACAAGTTGTGTCCAACACACTGAGTGTCTCCAATAGAGACAACAAGAATCTTCTACTGAGCAACCAACTCTAGGGTATGTTGAGCCTTCTACTACTCCTACACCTCTACCTCACATGAAAATTGGATTAATGTATAGACAAGTCACTCTGGAGAAATACCCTCAAACGTGGAGGTGGCTGCAAAAATGGTAAAATTAAACTCTAAGAGTGCATATTCATTTTTGAACTTGATCGTTATGTTTTAAATATTTATACAATTGATGATGATTAGAACGAGCTCTATGAGAAAAGAAAAGAAGGAAAGTTCATCCTTGAGGGATAAAGGAATGAACTGATGGTTGTTATATGTACTTCAGAGAATCCTGGTCATGTTAGGGGCATTGGAGCTGGTGTTGGGATAAGATTATTTTTTGGCACCTAAGAGCAAAAGCACAAATCTATCAAGAAAGGAAGATTGACACAAGATGAGGTAGAGGACATAGTTGCAAATAGAATACAAGAAGCAATGAGATAGTTTTAGGATTCTCACTCTCAACCTCCTCAAAAAGTACTTATGTCACATCACTCTTCATATGAGGTCGACCCCATCAGACATAGGTGGTTTTTGGAGTAATCCCATGGATCTTCTAGATACACCTGGTGTAAGTTTTGTTTCTAATATAACAATCTTCCAAGAGAATTTATAATATGCTGTGTTTGAGTATATATAACATTAAATACAAATTGTAGTCATTGAAACAATGCCATCTTGAATTAGTAGACAATGGTTTCTATGTCGTGGAATTGGGGGAGGCTTTCCCACACCTTGTAGATGACAAGATCCATGGTTCTCGGATGCCCGACAATGTGCATCTTATGACTATCTGGCTTGTCTATCCAAAACAAAAACAGACATCATTGCCATTTGGCCACCACGAACACAACATGATAGGAGATGCATAAGGCGATGTGGTTGTGAGGCCCAAAGTTGGGGTTATATATGAGAATGTATGATAAATTTATATTATAATTGTATTTTTGATTCTTTTATATTTGTGTATATCATTGGAAATTGATATCAGAATGCATACAGACCATAGTACCTAAGAATCCCCCTACAATTCCTCCTCAAAAGACTCTATTACATGCTTGAATTGAAATGACCTATTGGTCTCACTAGGCCCTAAGTACAAGGGGTTGGAATTATGGTTAGACACTATAGAAGAAGGATCAATTGATCGTATTCCAGAGGACGTTGCAGGGAAGGAGCATGATAGTAGTGTATTCTTGACAAATATTGTGGAGCTATTTAGTAATCATTGGCTGAATATGACCATGATAGAACTTTAGATATGGTGAGATCTTATGCCTAATTACCTTGTTTTATATATGTGAAAAATATATGTTGAATTGTTTTCTAATATACAATCTATACATATTTTTTTAGCTACTAACATATAGTGAGTGTACAATTCACATAAATCAATGTGGAATTTATACTTCCGTCATTGATTGGCTATGTAGATAGAGACTAAATGATAGTAAGTGATTACTACTCTACCACATTTAAAAATGTTGATACTGTGGGAAGGAATGTGATTATAGTTCCTTTTAATGTTGGATAAGTTTTAGGCTATTTGATTGTTTGGAATTTCCAGTTTACTTTGTTTTCCTTCTTTTTTCTTAATAATAGACATTGGGAGTTGTTGTTAATTTTCTCTAAGATGTTATCTATGTATTATCTTGACCCTTCAGGTGGCAAAGAAGTGGGGTACACACATTGAAAGTGTCAATTGTACTATAAATGAACTGTTTTACTCATTAAAATATGTTAATATTTGCATCATTAATACATGACTATTTACAAATTCAGTTAAATATATTACTTTGTCTTATAGGGGTATAAAAGCATTCAAACAGGTCGAAGGAGAGGTAGATAAAAAAATAAATCAATATCTTGGAAGAACGTTAAGGTGGTTATATATATATATATATATATATATATATATATATATATATATATATATATATATATATATATATATATATATCTGTGTGTGTGTGTGTGTGTGTGTACATATATATTCCAACTATATATATATATATATATATATATATATATATATATATATATATATATATATATATATATATATATATATATATATATATATATATATCTGTGTGTGTGTATGCCAACTATGCTTACTTTATTTTATTAACATTTTGTATAATTGGAAATGTATAGTTCCCAAGATAAGATAACAATTGGACATGCACATACTACATGATGTAGTCTAGGGACCTGACTGTCAACCAAGAGGAACTAGGAATCTATTGTTTAGTAAAGGTAATCTATATAGTCTTGAATCATAAGAAAATAGTCTCATTTGATAATGTAAATAAATTGAATCAAAATTTTTTTTTACCATTCTCTTTGTAGTTGTTTGACATGACAAAGTCCTATACAGAATAAGAGTTGGATGAGATATAAGAAGATTGGGCACAATCATTCGTTAAAGAAAACAACTTTTTTTAATTTTGATCAAATATGATATTTTTAACCTTTAATGTCGTGATGTCTATATACATGTTATACTAATGACTTCTTACAACTTTATATTTGATGCAAGTAAATTATTGGTGCATATGTGAATGATATGTGTATATATGCATACATGTGTGAATGAACACGAGAAATGAATATGATGAAATTGCATTTGTACATGTGGATCAGAATGGAATCATATGTGTTTCTGAATTTTGTATTTGCATATGTGCATGAGAATGGAATGAAATGGTGGATGAGAATGGGATTGCATGTGCCTTAATGAATTATGTAGATATGGACTCTTGTATGTGTTTGTTATTGTAGGTTTTGCAGGTACTGTGGCCTGTTGTGAAGTTAAAAATAGGATGGAACCTTCTGTTCTACATCCTATTGAATAGACGGACAACAAGTCTGCAGACCTAGTATTTAAAAAAATTATACTTGCAATGTCGGTTGTTTTAAAAAAACTGACAATGAAAATCTACATCGTTCGTTTTCTCAACAAAATCAACGACATATCTCTTTAACTGATAAGGAAGTATAATGTCATTTTTTTGAAGGAACTGATGGCGTAGTGTAAAGAAGGCTAAACACCCTTTTACTAATAATGGTAAACAAAAGACTAATGAATAGAAACGTAATAAAATAACATTGACTATATTCAATTTCATAAAGCGTACATCAAAATATCCCAATAGGGGTTTACATGATAAATATGACAAAAGGATCTAAGATAGAGGGAAAGTAAACTACTTCAATTTTTCTCCAAGAAACAACCTTAATAGATAGGTCCAGAAGTAAGGATGAACTCCTTCTCCTAATCTTAGGTTGGTCTACCATGCTCCTCTTGTGCAACTCTGATCCTAAACATGAGTGGTTGGGATCACCCAGCAAGAGGAGAAACAAAGTATGTGTCAATTAAAGGAATAAGGACAATTATAAACTAAAATATGACATGATAAAGATTTACTATGCTAAGAATGTCAAAAGTATGAGGAATATAATAAATAAGAAGTCTTCTGTGATAAAATAATAATAAAGTTACATTACTGAATAATATTATGACTACAATAACCAATATAGGGATGAGGCACCTACCTAACCTCAACCAATAGGTGAGGAAGAGTAACACATTCCCAAACACCTAATATATATATAAAAGTGGGGAGAGTAAACACATTCCCTTGGGCGAAATAACACATGCCCAACTATGGGTAGTTGTACATAAGTACACTACATTAGCTATATAGTTAATAATTCATCATGCTATAAAAATAGTCATATGGTAGACTAAATAAACAAAACATTTCCGAGGGTTCAAACCCCAAGAAATAATTGTTGAAAATGTGCCAAAAGAAGACAATGAAAAAGATCAAAGGTTGTGCATATGCCTCATTAAGAATATTAGGGTTGGATTATGAAATACCTAACTGAAGGGTGATGAAATGCACATACTCACATATGCACAAGCACATACGTAAATAGGATTATTCATACACATACCTCAATGTAGAGACCTAGTAATTAGTTTCACCAACTTGGTTGTATCCAAGACCACTTTAACCCAATTATAAATTTCACCACACATATTAGGATTTTATAAACATAAAGTGTAGGAAACCCTAATTTTGGACATTCTAAGAAAACCTTCCATTTAGTACTCAAAACCTAGACCAATCAATCAATTAGATTCTCTTGATTAAAAAAACATATTTATTTACTAAATTTGGAGCTAAATTGAATTGGTTACAAAATTTTTGGCTTTTAACATAAATGATTTAGTTCATCAAAATCATTCCTTGAAATCATAGAAATCATGCTCGAGAAACATTTTTATTATATAAAGCTTATTTTTATGATTCTAGAACATATTCATTTATCATTTTTAGGTAAGTGGATCAAAAAATATGAATTGTCTAAGACCAACCAATCAGAATATTCAAAAATGCCACATAGGCAAAGGAACTTGCGAAAAGAAAAGAAAGGGGTCGGGGCCACATGACCTGGACCAATCATGAATGGCTAGGTAGTGGGTCAGCACTCGTGGGGCCTTAGACAAGCGAGAAACAAAAGTAGAGAAATGACAAAATTACCCATGTGCAAAAAATAAAATAAAAGTGAAGACAACAAGGGTAAAATAGGGAAATCACCAAGGGGGTCATCCCCTAGATCTTGCCAACCTTGATACAACCAGCTTGAATCCAATTTGGGAGACTCTATAGGTCACAATGGAAAAGGGATTTGAGGGAAGAAAAAGAGAGAGCAGTAGATAACGAACTCACCTAGGTCAACAATTGATATGCCGATATCATATAGTTCTCAAGAATGGCGTCGTTAGGCCAGTATAAAGAATGGGTTGGTGAGGAATGTATGAAGGAGATATGAGAAAATTGATGTGAGAGGATGATTTTTTAGGTGTCGACAAACCCGTAGGTACTCATATACATATAGATGGCATTGAGAGCTATGGTCTTAACAAATTAGAGGTGAGAGAGCTTTGTGCCCTAGTTTGGGCATTTCACAGACAGTGCATTTCCGTACAAGTGTTATAGCTAGGAAGAAATAGGAAGGAAAGGTGGATTCAAAGGTGAAGGAATTAGGTAAATTGATGGAGTAACAAAGGAGAAATTGATCGAGGAATAATATTTATAAAATGGTAGATGAGTCACGTAACAATTGAGGTTGACGATGACTCTGGGCCATTGGATCGTGGATCCAACAGCTGGAAATGTGTGCCTTCAATGATAGAGAGACATATAATGTGTTACATTAATAAAAACTGAACCATTGGTTAAATGCGGCGCGTAAATGAAATAATATTCAAACCTAAATCAAACTATACTCAAATCTCTCAAATTCAATTGGAGGGTCAAACATTGTCTAATTAACTTCAAATTTGGTCCATAGACTAATTTTAGTGTCTAGAATATTCATATACACTGAGATTTCATCTTTGTACATGTTTTGGACCTTATTTATAATATTGGCCATTAATGCATATATTAATGTATAAAAAGGGTGAGTTGACTTGAAAAGGATTTTCTTAAGAAATCCTTGAGTAGAAATTTGTAATATTCATCATACAGTAATTCAAGAGTCATAAAACACCTATTTATTCCCCTTTTATGTTTTATTGTTGCATAGGAGGAGAGAGAAAGGAAAAGAGGATTATGCTTCACATTAACTAACTCAAAACTATACCTCCTTTATTCCTTGTCCCAAAAGGCCATAAAACTCTACATTAATATAATCTACTGATTATCTCTCATTAGTGGTCAATTTGTATTTTAGACTCTAATTAAATCAGTAATTGAGGTATTTGTGCACAGATCTGTTCATTTTAATAAATATGAATCAAATATAATTCAAACCACTAAATATTGCTCAATTCCAACATTGAGGGCAAAAAGGATAGAAAAGATAGCAAAATTTAGGAAAAAGGTTAAAAAGGATATGAACGAAAAGAAAAGCTTGAAAATGGATTAAATTGCAAATAAACCCAAGTTTTGGTATGTTACCTGAAGATTGTTCCTCAACGTCAGCTTATTTTGAAAAACTAGCAATATAGATCTGAGTCGTCGGTTGTGACAAAATTATCGACGACATATCTATCCTTACCAGTTAACTAATAAGGAAGTACATAATAAGTCTTTTTATATAATTGATGACATAAAAAGTGTTTCAACATTGGCTTCTTTGTTCCAACTAGAGACTATAACCTCAAAATTTTCTTATTATTATTGTTGATGTCAGATTACACCATCTGTTTCTTTACTTACAATCGATGATCTACGGCTATTATGGTGTTAGTTTCACACTTCATAACAATTGTCACTATTTTTGTTGGTTGTCTCTTGCCCTAAAAACTGGCGCTGAAGATCCTTAGTTGTAGTGTCTCCCACTTAAGTTTTAGTTTGTAACCGATGTAAAAAGGTCTAAAATAACCTACGTTACAGATGGTATCTATACTGAGATCATTGCCAATTATATAGAATGGATGGTGGGTTCTTGTTTTGACAAGAAGATTGTTTTTGAGTCTAGATAAACTTACTAAAATTCATGTCTGAGTTGTTTTGAGTTGTAGTATTTATTATTTTGGGCCAACTTTAAGTTTGGCCAATTTTAGGTCTGAATTAGTTATATATAGACTAATAAAAGAACTAACATGTGCGGGGATATAATTATGACATACATAACTACATCTCCTTATTTTGATGAAATGATTCAATTTTAGGTTGATCAACATTCAGACCAGGTTGGTTCATGATTCTAAGTTTAATAATTTGGGTACGTGGTGAGTGATTGAGATCAGAGTCTGGGTGGATTTTATGTTTGACTGTTAGAAAATTCCTATAAGTATTTTCTTATATGAAATTGATATGATCTCAAAATTTGAGAGTTATATGTAGAATGTATAATAGCACAAGTAAGCATGTTGAATTTTTCACAATCGACAGAACATGAAAATTAGACACAACATGTGGGTGCCTGCCAAAATGTGTCAAACCTCAAGTGTTTACATTGTTGGGATGGATCCATGAGTGAGCACAAATTTCCTTAAAAATAAATGAAAAGAATCCAACCACCAGATGAGAATAAGTATTAATATAATATATTACTACAAATTGTCAAACTGACACATGTGATCGTGACCTACATTTTTATATAAAATAACATCACTTATTCTTCTAGAAAAGGATTTGAAGGAAGGTTGCAAAAGAGTACGTTAACGGGTTTGGTTGACATTTAAGGTTAGTAGCAGGTGGTGATAATGTATTGATTGATGAAATTAAAGATGATATTGTATTGTTTCATGAAACTAAATATGTATTGATATAACTCTACCTATATTTTTTATAGTGTGTGCAAATATAGTTGGTCTCAATCCTGAGTAAAGGAGGAAGGTTAGTTCTAGGTAGACAACCAGTCATAAAAAACTTTTCTCTCTTTTTATAACATGGATCCTTATAAAAAATTTTGTTGGAGCGTCCCTACCTAGCGACGTGTTGCATGTCACTCAGGTGTAGTGATAAATATGCAAGAAGTTTCGACACAATGGTGCCCAATGGTGTTGGAGGACAAAAAGGGTTTCCACATCTTAGACGGGTGTGGGTAAAGAAACTAGTCCCATTGCATCATTGCCCAGATGTAGTGAAAAATGTATAAGAGTTACCACTTCTCTGATGGGTGTGGGTAAAAAATCTAGTCCCACTGCATCATTTCCCAAATGTAGTGAAAAATATGCAAGGGCAACACTTTCAATGAAGGCAGGTGAAGAAGCAAGTTTGATAAAAAATAGAGTTGAATCTTGATATATTGGCTCTTTGACAAGAAAATCTTTGGAGATAGTGGACACCATGATGAGAAGAAGAGTCTATATTGCTTGCTTTCAAGAAATCAAGTAGACAGGGGAACGTTGTAGAGAGTTTGGAGACACAAGATACAAAATCATGTATACATGTATTGGTAAACGTAGAAATGACATAGATATTATTGTTGAGAAGATGTTGAAGGATAATGTTGTCAAGATCACAAGGATGGGTGATAGAATCAAAACTATAAAGTTTGTTCTTAGGGGAAACATTTTTAACATTGTTAGCGCCTATGTCCTCCAAGTTGGCCTTAGTGAGGAGGTTAAGAAGGATTTTGGGGATAACTATGGATGAATTGATGTAGGGAACACTGATAGATGAGAAGATAATTATTAGGGGTTATTTAATTTGTCATGTAGTGAGTAGAAATGTTGGGTATGAGAGAGCTCATGGTGGTTTTAGATATGACAACAGAAATAGAGAAGGAGAGAGGATATTAGACTTTGAAATTACATATGATATGATTTTGGCAAACACCCATTTCAAGAAAAGAAAAGAGGATCTCATAAGATTACTTTCAAGAGTGGGTAGATAAATTGATTACCTCCTTACAAGGTGGGTGGATTGTAAGCTATGCAAGGATTACAAAATGATTCTTGGTGAAGAACTCATGACCAAATATAGGTTGGTGGTTTTAGATTTTGATATGGAGATCAATAAAGGCAAGCATAATAGAAACCAAGATGGTAGGATCAAGTGGTGGAATCTTAAAGGAGAAAAGAAATTGACTTTCATGATAGACTCATTAAGGAGGGAACATAGAGCTTGGAGTCTAATGTTAACATTATCTTGCATAACATGAGCTCTTGCATAAAAAAATTGCCAAAGTGGTTTTGGGCAAGTCCAAAGGTTGTGGGCCTATACAAAAAGATACTTGGTGGTGGAATGATGAAGTACAAAAGGTTATAAAACTGAAAAGGGAGATCTATAGGAGTTGCCCGAATCTCGAGATGTGCAACATTCTAGATATACAAATAAGCAATGAAAGAAGCTAAAAAAGTTGTTCAGGAGGCAACACTACTACAGAAAAGGCCTTTGGCGTCGGTTATTTAGACCCTTTAGCGTTGGTTTCCAATCGACACCTAAGTGGGTGCCGCTAAAAGTCAACATCTTCCCGCCACCGAAAATGTGCCAGTAAGGGAACTATAGGCGTCGGTTATTAAAGAAAACTGACACTATATCATTGTTAAAGACGTCGGTTAATAAATAAAAACCAACGCTATAACCCTTCCCGCCACTGAAAGCGTGCTAGCACGGAAACTATAAGTGTCAATTTTTCGCTAATAACCGACATCATAACAGGATAAAAATGTCAGTTTGATGCTAATAACCGACGCCATATCCCTGCCAGCACGGCCGTGCTTCCCAACACAGTCGTGGTACTAGGCCACAATAGGCATCAGTTCTTATAGATAACTGATGCCAGCCATGGAAGAGACGTTGAGTTTTTGCTAATAACCGACGTCGTATGTCTTTGGTGTCATTTTTATACAAATAACCGACGCCTATGTTCTAATTTTTTTCTTATCAGTTTGTAGGCCTGATGTATGGCTGGTCAGTAGGATGTAGAACCTGCAGTTCAGTTCTGAACTGCAAGTTTACAACATTCATTGATATCCACCAACAATAGGCCAGAAACCTACAAAGTGATTCACAATCAAAGACATGTATTGATCAGATACATGTAGAAACATGCAAAGTCATTTACATTCACATTCAGTTCCATTCATTTCATCTTTTTACAATTCAGACATTCATGTATTGATCAGAAAAAGTCATTCACATTCACACATATGACAATTCAGAAAAAGTCATTCACATTCACACAAAAATAATTATGAGAACAAAGTTTAGAAATGTCATTCTTCATTCATCATCGTCATCATTGTTATTATTGTCCCAATTATATTTAAAAATTCCCACTACTTGTAGGGCTTTTTGCCATTATTCTCTTACAACATCTAATTCCTCCCTCGTATAGGGAGTATGTACATCTAATAACTTTCCACCTGTGTTGAATTCAGTTTTAAACACCTGCAAAGAGTATGACGATATATATAATTAATAATATAGAATAAGATTGATATATTTCATATTATCTAATGAGACTATATATAACATCTGATGTATAGTATCGATTTCTATTACGGCATATTTGATGATTAGGTCTATAAATCACATCACATAGTAGGCACATGGCCAACCGTTGTCTTGTGTAGCACACTATAAATTGAAACATACAAAATATTCAAAAATACAAATAAGCACAGTTCACATAAATAATATATACATTGGAGTAGGGAAATTACTTTCACATTCTCCCAAATTAATGGTTGATTCTTTTTCCTGGGGACCTTTCCTCCAACTTTTTTGAACTTTTCTAAATCCCTACATGTTAATGTAACACATTAAATTTCATAACTAATAATAATGTAATAACATATGTTAACAGATATAAAAATATGAAATATTTCTCACGGGAATAATGACCTTTTCATTTTGTGTCCATATAATGTATTCAATTCCTTCCCCGCATGATCTAGATATAGATAGTAAACGTCATGGGGACAATAACTAGTAACTCCCAATGCCTACCACTACAGCTAAGTAGGTTAAAAATTAATAACTAAAAATCCACAATAAAAATGTAATTTTCTTAAGTCCAAATTACAAACAAAGTAAACTTACTCGACATTGAATGAAGCTATTATCACCATCTTCTTATTTTTACCAAAATATTCAAAAGCATCACAACAGGATGAAGTAACTGAAGAAGGGTTTGTATCTACAAGACTAATCAAAGATGGAACCAAAAATCTCACATGGGAAAATGCAAAATCTGTACATATCATGTGTAAGTGGCTGCAAAACATGTATTATGTATGCATTAATATATAAGAAACCAGATCACCGTATATAAAACAAGGTATATGGATGTATAAACAAGATCTAACTATATCCACAACTCTATCATAGATGTATTTATCCAGTCATAACAAAACAACTCCAAAATATCTTGTATAAATACATTGTTATCCTATGATTGACTTGCATTAATATGTATGCATTAATACGTATGCATAACTTGTATTATGTATGCATTAATACGTATGCAAAACTTGTATAAATAGATTGTTATCGTGTGATTGACCTGCAACATCCTCCGGAATAGTAACATTTATAAGGCAATTTGAATCATGTTCGCCTATCCATACTGCCATACCCCTAAAACTAGGACCTAACGAGGCATGTAGTTCCTTGGAAGCCAACTTGGTACTTTAGGAGATGGAGGTGGAGGCCGAGATGTAGCGAGTGTCTTCCTTTTGACATGTATATATAATTTCATATCAATTGACTCATATATACACACTAACAAATTAATGTAAATTTACCATACAATATTAGTATAGACGACATCGACTTTGGGCCACATTATCACTCTGCCTTCTGCCTCACCAAGCATTTCAGAATCTGGGTGAGCATATGGCAGTGGAAGATCCCTCCAATCGGAGAGTATATGTATCGGTCTCACACAAACCACACCAACTGGTACTGGAGTCCCATAAAACATCTCCCCTGGAAGGGCTGGGTAAGCATGTGCATTTGCAATGATATATTCTTGACTTTTTAGACGGCATGGCATCATCCCCTACAAATTTATCGTAAAGAATGTTATATACATATATACATAAACATATCATCTTGAAAAGACTAGCTACTATACATGTCATAAAAATACTTACAACAGACGTGCTAGGTGGTGGGTCTACATGATTACTCTCAACCTCTACAGTAGGAGAAGAGCGTCCCGACACAGGTACTATCTGAGTGGCAGTCTAAGACGCCTACCACTTGCTAATTGCTTCATTGACTCTTTTATCAAGTGCTTCCTCGACTCTCCTATCAAGTGCTTCCTCGACTCTCCTATCAATTAATTGATCTACCTATACATGGATAAAAGAAATGCTAGCTTCTGATTATTGAATTCTCTTTCGCAATAACATTCTAAAAAGAGAATAAGTTACCTCAGCTTGGGAAAGTCCCGCTTTTGGGACTGGTTTGCGCTGTGATGGCCCAAAGAACACTTTGATGCCCACACCAGTGCATGCACCCCTGACACGTCCAGGATGCTTTGGGTTACCCATAACAACTTTCAATTCATCCCTTGTGCCCTCAGGGATGAACTTGCCTTCCTTCCTCTGCTCATGCAACTCCCGCTAATCTCCATAAATAGAAATTGGTAAATAAACATAACAATAACCAATATCGATCGATTTCTCTAAGAGTAGAAATTTTACCATTTTTGTAGTTGCCTCAGTAGTTGCCGGCTTTGTTATATCTCCCTTCTTGTTTTGCCTCCCAGCTATCCACATAGCATGGCGAGGCAGAGGTGCAGGACCAATAGTAGAGGGCTCTTGAGTAGTAGCAGACTGAGCAACAGACTCAACCTGTAGTGTTTGGCAAACACCTGCATAGCCTCTTGGACCCATTGTGTGGTGATACTCGTCGTTTTGCAATATCAATCACTAAGATGGTTAATCCAAGAGTTTAAACCTTTTTTACTTCTAGTTTTAAGGGTAGTATAGAAGGGTCGATCCCACATGACAACTATTTAGAGATTGTTCTTAGAACCCAAAGATTGAAGAACTTTATTATTTGTTTTTGGTATTTTTATTTTTATTAAAGTAGAAAGTAAAGTTCAGTTGGGGGTTTGAGTGATTACACTAATGCAAGAAGGAAAGCACTTAACAAGAATAAACATGCACAAGGAAATAATAAAAAGATTGTTAACACAAGCAAAACTATATGAATGGAAGACTAAGAATTAAAACAAACAAAGGATGCGGTGATTAAATCAAGAGAAGGAAATCGAGGCTCGTAGGGGTTTTCACCACCTTAGCCTAGGTGATAACAACTAAATCTTAAACGACGATTCGATGAAGGTTTGCGAATTTAAAAACTCACAAGAGAGAAACTCCACATGAGCCCATTGGTCTTGGTGCTCATGTTTCCTAGTTTATCATCCTAAAAGATGAAAATCCACGGTCATATCAAAACGTCTATGTAATCGATTTTATTATTCTAAATCCGGATTTCCATGGTCATATCCATCCGGATTAACATGCGATCCGAAGATCAACCATTCAATTAAAATCGATTACCATCTAATTGTTTAAGAAGAAGTCATTAAAACCATGTCTAAGGGGTTATTCCCCTTGCCCCGATAAAAGACTACTCACACATGGAGAAATGAGAGACGGAGGAAGAAAGAAATGAAGCCATAGTCTAGCCCAGAAATCAGGAGATTAATCCTTATGCTAGAGACAATGAAATGGATTAGTTCTTTGTTCCTTGCTCCAGAAATAAAGAACGGAATGAAGGAGATTAAAACTAAGGCGGAGAGAAAAGGCAAAAATAAGAATGAAAGAGCTATGCTTGAACCAAACCTACTTTATTGCATAATATGAGAATGATTACAAGATTAATTGCTGCAGAACTCCAAAATACAAGAAATCCAAAATGATGCTTGGGAGGAGGAAGTGCCCTTCCTTTTATAGGAGAAGGAGGGGTAGGCTATCCAAAAAAAGAAGAGAAAAAAAAGAGAGGGAGCTATCCTTTTGAATTTTCAAGATTTAGTCAATAGGAATTTGATAGACTTTAATTGTCTTGACCATGTAACTCTCTTCAATGCAGATTCCCGCAGCAGAGATTTCTAACGCATTTAACTCCCATAAAACGCACAAAAGCGGTCCAAATAATAGGATATTCTTTTTGGAAATTAAATTTCCTTTCCAATGAATATTTGTACACTCAATTTAGACTTTGGATACAAGAGTTATGGCACTTTTGGTGACAGATATACAATAATTACAGGACTGCTGTAAATTGTGCAATTATACTCCAAGAATATTTATCACATTTCCTACAAAATCCAAGAAAATATGATTAAAATTCTTCTTGAAGAGAAAAATATAATATAATTTAATTAATTATAAAACTAAGAAAATAAATAACAAAACAATCATAAAAAGATATCTAAAAGATGCAAATAAAAGTGATGAAAAAACATTTATCAAAATACCTCGGACTTGAATCTTTGCTTGTCCTCAAGCAAGTAAATCACAAATAAAGTCCAATTTATACTCCCAATATGTCATCCTCACCTTAATAACATCACTAAAATCCTCACCTCCAAATTTTGGCCAAGTGACCCGATCTCCTAGAACCACATAGTATAAAATTCTATATTCCCTATCAAAACAATTGTCAAATCTAGCTTGTAAAATAAGAATTTGTAGAAAAATAGGCATCTCTTACTTTCGCTTTGACACCCTCAATTTTTTTTACTCTTTTTTTTAAGTTATTGCACAAGAATAGGATGAATTTGGGGGTGTGAAAACAAAGAAAGAAGTGATAAAAATATATTGATCCCTCCTCTATTCGACTCGGGATATGAATTTATGGAGTTGTGGCTACATTGGTCACAATTTTTTTTTCATGTGCACTTTTGGCATCTTTTTATGGTATGCCCCTTCGTGGGGTATGGAGTTTTCATTTTGGGAAGCATGCCACCCCGAACTTGATTTTTGTCTGGTGGTGATTCTTTGATTCTCTTTTTTTTGAAGAAAAATAGAGGGAAGGAAGAGATGTTCTTGTGCTTATAACTTTCAAAAAAAAAATTTCATATATTTTCGTCAGAGAGTGTCATTGCTCTAGTTAGAGTATTCCTATAAATCACATCATACAAATTTTATAACAAGATAATCCATTGTTTAAATATAGGGAAAATTATGTTTGGTTCTGATCGATTCCTTATGACTTGCCAACTATTCCGATGAGTGATGTTATTAAGGATCCTAGGTGACATGGTGGCTTCAGACATGACAATTTGTAACAATTTTTGCAAAGGATTTACTAAATTCAAAGGGGTACAATGATAAACATTTATTCATATTGGCCGACTAGATAAAGGCCATTTTGCAACAATAGAAATAAAAACATGGCCGACTAGATAATGGCCATGAACAAAGTAACTGTATGCAAAACAAAAAAAGGTAGAAATAATGCAAGAATAAAAAAGATAAGGGGGTGGAATAGAAACATACCACCCACCTCCACCCCAGACTTAGATTGTTGCTCGTCCTGAGCAAAATCAAAACCCGAGATGGAGAGAAGAGAAGAGTGAGGATTTCCAGGTGGCCCAGGTAGCTCAAAAATGTCCAACTAAAGGGGATGTGTATGAGGGCTGGGACCTTTATCTGAGGAGCTTCATAATATACCCTATGATAGGTAATTGTAGAAGCTCAGTGGGGTGCTCATATTTTCTTTCACCTCGCATTCCCTCCAATAATATCCATATATCTTCCTTCGATAGCAAGGGAAGTGTTGGAGATGGATGTGGATAAGGGGAGGTTGACGGGTACCCGACTAGTAATGCTAGTAGAGCATGATGAACTGAGTCGGGTGGAGGATCTGGTTCAAGTTTTCAACCATCATGATGACCTGCATATGGGAGAAATGATGCTAATACAAAAAATTTAAAATCATTTACAAAAGTATTTTGTTTCTCCTTAAAACTAATGCCATCAACATTGGGTTTGGTAAGTTTCATTGTTGATGTAACATATGTCTCTAATTTTTTTGTATAAGGGTTCCCCAATTATTTAGGAGGGATGATGATGTCTTCCTTGCAAACAATAGAAGGGGGTGTGTGGGCTTCTTCCAATGGTGGTATCTCCCCTTCTAGATCAGCCATGTGTGGGATGGAAATTGGCTGTGACGGCTCGGGAAGAATCCTAAAGGGGGTTAGATTCTCATTATCCAAAATAGACTCAAAAGAAGGGTATTTGTCTATGGTATCATTCAAATTTATGTTAAGGATGGGAGGAGTTGTTGGATCTTCATAATGACTCTCCTTCTTTGACATTTCATATTCAAGTAAAAGAGTCTCTAAAGGAAAGATAGGGATATCAATGTCCTCATCACACACAAAATATGGCTCCATGGTTTGTGCTATTTCTTCAGGATCTGATATATATGACACAAAATAAGGATCATCATCATCGTCATCATCATGATGAACCATCTTGGGTTGCTCCAAGTCCTCCATAGATTTTTGTGCTTGGGCCTCTAGTAAGGTTGCTAAAAGGGCTTGGTTGGTTTGTAGGTTTTTCTATCCTTCTACTACCATTTTTTCTAAAGCCCCAAGTCTCTCTTTTAGTTGATTTTCATTATTAGATTCATACATCCCCCAAAAAATTACCATCCTCACCATTCCCCCCATAAGGATCTTGGTCATGGTACCCAGTATGTTGGTTGTGGTGTTGCTCCTCATAATAATCTTCTAGAATATGGTGGATTGTTATTTCCATTGCTCTCATCATGGTGGGAAGATACAATATTACAAGGTGTCACCGAGTCATGGGAGAACATATTTGGAACATCTGGCTTTTGGGATTGGGCTTTCAACAAGGTGGCCATCAAGGTTTGTCTAGTTATGAGTTTTGCTGCCATCGTCTCTAGGGACCTAAGTTTCTCTTCTTGTTGAGGATTATATTGGGTATCATAAATAGGTCCATTTCCCCCAAAGTTTTGTTGGTCGTACCCTCTCTCAGAATATGGATAGCAAGGTTCCCCATATTGGTTCTCGAAAAAATAAGGATTTACATTGTACCCACTAGGATGAAAGGGCTCATAGAGAGGGGTGCTATGGGATAAATTTGGACAGGCAAGAGATGCATGGTGGCAATGACCACAATAATAACATTGTGAGGGATATTGCAATGCCCACACCATTTGAAAGGTTTTTTTTTTACAATAAAAAAAAAACTAAAGATTTTGTACAAGACCGTAAATTACAAAAAAAACAGAAGCTAAGGGATTATGACTCAAGGTTAAAATTTACAAAACTAACTAAAATTACAATTTTTTACAAACTAGCGTATTTGCAGAAAAAACGGACTGCCGAAATGGAAACTCGGCAGAAGGGGGAGTAGTACCTCCAGAATGTTACTCGGAAGGTATAAAAAAGGGAAAAAAAGTTTTTTAAAAAATTTTGGGGTTCGAAAGAAACAATCCGTTGTCCCCGGCAACGACGCCAAATTGATACTCGTCGTTTTGCAATATCAATCACTAAGATGGTTAATCCTAGAGTTTAAACCTTTTTTACTTCCGGATTTAAGGGTAGTATAGAAGGGTCGATCCCACAGGACAACTATTTAGAGATTGTTCTTAGAACCCAAAGATTGAAGAACTTTATTATTTGTTTTTGGTATTTTTCTTTTTATTAAAGCAGAAAGTAAAGTCCAGTTGGGGGTTTGAGTGATTACACTAATGCAAGAAGGAAAGCACATAACAAGAATAAACATGCACAAAGAAATAATAAAAAGATTGTTAACACAAGCAAAATTATATGAATGGAAGACTAAGAATTAAAACAAACAAAGGATGCGGTGATTAAATCAAGAGAAGGAAATCGAGGCTCGTAGGGATTTTCACCACCTTAGCCTAGGTGATAACAACTAAATCTTAAACGACAATTCGATGAAGGTTTGCGAATTTAAAAATTCACAAGAGAGAAACTCCACATGAGCCCATTGGTCTTAGTGCTCATGTTTCCTAGTTTATCATCCTAAAAGATGAAAATCCACGGTCATATCAAAACGTCTATGTAATCGATTTTATTGTTCTAAATCCGGATTTCCATAGTCATATCCATCCGGATTAACATGCGATCCGAAGATCAACCATTCAATTAAAATCGATTACCATCTAATCGTTTAAGAAGAAGTCGTTAAAACCATGGCTAAGGGGTTATTCCCCTTGCCACGATAAAAGACTACTCACACATGGAGAAATGAGAGATGGAGGAAGAAAGAAATGAAGCCATAGTCTAGCCCAGAAATCAGGAGATTAATCCTTATGCTAGAGACAATGAAATGGCTTAGTTCTTTGTTCCTTGCTCCAGAAATAAAGAACGGAAGGAAGGAGATTAAAACTAAGGCGGAGAGAAAAGGCAAGAACAAGAATGAAAGAGCTATGCTTGAACCAAACCTACTTTATTGCATAATATGAGAATGATTACAAGATTAATTACTGCAGAACTCCAAAATACAAGAAATCTAAGATGATGCTTGGGAGGAGGAAGTGCCCTTCCTTTTATAGGAGAAGGAGGGGTAGGCTATCCAAAAAAAGAGGGGGAAAAAAGAGAGGGATCTATCCTTTTGAATTATCAAGATTTAGTCAATAGGAATTTGATAGACTTTAATTGTCTTGACCATGTAACTCTCTTCAATGCAGATTCCCGCAGCAGCAATTTCGAACACATTTAAATCCCATAAAACACACAAAAGCGGTCCAAATAATAGGATATTCTTTTCGAAAATTAAATTTATTTTCCAATGAATACTTGTACACTCAATTTGGACTTTGGATGCAAGAGTTATGGAACTTTTGGTGACAGATATACAATAATTACAGGACTGTTGCAAATTGTGCAATTAAACTCCAAGAATATTTATCCCATTTCCTAAAAAATCCAAGAAAATATGATTAAAATTCTTCTGGAACAGAAAACTATAATTTAATGTAATTAATTATAAAACTAAGAAAATAAATAACAAAACAATCATAAAAAGATATCTAAAAGATGCAAATAAAAGTGATGAAAACACATTTATCATGTGGTCATGCACATTCAATGCATGCCTTGCTCTTTGAGCATCGCTGATAGCCTTGTTAGTAAGCACATTGATTTAGTTAGTAACACTAAAGGTTGATCTTGAATAGGTGAATACATAAAAACATATATTAATTAAATTGGGAGTGGCACTTAATACCTTGAATTCATCTATTTTTCTTTGGGTAACAAAGTCCTCCCAGTCTTTGGTGTCCAGGTAGTTCCATTGCTCAGTGGCTGCCTTTTACCTAAATCTATTTTTTAAAGAGAATACAAATAAAAATTATTAGTTTAGAGTTAGTCAAAAAGTGATCAATGTCTAGAATTGGAAATCAATCAAGAACATCTTCTCATCATCACGTATGTAATCTCAGGTGAGATTTGTCCTATAGTTCCTTAGGACCCTCCCACAGCGTTGCATCACGCATTTATGATGTAGCTTTTCATCCATATCAAATATACTCTGCAAAATAGAATTGTTATTAACTAGTATACTAAAAAATTAGTAATCTACAAAAATAGAATTACAAATAATAATAACTCACGCATAGTTCCTTCGATACTAAGTCTTTCTTTCCCTTAGGAACTTTATGCCAGGATTCAAAAATAGGACTACAATGGCTGCAAGTAAGAACCCCAAGATATGAAATAAATGAGTTGTGGTTCACTCCTATTGGATAACCTGCATTATCGAAATCTACAACCAGTTTGGGTCCATTGCCCCTTTGTTTTAGTAACTTGTTCATCATTGTGATGCCTCTCACTTTCTCAAATTTTTTTGCTGCTCATCAAGTGCCCCAATTTCTTCAGGGGGTACATCACCAACCTAAAATTTGACAAAAAAACACACTTAAAGGATATAACTATAAATGAACATATAAATAGAAACCTCAGGGATATATTTTTAAAACTTACATTGTGAGGTGGTGCATTGACGTCCTCACCCTCATGGTAATCATCAACACGGTCATCAGGAGAATGCTCAGCCATATGAAAGTTCACATTCACATTGTAAAGTAATTCACATTGTAAAGTTCACATTCACATTGTAAAGTAATTCAAATTGTAAAGTTCACATTCAGAAAAATAAAACATATCAAAAATATAAACATGCATGCCTCTAATATTGCAATCTTTTATCAATTAGCAATCCTTCATTGTGATCTCCGCACACATACAAGTCATCATTAGCTTCAATATTTGGTGGTGTTGGCAACCCAACTGAGAATAGACTGGAGTCATCATACTTATCATAATACTCTTCTTCATCTATAGGATCTTCAATGAACTGTCTTTTATCATGAAGAACAACCGACCGTTCATCATTTGTAGGATCATCGATATAAAATACTTGTTTCGCATGTGATGTCAATAAGAATGGTTCACCCTTCTCACCAATCTTTTCAAAGTTCACTAATGTGAAACCCAATTCATCCACTATAACTCCTTTGGTGTTATCAACCCAATTATATTTAAAGAGCAGAATTCTGAAATCGACGTAGGCAAGCTCCCATATGTCTTCAATGACACCATAATATAACATTTTAGCTTCACGTGGACTCTTATCCTTTGCACTTGCAAAAACAATGAAGACGCTTGAAGGGTGACCCCACTGTTTTAGACGACACTCTTATCATCTTGACGCTTCATGTAATATGAGAATCCATTTATGTCAAACCATTCATAAGACATAACATTCAATTTTGGTTTAAAGACAAGGCATTTGATAGTTTCAGTAAGATTATCTGGTATTTGAGATAGTTGATGTAAGACTTTATCTTCAAACCACTTAATAAATGTCTTGTTATGCTCTCTAGCAAGCCACATTGAATTGGCTCGAGGATATTGTCTCTTTATGAAATTAGTATGTTCCTCGATATAAATACTCACTTCGTCGATATTGTGTAAAATATACAAGAGACCTTGTTCCAACTACTCACGACTGATTACTTTCATCTGTGATCCCAAAATTCCTTTGCCAAAATGCTCCTCAATATTCTTGTCATTAACATGAGCGTCATTAGCACTCAGAAAGTCATTGCAAAATCCATGACTTCTCTCGCCACATAACCCTCAATAATACTCCCTTCAGGCCGATAATAGTTTTGAACAACACCTTTAAGAACACTCATGTATCGTTCAAAGGGATACATCCAATGCAAGAAAATTGGTCCCAACATTTTCACTTCCCTAGTCAAGTGGACAACAAGATGTACCATGATATCTAGGAACGAAGGAGGAAAATACATCTCAAGCTGATATAGGGTAACAACCACTTCTCTTTGAAATTTATCGAGAGTATCAGGGTCAATAACTTTGTTGCACAAAATATTGAAAAAGAAACAAAGTCTGATGATTGCAAACCTTACATGCTTCGGCAATATAGATCGAATTGGCATGGCCAATATTTGTTGCATTAGAGTGTGACAATCATGAGATTTAAGACCTATCAACTTCATATCTTTCATTGATACCAATGTATGAATGTTGGATGAGTAACCCTGTGGAACCTTAACATTTACCAAACATTCACAAAAAGCTTTCTTCTCCTTTCTCAACAACGTGTAACAAGCGAGAGGTAAGTATGTTCTCTGATCGCTACTAACTACTTCTGTTAATTTTGTCCTTATTCCCATTTCACATAGGTCCATTCTGGATTTTATCCCATCTTTAGTCTTACCTGGTATATTCAATAGAGAACCGATGACGCTATCACAAACATTTTTCTCAACGTGCATGACATTGATACAATGCCTGACTGCCAAAGAACTCCAATAAGGAAGATCCCAAAATATTGACTTCTTCTTGACTAAAGATTTGTCACTTCGTGTGTCCATCATACATTGTGATCTCTTACCAAATTCATTGGCAAAGTATTTTACTCTTTCATAAACATCCTCCCATGGTATAGGTTTAGGTGCACTCCGTTCCTCATTCCATCCATTGAATGCTTTGCGCAACCTACGATACAGATTGAATTTTGGAAGAAACCTTTGATGACCAAGATATACAGTTTTGCTGCTATGTTTTAGTCATATTGAATCAGTGTTCTCTTCACATATAAGACATGCTTTAGATCCTTTGACACTATATCCAGACAAATTCCCATATGTTGGAAAGTCATTCACTGTGCAAAACAACATAGCATGCAAACGAAATGTCTCTCTTCGTGAAGCATCATAGGTCATCACACCTTCACCCTAGAGTTTCTTCAAGTCATCAATCAGAGGTTTAAGATAAACGTCGATATCATTTTCAGGTTGTTTAGGGCCCAATATCAACAACGACAACATAACATGCTTATTTTTCATACAGAACCAGGGATGAAGATTGTATATAACAGGCATAACTGGCCAAGTGCTATGTTGGCTGCTCAATGTCCTGTATAGATTCATCCCATATGTACAAAGCCCAAGTTTTATATTCCTGACTTCTTCACTGAATTCAGGGTACAATAAACCAATCTTCTTCCAATGTGGGGAATCAAACACATGTCGTAGGATCCCATCATTATTTTTCTTAACATCTGCACGCCACCTCAAATTCTTCGCATCTATCGGATTGACAAACAAGCATTGAAATTGTGGTATTATAGGTAGATACCACATCACCTTAGCAGGAGAACCAGTTTTGGACTCCCCCGAAGTTGTCAATTTATACCTTGACGCACCACATTTGGGACAATCTTTCAAATCCACATAGTCCTTTTAAAATAATACACAATCATTCGGAGATGCGTGTATCTTCTTGTCCTCCATTCCCATTGGGCATAACAATTTCTTTAACTGGTGTGTTAAGATTGGCAGCTCGTTTCCTTCAAGAAGCATTTCTTTCAACAAAGACAACAATGACGTGAAGCTTTTGTCGCTCCATCTATTTTTAGCTTTCAGCTTATACAATTTCAGCAGAGCGCTAAGCTTTGTAAACTTACAGCCTCTATATAATGGTATCTCAGCATCATGAACAATGTTTCTAAACATGGGAGGTGGATCGGTATGCTCTACACCACAACTATCCAACATCGCATCAACGATGTCTATTGGAACTGGTTCGTTCACATCTACATCATCAGAGGCAATTTCTTCTTCCACACAAGCACTGTTATCGACATCCACTGATTTTAGGATTGAAATCTCTCCATGCCAGTGCTATTCTATATAGCCTTGTACAATCCCGTTGTACATGACATGACTTTTGATTTCGTCACCAGTGCTGACTTTTAAGTTGTTACCGCAATGCCTACATGGCCAGTAGAACCTATCTCCAGGTTGTTTCCTATGTTCCTCGGCAAATCTAATAAACTGATCAAGACTAGAAATAAACTCTAGGGTGCACTGATTTGGAATGGACATCCATGATCTATCCATTCTATGATCAAAGAGAAAACAAGTATATATTAGAAGAAGATTAGGGTCTAGAGTTAAAAGATTATGGTTTATGGTTAAAACTTTAGGGTTTAAGGTCTTATATATAATAAATGTGTACTACCTATCCCATTCTTGAACACCTAATCTTACTAGTAAGTGTATAATGTGTATTGGGTTTTCAAGAAAATTTTGGCAACATTTCCCTATTGTTCTCCAAGTACATATGTACTTAGAGAACCAATGACGAAGTGTTACTGAAATTTTCTTGAAAACCAAATACACATTATACACTTACATCCTAAGTGATTAGGTATTCAAGAGCAGTCCCAAACCGGGGACTGTCCAAGATTTACTCCTAATGAGTAAATCTTGGACGGGTTTCTAGGCCAACAAAATATAACACCACTCATAAGTAGGCGGGCCTGGTCACATTAAATTTTAGGATCGAACCTAAGGACATTTTTTCTTAAGGCCAATTTGGATTTTAGTCCAATTAATAAAAAGTGATTAACAAGGTTGGATCAAGTTGACTATCTTTTTATATAACTAAGTTAAGGAAGTAAATAAAATAAAAGCAATAATTAAAAATAAGATAAAAGAATTATAAAAGAACATAGACATAAGATTTCACCACCACTGCATGTATTTGTTCACTTACATTGCATCACTCACAATTTGGATATTAGATCAAGGGTCAAACACATTCCAGATCTTGTTAGAGTATGTAAATCACAAGGACAAAGTTCCCCTTTGAATTGAGGTCTCATTACTTATGTATCATGAACCCATCACCCCAGAGAATGTCATTCTAATGTCACATCTAGGTTTCATTGATGATTTATTGATGCTCTAATTTCATATACATATGTCTCTACTGTAGGATTTTAATAGACATGATAAGTACCTAATCTATAGAGCATTATTAAATAATAAATCAAGAATTCAATAGTTTCAAACATGCAATAATTCACAATGCAATATCATAAACTATAGGCAACATGGATAGATGAGACTAGAGTTCATATTAGATTAAAAAATAGCAACTTAGGACAAAGTCCATCACTAAAGTCCCAAACTCAGCATATATGCACAATTAGCATCAAATATAGGACAAAAGGGTAGATTAGAACCCTAATGTACTGTTGTTTGCTTCCTCCATTTGCCCCTCTTGCCCAGCAACTGGGTTTAATGAAAGAAACACATCCATATTCGTTCTACTCTCTCATAGGTGGAAGAAGAGGAGGAAGAGGGTACTTGTGTCGAGCGGCAGCGGGGACGGTGAGAAGCGAGCATGTGTCAATCAGAGACGGTGAGCAGTAGGTGTCCAACGACGACGGCGAGCAGCATGTGTCCAGCTGCGGTCAGAGCGGCGGCATCGAGCAGTAGGTGTCCAGCGGCGGTCGGAGCGATGGTAGCGAGCAGCAGGTGTCCAGCAGTGAGCAGCGAGCAGGCGAGTGGCGGTCGGAGCGACGACGGCAGGCGTGGCGGCAGCGAGCATCGGTGGCGGAGCAGGGAATCGACAGACCTAAGATCTCACAATCGGGAATAAAACAGAGAAAGGGGAAGAGCATGGCTCGCACGGGTGTATTAATTTAACAATAGGCGTCGATTATTCAAAACAGCCGACACTAAAAACAATCAGCGTCGGCTGCCGTAAAAAACCGACGTCAAAGAGGGGTGAAAATTTTCACGGGGACAACACGCTAAAACACATCAGCATCGATTATTGTAAGAAAATCAACGATAACAATGTTTCCAATTTTCGTCTCATGAAAAATCTTTAGTCGTCGATTAATTAGTTAATAACCGACGCTGTATGTTAATTTTTGGAGGTAATTTTTTCCCATTGGAAAATTTTGATTTGGCGGTTGATTTTAGGCGTCAGTTGATTGTTAAGGAACCGACGCTAAATTAAAAGCGATACCCGTGTCTGGCCAGATAGATTTCGATATTTGTATTCAACTGACGTTGTAGGGTTTAGGCGTTTATTTCTTGTATACAACCGACGCCTGTAAATGTGACGTTATAAGACATTTTTGTAGTAGTGCAAGGTGTAGATACTTTGATGATATTTATAAGAAGTTGAACACAAGAGAAAGGAAAAAAGATATATATATATATATATATATATATATAATGGCTCATTAAGAGAAAGGAAAGGAAGAGACTTGAGTCAAGTAAAATGCATCAAGAATGAATATGGTGGAGTGTTGGTGAAGGAAAATGATATCAAGAACTAATGGAGAAATTACTACCATAAGCTTTTCAATGGAGATACTATAAATAATGTTAGAGACTCGTGTGACATGAATACAAGAGATATCATTTACACAAGACGAGTTTCACTGTTTGAGGTCAAGAATTCTTTCTAAAAGATGAAAATGAGAAAGGCACACAGACCAGACGATATTCCATGTGATGTATGGAGAAGTATGGGGAATGAAGGAGTTATGTGGTTAAAAATTTTCTTTAACAAGATAACATTTACACAAGACAAGTTTCACTGTTTGAGGTCAAGAATTCTTTCTAAAAGATGAAAATGAGAAAGGCACACAACGAAGCTTTGGGACAGGATTATTGACCAGAGGCTAAGACCTATAACACAGATATCAAACAACCAATTTGGCTCCATGTCTAGAAGATCAACAACAGATGCTATATTTCTAATAAGGAGGCTTATGGAGAAGTATATATAAAGCCAAAGAAATCTTCATATAGTTTTTATTGACTTGAAAAGGCTTATGATTGAGTATCTAGGGAAGTTATGTGGATGGTTTCCAAGAAAAGGATGTGTCAATCTAATACATTGATTTGATTAAAATCATGTATGATAGCTCTAATGCAAGTGTGAAGACTCTTAGAGGTCCTATCATAGTTGGGGTACACAAAGAATCCGCACTCAACCCAAATATGTTCATTCTTGTTATGGATGAGTCGACAAAGAATGTTTAGGATGATATTTCTTGTTGTATGTTATTTGTTGATAATATTGTATTAACTAAAGATAGATCGATTGATAGAAGTTGAACATTGGAGAAAGGTATTGGAATTGAATGGATTGATGATTAGTAGGAGCAAAACAGAGTATACGCCTTGCATTTGTAGTCAATCTCGCAGTATAAACGATGGAGCCAAGTTGGACGGAGTAGATATACCAAAATGTGATAATTTTTTGTTTCTTGAAATCTATGATTCAAATAGATGGGGATGTCCAAAATGACGTTGGTCATGAGATCACTACAAGATGGTTGAAATAAAGAAGTGCAACTGGAGTATTATCTGATCAGAAGACCCTTCTCAGATTTAAAAGTAAGTTTTATAGAATACTATACGACCAGCCACACTCTATAGGAATGAATGTTGGGCGGTGAAGAAACAAGGTCTCAACAAGATAAATGTGGCTAAAGTGCGTATGCTGAGATGGATGTGTGGGAAGACAAGAAAAAATCGTTGGAGAAAAGACTATATGAGGAATAAAGTGGGGGTGGCGAATATTAAGGACAAGTTGCGTGAGGGCCGACTCAGATAGTATGGATATGTGCAACACAAATTGACTAATGCGTATGAAGGAATGTAATTGAGTGAAACACACTTAATCGAAGAAGTGGAACGCCTAAATTAATATGGGAAGAGCTTATAAAGAGATATTTTGAATCTCTACATCTCGACCAAATATGACCCATGATAGAGCTGAATAGAAACAAATTATTCATAAGCCGACCCTTGTTTTAATTCGTGGTAATCATGAACAAATATTATCTCGATTATAGAGCTAAAAAATCACTCCAATGCTGACTGCTTCTTACGTGGATCTGCGCCCTGGCAGCACTGGTTTCTCCGCTCCCACCACTGAGTTTCTCGACTCTTAACTCAGTTGCTAAAAAATCACGAACCATTTATGGAAAGAAATACCATTATACCAATGTCCATGAGCCTCAAAAATGGAAACCAGACGGACTTAACTATATTTTAAGGAAATTGTCTGTATCTCTACTACAGATAGGCTCTTTTTTAACATACTTTTAAGAGAGTTAAAGTTTAAGATGATTGGAATAACATCCCGAAACGAGATGGGCAATGGATTGGGAAGGTGTGTAGTGATACTAAAAGAGGCCGTACCGAAGAGCGCCGCCCAAACGGTATGATTTTAGCTTTCTGACCCTTCACCAACCTTTCCGCGTCAGAAGCCAGGGAACCAGGATGCGTGTTGAAAAAGAGAACCGACGGCATACTTTTAGCATGGGCCATACAATAATTCAAAACTAAGATAATAGTGTGGAGTTGGAGTATTTAATTAAATCCATCTTGTAACATTATCGCGTCAGGGAATATCTAATCAAAATCCACATTCTAATGACAAAGCCTGTCGCGGCTGGGCGGTAATGTCATTTGCACCGTGACGCGGTTAGATATGGACGCGCAGAGACAGTCACGCCATAATTTCCACAGGTCAGTCAGCGAGCAGATTCTTCCGATCAACGTACAACCCGAATTGCTGATGACAACTGGTTTATGGTTTCCCTCCTGACGGATGAAGACAGAACGGATGTTGCTATCAGCTATAGTGATGAGCGGTCTTCGTAGACTGATTGTTGATGAAGATTGTTGTGCAGATGCCCCTAGACACAGAGGAGCACTAGTGATAATTTCATTATCCAGTTCTATTACTCGTGGTTGGTACGCTCTGTTTCCTAATAATGATCTCTCTGTTTCTTCTTCCCTCAGGCTTGACGTCTGCGGTGCTGGACAAAGATAAGGGCCACATGACCGTAACTGGTGAGGACGTCGACCCGGTGGCGGTGGCTAAAGGGCCAGTAGTTATTCCTCGGGTGCCTCTGGCGGTACAACGCGGTTGAGCCCGTAAACCTCGTTACTGTTGAGGATGTCAAGCCGGAAGAGAAGAAGGCTACCGAAACATTGGCCGCGTACCCCTATTGGTATGGCATGCCGCCGGTCTACCAAGTTATCGAGCAATCAGGAGGTTAGTGGTGATGAGCGGCAATCGGATAAGAGTTCTGCAACAATAAAACATGAGAAGTTCGTTCTACTTGACTATTGTTCTGCCTTTCTCTCTATCCTGTTTTGCTGCCGGGAAGCTTTTGGATGGTACTGCTTAGGAACTGCAATTCTGCAACTTTGAAAATTACTTTATTAGAGAACGCCCCATTATTCAGTAGATACTTTTATAGTAAATACACCATCATCAGTAGATAGATCTTAGACCATAATCAGTAGATAGATTTAAGACCTTCGATCTTAATGATTACTATTATGTGATTTATATCGGAAGCCCATGCCGGGTGCAAGGGACCACGTCGTCTCTTCTTCAACCGAGTACATATGAGCTGCACGATTGATATGTTGGGTCTCCGACTTGATATATGGTTTAACGAAATCTCTCCACATATAGAGTCTATAGACCACATAATCACCCTCAACAGTACAAAATCAAATATTTTGTGGAAGATCATAGGAAGGTGAGAAAGACGGTATCAATGTGTGGCATGGGACATTGAACTATGTATAGCATTCATGATTACACTCATCCTGTAGAAACAGTACAAAGATTTTCCCGAGTGGCAACAATTGGAATGATGTTGTGTAATGTCCATAAGAAAGTGCCCATGATTTAGTCTTCTTATTCTCAAGAAGACCAATTGCTAGTAGATTTATGCCATTATCAATATATATACCACCATCAATAAGAAGTGTCTGTATTTGTGACTACTAAGCACAAAGAGTATTGGACCAAACCAACAGTAGCAGGACTGAAAGCCCAACAAATCACTTAAAAATCTGTGAATGGATTGTGCTCGTGTGGAATAATCACAAAGTTCATGAACACATAAAGTTACTTCAACGGTAATGTATTAGGTAGTTCAAGAACCAAAGAAGATTACAATATGATTTTACACAATCACCATATATTTAACACGTATCATTCCCCTGGCTAGATACGCGCTCCTGGATGAGATGTTCATCTTTAATTCTGCATCCACTTTGTCATGAAATTTGTTTGTGGTCATATTCACTTGTGCAACTATAATTGGCAAGGACATCCGAGCAACAGGAGATGCACTAGTGACAATCTTCACCCAAAATAGCTAGTTGACAAGTGTGCTCACTTATGTAAAGAGAAATCTTCTACATTCCAGCTCCTCTTTTATAAAAATGGCATGCAAACTCCATGGGCATTATTGATTGTGTAGACAAACAAGGGGGGATTTTTTTAAGTGGTCGGTGTGGTATTTGAAATTATTTTATGTCAATCATGTATAAATCTTCTCAATAATGGGAACTTTGTACTCCAAAGTTTATGGGAAGAGATAAGAGTAATCATGTTCAACAAGGTACCAATCTACCCATCCGTTTTGTTAGAATGATGCATAATTGTTGTAATGTTTTGATCAATTCAATAATTTGAATATATATATTGTGTATTAAACTCAAATAAGAAACACTTTTAACAACAAAGAAAGGGTCTATATCATGATTGTTTGCCACATCCTCATCATAGTTTTGAGTTACTAAGTCATCCTAATGATTGTTGTTCAGTTCTTGACATTAGTCTTGAAATCATTACACAAACGTTAAGATTTATCATGTTGTTCATTTATAATAGGAATGACATATGTTTGGCAATTTGAAATTGATTCAACAAACTCATGTAACCACACCCATTGTTGAACATATAGCCAAACTAAATTGATTATAAGACATACCCTCTATTTGACACACTACCATGTGAGGATAGTAATTGAAGATACACATTAATACAACTATCTGGACATAGGTTAAACATGCATTAACAAGCACCATACTTATCAATCTAGATGGCATGTATTTTCCACAAGAAATATACAAGATAGGGTTTGAGGTATATTTTGAAGTCTATTGCTAATTGTTGTGGATGTATGATTTAAAGTATTACAAAGTTTTTGTAACGAAAAATAGTAACACTCATTAGATTAAATAAAAATGGATCATCAAAGTGTACCTTGAAACTCTTGCATGTGAACCATATGGTATTCTCTTATTACTATAATTCATACATACGCCATTCTTTAATATCAAATCATTTCAAAATGTTTTGTAATTGTCATATAAATTTTAAGTCATTAGCTTGATTCAATATTTTTCACATCATAATGGTATGACACCCAATGCCAAGATCATGAACAATTAGGATCAATTTGTCAATGTTCTATGCAAATGATTCATAAACAAAAATTCAACTCAATAAAATCACAAACTATCACCTATCATCAATGGAAAACCACAATAAAATTCCCCGCTAAAGAAAGAAGTTCATGCATGATATTTTTGTAAGTATCACAAGATAATTTGATATTAGTTCGTGTCTATAATATCGCATATCATTTAGCAAATTTTCATCTAACCTATATTAAAAGCATATACTTGTATAATACAAGCTCAAAATTTAGATCACTTTATATATGATATAACAAACCTAAGTCTTCTCAAGATGAAATGAGCATAATATCATTCCCATGACTCAATATTATAAGGATTAGTATATAAGAAAACTCCTACACTTCTCCCACTCTAATAATAGATTTATACTAACTTTGAGACCACTAAGGCATTGGAATATCACTACAAAAAACTTGGGACTTCAATAGAAATCCTATACACATAATTAACTTAGTGAGTATTAAGATGCCCATAAAAAGATGAAATATGTGTATTACAATTATATAGAACAAGTAGGTGAAAATTTGGTTAACAAGCCTATAAGGATGACTATATAATAAACATTCCAACATGAATGCCACCCCAATAATGGATTCATACTAATTTGAGACCAATGAGGCATTTACATATCACTTAAAAATTGTGGTACTTCTATAGAAATCGTATGCACATTATATTAACTCATGATTTAGTTAGTTAAAACAACCATAAAGACATAAAAATATGCCTTTTGTAATTCTACTAAATAAGAAGATGAAAGTTTTGTTATAATATATGTCGTAATCATTAATGTATATATCATATTAATTGAAATTATTAAGGATGATATGGAATATTAAGGAGAGATACAATGATATAGAAGATTGAATCAATATACTTTATATGTACTTGGTTATTTAGTCATCTTTTATTGTATTTTGTTAATTATCTTGGGTTGCACCCACAAAAAAATGGATAACATCCCATTAATCCACAACAAGATCTTCGGGTTATTGGTACCACCAAAATTTACAACGTGCCTTGATCACAATACTATTAAGTGTTGGGTTGCATTGGCCTAAAAACTACTCTTAGGTTTGATATTGGGTACTCAAGAAAGAAAAAACTTTCAAAGTTAATAAGGAAGGGTTACTTTTGTTGAAACCCAAGACAACAAAAGTGTTCTGGTTATGTGGATGCGGATTAACATTATATTCTCATTTACCATCTTAGTAGGACGTTTGACTGCATCTAGGATTCTATTCTTACTCATGATGAGATGCCTTACTCATATATTCAAATTATTGATGTTGAATTGAAAACTAGAATGAATATAAAGAAATTTATGTTTTTGGACCTACTCTCACAAAGATCGCTACCCAAACCGTCTCCTTTCCCAAAATCCAGAAGAATGGGACATTTCTATCATGCTTTGGGAAGCCTATGTATAACATCAAACATGATTTTTAGTCCACATTAATCCTTATAACTTGTCGTTCATCAACATAATATGACTAACTTTCCATTGAAATGAATAGCGAAGCCATAAAGGCATTACGAGTATAAAATATCACACTTTTATGTATATATGGACAAAAGAGTAAGTCACATGTAAATTATATTCAATCAATCTATTAATCCTCTTAACCTAAAGCAATGAAACAAAGACATTATGATGCAAGACAACAATATTTATTAATGAAAAATTAATCATAGAATACATTCCCTATGTGGAGCCCCTCATATTTCAAACATAATCATTATCTATCACATTGGTCCCTATTTTTATAATAAGGGACCATTCGATATTTAGATTTCACAAGTGGTCATCAATGAATTGAAGAAATTTGATAGGAAGATCAAATCTTTGAGATATTTTTTACGATAAGAAGTACACATTTCCCTATATAGAAATAATTAGGAACAATCAATAGAATTCATGAATTTCAAATTTATACTTAAGAGTTATACAGATTTTGGCTGCTATGTTAGTTACTATTTAAAAACTCATAAACTTTAACATTCATTCTCTTTATCCCAATTCAACATACCCCTCTCTAGCACATTTCAAGATTTAAAACATGAAATTGATTTGAAAAATATAATTATTGTGTTATATTCTATGCAAGTAGGGATTAAATCAATCACCTACTATCTAAACAAGTAGCTCCAGGTGAAGAATATGGTCTTTCCCCAAAACCCTCCAAGAAGAAAGTTGTCTGCAAAATATGTACCTTGACCTAGAGAGAAATAATTAGGAAGAGAAGTGAAAACCTAGGGCGTATTCTTGGAATTATAGATATTTTTTCCCATGCAATAATGAGCTTACCAAAAAGTATTCTATGATAGTGAGATATTAAGTTTCTAGTTCTAATAATCCAATATTATTCATCCAAATTCTAGCTCTAGGTAGGTCTATGATTTTTGGATGTCATATTTGGTATATATTCTCTACAAGTGCTCGATTCATTTTAATGTTAAAAACTTTTGTCAATTTAGTTGAAAAACCATACTTGAACCAACTTAAAAGGTCAATTCATCATTTAATTTTTTTTCAGAGACCTACTTACAATACCATACTTAATTCAATAGATGTTCAAAATATACAACAATGTATGATACATCAATGATTTACTAAATTCTATATCTTGCTTACTCAACTTTTCTAAAATCTACAACAATAATTCTTTATAAGAAACATATTTTTACAAATGAATATGCCAATTTCAGTTTCCATGTTGTATCTAGATGACATTTTATTGACATAGATATGAAACACATTGTTTATTTTGTTCTTCTAAAGTGGTAACTTAAAGAAGTATGACACCATCAGGATATGTTCTCTAATTGGTTAGAATCACATATACCTATGGTCCTACTTTCCCTTCTTACTAAAATTAAAAACACATATCCACAACTAGGAATTCAGGATGAACCATTTATCCAACCTAAAATTTAGTGTCAGTTATATGCCCTAAGAGACATCATCTGATGATTATGAAAGGTATATTTTGTAATTAATTTGATTGTAAATGACCATTCTACTTATTATTTCTGTTCCGGAGTTGAGATAATGATTGATCCTAATAATGTCCTAAGAATGTTTAGACTCTATGACATATGGTTTAGGCTGAGGACAGGTACATAATATTGTATGTATAATAAGAATACTCATTCTTGAAATGTCCCTAGCTGGTTATTGTTGTGTATAATATAGGCCAAAAATAATAAACAAGACTAGCATGTATGGTGAGTGATGACTATGTCTCTCTAGTTATGATATTGGATATCAACTCAGATGCATGGACACTTGTTAGACAACAAGTTGTATTTTACAGATCCACCTTAAGATTGACATATGGAAGTCATGTAATGACATGTCAGAGTCATATCTCACTAGGACAATGGTGATTGTGATCCTTAGACTTGAAGTCACTACAATAACACATGTTATTTTGTGTACTTTGACAGTTTCTAGAAAGGTGGTGATTGGGTGCACAATGACACATGGGGAATATTGTGAGTGATGTATATGGAATTTTTCCCTCCTTTGAAGTGATATATATGAAACTTGATAAGAAAGAGTATGAAATGCATGGCCACACTCATGTGAGTCAATATATGATATTGAGCTCAAAATATCTCAATTAGTCTTCTCTATTTTATGAAACATAAAATGAATATTAAAAAGATGACATTCCATGCCTAATTTTCAGTATGAATATCTATATTATAAAGGGATTTTAAAATCATGTCAACATTGGTCACTTTATAGGTCATAGTTGTTCTTCAACTCATTCCTATTACATGGGTGGCAATGATGTGTTTCTAGACACCGATATTTGGTTGTGTTGTTTTGAACATCATTACCAACATAATTAGGAACCTATGAGGTCACACACATATGGATGCATAATGGAAATAAAATCAGAATCAAACATATGTTTAGGATGGTTCAAAATCATAAATACATTGATTTTCCTATCTGATCAGGTGACCAGAATGTCTAATCGACTAATCAAATTGGTTGGTTCAATGGATCAATTGATTGTCAATTGATCAATTGAGTTTTCCATTGGACATACTTGATTGGTCAATCAACTAACCTGATCGATCGATCAAATTTCAGTAGGGAAAGTCTCAAATTTAAAAGAAAATCAAATCTGGATCTAAATTGTCCTGATCGGTCACCCACCCAACCTGATCATTAATCAGAGTGCTCAAAAAGACCGTTGTCAGGTGATTAGCATAATCAATCAATCATAATCCACTCTTAGTTTTTAGGGTTGGATTGTTTTTGGGATTGTTATTGCAAAGGGATTGGAATAGGGATTTCCAAGCCAGTGACTCTCCTTTATAAAGGGGGAATGTCCTAATGGGGCTTGACACAACACTTGAGACAACTTGTGAGACAAGTTGGTTGTCATACTTCTCTATTGGAAAGAGGAAATTTCCCTAAGGACTACTACCCTAGATAGGATAAATAGGGGAGTTCCAGGATGACTAGTACGTTAATAACTCATGTTACTCTTTGACTTGGTAATCAAGGTGGTGCACCATGTTCTCCCTCATTCGCGTGGACAAAGTAGAGGTCGAGGCACACAAGAGGAGCTTGTAGAAATTGTTCCACATGAAGACAATCATGCATAATCTTGGTGGCAAAATTGAATCTCTAATTTATTAATCTAGGTCTCTTCATAGATCTAGAATATCTTACTATTCACTTACAAAAGAAAAGTCTAGTTGCTAAACAACTAGTGTGCACAAAGGTACAACCTTTGTCCCATTTGGTTTTGTTTGTTCAATGACATTTTATAGATATGATGGATATGATATCTGGGGTATAAAGAGAAATTTTTGTATTCCATTGCACACCCACCCTAAAAACCCTTAAGTGATATCAAAGACAACTTCATATTCTTTTAATGTTGGTTTGGGTTTTAAACCGCAAATAATTCATTGGATGAATCATTTGCAAACTTGTATCCATGATAATCACCTGATACCATATTTGATATGATAAATATATGTTTACATATATCTATGTGATGGCTTGAAAATCATTTTATCTAGTGGATGAGGCTATGACATTACATCATTGTTGTGTGATCTGAAACATGTAATATAGATGTTTTGATTTGAATCAAACCTCATGTAACATGTATATGGCATGCGTTCCATGCCTCTCTCTATTCATTCTCTATGTAAATCTTAATTCTACAATTAGAATAGGATGATGATAAAACATCACATGTGGACCTTGATGGAGAGGAGGAGAAAAACCAGAGACCACACCAAAGAGGATGGCCCTTGAAGGATTTGTGATCATTAGGAGATGATGGATCAATAACACAAGAACTTCCTAAAATTAGGGACTTCTGAGATGATCTCTGACCAGGAACATGGAAAAGGTAGGTCTTTGGATTATATTTAGATGTGAATCTCTTGGTTGTTTTTCTACAAGGCTTGTTGGCTCAAATTTTTGTACTAGTTGTCATATTTTATTTTTTCTCATATGGTAGTTGTTATAATATATGATACATAGAATAATCCATATGTAATAGTGATTGGATACATATACATAAACACATATCTAAATATATTATCAATGTTGAAGATGCCTTCCATGTAAAATACACATATAGACCTTGTTTGATTAAACATAGACACACTCAATGTGGCTCACTATATATCTTGGGTAAGTGTGATAATAAGTATGTGGGCTTGCCAAGAAGGGTGCATATCTTATTGTATTGGCCTTGGGTTGTACTTGTTTAGGTGATCTTGTTATGATTAAGCACATATAGGTAAGTGATGACATATAAATCATATGATGAATTTTTAACACAGACTTGTGAACCCATCTATAAAAGAATTGCATATGATCCAAATAATAATTGCTACCTACCTTAATAATTAAGTTGTGAGCGGTCAGCCATAGTGAGCTCATGACTTAATGTATTTTTGATCTCAAATCACTAGAATTTTACTAGATGTAATCTTCCAAATTCATAGTGAAAGTTATTTATTTGAATAAAATAGTGTATGTGTAATTAATTAAATTTCAAATTACTTCTATTAAATCAAAATTTTTGAAATCGAAATTATATTCCAAATTAGTATATTGACTCGTGCAAAATATCTTCTATGTATATCAATGGCAAACACTAGCAATAATTTAGTGTCACTGTAGTTTGTAATTGAGAAATATAAACTTAATAGAAATGACTTTAACTATTGGTTTAGGATATTGAGAATTTTCTCACGCATGAGTGTAGAATCTATGTATTGGACACACCGACACCTAATGAACCAACTCTCAGTGCGCCTAGAGCCAAAAGGGAGGATCACAGGAAGAATTATGATGATGATACATACATCAACTTAGTCATGCTTTGCTACATGAATAATGAGATTCAAAAGTATCATGAGAACATGGATGTGATTGAGATGATAACACGTCTCAAGAGCACGCACTAGATAGAAAATACTCATAGTGACATTTTACTTAGTGGCATTTGTAGAAAAAAGATATTGCATGTTCATTGATACATGCCTTTTTATTTAAAAAATCCACTTAAATTAGACAGAAAATGTTCCAAAGTTAGAATAGAAATGAAGAAATTTATACATTATTTTAGTGTCATTCATAAACATATTCAATAAAATTTTTATATGTGTCAAGTTAATTGATTTTCTTCATATATGTTTGATGCCCCATTAGTTTCCACTTAATTTTCTTATCAATTGGTCTTTGATTGAAAATAATATAATTCAAAAGTTAAGTTGCGGACATCAGATACACTAAGAACTTATAGTTTTTCTCTACCATAATACATCTTTGGTAGTTCCCACTACGTGCAACATTCTGCTATGTTGTGTGAGTGGTTGACTCTCCTTCCTGCAAGCACCACCATGCCACTACCCTTTGATGACAAAATTTCTTGGATACTAAGACCCTACCTTGTTTTTTTGCATGTGAACCATACTTAGGTGCCCCCTCGTTGGTGCTAAGGATTTGGAACTATATGCTAGAAACTAGTTGTCACACCCCGATCTCACACTAACCACTAATCACGATATTAGGGCGCGACGGAGGGATTATCACATAAACAACTCGCTGAAAACTTTTTCTTTTTAAAACCTCGTAATGATATCCGGATTATTGTTGTAAACTAAAACATAATAAACTATTGCGGAAGCATTTCAATTAACCTGGCTAGAGAACATAAACGGAGTTTACAACATGTAACATTGTTTAACAGAAAGTAAACATAACAGTTAATTTACAACTTTTACACATTCACCATACATACTCTCTCTCACCCACACCATGTCCCAAGGATCGAGGGAAAGGACTAGGAGACCTCTAACTAAACTAACTACATATACCTTCTACAGACTAAGCGTTGGGATGAAAAGATCCTTCAGATTCATGTTGCTGTTGTTGACCTGAAAATGTTTGAGTAGAGGGATGAGCCTACTCGCTCAGTGAATAGCATTTCATTTAGCTATCACTAAACAACTCATCAGATATATAAAATTGAAATAAAGATAAGTGCAGTACTAAGCAGGGCAGTTCTAATGACATAGCAGATTTACAGATAACAATTTCATTTCTATGCAATATCAGATATTTTAAACAAATAAACAATTATAGAGAATTGGTACAAAAATTCAAATCTCTTAACATGTTAAATTTACTGTGTTCCTATATGATTACATATTTATATTATTATTATGCCCTAATCATATGCAGTGTACTCTGCATATAAAGATCCGTAGTGAACTACGATCCCACTGTACAAGACTTAGCGACACACCCGGGAAATGCTAAGTCTGATGCCAGCCCTGCTCTACCACAGGACCACAGGCTCTCCGGCCTACAGGCTCTCCGGCCTCAATGCACTACTCCGAGTGCTCTTGACTCCTCCTCTAACCTGAGCACACAGGCGGAGAGTCTCACGGGGTTACCTCCATGACTCCGCACAGATCTTGTTACAATAACCCCTATTTTCTCCAGTGCCACAGTGACTCCGCACGGATTATTGTTGAACACTGCCTCTCTGTCCTCGTGCCACCATGACTCCGCACGGATAATGTTGCAACACGAGTTTCACCCCTAAGAAGCAGATCTCTCGAAGGGGTTTTACGGTGTTAGGGCACCTAAGTCTATTGACTGATTAACATATAAACATTTAAACAGGAAAATCACATTTCATACTTATTCCACATTCTGAATATCACTTAAAAACACATATATATATCATTTGTCATCTTTAAACATGACTCAATATCACTTATCCAGATTCAATGCTAAATAACCGTCTTTAATCAGCATATACATTGCAACTGTAATACAGAAAATTCCATCATTTTCATCAATCATATTACGTATTTCAAGTTCCAATGAACCATATAAATTCATTAATTCAATCCACACTGATCAGATGCTAAACTAAATCATATAACAGCGTCTAGAAGCATTTTATGAAATAAAAAGTCGGGCGACGCCAAACGCTGCCCGACGCCTGATAACGTCTGTTATCAGTGTAATTCGCGCACAAAACAGAAAATATTCAGACGCCTGAGTTTATTAATGATAAATAAATGAAACCCTACTCACAGTGATTTGGACTGTCCGGATTCGTCCGGAATTGCGTCTAAGGCCGAATTCTGTGCGATTTTAGATCATCTTCTTCCTTGGAATTGGCTCTTTACTGTTCCTGTTCACGGAACAGGAGCTTCACGCTCCAACAGGATCCACTACTAGGCGCTGGTTTAGGCTGAATTGACTGCGGGTTGTGGATTAGACCTCCTAGCCGAGGTCAAACCTAGATCTGGAGCTTTGGTCGCCCCAAATCTACCTCCTCCCAGCCACGCACGGCCGCTGGCCTCAAGCTACATCTTGCCGCAGCCAAGCTGCTGCGCGGCAGCTTGCTAAGAAGGTAGGAAGAGTGGGAAGAGTAGATGGTGGGAGAAGAAGAAAGGTGGAAAGAAGAAGAGAAGAAGGAACCTGGAACAATTCTAGAAAATGGAGATCGCCTTCTGCGATTGTCCCTGCGGGCTGCACTCCTGTGCGCCGCCTCCAACCAAAAGAAATGTAAACGGATAACTAACAGGGACAAATAACCAAAGGTTATAAAGAAAATATTTGGAAATTTTGCAATTTCAACCCTGAAATCGAAAAAGTTCATAACTTTTGACTCAAAAGTTCAATTCAGGTGATTTTAATTGCAAACTTTCAAGCACGAAAACCACTACAACCTTCAACATTCCAAATGCATCCAATTATTACTTACTCAAATTAATCATCTTAATTATGCACTAATTGATCTTATGTGCTTAATTCAACTAAATCTAGTTCATGATTCACTAACCACATCATAAACACATATGTTAACTCAAATAACTTTAATTAGGCTCAAATCATAATGCTTACCAATAAACTTTGAAACGGGTCATAAAAATCTCCCTCCCTTATAAGAATTTTGTCCCGAAATTCCTAAAAGAGAAAAGGAAACTTGTTACGTATTTCAGATTCAAGATCCCACGTAGCTTCCTCTAGATTATGATTCCTCCACAGAACTTTCACTAAAGGTATCTCGCGATTCTTAAGTTTCTTGATCCTTCGATCAACTATCTGAACTGGTCCCTCAACATAGGACACATCTGATCTGAGCTGTGCCGGTACCAGATCTAAAATCTTTTCTGTACCGGGATGACACTTCTTCAGCATAGACACATGAAACACATCATGAAGATTTTCCAACTCAGACGGCAAATCCAACCTGTAGGCTACAGGTCCAATCCTCTCAACAATAGTATATGGGCCCATATACCTAGGGGTCAACTTACCTCTCTTTCTAAACCTTAGCACTCCCTTCCACGGTGAAACCTTTAGATAAACCTCGTCACCAGCCTCAAACTCAAGAGGTCGACGTAATCTCTCTACATAACTTTTATGTCTATCCTGAGCAGCTTTCAACTGCTTCCTGATCACAAATATCTTCTCTGTAGTTATATCGACTATCTCAGGTCCAAGAATTTCTTTCTCGCCAACCTCGTACCAACAAACTGGTGATCTACACTTCCTGCCATATAGAGCTTCATATGGGGCCATTCCAAGACTAGAATGGTAGCTGTTGTTATATGCAAACTCTATCAGGCTTAAGTGTTCTTCCCAGTTACCTCTGAACTACAGAACACATGCTCTCAGCATGTCTTCAAGAGTCTGAATGGTCCTCTCAGATTGACCATCAGTCTGCGGGTGAAAAGATGTACTGAACCTCAGCCTTGTGCCCAACGCATGATGTAACTGATCCCAAAACATGGATGTGAACTTAGGGTCTCTGTCAGAAATAATGGAAACTGGAATACCGTGCAATCTGATCACCTCGTCTACATATATCTTGGCTAACTTCGGAACATCAAAGGTTGACTTGACAGGAAGAAAGTGAGCAGACTTAGTTAGTCTATTCACAATCACCCATATTGAGTCCAAACCTCTAGGCGTTCTGGGTAACCCTACCACAAAATCCATCGTGATGTGTTCCCATTTCCATTCAGGTATAAGAAGCGACTGCAAGGTACCAGCAGGTTTCTGATGCTCAGCTTTAACCTGCTGACACACTCCACATCTAGTCACGTACTCAGCCACATCTCTCTTCATACCATACCACCAGTATAGCTCTTTGAGATTCTTGTACATTTTCGTGTTACCTGGATGCATAGCATACATAGAAGCATGCGCTTCTTCAAGAATTTTCTCTTTCAGCTCACTTTTCCCAGGTACACACAACCTGTCTTGAAGATACAACACACCATCGTCAGAAAACCTGAATTCTGACCTTTTACCTTCAGACATATCCTGCATAACCTGCCGCGACTCATCATCATTCTGGTGCAACTCCTTAATCTGATGATAGAAAGTAGGTTTGACCTGCATCTGAGCAATCAACCCACTTTGTCCAGTCACATCCAAGTCTAAGTTCAACCTTCGCATATCTACAAGCAAGTCTCTCTTGAAACATGCCATAGAAAATGCATCTGCTGTTGAACTCGATTTTCTACTCAAGGCATCTGCCACAACATTCGCTTTACCAGGATGATAATCGATTGTCACCTCATAATCTTTAATCAGCTCAAGCCATCTACGCTGTCTCAGATTCAAATTCTTCTGAGTGAAGATATACTTCAGGCTCTTATGGTCCGTAAATACCTGACATGTCTCACCGTACAGGTAGTGACGCCATGTCTTAAGAGCATGAACTATAGCAGCTAACTCCAGATCATGAGTAGGATAGTTCTCTTCGTTCTTCTTAACCTGTCTAGATGCGTAAGCCACAACTTTGCCTTCCTGCATCAGCACACAGCCCAAACCTCTCATGGAAGCGTCGCAGAACACTGTATAACCTTTGTCTGCCTCTGGCAAAACCAACACTGGTGCTGAAGTCAACTTCCTCTTCAAGATCTGAAAACTTTTCTCACAGTTATCAGACCAAACAAACAGTGCATTCTTCATCGTCAAGCGTGTCAAGGGTGATGCTAGTACACTGAAGTTCTGTATAAACCTTCTGTAATAGCCTGCTAAACCCAAGAAACTTCTAATCTCAGTAGGAGTCTTAGGCTGTTCCCACTGAAGCACAGAATCAACTTTCTTAGGGTCAACGCTAACTCCATCTCTCGAGATAACATGTCCAAGAAATGCTACCTCGGCCAACCAGAACTCACACTTGCTAAACTTAGCATACAACTGATGTTGCCTCAACAACTGCAATGCTACTCTCAGGTGTTGCTCATGTTGTACATCATCTCTGGAGTAAATCAGAATATCATCTATAAAGACTACAATAAACTGATCTAGGAACGGTTTGAAAATCCAATTCATCATATCCATAAAGGCTGCTGGGGCATTGGTCAGCCCAAACGACATGACCAGAAACTCATAATGCCCATACCTGGTTCTGAAAGCTGTTTTGGGAATATCAGAAGCCTTTACTCTGAGCTGATGATACCCAGATCTCAAGTCTATTTTAGAGAAGATCGTTGCTCCACGCAACTGATCAAAAAGATCATCTATCCTCGGCAAAGGGTACTTGTTCTTAATAGTGATCTTGTTCAGTTGCCTGTAATCTATACAGAGACGCATGGTACCATCCTTTTTCTTAACAAACAGGACTGGAGCACCCCACGGCGAAGAACTGGGTCTGATGAAACCCTTATCCAGCAACTCCTGCAGCTGCACCTTGAGTTCCTTCAACTCTGCAGGTGCCATTCTATAAGCTGGCAGTGCTACCGGATGACTACCTGAATATACCTGAATCTCAAAATCAATGTCTCTGACAGGAGGTAAGCCTGGCAACTCTTCTGGAAAAACATCAGAAAACTCACAAACCACAAGTACATCATAAACACTGGTTGTGCTCTTCTCTGCTCTAGTGTCAACCACATGAGAAAGGAAAGCTTCACATCCTTTCTGTAGCATCTTATCAGCTACAATAGCTGATACTATGCACGTAGGAAGAACTTTCCTGTCTCCAGTAAAGACACAAGAAAAATCACCTTGTTGAAAGGTAGCTTCCTTCTTCCAACAATCGAGTTGCACTCGATATATCTCAAGACAATCCATACCCAAGATGACTTGAAAAGTATTGACATCCAGGGGTATGAGATTAGCAGTAAAGGTGTAACCTCCAAAAGATAACAAACATCCGGGACAGAACTCAGTCAGAACTGTTGGTCCACCTAGTGGAATCCTCAACACTAACTCATCTACCAACTCTTGAGTTAACAAATTAAGTTTACCAACTAAAGAACGTCGTATGAAAGAGTGGGTAGCACCCGGATCTATCAAAACTGAAACGGGTATACTATTAAACAAAAGCATCTCTCCTGTAACAACTTGTGAAGAGATTATACCTTCCTGAGGTGTGAAAGAGAAGAAACGTGCTGAAGCTCTCCCTCTGACATGCCGTCCTCTCTGACCACTCCTGCCACTAGGCACTCCACCACCTCTGGAACCAGAAGCCACAGAAGAACTCGGAACATCATGGTACTGAGGTTGGAAAGCTTGTGATGCTGCTTGTTGAAGCTGAGGACATTCCCTTTTGAGGTGTCCTACTTGTCCGTAGACAAAACAACTTGGACCCCAACACTGACTAGAATGTGGTTTTCCACATTTGTCACATGGCGGTATCCCTTGTCCCTGGGGACCTGTCACTGACATTGACGACCCAGAAGACTGTCCACTAGCGGCACTGCCCCATCTCCCTGGGTTGTATCTCCATCTGCCTCTAGAAGAAGTAACATCCTCAAATCTCTGTCTACTGAAACAGCTAAAGCCACGCTCGAGTTTAGAAAAGAAACATCTACCTCCACCTCTATATCCACTACTGGACTGTCCTCTACTGAAATCTGCAGATCTCTTCTTAGACTCAGGCACCTTGTCAACATTCACCGATTCTCCAACCTGTCTAGCAGCCTCAACAAACTCACCAAAGTTCTCTCTGTTCCTTCTACTAGTAGCAGAAACTGTATGCCGAATTTCTGGCCTCAGCCCTTCTTGAAACCTCCTGCATCTCTCTATATTATTAGGTACAAGATGAGGACAGAAATTCACCAACCTGGTGAAAAGCGCTTCATATTCTGTAACTGACATGCTTCCTTGCATAATGTTCTGTAACTTCCTAGTTTTCTCATTAATGAAAGTAGGTGGATAAAATTTAAGATGAAACTCTTCAGAGAAATCCTGCCAAGAAAGCTCTGTACCTCTCTTCTTATCCTCCACACCGTGCCACCACAACTCTGCATCGCCTGTCAGAAGATAAACTGCATGATTAATCTTCTTCTCTTCTGGAAGCTCCATCAGGCGAAAGACCTTGTCTATCTGTCTCAACCACTCATCAGCCTCGGCGGGATCTGTAGTGCCACTAAACTCTGTGCCACCAAGCTTCTTCACAAGCTCATAAGATCGCATCATATCCTTACTGCTGGTAGAAGTAGAAGCTCGTCTATCAGCCTTGTACCTCTCTCTGGTCTCCAGAAACATCATGTACATACGGGACGCTTCATCCACATGGTCACCACCACCTGGACCCAAGTACAGTGGATCAGGGCCAACATGGCTCTCGGCCTGATCATCACGATCAAAGCCTCTTTCCGCCATCTGCAATGATATAATAGAATATTTCATGTTAGAAACTAAAGATAGAAGAAAGACACCTAAACCTTAATCCTATTGGTCTCTTATCATCCCCTGACTTGGACTCTGAGTAACTATGTACTCAACCTCGCTCTGATACCAAGATGTCACACCCCGATCTCACACTAACCACTAATCACGAGATTAGGGCGCGACGGAGGGATTATCACATAAACAAATCGCTGAAAACTTTTTCTTTTTAAAACCTCGTAATGATATCCAGATTATTGCTGTAAACTAAAACATAATAAACTATTGCGGAAGAATTTCAATTAACCTGGCTAGAGAACATAAACAGAGTTTACAACATGTAACATTGTTTAACAGAAGGTAAACATAACAGTTAATTTACATCTTTTACACATTCGCCATACATACTCTCTCTCACCCACACCATGTCCCAAGGATCGAGGGAAAGGACTAAGAGACCTCTAACTAAACTAACTACATATACCTTCTACAGACTAAGCGTTAGGATGAAAAGATCCTTCAGATTCCTGTTGCTGTTGTTGACCTGAAAATGTTTGAGTAGAGGGATGAGCCTACTCGCTCAGTGAATAGCATTTCATTTAGCTATCACTAAACAACTCATCAGATATATAAAATTGAAATAAAGATAAGTGCAGTACTAAGCAGGGCAGTTCTAATGACATAGCAGATTTACGATAACAATTTCATTTCTATGCAACATGAGATATTTTAAACAAATAAACAATTATAGAGAATTGGTACAGAAATTCAAATCTCTTAACATGTTAAATTTACTGTGTTCCTATATGATTACATATTTATATTATTATTATGCCCTAATCATATGCAGTGTACTCTGCATATAAAGATCCGTCGTGAACTATGATCCCACCGTACAAGACTTAGCGACACACCCGGGAAATGCTAAGTCTGACGCCAGCCCTACTCTACCACAGGACCACAGGCTCTCCGGCCTCAATGCACTACTCTGAGTGCTCTAGACTCCTCCTATAACCTGAGCACACAGGCGGAGAGTCTCACGGGGTTACCTCCATGACTCTGCACGGATCTTGTTGCAATAACCCCTATTTTCTCCAGTGCCACCGTCACTCCGCACAGATTATTGTTGAACACTGCCTCTCTGTCCTTGTGCCACCATGACTCCACACGGTTAATGTTGCAACACGAGTTTCACCCCTAAGAAGCAGATCTCTCAAATGGGTTCTACGGTGTTAGGGCACCTAAGTCTATTAACTGATTAACATACAAACATTTAAACAGGAAAATCACATTTCATACTTATTCCACATTCTGAATATCACTTAAAAACATATATATATATATATATATATATATATATATATATATATATATATATATATATATATATATATATATATATCATTTGTCATCTTTAAACATGACTCAATATCACTTATCTAGATTCAATGCTAAACAACCGTCTTTAATCAGCATATACATTGCAAAAAATTCCATCATTTTCATCAATCATATTACGTATTTCAAGCTCCAATGAACCATATAAATTCATTAATTCAATCCACACTGATCAGATGCTAAACTAAATCATATAACAGCGTCTAGAAGCATTTTATGAAATAAAAAGTCGGGCGATGCCAAACGCTGCCCGACGCCTGATAACGTCTGTTATCAGTGTAATTCGCGCACAAAACAGAAAATATTCAGACGCCTGAGTTTATTAATGATAAATAAATGAAACCCTACTCACAGTTATTTGGACTGTCCGGATTCGTCCGGAATTGCGTCCAAGGCCGAATTCTGTGCGATTTTAGATCATCTTCTTCCTTGGAATTGGCTCTTTACTGTTCCTGTTCACGGAACAGGAGCTTCACGCTCCAACATGATCCGCTACTAGGCGCTGGTTAGGCTGAATTGACTGCGGGTTGTGGATTAGACCTCCTAGCCGAGGTCAAACCTAGATCTGGAGCTTTGGCCGCCCCAAATCTACCTCCTCCCAGCCACGCACGGCCGCTGGCCTCAAGCTACAGCTTGCCGCAACCAAGCTGCTGTGCGGCAGCTTGCTAAGAAGGTAGGAAGAGTGGGAAGAGTAGGTGGTGGGAGAAGAAGAAAGGTGGAAAGAAGAAGAGAAGAAGGAACCTGGAACAATTCTGGAAAACGGAGATCGCCTTCTGCGATCGTCCCTGCGGGCTGCACTCCTGTACGCCGCCTCCAACCAAAAGAAATGTAAACAGATAACTAACAGGGACAAATAACCAAAGGTTATAAAGAAAATATTTGGAAATTTTGCAATTTCAACCCTGAAATCGAAAAAGTTCATAACTTTTGACTCTAAAGTTCAATTCATGTGATTTTAATTGCAAACTTTCAAGCACGAAAACCACTACAACCTTGAAGCAAGAAAACATGTTAATTATACTGTTTTACTAGTTCAACATTCCAAATGCATCCAATTATTACTTACTCAAATTAATCATCTTAATTATGCACTAATTGATCTTATGTGCTTAATTCAACTAAATCTAGTTAATGATTCACTAACCACATCATAAACAAATATGTTAACTCAAATAACTTTATTAGGCTCAAATCATAATGCTTACCAATAAACTTTGAAACGGGTCATAACACTAGTGGTGAGAAGATATTCTTAGATCTGGACAAAGTCGAGTTCCTCTACATGGGCATTGTGAGCTTCATAATGGAGGGTGTGTCGCCATGTGTCATGCATAGGTTATGGGATAATGGTACAACATACCCTTAAGGAAATTGCCTCATACTACATCAAATGCCAATCAACATTGTTAGTTTCAGATTCTCCATTAACATTACTAAGAACAATTTTTAGACATACTAGATATAGGTGATACATCATCATTGTTTCTCTATCTCTTTTATTATCTTTATTGCATTGTAGTGGCCTCCATGACATGTTTCACCGTTGTGTATACTCCTGGCCTAATTTGTTTATTTACATTGATAAGAAGTTTGAGTCTCTCTTTTATAAAACCTTTAATGTCTCTCTTATTTTGTTACACATATGTTAACTATGTAGAAATACAATAAAATATTGTGTAGAGATTTAATGCCATATTCTAAAATTTATACCTAACTTTGTTATATCAACAATGTATATATAATATCATTAAAAGAAATGGATTGAAGGGAAAAGGGAAGTAGAATGCACTTATTATGCTTAGTGGTGTGTGTTTTATTTTCACTTGCATAATTTAGAAGTTAGAAGAGAAATTTTTATTAACTTTGATACAAACCTCTTCTAACTAAAGAGCAATGACTTCTTTCAAAATGTTTTATACATGGATGTGAGACTGCAGATCAACCATAATTTCTTGATCTAAGACACCAACTGGCTAATCTCCCTCACCATGTAGTTTTGTTCTAGTTAGTGTTAAAAGGGTCAATAAATTACTAAAGAGTGGTATGTTTCACCATTCTTCATATTGTTCCAAGGGAATTGGTAATGACAAAGAAAGTGAATTGACTTACATATGTATTCTGTAAGTTCTTTTCCTTGGACTTCTCTCCCCCTTCATGTATAAAATAATTGAACTTTCCTCAGTTTAATTTCAATTTTATATCTTATGCAACTAGGATCCTATTTTTATGCATAATGAATGAACAAACAAGATCACCCTTTCTACTAATAATGGGGGCATTCAAAATCTTTGAATTATATATCATTTTCATTGCCACATGATCATCCTTTCTTGAGTTTCTTCATTAATGTCTAGATAAAAAAATAAAAATGTCTCTTTAAACTAATTTTAATGGGCACCTTATCATGAATAAGTGGTGTTGTATCTTAGAACACTCTACATGTTGGATTCTATGTATATATTCTAAATTGCATTTCTTTATGAACGAAAAGCGCAATTCATGCTTAAAAAGGCTCCCAAGGACAATTTTAGACCAATTTTGCACAATAGATGTCCAGGATTAAACATGTGGGATAGAGCTTGAGGCTAAGTCAATAAAACCCCTCCTCAATCATGAGTCTTGGCATTCCTACTTGGTTGAGGTACATTCATTGTCTTTATTTTACTAACATTATAAGTGCTTTTAATTTTCCATGTGAGAATATATATGACATCACATATATTGATTGAGATGTTGGTTTTTAGGTGTGGTTACAAAATAGCAATCATTGCTATTTCTTCAATAAATAGTTGGTCACACCAAGACAACTATACTATCCATACTTCATTTTTTGGAAGTTGGCTCTTTATTAGAACAAATATGTTAGTTATTTCTAGTTAAACTTTAATAGAGGCAATCAAATTCACTGAAATGGGAAGGAGCGTACAGTGTATGTAAATATTCATCTATACATTGTTGTATATAATCATTTTGGGTATGCTTCAACAGAAAAGGTTAGTACATAATTCTTATTTTTTCATGTGTAAGTATCTTTGTTGAAGAAGTTTCATGTTGCATCATTATACCTATTACATCTATTATCAAAATATTTTTAATTCCATTGAAAAATTCCACTTCTTAAACAGTTCATTTTTTAAGAAATCTAAACTAAAATCTCAAAGCTTGGTCTTCGTGCAAACTCTTAAGAACTTAGTGACCACTTTGTCATGAGGAGTGAGGCCTAGCATCTTTGGTTCTTGTATAATTTGGGTCAACCCTCCTACGCTAAACGAAAGCGGTATGCAGATGGGATTCATGAGTTATATTATATCAATTCTCTTAATTATAAGAAATGGGATTTTTATATCTATAAAAGTATTGGTGTGCATTCCTTGAAATTCTTGAATAAAATGATAAATGAGTATTGTCACTATACATGATTATGTAATTATGATAAACATATTTCATTATTAATTATATAATAAGTATTATATTTCACTTTATGAATATAGAATATCAAAATACATGCGTGCAATATTTGTATAAATGACTTGTTCAAAACTAGTCTATTTGGTAATGCTTTATCATTGTTATTCTACATGGAATGTAGAATTAGATTGCTTCAATTGGTAAGGTGAACTCTCTCTATTTACTATTGTTACTCCAAGATATTTTGAGAAAATTTGGCTATCAAAATTTGAAGATAGAGATATTTTGGAGCATCATAAAATTAGTAAAATTCATAAAGAAGATGAAATATATTCTAGGTTTTTTATCTAGATAGATATTGTAATGATATTTGATAAATATTTTTAGGATGAAAGTCTGATAACCCTGAGGAAACGTTGTGTAGAAGATAAAGTGGAATAACATGTCAAATAATTTATATTAATCAAAAGCATTTCTTATCAAATGACATTGTTCTATGTTAAGGATGTTATGTTGGTATTATCATAAAGAGTGAATATGAGATCAGACATGAATATCAAGAACATGTCAGAATCAGATACAAAAGTCATCTTTGGTGAGTGGCAGTGTATGGAAAGAAATGTATATTGCGAGTACAATATCATACTTTGATTCTTCTCTATTTTTAATTTGAAGCTTTGTAAAATATGGTTGGTCTGAATGGATTATAGTGGATGAGCCTATAATGCATATCTAAGGGATATTAAAATCCGTATGTTGGACATTTCAATAGGGAATGAGGTGATGTAATATTAGTATGTAATTAGACACTATCTAAGATGGGCATTGCAGTGACATAACACATCTAAGAGGGGAAATGCAACCATAATATACATATAAGATGTACATGGTAGGATAAAGGTATCTGAGATGGGATTTAAAACATGTTATATTGAAGTAAAGTTGTTTGGATCAAAACAATAGCTACATGGTAATAACAAATAACAATTAATTTATCATGGTTGTGCACCCTATTTCCCCTAGGAATAGTGGTGGCTTATCTATTTTGTTCATGTCAACATTAGTTTCATTTGTATCTTATATCTTGTTATAGAATTAAGCATTATGGTACAAACTACCATAATAGTTGTAGATATTTGGTATCACCTCATATTCAATTATATACTCCTCATGATTTAATTAGATTGTACTATTGAAGATTTAATTGTGTTCAGTTCAACATAACCCTTAAAATCTACTCCTCATCTTACATGTGGTGAGGTTGTGCACTTTAATTAAGTTTTTAAAAACCTATCCAATTAACTTGATGATAATGGAAACATAAAATTTAGTTGTAGGAGATTAAGGATCCTGATCCATATAGTAATATGGCTAGGCATTTTTTTGGTAGATTTAAAGGTAGGGTACCACTTCCAAACTTTCATGCAACTACCAAATAACTTCCACAAACATCCTAACAATGCCATATCTTAATCCTTTTTGTGGCCACAAAAAGCTATATTTGGATGTGTCTATATTATTAAAAATACTTCCACACTAGTTTGGGTTTAGATATTTCTACATTGAATATGGAAGTTGCTACATTTATTGAAAAGTATTGTATGGACTCTTTCTCAAAAATTATGTGGTTGTTGTCCCGTGTCACATGAAAATTAGTTGTATGTGTCTCATCCATCATTTAATCAAGTAAATTAATGTCATACTTTGACTAAATTCCTTCCTCGTCATTCACAATGTTTTATGAATGTAAATTACCAATCTTCATAACTACCTAGTTTGTCATAGTTAGAATTCTTTGTTTTAATATCCTTTTATAGAGAAGATAAAGTTGTGAAGTTGGTGGATGGTTCTATTGGAATGCCTTGAATTGTATCATCATCATAATCATATAATTCTATTTTAAGTGCCTTTGTAACATTTTTTAGTCTATCTACTCAACCTCATAATGTAAACTATCAAGAACCCCATTCAAAACTAACTAGAATATGAAAATATAGTAGATGACTCATCTCTAATGGAGTTCAACTTCTTTAGTTAAATAAAGTCTTTACTATAACATTTCAAATTTTATTAATAGGACGAAAGAAGTTCTCAAATGCATAAAACCAGAAGAAAGCAAGACGACCATGCGAATTCAAGAGACTAGACCCCTCGATGGAAGAAAAAAATCGAATATTGGATTTTTAGAAAGTTGAGATGTCAAATTTTAAAGGGAAAGTTAAGGCCATTTAATGAAAAAGCATTCTCAAAATAACTAGTTCCCATCTAAAATTCTATGCCCTAACACAGTACATAGGATAAAAAACATGTATGTGAAAAATCGAGAAAGAAATAAAAAATTGTTAATTGGAGAAATTGTTGTAGTCTCTAATATTACATTACTAATACTTTCCTTATTTTTTTTAAATTAATTGTAGTTTGCTTTTTGTTATGTTGATTGGTCCAGATTGGAAATTGTACAGGGAAACTTTATAATCATGTTACTCATCAGAATGTCACAGTTAGACTACTTTGTGAATAAATACTTAAACTTTCAACTTCTTAATCACATAAAATTTATAACATTATGGAAATGGTAATGTTCTGTTGATATAATTTCAACTACACCATGTTTGGTTGTCTAAAAATTATACAAACTACTTTATCTTGGTCTGAACTTGTTGATACTTAAATTATATTGTTGCCAATTTGATATATGAGTTATATCCTTTCCATAATGAACCTTCTGCTTCTTAAATCGAGGGTCTTTTCGGTATGGATATGAACTTTAGTTTGAGTTCCTTTCGTACCATTCTACCAGTTGATGGGTGCTTTACATGTTGCATGTCACAATATGATCCATGTCTTACATGATTTACTATACGCCTTAAACATTATTGATTGACTATTGGATTACATTCCAATATATTCGTTGCTCTACCTTTATGTTACAAATAGCTAACGGTAGACCCAAGGTAACCAATAATATACTTTTATTAAATTGGTAGGCATGATTACCCTCAACTCCCATTGTATAAGTTGGTTTATAACTACTGACTAGGTAATATTGTCCATAATTGTCATTTACTTAAAAAAATATTTTGAAGTGGACACAAGTGGAGAAAGGTTTCCTATTAGTTGTGCATTCTACAACTTTAGTGTTTTATAACATTATTTTCTAGTTTTTAAGATTCTTCTTGTGAAATGTGAACGGGCTTGCAAAACTACATGTACTCGTGTATACTGGCCAATGTTCTTATTATAGATTTGTTCAATCATTGATGCTACTATTTTTCTAGGATGATTTCAAGTGATATGTTTCTTATTTTAATATTCAAGTTGAAATCATATATTGGCATGGTATTTGAAACATTAAGGAATTGTATTCCAAGGGACATTGTCTATTGTCAGTCACAAGACATAAAAAGATAATTGTGCAATACTCGTAGATTTTATGCTCAATAAAAAATAGGGATGTAAATAGTAGTTAATTTAATCATTAGTGATATGCATTAACTAGAACATGTAGGTGGCTTCGAACACTTTAGGTTTTAATTATCACTAATGTCCTTATGTCAAGTTGAACAAGGATAACAATGTTGGCTCTTATACTTTTGTAAAGGTGAGTATAGAGAACACTACTCATCTGTCCATAGTGCATTTGCAGTTGTATTGTAGATACTAAGAATTTTTTACTCTAATGATGCTTTTCAGTTCATTTGTTGGCAACTATAACCATCTAGTTCTTAATTCTTTGTTGTGCTATTGTAAAATCTTTACTTTCCTTTGTTTTTTCTTCCTAAAACTGACATGGAATTAGGTAGAGTGTTGTTTAATGGTTATATTCATTATAAATTATAATGAATTAAAGTGACAAGGGTGAAATGTTTTGTTGGACATAATAAATTTTTGTATAGCATGCCACCATTGTCTCATAGATATTGTTGCTGCAAACAACATGGACACCATTTTAGGAAATGCTCAAGAAGGATATCGATGATTATTCATGTCATGAATAATTAGAAAATGTTTAATGATCTTGGTTAGATATTCAACCAAGTTCACATCTGAGTTGAAAATGAGTTCATTGTTGTGTTGTTTTAGTTTTTCCATGTTTCATTCTTATGTATTGTAGTCAATTTTATCTTTATGTTACACCATTGAACAAGATTTCACTAGTTTTGGGTTGGAAAACCAAAATATAGATAATCAACATAGGATGCAAAGGTATAAATGATTATCACCTATCTCAAATCGATACACATCCCCTACCCAATGTTCCTAGATCAAATCTAGTTCACTTAGTATTAAACAATAGTGCCTTAGTAATCCAATTTTTCTTGAGTCAGCTTCATTTCTCTAAAGGAGCTCCAATATACATTTGCAGTGTATTTTGTAGGATTTGTACTCTCAGGATATAAAACCTAAGGGATGTGAGTGTAGAAGGTATGGAACTAAGAAAGGGTTTTAGTAAGATCCAATTTTTATAGGCCCTTTTGATTATTATGATATCTGTTAAGGTTATGCAGACCCTTATTCTTGAGGGTATGCTTATATGGTAGGGAACACTTAGAGGTGTACATATATCACTTAGTTGTTAAGACATGCATATCATTGGCAAATTTTGTGCTCTGAGTTGTTGATGACTCAGCAAAAGAGAAAATGCAAGATCTATATAATTTGAGATATCTATCAACCTAGGAAGCCTACAAATAACTACACAATATTGTGCTGGTTGTAGATTGTATACAACTCGAAATTTGTTGATTTTTTCTTCTCAAGGTGTAATGACTATACCAGGCTAATATTAAATATTAACCTATTTATCAATTCTCTAGATGTAACACAATTATAAGGAATCACAAATATCAAGTTTGATCATAGTCTATATTTATGGTAAGCTAGGTAGATACTATCAGTAAAATTGTTAATGGCAAAAATTTGATGGATAAGCCAAGAAGAAAGGTCAGTGAAATTATGATAGCTATCTAGTGGTTGGTCATATTGTGTCCTTATTTATGAGTAGTTTTTTAGAAGGTCTAAGAAATAACTAGATTTTCTTTCCACTAAGTGTCCAGACATATTATTGTTATAAACATGGAAGGTGCAAATTTATCTAGGATGCATAAGTATGTCACCTAATTAACTTAAAGAAATAAGATTAGTGATTTGAAAACAATATCATCTCTCTTAATTATTGTCTTTTGATAATATTTTTTGTATCCATATGAGCATACTATAGTACTGTGATTTTTCTCTACTATATTCAGATAACGCATATGATTATATCATATAGTTTGCTCTGATAGGATTACTAACGAGTATGCTTTTTTATTTACCAAAAAAAGATCCCAATCATATTATACATGTCACCTCATGTTTCTGATATTAAGAAATGATCTATACATACATGTGGTCGTAATTGGTGCATATGTGTTGATTAGGTATTTATCTTCTAGTAGTTTGGATTACGCGTCCTGATTTTCATCTCAAATCATCTTTTGCTCTTACAAACAATTTAAAAGATTCCCTATTATATTATTAAAATGGTGGTTTCTATTATTAATATAGTATGGGTATAATTACCCTTGAGTGTCTTAATGTTATTTATGCTTCTCCTTGTTATACTTATAACCTAGATAACCTCTCATAAGATACTAAAGAAACATTGAATCAATCAGGAAATTTATGTAGTTTTCTCTCACTATCGTGTTAGCTTGGGATTTATATCATTTTTTTATATGAACTACACTTGTACTTACTCTAATGTTCCAATAAAATTATTTTTAGTTTAATGTGCTTGGTTGATTTTATCTATGAAATTGCATTTAAGAAGTTGTGTGAATCGCTGAGAAATGTGTCCCCATCCATGATAGGAATTTGAAGTTTTTGAGGCTAAAATTGCTTGAATACATATCTAAATAGTCATCAAAAAAATATTATGCAAGGTCAAATCAGATTTGGGTCCTTATGTCATAGTGTAAAAAAATTTATTCTTTTTTATATGACGAACACATATTAACTGGATGGTTTCATTTTGTTTCTTTGCATACTAGAAGACATGAAACCTATACACACCAGCAATATTTTAATAAACTAATCTGTAGATTAGATAATAGAAGAAACAAAGCATGATCTGGAATTTTCTCAATTTTCTCGAGAAGGAGCCCAAATTCTTGAAGAATGGTGATGTAGGATTTGTGAAGATCATTCCCACTAAGAACAAGTTCTTAAGTCAATAGTATACAATAAGTAAATCTGAGAACATGCAGTTCACACATATGCCTTTTTATTATATCAAGGAAGAGATGTTTGATGGATGTAGAAACTATTGTATTAATTACCAAATGTTGCATGAAAAAGCATTTCATGTGTGTTGCACTTAATAAAAGTGGTAAGGTAAAATGTCCTCCCCATGTAACTTGCAATTTACTAGAATAGAAAAGAATGAATTCAAAATCTATACTTTTATAAATGTGCGATTGAATTGCAATTGAAGTTCAGTTAACAATCTAGGTAATGATAATGAGAACTAAATTAGTTAAAGCCATGAAAATGCCATCATTCGATTATTATGCCATTATAGTGGTAATTATACATGACATTATACTCAATAATAATAATTTTATAAAACAATTCCTCATGCACATTAGTTGATTTTTTATAGAAGCCAATTGATGTAACAATGGTATTTCACAAAACCCAAGTGATTTTTGTGGCATTTATTTATAGCCATTAAAACCCAGTGCTTAGTGTCATTTTCAACTTATGCCACTAAATCTCTTGTGACATTGGTACTACATGCATTTTTGTAAGTTACAATAAATTCCACTAGATACTTTTAGTGGCATTTATATTTTTATATCGACATTTGTCAAATGCCACTTATGAGTATGTTTGTTGTAGTGAAATCTCAATAGCAAACAACGTAGGAGATAATTGATGTCTTTAAGGTGCTATTTAAGTATAAAATGGTAGAAGATGATTCAATTGGGCCCCATGTACTAGAGTTAATTGGGAATATGAAAAGTCCTGTAAGACTGAGATTTCCTTTTGGTCAAGAGTTGGCCAAAGATGTGACCTTACAGTCATTATCAGATTCGTTTAAACAATTGGTCATGAATTACAACATGAACAATTGTGATAAGCCATTGATAGAGCTACTTGGATTGTTGAGAATTTCCGAGGGACAAATGAAAGATGATCACAATTTAGTGTTGATGGTCAAAAAAGAAAAAGGAAAGTCTCAAGGGAAAAGGTGAAGCTAGTAAAAGTTCTAAAGCCAGCAAAAAGTATCTACACTTAAGGAAGAAGGAGGAGTTTCTAAGCAATTTTCACCATCGTCACCATGATCGAAATTGGATAAGAAATTCTCCTCTATACTTAGATGAACTAAAGAACAAGTACAAGAAGATAGAGATCTCCACTTCAGGTATATATGTTATTGAAATAAACTATCTACTTCTTCATCATGGCTATTGGATGTCGGATGTGGATCTCACATATTCTAAAATGTGTAGGATCTAAAAAGAAGAATACTCTTGAACAAATGGGAGGTATAACTACATGTTGCAAATGGAGCAACAAATTATGCCACCTTTGTAGGAACCTACTATTTATCTCTGACTTGTGAGCTTGTAATAGAGTTATAGAAGTGATATTATATATTGTTCATAAATAGAAATGGACAAGAATAGTTTTGATTGTCTAATAAAGAATGGTCATATTTCCATTTTTAAATATGAGATCTTTTGTATAAGTTCCCCTTTGTCTTATGATCTTTATTTATTCGTTCTTAACAATATGTATATAATATAAATACTTAGAAGTTAAAACTCTATGAATCAAATAAAACTTATCTTTGACATCGTCCTTTAGAGTACATAAATGAGAAGCACATTTGTAGTCTCCATAAAAATGGTTATCTAGATGCTTTTAATTTTGAATCAATAGAGACATGTGAATCTTGTTTACTAGGAAAGATGAAGAAAATACCTAGAGCCAGTAATAGTGTGAGAGTGAGTTACTTATTAGGACTCATATGAGTATCGATGTGTGTGGATCTTTAAGTATAAGTTCTAGAGGTGGATATCAGTACTTCATTACTTTTACCGATGACTTCAGCAGGTTTGGATATGTGCCACTCATGAATCACAAATTGGAATCCTTTGACAATTTTAATAAAATCATGATTGAAGTAAAAATTCGTCTTGGTAAAAGAATTAGGCCATGTTTGTCTTGTTGAATAGGATATGTATAGGATACAATGAGGCATTGGATTGGCCGGTACATGGAAAGGAAAGTAAAATCGGTGTGAAAACCTATGTATTGATGTGTGGTGGATAAGATTATTGGCTCTAATAGGGATGGAAGCACTCCAGAAAATTAACCATTTCTTTTCCTTCTGCTTAATTTTTGGTTTCCATGATGTTATCCATTTCCTATCTAACTGGCTATAGGTCTAGCAATATATGCACATTTAAGGTTGTGATCATTGGTGTGTACAAATAACAAAGGATTAGTTGAAGGGCTGACAGAAATAGAGCCATTGGCTTCAATGAAGTTCTATAAGAGTTGACCAAAAAGCTTGTCAGAGATGGGAACACATATGGTGTTGGCCATAGATGACACAAGGGAAGACAACAAGGTTGTTGACAAGCTTATACCTAAGGTGTCAATAGTGGTACCTTTGTGTGCGACAACAAAAAATTGAGATGAACTGAGAAGGAACCAATTGATTGGAAACTGACGATAAATTCAGGTTAGAATAGGTGTTGGGAATCTATCAGGCTATGGACTGGAACTATGATAGAGAAAAATTTAAGGATGTAAGGAATGTATAGGAGTTTGGGCATGAAAGAGGTTTGGAAAGCCAACAACCAATGGATTGGAATGAAGGCTATTTTGGTTTCCCTACCTTTGAGTTAGTTTAACCACATGGCATTTACGAGTGTGACTGTTGCGTCAGTGTGGTAATGGAAGATAGAATGAAGTGGCTATAAAGAAGAAATGATCACAACACAAATCATATATTGGATTCAAGGTCGCACACAAACCAACAATGCTACATTAGTACCTAGGGATTGTGGAAAACTCCAAAGTCCTAAGTGACCAGGACTTCCCATGAGGTAGGAGTTAGATCTTGATGATATATTTGGTCAAACGAGCACACACTTAACATTACTTGTGGGATTAAGCTCTTATCATGTCAAATGGGTCTTTAAAGAACTTTGATCAAATAAATGTGGTGAATACTTAAGCCAATAGTTTGAGACCCTTCTGAGAGATTGTGATATTGTATCACATGGATTCCACCTGGAATCCCACAACATAATAGTGTATCAGAAAGAAGGAATCACACTTTGTTGGACATCATATAATCAATGATGTGTTTATCTAGTCTTATATTTTTATTTTGGGGGGATGCTCTTGAAACTGCAATGTTTACACTTAACTAAGTACCTTCAAAATCTATTTAAAAGATAACTTTATAAGATATGGAATGGAAAACGTTCCAATATGACTTTCATGAAAGTATGGAGATGTGAAGATTATGTCAACAAGCAATTCTATGAAAATCTTGGACCAAAATTGGATAAATGTATCTTTGTTAATTACCCTAAGGAAAGTAAGGGTTACTACTTCTATATTCCATCTAACAACAAAGTGTTTGTTGCTAGAATTGTTATGTTCCTTGAAAAGGAATGTATTTCATAAGGAACCAGTCAAGGCCAACAAGACAAAATTGAATTTATGGAGGTAGGTAAGGAATAAGAGGAACAAAAAAATGTTGTTGAACCTCATGCCCAATCATAGAACAGGAACCTCGAAGGTCTAGTTTTGCACATCTTGATCCAAAGAGATATGTATTTCTTGTGACTCAAGAAGATGATGTATCAATCATTGATGATAATGAGACAACTAACTAAAATGAGGGTAGTGACCAAATTCTGGGAAATGGCCTAAAGGTCTAATATGGACTCCATGTATACCAACAAGGTATGGTACTTGGTGGATCCCCTTGAAGGGTTAAAAGCCATAGGGTGCAAATGGGTCTTCAAGAAGAAAACTGAAATGGGTGGTAATTTACAAACCTACAAAGGTAGATTGACTGCAAAAGGTTTCAAACAAGTTCAAGGTGTTGACCATGATGAAACTTTTTCTCTAGTTTCCATGGTTAAGTTCATAACAATCTTTATTTACATCACAACTTATCATGAATATGATATTTGGCAATTGGACATTTGAAACCTTTCCTTGATGGGAATATTCTAGAGGATGTATACATGAAATAACCCCAATATTTTATCACTCCAAATGAAACCAATGAAGTATATAATCTACAAGGGTCAATGTATGTATTGAATCAAGTATATCGAAGTTGGAATCTATGTTTCGATGAGATAATAAAAAAAATTAGCTTTATCCAAAATAAGGACGATCCTTGTGTCAAAAAGAAGGTTAGTGTGAGCATGATTGCATTCTCTTATATATGTAGATGACATATTATTTATGGGAATTGATTTTGTTGAAACATGGTTGGGAAATACCTTCTCCTATAAGGACTTAGAAGATGCATCCTATATTGTGGGGAATTAAGATCTATAGAGGTAGATATAGAAGGATTCTTGAACTAAGTCGATGAACATACATTGAAAAAGTGCTAAAGAGGTTTATCATGTAGAATTCTAAAAGTGAAAGCTTACCCATGTCTCATGAATAAGTTTATCTAGGACTCAAAGGCCCAACTCTTTGGAAGAACATGAACGCTTGAGTAAGATTTCATTTTCCTCTACAATTGAACCTATCATGTATGCAATGATATGCATGTTCCAAAATGTCTGGCATGTTTTGAGCATGACAAGCAGTTATCGATCAAATTGGGGTTATGGTCATGAGGTAGTAGTAAGAACATCCCAAAGTGCTTGAGAAAAAATAAGGATCAAGGTTAGGAAGAGTTAGTTATAAAATGTTATAGTAATGAAAGCGTCCAAACTGATAAGCATGATCATTAATGGTAATCAGGATTCATGTCTTCCCTAAACGGTAGAGTTGTAAGCTGGAAGAATTTTAAGCAAGACATGTGGCTGATTTTATAATAAAGGCTGAGTACATTACTGACTCCCAAGGAGGAAGTATTGATTATGAAATTCATTTGTGAACTTGGGGTAGTTTAACCATTGAAAACTTAGTAGATCTTTATTGTGACAACAATTGAGCTTTTACACAAGATTAGGAAACCATATCACATCAGCATTTTGAGCACATACTTAGGCATTACTATCTCGTATGTGAGAACATACAACAAATAGATATAAACCTTTACAAAGTACCAATTGAAAGCAATGTTGTTTATCTGTTGATGAGAGCACTTTGATAGTAAAAACATGATGGTCATGTTAGATTGATTGAACTTGTCTTCATGATTGATCTACTCTAGTGTAAGTGTAGGACTATTAGTTATATGTCATGTGAGACATCATATGATGATTGTAATAGTGATGTTTTGTACTTGAATTGATTATTAATAAAAAGCAACTCCTCATATTATGTTTGTTTCAGTATTGAGATAATGAATAAATCTAATAATGTCCTAAGAATGTTTAGACTCAAATACATATAGTTTGGGTTGAGGACATGAATAGATCATATGTATAATAAGCATACTCATTCTTGCTATGTCTATAGTGGGTTATTATTGTGAATAGTATAGGATGGCAATAATACAAAAAACTAGCATGTATGGTGAGTGATGACTATGTCTCTTTAGTCATGTTATTGGATATCGACTCAGATGCATGGGTCTTGTTAGAGAACAAGTTGTACTGGACAAACCCACCTTGAGATTGATACATGGAAGTCATGTAATAACATGTCAAAGTCATATCCTAATGTGAAAATGGTGATTGTGATACTTAGACCTAAAATCACTACAATAACACATGTTGTTTTGTGCACTTTGACACAAGCCTAACATCATGTAACCATTTAAGTTGCAATAAAGGTGGTGATTGGGTGCACTGTGACACATAGGGAATACTGTGTGTGATGTAGATGTATTTTTCCCCTCCTTTCCATGATATCCCATCCACTTGATAAGAAAGACTATCAAATGTATTGCTATTGTAATGTGGGTCAATATATGATATTGAACTCACAATATATTAAATAATCAGGTCTATTTCAAGTAACATATATTGAATATTAAGAGGATGACATTCCATATATTAGTTTCAATATGGATATCTATGCCAAAGGGACTATACGGTCATAGAAACATTTGTCACTTTACAAGTTGTAGTTGGTACCCAACTAATTCCTATTACTTGGGTGGCTATGATGTGTGGATAGATGCCAATATTTTCTTAAGTTGTTTTGTCCATTATTGTTAATGTAATTGAGAATCTATCATGGCTCACACATCAGAATGTATTAGGGAATTGAAGTTCACAATCAATCATATGATTAGAATGGTTCTTAATCATAAATAGTCTAATTTCCCATCTTATTAGTGATCAGATGTCTAATTGGCCAATCAGATTGGTTGGAACAATGGATCAATTGATTGTTGATTGGTTGACTGAGTTTTCCACTAGATAGACCTGGTCGGCCATTCAAGTAACCTAATCGAGCCATCATAATTCATTATAGAAAGTCTCAAATTGGAAAATGATTTAGATTTGGATATGATCTGTCCTAATCAGGAAATTAGAGTGCCCAACAAGACCCTAATCATCCGATCAGATAACATGATTGGTCAATTAGAATCCAATCTGAGTATTTCCAAGCCCATGAATGTCCTATATAAAGGTGGCATGTGTCCAAAGGGTTTGACACAACACTTGATATAACTTGTAAGACAAGTTGGCCATCAAATTTCTCTCTTGGAGAGATGAATTTTTCCTAAGGATTTCTATATAAGATATGAAAAAAGGCAGTTCTAGGACAACTAGCACATCAACAACTAATGTTCCTCTTTGAGTTAGTGGCCATGATTTTGCACCACATTCTCCTTCATCGACATTGACGAAGTAGAGTTGGAGGCACATGTGAGGAGGCTTGGAGAAGTTGTTTCATAAAAAGACAATCGTGCAACAATTTGGTTGCCAATCCAGATCTTTTATTGATTCATTTGGATCTCTTAGTGGTCGTTCTAGATAGAGATATAGAAGAACTTGTTCTTCACTTACAAAATATACATCGAGTTATTAGACAACTAGTGTGCATAATGATATAACATTTATCCCTTCTTATGCCTTTTGTTCATTTACATTTTATATCTATAATGGATACAATGACTAGGGTATAAATGGAAGACTTTTTTGTTATAACGTTACACCCCTTCCTAAAAACCCTATATTTAGATGATGTTCTACAATTATAATCAATAGAATTATATCTACCTTCAGCTTCTCTTGATTTCTTCTTGATGATTTAGAACTTTTGTATGGTTATTTGTACTACATAGTCTCTGGAAATAGTCTCTGTAGTACCTAGTACCAAAAATCCATATATATGAGATGTATACTATAAATAATCTTATATGAATATATATCTATACAATCCATTTTTAGTTTCTATTATAAGTAAACTCAATCAAATATAGATGTGAATCAAAACTACCAAGATATTTTATGACAAAAGATCTAAATAAATGTTCCATCTCCTACATCATATATTTATACTGACGTTCTATCTATAGATGGAAGATTGTATTGGAAAGTAGATGCTTTACCATAGTCTTAGGAAATATATTCTAAGACCTACTGATAAATTTTGTCCTTAACATTATATCATAGGAATATGTATCCCTTCTAAATAAAAAACACATAACTCATAGATATATGTGCATCTTGTCATTTGAAAAGCTAAATTTTGGACTTAATCAACCAATCACAGTCTACCCATAAAAAATCTTATAATTTAAGATTCCCTGTCAAAACATCTAAAGTTTACATGTTCAAATGTTATCAGTCCCATTCAGGTATTGATAGAAGTTGCAACAATCCTAGAGGTCTCTTTTTTTCTTCCTTAACCAGTCAACACTCATGATAACTTTATTATATTTTTCCAACTCTCATTATTCTCAACTAGCATATAATTTTAAGACCCCTAACCTAGCTTTATAGATAAACATGATTAAATGAATTAATGGGATTCTTATTACCTTAATAAAACCCCAATGCTTTTATATCATGTGTAAGTTTCAATTTTGGTCCAATTTGGACACTGTTTGAGTGAGTTTTTCTATAAATGTGCTTGTTTTGGGATTTTATGCAATTTACTCATATCTAGGGTTTTTGTTTTAATTTGTCACAAGCTTGTTGTGCCTCAAATGTTTTCATATCATGCTTGATATATTTGTACCTTGGGGTGCCTTGTTGTACCTTGGTTTAGTGTTGACATCTAGCCTTGTGTGGAGATTAGGGTTTCCTCACATAGATGCCCTAACTCGATGGTTTTTCCCTTGGATGATGGGATCCAATGGTCCACCTCTAGGTGGTGGGATATGATTCATAATTCTTGAAGGTTGATGGTGTTTCCCTCATGAGGCACCTAGGTCGATGGTTCTACTTGTGTAGTACACCAGCTGATGGTGACATTAGGGTTTTGCTTGTTGACCAAGGGAAGGAAATGACTGATAGACCACCTACTATTGGAGGTCGATGGCTTCTCTCGAGTTGACATCTGATGGTCCCCCTAACTGCCATAATTGATGGATGACCTTGTTTTGCATGGAAGAGACATTTTAACCTTGGACGCATGGCATGCTTGGCTTGACACCTATACCTTCATTTCTCTTTCACCCTAAGCTTTATATACCTCCCTCCTTGCATGCAAATGAGTTCTTTAAACACCTAGCTCACCTTCTTCATCTTACTTGTTGCTTGGAGCTCGTATCTCTTGCTTGGTAGAGAAGAAGGAGGTCAAGGAAGGAGAAGCTTGTCTGATATTGCTTCCATGAGCACCTAGGGTTTGGATTGACCCTCTCTCAAGGCTTGTAGAGCTTCCTTAGCTTGTTCCTGACCTAAAAAAGTAAGACATTCCTCTTTTCATTCATTTTCCTTGCAGTCCAACCTTCTCTCACTTTCTTCTTGGTTGGATCCATGGTATTTCTTGGTGGAGCATGTTCTATAGCTTGAACAACACATTCCTTCTTGCTTAATTGACCTAGGGTTTGTGTGATCTTGGAGAAGGAGCTAGCTTCGATGTGTGGAATGCTCAATCTAGGGTTTCCTTTCTCTCTTTTTGAGATATCTTTCTATTTGGATCTTCTTCATCATCTTTGAGGTGAGTTATATAACTTTATCCATGTTTATTACTTACTCTTAACTTTCATGTACAAGATCTTTCTCTAAAATGTAGTTCTAAGTAGAAAGATGATACACATGCTTAGGGTATGAGTTATGAGAGAATTTTTGAGTATAATCTCCCTATATGTACCCTAAGTCCTTGTGCATGTTTCTACCTTGGAAGTGAGGTCTCTAGACCTTGCATGCATGCGGAAATCATGGTTTTGATTCCACAAACGATGGCTTTTTCTCTAGTGCTTTGAGATGATTTCTCTTTGCTTCCATAACTCGATGGTTAGACTCCTGAAACCAAATGATGGTTGACTTAGAACTATTTTTATGAACCTTCTTGTTTCTAGAACTGGTGGCTATGATCCTCTAGTTTTTATGGGATTGATGCTCACAATAAGTGGTTTCAATAGATGGTTTTCCTTCCTCTAGAAAGTGACAGTTTATTTGGTGTTTTGGATCTATTTTTCCACATGTTTATGAGAAATGATGGTCCTACTGGGATCTATGGTTGATGGTTTCACTGGTTACTTGGTCAATGGTTTTGTTGTTTCCTTGGTTGATGGTTTCTCTAGTTCCTTGGTCGATGGTTTCACTGGTTCCTTGATTGATGGTTTCACCAAGTATTGTTCGATGGTTTGGGGGAAAAGTCCACATCCAATGGTGGAGTTAATTTCCACAACTAAAGATGCTTCTAAAATCAGCAAATGATGCCTTCTAGGTGTATAATCCTATTGTTTCTCATTATCTGATGGTGGTGATTAGTGCATATGATTCATTGGTTTTATTGCCTTGAACCCGATAGTTTTATGTGTGGTCTATGGTCTGATAATTCATGCTTGTTGCACCTGATCTAATGATTGGGGTTTGATGATTTAGAATTGATGGTTTTAAGTCCATGCTTCTGTAGTTTTACATGTGCCCTTGAATGAATACATTCCTATGGTTGTTTTAGAGTGCTGATTTGTGATTATAATTCAACTTGTTTTGTTGAGCCTATTTCTAGTACAACTAATTGGTGATAGTTAATAATACTTAGCTTCCTTGTATGTTGATATAAAGAAGGAATGCTTTCTCTCTCAATTATTATGGTTATTCTTTTATGCTATAATGTAAACATCATAGGTCTTTAATACAATTTTATGTTGAACATATGTATCACAAGTATGGTGATGGTTTGCATAACCTTTTATAAGGTGTGAAAGATAATCATGTTCTTGCAAGAGATAATGTGAAGGTCTTATTAACCTTTGGGCATATATTGAGCCCTGATGGAGATGTAATCCTCTTCATTATGTGACAAGGATTGGTACCATGTGATGGTGTGATAAAAATTATGTCTCATACATTTTATAACTTCTAGAGCTCTGACATACCCATGTTTTTGGTAGAATTCTTGTAGGGTTTGTATGTAAGTTGATTGATGCAGTTAAAATATACCCAATTGGCATTACATAATCAAGTGAAACCCTAATCATGTAGTGCCTTGTGATGTAGAACCATTCTAGTGTCAGGATTTGTTGGATGGGAAAATGGGTATTCCTGAAGCGTAGCCCAGAGTCATATATTGTTGAGTATATGCGGGTGCAAGAGACTCTGTGTCCTTAACATCCCGATCATGAGGTTTTTTGGATGGTTGCAATCATACCTTGATAGGAGAACGGTTGTGGTCGTATCTCGTATATATGTATATGGCATGTGGTTGAGGACAATTGTGGTTATACCCAAATAATATCATTTGTATACCCTGGTTACTAGTGTTGTGACCTATATACCAAGGGCATACTAGGATGTTTGCAGCTTGATCTTAGGTGTCACTATGATTGATACGTACCGACTGATGGATAAATGTTATCTTAGGATTCCAACTTTTGTACGGAACTTATTTTGACTTAATAGTGGTTAGTTGGAAGTTTGAGTGGTATACCTCATACTCCCCAGGGCTTAATAAAAGATGTAATCCAGTTGTTTATCATATTATTTTAGGATTAAAAATGACTCACATTGGTTGATTACTCTTGCTTGTTCTTATAATGTTTAGTTGTAATGCGTAAGATAAATCAATTATTTAGAAATGATAGTTTCACCTCTTCCTGTAATATCATGTTAATCATCCTTGTTGTTGTACTATTTGTTTAGTATACTTAATCTATTTTTTTATTTATTAAATAACCTATTGTAATAAATAAAAGTTACTGAGAGTTATATCTCTCATTGGGACATGGGTCTCACCTCGTGGGTCACCACATCTTTTTAGGTGATCATCGACAATGTCATTCGGATTGTCGAGTGAGGAAGTGATGTTTGGAGAGCAGTAGGAGCTAGTAGTTAGTAGTGTGCTAGAGTAGACCCTATACTCTCAAGTCTGAGCAGGGGATGTTTTGTAGATGATGTGTATATCGAATTGAGTTTTTGGCAGTATGCTAGTATTTGTATATGCCATGTATATGTGGAAAATCTATTTTGTATAAAAGTAGTTGGACATATATGTAATTATCCCTGAACATGTTGGTAATGTTTTTGTCAGTTTCATTTTATCCTCTTTTCTGTATATGAGATTAATTAGCAATGAATTAGGTGTTTTGTTTTGAGTAATTGCATTTAGTGTGGCGTTGTGCCATAGTTTGGTTGGTATCAGTGCTTTAGATTCGTTGAGTCTATATGGACAAAGGAATTAGGTTTTGTGTCTGTTCATACATAATCCAACATATCTGGTCATAGATTATGCTTATACAGATATGTCTAGAGAATGTGAAGAGCATGCAGGGAATAGCTACATTGTTCCAGGAGATGGTGGTAGGAGGTCGACAAATGATGGTAGAGTGCCTGTGATGGGGCCAGAACAGACCCTACAACCATGGCAACCCCAAGTCTCCAGTTCATGTTTGAATAGCTCATGGCAATGATTACACACTTAACGGATAGAGCGCATGTACCTCCATCTAGGGAAATCATCTCTAATGTGAAATCTCTTGGTTCTGGGAATATGTGAGAGGTTGAGGCGTGTTGGAGATATTTATTACGTAGGTACAATAGACCCGATAGACACTGACATGTGGTTAATGGAGCTTGAGGAGGCATTCAAGATCCTAAACATCACAGAAGAGGACAAGGCGAAGCACGTTGTTTATCTTTTGAAGGACAGTGATGGCCATTGGTGGGCCATAGAAGAGGAGGAGAGACCAGGAGTTTTGGTGAGTTGGGAAGAGTTCTTACTGGAGTTCATGAATCACTACTTCCTAGAAACATATACGAGGAAAATTTCATGGAGCTTTTAAGGTTCTATCCTAATATGGCTATGACGGAGAAGGATATGATTCAGAGGTTTGAGAAGGGTCTGAGTTCAGAGTTGTCTATGATAATAATTGACTTTGGAGAATAGAGAGAGGCTCTCTACCTTTGTGGAGTCAGTAAAGAGGATTGAGAGGTCTACTAACAATAAGCGTGAAGCCAACACTAAGAAGAGGCCAACTCAGTTTCAAGGACAGTCATCTGGTGGCTTAAATAAGACAAGGTTATCATCGCCATAGTCACAACATAAATCGACTTTCTCTAAACCAAGATCAGGAGTATCGTCACATTAGTCCTAGAGTAAGGGTAGAGGGTGTAGCTTTCCACTATCAGGAGCATGTAGTGAAGCATTAGTGTCAGTGATAGGGCCGTCTTGGTCGTAGTACGACACCATAACTTGTTACAAGTGTTGACAAGAAGGGAATTTGAGGTGGGTGTGCCCTATGAAGGATGAGGAAGTGACACAACAATCGAGATAGAGCCATTAAGGTTCATAGTAACAATAATACATCAATGGTGGTGGTAGAGAATGTGGTCAGGTGTTGTAGGCGGGGTCATATGGACCGTCTAGTAGAGGACAAGGATGACAATAGATGACGAGTAGATTCTTTTCTATGATTCAACCAGAGGAAGTGATCAATCCACAATTCATGATAGGTCAGATGGAAATTTTTCATTCTGACTTATCTTCTTCTCCTTTTGTATCTATTTCAGTTGAGCCAGGTGCGACACACTCTTTTATCACCAGAGAGGTAATAAGTAGTTGTAATATGCTTGTTTATAGTAGATCAAATAGCCTTCTACTAGAAACACCTTTTGTTGGTTCCACTGAATTGTGGGAGGTGTGTCGATCTTGTGTTCTTTCTTCTTAGGATGTAACATTCAAGTGGACCTTATGCCACTTGACATGCATGGATTTGATGTGATCCTAGAGATGGATGCCTTGGAGAAGCACGAGGTTGTTTTGAAGTGTAGTTCCAAGGTGGTGAGATTCTATGATGCAGATGTTTCATGGATCTTCCAAGGAGGTAGGAAGACTTTTCCTACATGTTTAGTGTCGGATATGGTATCAGATAAGGTGATGAGATAAGAATATGATGCATTCTTGGCACATGTTGTGGATTTCATGAGGAGCATTCCTAGTATCCAAGAGGTACTCGTAATGTGTGAGTTTGAGGACATCTTTCTTGAAGAGTTTCCAGGGTTCCCCCTCCTAGAGCAATTGATTTTGAGATCAATCGTGTTCTTAAAATGCAACTGATAGCACGGTCACCTCATATAATGGCACCAATTGAGATTCAAGAGTTAAAGAAATAGTTGCAATATTTGTTGGAGAAGGGTTTCATTAGATTGAGCACTTCCCCTTGGGGTGCTCCTATATTTTCTATGAAGAAGAAGGATGGTTCCATGAGGCTTTGCATAGATTACCGATAGTTGAACAAGGTCACAGTGAAGAACAAGTATATGTTGCCAAGGATTGATGATCTATTTGATCAGTTGAAAGGTTCTATAGTGTTCTCCAAGATAGATCTTAGGTCCCATTATCACTAGTTGAGGATCAAGGTGGATGACCTAAGACTTCTTTTAGGACTAAGCATGGTCATTATGAGTTTGTGGTTATGTAGTTTGGGCTAACCCATGCACCAACATCTTTCATGGATCTAATGAATAAGGTGTTCAGACTGTATCATGATCAGTTTGAAGTTGTGTTCATCAACAATCTTTATATACTCAAGAAATAGTTAGCAGCATGAGCAACACCTTTTCTAGGCGTTAACTTTGTTGAGGCAACACCGGTTGTATGCCAACTTTAGCAAGTGTGAGTTCTAGTTGACTGAGGTGTCTTCTTTGTGTCACGTTATATCTGCTAAGGGTGTTTTTGTAGAACCTAAGAAGGTTAAGTCAGTGCTAGAGTGGGAGCATCTCAAGACACTGACTGAGGTCCAAAGTTTCCTAGCTTTGGTTGGTTAGTACAAGTGATTTGTTGAGAATTTAAATGTTAGCATTCCCCCTAATCAAGTTGACTAGGAAAGGTGTTCCATTTGTATGGGATGACAAGTGTCAGCCTTTTCAATTGTTGAAGAATAAGTTGACCAATGCTCCAGTGTTAGTGCTGTCAGAGCAAGGGAAAGGCTACATCCTCTTTTGCAATGCTCTAGGGAATGGCTTGGTATGCGTGTTGATGCAAGATAAGAACGTGATTTCTTTTGCTTTGCAACAACTTAAGAAACATGAGGATAACTACCCGACACACGATCAGGAGATAGTAGATGTGGTTAATGCCCTAAATATTTGGAGACACTATCTGTACAGAGAGAAGTGTTAGATCTCAGTGATCAAAACAATCTTCAGTATATATTCTCAAAGCATGAGCTGAATATGAGACAAAGGAGATGGATGGAGTTGATCAAAGATTAAGATTGCATAGAAGACTACCATCCAGGGAAGGAGAATGTGATGGATGTTGTGTTGAGTAGGAAGTCATCTTCATCATCATCTGTAGATAAGACATAGTTACACTCTATGGTGTGTCATAAGTGGGATATCTTGATATCTCTTTGTCATATGAATGTATAGTTGAAAATATCTCTGTTGAAAAGATTGTTAGCAGAGTTGTAGTTGAAGCCTACTTGATGTAGAAGATCTGAGATGCATAGAAGAATGATATTGTGATATATAATATCATGTCAGAGTTTGGCAGGAAAGAAGCATGATGGACTTCCATGAGTCTGAGTATGGGACAATTGCTTTCACAATAAGATAGTGGCTCCAGATGTTGATGGCCTGAGGAAGACGGTACTTGAGGAAGCTCATTACTCACTGTACACTATGCATTCTAGAAATACAAGGATGTACCACAATTTGAATGATTTGTACCAGCGGCCAACCCTAAAGCATGATCTAATAGAGTTTGTTGCCAAGCATCCAATTTGTCAACAGGTCAAGACATAGCATCAGAAGCTTGCAGGGACCCTACAACCTTTGTTGATACCGTAGTGGAAATGGGATTATATCACCATGAACTTTGTGGTTGGTCTTCGTAGGACATCCAAAGGTCATGATTCTAGTTTGGTGATAGTTGACAGGTTGACCAATTCATCTCACTTTCTTCCAGTCAAGATGATGTATACAGTTGAGAAGTTTGGATCCTATATATGTTGATAAGATAGTTCATCTGCATGATATTCTAATTACCATAATATCTGAAAGAGGTCGATAGTTTATGAGTCATTTTTGGGCATGTTTGCATACAGCTTTGGGGAAATAGATAAGGTTTAACACAACTTTTCACCCATAGAAAGATGGTCAGTTAGAGAGGATTATTTAGATGTTGGAGGATCTATTAAGAGCGTGTGTTCTATAGTTTCTTCATAGTCAGGACATCCATTCAAGTTTGATTGAGTTTGCCTACAAAAACAATTACCAGAGAAGCATAGACACGGTGCCATATGAGTCTTTGTACATAAGGTATTTTCAGTAACCTCTTTGTTTTCATGAGACAGGTGAGTATCAACTTTTGGGTCCTGAGCTAGTGAAACAGACTATAGAGAAGATCAACGTGATACAACACCAGTTGAAGGTAGCCCAAAATAGACAATACTTGTATGCCAATAATAGTCACAGACGGTTAGACTTCCAAGATGGAGACCATGTGTATATCAAGGTTTCCCCTTGGAAAGGTGTGTTAAGCTTTGGTAAGAAGGGTAAGTTGGCTCCTAGGTTTATGGGACCATACCCTATTATGCACATGTTGGGAAGGTGGCATACTAGTTGGAATTACCACCACTGTTGCACCGGTTGTATAATGTCTTTCATGTCTCCATATTGAGGATGTTCCATCTAGATATTGAACATACAATATATCCCGTGGAGGTTGAGTTGGAGGAGGACATGTCTTATGTTGAGGATCCTATGTTGATCCTAGATAAGCATGTATAGAAGTTGAGGAGGAAGGATATAAACTTAATGAAGGTTTTCTGGAATCTCCATGGTGTGTAGGAAGCCATGAGGGAGTTAGAGGAAGAAATGTGTAAGAAGTACCCCTCCTTGTTTGTGTAGGATTTCCGGGGCAAAATCCTTGTTAGGGGTTTACGGTTGTAAGACCCCTGACCTAGATTTATGGATAAACATGCTTAACTAACTTAGTTGGATTCTTAATACCTTAATCAAACCGTAATATGTATTTTGATATCATATGATAGAGATAAGTTTCAAGTTTGGTCCAGTTTGGGCAATATTTGAGTGAGTATTGCTATATTTGTGCTTGTTTTGGGATTTTATGCAATTTACCCATATCTAGGGTTTTTCTTGTAATTTGTTACATGCTTTTTTTCCTTACATGTTTTCATATTATTATTTATATTTTTTTACCTTGGGGCACCTTGTTGTACCTTGGTTTAGTGGTGACATCTAGCCTTGTGTTGATATTAGAGTTTCCTCACACAGATGCCCTCACTCGATGGTTTTTCCTTTGGATGATGGGATCCAATGTTTCAACTCTAGGTGGTGGTATCCGATGGTGGTCTCTTGATTCTTCAAGTTTGATGGTTTTTCCCTTTTGAGTATCCTAGGTCGATGCTTATGCTTTTGTAGTGCACCAACCGATGGTGACACTAGGGTTTTGCTTGTTGACCAAGGGAAGGAAACAACCGATGGCGACATTAGCATTTTGCTTGTCAACCAACAGAAGGCAACAACCAATGGGACACCTACTATTGGATTTCAATGGCTTCTCATGGGTTGACATCCGATGGTCCCCCTGGATACCACAACTGATGGCTGACTTGGTTTTGCATGGATGAGACATTTTGACCTTAGACCAATGACATGCTTGTCTTGACACCCCTACCTTCTTTTCTTTTTCACCCTAAGCTTTGTATTCCTTCCTCCTTACATGTAAACGATTTCTTTACACACCTACCTCAACCTCTTCATTTTCCTTTCTTCTTGGAGCTCGTCCATCTTGCTTGGTGGAGAAGAAGGAGCTCAAGGAAGGAGAAGCTTGGCCGATCTTGCTTGTATGTGCACCTAGACTTTTTATCTACCCTATCTTCAGGATTTCAGAGCTTCCTTAGAATGTTCTTGACCTAATCAAGTAATACCTTTCTCTTTTCCATCAATTTTCCTTCCTACCCTACCTTCTCTCTCTTCCTTCTTGGTCGGATCCATGGTGTTTCTTGAAGGAGCATGTGTTAGAGCTTGAAGAACACCTTCCTTCTTATTTCTTTGACCTAGAGTTTTCTTGTTATTGAAGAAGGAGCTAGCTTGGACATGTGGAGTACTCAATCTATGATTTCTTTTCTCTCTCTTCGATATGTCTTGTTGTTTGGACCTTCTTCATCATCTTTTAGGCGAGTTATAAACCTTCTCCACTTTTATTTCTTACTCTTAACTTGCATGTAGAAGATCTTGCTTTAAAACTTAGTTCTAAGTAGAAATATGATACCTTTTTCTAGTTTTGAGGTAGTTTTTGAGTAGATAATATCCTAGATGTACCCCTAATACCTTGTGCGTGTTTCTACCTTGGAAGTGAAAGATGTAGACATTGCATGCATGTGGAATTCATGGTTTTGATTCCTCAAAGATGGCTTTTTCTCTAGTTCTTTGAGTTGATTTCTCTTTGATTCCTTAACTCGATGGTTAGACTCCTTACACCAAATGGTGGTTTTTGACTTAGTACTATTTTTATAGACCTTCTTGTGCCTAGAACTGATGGCTATGTTCCTCTAGTTTTGATGGACTTGATGCTCACAATAAGTGGATTGATGGTTTTCCTTCCTCTAGAAAATGATGGTTTACTTGGTATTTTGGATTTATATTTCCACCTATAGTTGAAAAATGATGGTCCTACTGGGATCCATCATCGAGGATTTCACTAGTTCCTTGGTCGATGGATGAATTGGTTCCTTGTATGATGGTTTCTGTAGTTATTTTTTCTATGGTTTCACTAATTCCTTGATCGATGGTTTCATTAAGTTTTGGTCGATGGTTTGGGGGAAGTCCATATTCAATGGTGGACCTGATGTCCACAATAGATGGTGATTCTAAAGTCATAAAATGATGGCCTTCTAGGTGTATAATCCTATGGTTTCTCGTGGTCCAATGGTGGTGATTAATGCAAATGATTCATTGATCTTGTTGCCTTGAACCCGATAGTTTTATGTGTGGTCTATGGTTCAATGGTTCGTTTTTGTTGCACCTGATCTAATGATTGGTATTTGATGATTTATAATCAATGGTATTAAGTCCATGATATTGTAATTACCTTTTCCCTCGAATGAATACAAACCTATGGTTGCTTTAGAGTGTTGATTTGTAATGATAACTCAACTTGTTTTGTTGAACCTAACCCTAGTACAACTAAATGATGATGGTTAATCATACTTAGCTTCCTTGTATGTTGATATAATGAAGGAATTCTCTATCTCAATGATTATGGTTATTCTTCTTTGCTATCCTATAAACATCATAGATTTGTAATGCAATGTTATGCTAAACTTGTGTATCACACGAATCGTGATAGTTTGTAGAAGCTTTTGTACGGAGTGAAAGATAATGATGTTCTTTCATGAGATAATTTGATGATCTTATTGAACTTTGGGCATGTCTTGAGCCCTGATTGAGGTCTAATGCTCTTTCATGATGTGATAAGGATTGGTATCCAGTGATGCTGCGATAAGAATTGTAACGACCCTGACCTGGGTTATGAGGTAACCCTATTTGTTTTCACTAATAAAGTTTCTTTGAACTTTAATATAATCCTATAAGGTGTTTTGTTATCAAGTGACACACTTATGTTCCAAGTATGGTCCTGATTGAATGTTGTTTGAGCAATGTTCCTTTGTTTTGGACCAAAGTGCAATTTACCCACGTTGAGGGGTTATATTGCAATATGTCACATGTTTAACGTGCCTTATATGTTTTAGAATCATAAGAGAGAGAATGATGCTAAGTGGTGGCTTGTGGAAAGCCTAAATTCCAAGTTTGAACTTGTTTTGAACAATGTTGATACCTTGTGCACCAATTTTGGTACAAAATGTAATTTACCCAAAATATATGGTTGATATGCAAATTACAACTTCTAGAGTGTCCCTACTCCCTCTTAGAATCATGTAGAGGAGAGATAAAGAAGGTGATACCATGTTTTATTCCATTATGAATGATGGAAATCTTGGTGATGAAATGACCAACAAAAGGGTTGAATATAAAAGCTTAACTTGATTTGTATCAAGTTGAAAAGCTTATATATGAGTGTCTATCGGACAAGGAGCCATAGGAGGAGTCTCATATCGTTTTTTTAACTATTGGCAAAGGCCATGTCATGCAAAGCACCTCAAGGAGGTGAGTTGTGTCGGGTTACAACTTCCTTAATAAAGTTGTGACGAGTTGTGCATAAAGTGATGAATTAATTGATATATCTTAATCAAAGGGATATGTAATGGATGAATCTTTATCTCTAGATCACCCTCAACTATTTTGCATGTCAATATAAATGGTTATGCATGCACGTACACGTTTCATCCATGCATGGACACGTGGCACCTACTAGCTCAAATTGATGACACCTCATTTTTACCTTCCTTCATGAGCAACAAGTATATATACCCCTAGTTTCATCCCTTCGTGCAATTTTGTGACACTTACCACCCTCCTACCCTAAGGTATCGTGCATATATCTCTTGTATCGTGCATGAGTGATGTAATATCGTGCATGGGCCTTGGGTATCGGCCAAGTAGGGTGATATCGGCCATTGTGAAGTGTTTTTGGCCACAAGAGAGGGGGATATCGGCCACAAGTGGTGGCATATCGTGCAAAGGTGCTAGAGAAAGAAAGAACTCAATAATTAACCCTAAGGTGAGGCCATGATCATCTTCAACCTTGGATTGAAGCATGATTTTAGGGTTTTGATCTTCCTTTCTTTTCTACTTCACCAATTGCTTATCCATGGTGATTCCTTGCATATGAAGGAGTTGTGAACGAGCCTTGGATTTTTTATAAGTCATCTTCAGCCCTAGGAACGTGGATCTTTGGAGCCTAGATCTTTGAAGCTGTTCTTAAGGGGGGTTATATAAATTGAACTCAACCATGTTATTATTCATCACCTAAATTGCTATATTTAATGATCTACTTTTAATTCCGAAATTTCCTGAAATAGTTGATGAAATTATGAGTTCTAGTACTTTCTTAGACCTGTTTCCATGAACTATAACAGTTAGAACTAAGGTTTATAGCTTGAATATGATGGTATCACTTTATAAAAGTGATATCGGGTGCAAGCACACAAGCAACCACCTCTAACCTGATATGATGATGCACCTTCTTCACTAAAACGATATGGATATGATTGTATACCTTCTTGCATGATATGGGGGTGTAGTATACACCTCTTGCATGATAGGGAGTCAAGTATAGACTCCATGCATGATACAAGGTTAAATGAATACTTATAAGTTGACATGAAACCCTAGTTTGGGTAACCTGATATGAGTAAAGAATAGCAAATGATATTACACGATATGATAGCTCGATACACAACCCTAGTTGATGTCTAGCCTGACATGGTGATGAGTTGATATCTGTTAAACACCATGGGTGATACATACATGTATCATGTGCCCGTCACAACCAACCCTAACCCGACATGGGTGTTACAACCCAACATTGGATGGTCTAGCCCGACATGGCTTGGTGCCCTTCACTCCTATCGACTTGTATATTGGGTTGAGCCTGATATGGAAAACCCTAACCCATCACAGCCAACCCTAGATGGTGAGCCACCCAATATGGTGATTGAATGTATCTCTAGCCCGACATGGTGATGGATTAATACCTCATGCACGACATTGGTAACACATACAAACTCCTCTAGCCCAATATGAATGGTGTGTATATACTTCTAGCCCGATATGGTGAGTGCTCATGTACTTACAACCCGATATGGTGAACATATGCACACTTCTAACCTAAGATACCTTGTAAAGGTGAGGGCAAGACACTCTTAAGAGTGATGAGTGTAACACCAAGTAATGGTGTGGTTAATACCTTGATAGGTGAAACACCTAAAGTGGTTCATAATGGACAACCTCATATCAACAATGCCTTAACCTGAGATGAGTCCATATCATTGATGATAGTTGGGTAATTCAAGTGTGTGACTTATGGTCAATACTTTACAAGATTAATATGATGGGATAATGGATAAAGTATTAGGATGGGAAATACCCTAATACAAGATATGTTGATGAACTTAAGTAAGTTAAAAGTGATGAGGGAAGTGATACACCAAGGCATGGTAAATATCACATCCAACACTGTAAGATTGTTACACCTTGATGCACCTTAAATCCAATATGTATCGATGAGTAACAGATGAAGTGTGTTGTGACATCCCACTATCATACAAACAACGAGATGCCACGCAAAAACGTGTAGAACCACCATAAACCACATATTACCGAAAACACGGGTTAATTAAAACTGACTGTGGAAAGAAAATAAAAGAGAACTATTATATCCAGATCCCCATCCTACAAGGAAACACGTTATATAAATATTCATAAGCCTTGATATATTTCCACAGCTTATAGGAACCAGCTGTCCTGTTAGCACAGGAGTTCATCACCTATTAATACATACATAATGGGCCACATCAAGCCAGCAGTAGGATATACAAAGCTACATCCGCTATACATCATAAAACATCATCAAAACACCTCCGAGGACCTGAGAGTACATGAACGACTCTATAACTCTACTACAAAACAACCAAAATAGTAGCATATCTATCTCTTACCTCCTACTGCTTTTCTTGCTACTCGGCCGCAACCTCACGACCACCACCACGTCTAGCACGATCACCTAAAAAGGTTGTAAACCAACAGGGTGAGACACACAGTCCCAGCGAGAAACATAACTCCCCTCTGAAACTATAAAACTTCAGAAAAAAGCAGGTAAAGTAGATAACTGATATCAAAAGATCATAAGCAGATGACTTATATTATTAACAATCTTACCAGAGTATCCAGGAGGCATATGACCAAATATTCTTTATGGAACATGATTGACAAGATAATATTTATAAGAACTTATAAAAAAACATAAGGATCGTGCAAATAACTACAAGGTATAACTAGATCAACTATACAAGCAAGGCCTCAATCAATGTTCTGTGTTTTGCCCTAAGCAGTATATACTATTCAGCTAGATTATGTATTATCATGACCTGAGGAAGTGAGTCGTACCGCTCAAATCCAACCATCAGATGTGAAGCCCAAATTGGTGCCATACAAGGTCAATTGAAGAGCCATGCTCCACGACCTCACCACCTCGTGGTCAGTGCACGAGTGCTCAACAAGCAGGACCGTAGTCTCATGCTTAGGTGGCCGCAACCGCACAGGGTCAGGCTACCCTCTACCTATCCCACCTTGGTATAGGTATTGGCGCTAGTGATCCGAGCCACGGGCCTGTTCACCATGCTCCATAACCATTGAACCATGGGCCTATTCACCATGATCTTACCACACATCCTGAGCCATGGGTCTATTCACTATGCTCTTTCACATTGAGCCATGGGCCTGAAACCGTGCTCAGGAGTCTACAACCGAAGTTGCACTCTAATCCTCCTATTTTTGGCTAGGAGCAACCACAAATATTCAACAATATGCACTTCTGGGTTAACCCATAGGAGAACCCGTTTCACCATCACCAACTACTAACGATGATGGATCTATGGCCAGGGCAAAGTACATGATATGTTCCACTATAATTAATTAGTATATTTTAAGTGGATTGTTGAGGCAACCAAGTTGTAAAACATAAACAACATTGAGTTACATTATTACCATGGGATCTCGATCCCTCATCACAGAATTCCACTACCTCTCAAGGCTTACATCATCACCATGGGATAGAAATCTCTTATCTCAACATCAGAGGATAACACCTCAACTAGGCACTCAACCTTCATCAGGTCAACAAACCTTTCAAATCATACTGGTGATACATGTTATCTTATCAACAAGGATTATCATCATTGAGTGTTATACAGAACACATACACCTCATAGCTCTTACCTGGCTATGAATTCTCTTGATTCACCTGCATGGTTAGTTTGCATATCGAGAGAGATAACTGAATCACCAAACATAGATCTTTATGATTATCATGCTATTAGGGTTGAAGGTACATGATTGGAACAACATCCATGATCATAACTACATGAAGGACAAGCTGTATCTGTAGACAAATTACATTATTGTTATCAAACCATGAGCATCCACTAAGCCTTTATCTTATGAACATAAACATGTATCTTATCATCTTACTTAGCACCAACTTTAGGTATCAAACATATCATTGGTTACAACCTATCATTCATAATACATCATCCACCAAGGTGCGAGCACAAGATAACGACTCACCAAAACTAGGGTTTTCGAGCTAGGTGCAACCCTTACCAAAGATAACACCTACCTTCACTATAGGTGTGGTGGGCAGTGCATCCCTCACCCAAAGGGGTATCGGGAAGGATTGCATCCCTCACCAAAAGCCTATCGGCTAGGGCACTGAGCCACACATATTGGCCAACCAAGGAGCATAAGTGTATCATGCAACTAAGGCCAGAAGGGTGTCATGCAACCTGATCCAAGAGTTGTGTCATGCAACCAAGGAGCAAGGGGTGTATCATGCAACTAAGTGCAAGGTGATAACGGGCATCCAAGTGCAAAGATTTGTCGGGCAGCACAACCAACCCTAACGGCTAAGACCCTATCACCCATTAGGGTTAGGGTTTCACGGAGGGTGTCCACCAAGATCATAATGCCCAAGGTCGTATCAACCAAGGTCAATATCATGACACCCAACAAGAACACTACTGAACTCTATCCGACTACATCATGGCACTCAAGGAGGGCTATATTTTAGCTAAGGCACCTATCTAGAGTTTCCCCACCCAAGCACCATATCGGGCAACATCAAAACCAACCCATGTTTCCCAAGGCACAAAACAAAAATATCTACCAAGAACTATGTCGGTCAAAGGGACATCCATGGTTCAACATTCCCAAAACCTTCTTAGGTAACAAGGCATATTACCCAACAACACTAACATTATGAAGGGGTCATACCGGGCAACAAGGTCAACAGAACCCATCTTATCATATTGCCCAAGACAAAACCCTAGAAGAGGGGTGTCGTGCAAAGAACCACAAAAGGGTATCATGCAAGGCACAAGGAACATATCCGTTTGGTCATCATCAACCTCAAGATCACCATCATCAAACCCTAATAGATCAAGAGAGTTGGCTCACCTCTCAAAAACCAAGAGAGAGGGGTTTTGCAAAACCTCCATCACATATCGGGCAACAAGGTGGATCATCCCCTTATCAATCAAGATTCCAACCAAGGCTCACCTCTCAAATCCATGGTGAGAGAAGGTTGTTGCCCAAGAAACTAGAGCATAGACCCACCCCTCAACAACCAAGAGAGAGAGGTTTTGCCTACACCACTAGAGCTCAAACTCACTTCTCAAAATTGAAAGGGAGAGAAAGGGGTTTTGCCCAAGGAACCCTAAATTCAAGGTCCGGCCACAAGGTCTAAGAACACATCAACAACATGACCACTATATACATAACAAGATAAAAGGGTACACACTAGGGCAAGAAACATATCTAACAAGATGCATGGCTGATCAAGATGACATATAAACAAGCAACATGAAAAAGGAAGTAGTATAGCTAAGGTTAGGAGTTATATAACCTGCCTTAAGCAAGCTCCAAGCTCCTAGCACTAAGCTTCCAAGATCCAAGCACCATCTTCATCCACCTCAAGAAGAAAAGCAAATCTTATAACCACCATGGCCGAAGAACAAGCAAGAAGGAGAAGAATGTGCTAAGGAAAGAGGGGGAGATGCTCACCACAAGAAGAGAAGCAAGACACACTATAGGGTTTGACCACCACTAGAGGAAGAAGAAGACTCCACCAAGGAGATTGGCCACCAAGCTAGCTCTACCAAGTGTATCGGCCACCAAGCTCACCAAGGGGAGGTATCGTCCACCAAGGAAGAAGAGAAGCAACGAAGGAACTAAAGGGATCCTAAGCAAGAGAAAGGAGAGGCATATATAGAAAAGGGTAAAGAGGAAACTAAGGCAAGGTGTCACCCAACCTAGGGAAACTTGTCCATGGAGCAAAGCCACCTACTATCTCGCCACCACCACATGTCCAAAGATTTTTCCACATGCAAGCAATAAGCACCAAGTGTCCACAAGGGGGATACACAAATGATGCCAGGTCAAAGAAGGTCACTTGGGCGATACACCTCATGGGTGACACACCCTTGCTCGACACAACCACTTGGCCGATACACCCTGGCCGACACACCAAGGTCTAGCCTGAAACAAGGACCAACAAAGCAAGGCAAAGCCCAAACAAGGCTCAACAAGGCAAAACAAAGCCCAAAGCTACTCAAACAATGAGCCCAACCCATCCTCTCAACCCTAGAGGATGCAAGGAGAGAGAGAAACATCTCTCAAGGTGTCAAACTTGCACATCAACCCTAAAGCTTGGGTTATTTGCAAGTTGCACCTCCAACTCTTAACAAAGAATAAACAAACCCTTATTACCATTTGAGGTGATTAGCAAGCATCTAAACACAAGGTTTAGGCAAAGAAAATAGGGTAAGCCCAAAATGAAGGTCAGGTTCCTTACAAAGTGTGTCATGCCAATTGTTACATTGAGATGTAATGAGCTTAATGCACTTTGATAAGTATAGGCTAACATACCTTAAGAAATGGTTAAGCCAAGTTAATAAAGTATGATGTAATCATACTCTGGTAAGGATGAGAAAGAAACTCATACCTTGTGTTGATAATCACTTAATGATAAACGATGAGAATAAATAAGTATGATTGAATACTTATGATATCAAAGTTTTCTCCTAGATGTGTGGAGCAATGAATTAGGGTTTGATCATTAATAATATGATCTTGAGAACATAAATGGTTAATAATGGAAAACCCTAACCCTAATGATGGGAAGGTTGCACTTCTCTTATTGGATAAGCCTTGCAAGGCATGTTAAATACTTGTGTAACAAGTATACCAACTAATGGCCTTGTGAGCCATATAAATAAGTTGTTTCCTAGTGAGAGGTGACAAGATGTGTAATGGCCTTGTGAGCCATGTGACTAAGTTGTTGCCTAGTGAGAGGTGACAAGATGTGTAATGGCCTTGTCAGCCATGAGGATACCTGTACAACAAGTGAAATGAATACCTTGGTCTAAGGACCTAGAGGTAATGGTTACCTGTTACAGAGGTAACAATGCTATGTGATGATCTAAGGGTTTGTATACCCAGATCTAGTAATCATGATAATAATGTGAAGGGATGAGAATTCCTAGTAATGTGATATGGGACTGAGATCCCAAGTATCATGTATTTTAAAGAGTTGAAAAGTACGTGATAAATATATTACACCTTTATTCGTAGATTTTTTTGTGATTAATAATTATAACTTGTTTGATTCTAAAAGAATGTTGTAATGCATGTAGTGCATACTTTTGAGTATGTGGGGGCATAAGTACGGACGGCCATGTGTGAGCCGATCCCCTTACGAGCCCGAGATGAATGGCGATTTGGCTATATACCATATCCTGGCTCGAGTGCGACTTCGGTCGTAGACTCTGTGTTGAGCATGGTGAACTGCCCCATGGCTCAGAGTATTGTGCTTGCGTCGCCATGACTCAATAATTTCATAACTGGGGACGGTTGTTAGTAGATGTTACCCTAAGAGAGTGCAGTTGATGTTGTAGCTCTAAAAGTGTGGATGCCTACGTACCCTGGCACAGCTATTTTGCAGTTGACACTAGATGTCCTGTGAGCAGATGACACGAGATGTCCTGCTGAATTATGTGTGGTCTCGTACTGACAGAGACAAGAAGATGTCATGGCAACTGGCTCTTCCATTGACCTTGTACGGTACTGACTTGTAAGAAGTTTGTGGCCGGTTGGAGATGACTGGGGTACGCTTCATCTCCTTAGGGCATAAGTGTGATTGTAAAATATGTTCAGCTGTGTAGCATATCTGCTTAAGGATCGAATATAGAAAACATTGGTTGATGCGCAATACAATTATACATCTTAGTTGACAGATGTTATTTATGTTCTTTAGATTACTTGCAAAGCAGATAGTTGATTTATAATTCTACCATTGGTAGATGCAATGTTCTCCTTATGAAAGGAGATTATCTTATTCTATTCATACAATGATTACTCCTGCCTATTAATATAAAAAAGAACCTCTGCTCAGTTTATAAATTCTTAATCTAGGATAATAATATGGTCGATGGAGAGTTATATCTCTCACTGGGACAATTGTGTCACCCCGTGGGATCAACATTGTTTTTAGGGTGGACGTGCACGATGTGGAAAAGATCTTTCTGTAGAGGTACATCTATAGCAGTAGGTACAACAGTGACAACTCAGGTAGAGTTTAATGTCTATCGTGTCTTGTAGATAGAAGTCCTATGTGTCGTCTCTGTACTCTCAGGTCCTTGGAGTTGGTTCGTTATGGTTTCATGAACAATCTGAGATTTTGGCTTGTAAGCCTCAAGATTTTATGTTGATCTAGTATGTGCTTTGATAGAGTAATTGTTATATGTTGTCCTCAAGAGGAAATGATTAATGTTGTACAATGTGAACAATGATGTATATAAGGTTTTGGACCTTTCAGTAAGATTTTTTTGTACAAATGAATCTCTTTGTAAAATGGTTTTAATTTTTAGTGATTTTTGTTAATCTGTTATTTATGTTTAATTCTGCTTAATTGTAACGATTTGTTTGTCGGTTTGGTGACTGTCTTTACATGTTTGGTATCAGAGCTTAAGGTTTGTGGAGTCTATAGAGACGTAGGACTAAGGTGTTAAGTTTGTTTTAGTATCCTCCGGTATACCCTATAGTAACTTATCCTTATGCAGAGGAAAGTATAAAGTTTATAAATGACTAGAGAACATGAGGAATACATTGTTGAGAACAATGTTGTTGCACCAAGAAAGGGTGTAAGGGATCAGGTAAGAGAAGAATGAATGCATGATAATTTCCATCATGACCCGATCAGGATAGAGAATCCTATGTTTATGCTCTTGTTGGGCAGGCTAGGACAACAATGATACATATAGTAGACTGGATACTAGCATTACAACCTAGGTTACCAGTCCTTAATACAGAAACTTTGGGCTTTGAAAGGGTTCCTGAATGACATAGTCATGTTGGAGCAGTGGAAAATGTGGGAAAGATTAACATATGGCGAGAAAGTAGACTCTGCCATAAGTTTATACAGATAGTATATCTATGATGGCAGTGCCCAAGGTGGAGAAATAAGCTGAGAATTTAGGAAATGTCACTACAATTTTAGAGACATTTGCCTAGTTGTTCTAAAAAGCCAAAGTTTTTGGTGCCACCAGTGCAATAAATGCCTAGTGCACTGGGGTGAGAATCACTATGTAAAGGTAAAAGTCCTAACTTTCCACCAATAAGAACTCATGGCTTAGCTTATACATCGGCAATAAGACCGATAAGACCATGGTAAAAGGTCAAGACATGTTATAGATGTGTACATGTCGAGCATACTAAACTCTTTTCTCTAAAAAGAAGGGAGGAAATGACTCAACAACCAAGGTAGACTCGGTAGGTCTTACAAAAGTCACAGCCCAATAGTGTAAAAAGGCAAGAGCAACCACATGAAACAACTAGACTCTATGGCTTGAGTCAACCAAAAGCGGTGGATGACCACGAGGGGTAACAGTCAGATAGAGCTTTTTCATTTCGATATGCCTTATCTTAGTGCTATCTGATAATCCTAAAAAGGATTGTTGTTATGGACTTCCCTATTGATTGTCCTATGGGGACATAGGGAAGAAATGATGAGAAATAGAATTTATATTATGTTCAGTATTCTTTTAAATGCTCTATAATTGCTCTTATCTATGTGAAAGAAGATGAGATATAGACGTGATGCATGGAGAAAATCTAGGAATGTTAAATCCTATGTCTATAATGATATGGAAAGTAAGGAACATGATAGTAAATAAAGTGCATACTACCTAATCTCAGTACTTGTATACCCTGGCCAGGTATATAATTATTGGGGACAGGGCAAGTATGGAACTCTTAGATTGTTATATTTCTTATTACTTTGATCAAGTAGTCATTCTGAGACAATCTAGTGAGTATAATGAAACTGGAAAAATGGTATGGACATTTGTATCACATACTAAGTGCATTAAATGGAATTTGAGATGATCTCATATCAATCTGTGTGCATGAGGAAGTAAAAGAAAATAGTCCTCATGATAAGAGAATGAGAACAAGGGAGATGATCCCTATTTGATAAAAATTTGTGTGAATAGTAAAGATCTTTTCCCATGATGTGGAAATGGGAAATGAGATAAAATTCCAAAATGTTCATGAACATGTTAGACAATAACAAAGAAAGGAGTGATGACATGTAATCATCCTTATAATTCCTATGCTGATGGCAAGGAACCTAGGATGAAACAAGAGTAAATGACTCATGAACAGTTGAAAGTTCATGCGATAATTAGAGGATATGATAATATCTTCTCTTTGATAAACAACCCTGGGTAATGATAGGGTGATAAGAGGAATATGTTTCTTTGTGCTCTTTCCTTCAGGGACATGGCAATCAAATGGGTCTTATGACACTTGATGTGCATGAGTTAAAAATGTTCAATTGATGGATACTTAGAAAAGTATCAGTTCGTCTTGGACCTTGGTTCCGAGATAAAGATATGTGTAATAAATAATGTCCCAGGATGTAAGGAATATCCTATTATATGTGTGGATTTGGTAAAAACAACAGAGAGATGGAAATGATGAGGATGTGATGTGTTTTCAACACATGTGATGGATGCCAAGGTAAGAAATTCGGGTATCTAAGAAGTATCAGGTGATATGGCAAAGTAAAAAAATAACTCCTAATTAGATGATTTATGTTGGTTACCTAGAATGGCCAACTGTGAAATCATTCTAGTTACATAAAATAGTATGGACATCACATGTTAGGGGTTTATGCTCCGCATAAACATAACATCAATAAGGATGTACTAATTGAAGGAACAATTGTAAAATCATTGTGAGAAAAAGCTTATCAAAGCTAAAAATGTATGATAAGACATGTAGTCCCAAGTGGTGACAAAACGTAACCATAATCTCTTCATGAAAAAGAAATGTTAAAACTAAGTGGGGTTTGACACCTGAATCATTCAAAATATGAATAACACTTCTTTGATATAGAAGGTGCTACCTGACACAGTATATACACTGTAAGTAAAAAATGAAGAGGCAAATGAATATATATATGACAGATTCAAATGATAACCCTAAGTGGAAGAACCTTGTGCTGGTCAAAGTTCTATGACATCTCCATGACATTAAGATGTTATGTGGAGACTTGATGATATAATGAATGAATATGTCTCCCTTTACCTGGGATTTCGGGGACGAAATCCTTGTTAGGGGTTTATAACTTGCAACGACCCTAGCCTGGGTTATGAGGTAACCCTATTTGGTTTGGCTAATAAAGTTTCTTAGAACTTTAATATAATCCTCGAAGGTGTTTTTTTTATCACGTGACACACTTATGTTCCAAGTATGGCCCTGATTGAATGTTGTTTGAGCAATGTTCCTTTCTTTTGGACCAAAGTGCAATTTACCCAAGTTGAGGGGTTATATTGCAATATGTCACATGTTGAACGTGACTTATATGTTTTAGCGTCATAAGAGAGAGAATGATTCTAAGTGGTGGCTTGTGGAAAGCCTAAATTCCAAGTTTGAACTTGTTTTGAACAATGTTGGTACCTTGTGCACCAATTTTGGTACAAAATGTAATTTACCCAAAATATTGGGTTGATATGAAAATTACCACTTCTATAGTGTCCCTACTCCCTCTTAGTATCATGTATAGGAGAGAGAAATAAGGATACACTATGTTTGATTCCATTATGAATGATGGTAATCTTGGTGATGAAATGACCAACAAAAGAGTTGAATATGAAAGCTTAACTTGAGTTGTATCAAGTTGAAAAGCTTATATATGAGTGCCTATCGGCCAAGGAGCCATAGGAGGAGTCTCATATCGTTTTTTGAACTCTTGGAAAAGTCCATGTCGTGCAAAGCACCTCAAGGAGGTGAGTTGTGTTGGGTTACAACTTCCTTAGTAAAGTTGTGACGAGTTGTGCATAAAGTGATGAATTAATTGATATATCTTAATCAAAGGGATATGTAGTGGACAAATCTTTATCCCTAGATCAACCTCAACTGTTTTTCATGTCAATAAAACTGTTGATGCATGCATGCACATGTGTCATCCATGCATGGACACGTGGCACCTACTAGGTCAAATTGATGACACCTCATTTTTACCTTCCTTCATGAGCAACAAGTATATATACCCCTAGTTTCATCCCTTAGTGCAATTTTGCGACCCTTACCACCCTCCTGCCCTAAGGTGTCGTTAATAAATCTCTTGTATCATGCAAGAGTGATGTGGTATCATGCATGTTCGTTGGGTATCACCCATAGCAAGATCATATCGCCCAAGTAGGGTGATATCGGCCAAGAAGGGTGATATCGGCCATAGTAAAGAGTTTTTGGCCACAAGAGAGGGGGATATCAGCCACAAGTGGTGACATATCGTGCAAAGGTTTTGAGGTATCGTGAAAAGGTGCTAGAGCAAGAAGGAGCTCAGTACTTAACCCTAAGGTGAGGCCATTATCATCTTCAACCTTGGATTGAAGCATGCTTTTAGGGTTTTGATCTTCCTTTCTTTTCTTCTTCATCAATTTCTTATCCATGGTGATTCCTTGTATATGAAGGAGTTATAAAAGATCCTTGGACTTTTTATAAGTCATATTCAACCCTAGGAACGTGGATCTTTGGAGCCTGGAGCTTTGAAGTTATTCTTAAGGCGGGTTATATAACTTGAACTCAACCATGTTATTATTCATCACCTAAATTGCTATATTTAATGATCTACTTTTAATTCCGAAATTTCCTGAAATAGTTGATGAAATTATGAGTTCTAGTAGTTTCTTAGACCTTTTACCATGAACTATAATAGTTAGAACTAAGGTTTAGAGCTTGAAGATGATGGTATCACTTTATAAAAGTGATATCGGGTGCAAGCACATAAGCAAGCACCTCTAACCTGATATGATGATGCACCTACTTCACTAAAACGATATGGATATGATTGTATACCTTCTTGCACGATATGGGGGTGTAGTATACACCTCTTTCATGATAGGGAGTCAAGTATAGACTCCATGCATGATACAAGGTTAAATGAATACTTCTAAGTTGACATGAAACCCTAATTTGGGTAACCTGATATGAGTAAAGAATAGCAAATGCTATTGCACGATATGGTAGCCTGATACACAACCCTAGTTGATGTCTAGCCTGGCATGGTGATGAGTTGATACCTCTTAAACACCATGGGCGATACATACATGTATCATGTGCCCGTCACAACCAACCCTAACCTGACATGGGCATTACAACCCAACATTGGATGGTCTGGCCCGACATGGCTTGGTGCCCTTCACTCCTATCGACTTGTATATTGGGTTGAGCCTGATATGACAAACCCTAACCCGTCACGGCCAACCCTAGATGGTGATCCACCCGATATGGTGATTGAATGTATCTCTAGTCTGACATGGTGATGGCTTAATACCTCATGCATGATATGGGTAACACATACAAACACCTCTAGGCCGATATGAATGGTGTGTATATACTTCTAGATCGATATGGTGAGTGCTCATATACTTACAACCCGATATGGTGAACATATGCACACTTCTAACCCGAGATACCTTGTAAAGGTGAGGGCAAACCACTCTTAGGAGTGATGAGTGTAACACCAAGTAATGGTGTGGCTAATACCTTGATAGGTGAAACACCTAAAGTGGTTGATAATGGACAACCTTATATCAACAATGCCTTAACCCGAGATGAGTCCATATCGTTGATGATAGTTGGGTAATTCAAGTGTGTGACTTATGGACAATACTTTACAAGATTAATATGATTGGATAGTGGATAAAGTATTAGGATGGGAAATACCCTAATACAAGATAAGTTGATGAAATTAAGTAAGTTAAAAGTGATGAGGGAAGTGTTACACCAAGGCATGGTAAATATCACATCTAACACTTTAAGGTTGTTACACCTTGATGCACCTTAAATCCAATATGTATTAATGAGTAACACATGAAGTGTGTCATGCCAATTGTTACATTGATATGTAATGAGCTTAATGCACTTTGACAAGTATAGGCTAACATACCTTGAGAAAGGGTTAAGCCAAGTTAATAAAGTATGATGTATTCATACTCTGGTAAGGATGAGAAAGAAACTCATACCTTGTGTTGATAATCACTTAATGATAAACGATGAGAATGAATAAGTATGATTGAATACTTAAGATATCAAAGTTTGCTCCTAGATGTGTGGAGCAATGAATTAGGGTTTGATCATTTATAATATGATCTTGAAAACATAAATGGTTAATAATGGAAAACCCTAACCCTATTGATGGGAAGGTTGCACTTCTCTTATTGCATAAGCCTTGTAAGGAATGTTAAATACTTGTGTAACAAGTATAACAATTAATGGCCTTGTGAGCCATGTAAATAAGTTGTTGCCTAGTGAGAGGTGACAAGATGTGTAATGGCCTTGTGACCCATGAGGATACATGTACAACAAGTGAAATGAGTTCCTTGGTCTAAGGACCTAGAGGTAATGGTTACCTGTTACAGAGGGAACAATGCTATGTGATGATCTAAGGGTTTGTATACCCAGATCCAATAATCATGATAATAATGTGAACGGATGAGAATTCTCAGTAATGTGATCAGGGATTGAGATCCCAAGTATCATGTGTTTTAAAGAGTTGAAAAGTATGTGATAAATGTATTACACCTTTCTTCATAGCATTTGTTGTGATTAATAATGATAACTTGTTTGATGCTAAAAGAATGTTGTAATACATGTAATACATCATTAGGAACTATAAAAAATTGCCCTGACCATAGATCCATTAGTGTTAGGATTTGCTGAATGGTGAAACGGGTTCCCCACGACATAACCTGGAGTGCATACTTTCAACTATGTGGGGGCGTAAATACAGACGGCCATGTGTGATCCGATCCCCTTACGAGACCAAGATTAATGGGGATTTGGCTATATTCCATATCCTGGCTTGAGTGTGACTTCGTCCATACACTCTGTGTTGAGCATGGTGAACTGGCTCATGGCTCAGAGTATGGTGCTTGTGTCGCCATGACTCAGTAATTTCATAACTGGGGACGTTTGTTAGTAGATGTTCCCCTAAGAGAGTGTAGTTGACACTGTAGCTCTAAAAGTGTGGATGCCTACGTACCATGGCACAACTATTTTGTAGCTGACACTAGATGTCCAGCCAGAAGATGACATGAGATGTCCTGCTGAATTATGTGTGGTCTCGTACTGAACGAGACAACAAGAGGTCATGGAAACTGGCTCTTCCATTGACCTTGTATGGTACCGACTTGTGAGAAGTTTGTGGCCGGTTGGAGATGACTGGGCTATGCTTCATCTCCTCAGGGCATAAGTGTGATTGTAAAATATGTTCAACCGTGTAGCATATCTACTTAAGGATTGAATACAGAAAACATTGGTTGATGCACAATACAATTATACATCTTAGTTGATAGATGTTATTTATGTTCTTTAGATTCCTTACAAAGCAGATAGTTGATTTATAATTCTACCATGGGTAGATTCAATGTTCTCCTTAAGAAAGGAGATTATCTTATTCTATTCATACAATGATTACTCCTGCCTATTAATATAAAAAAGAACCTCTATTCAGTTTCTAAATGCTTAATCTAGGATAATAATATGGTCGGCAGAGAGTTATATCTCTCGCTGGGACAATTGTCTCACCTCGTGGGATCCAAATTTTTTTAGGGTGGACGTGCATGAGGTGGCAAAGATCTTTCTACAGAGGTACATCTATAGCAGCAGGTACAACAGTGACAAATCAAGTTGAGTGTACTGTCTGTCGTGTCTTGTAGATAGAAGTCTTATGTGTCCTCTCTATACTCAGGTCCTTGAAGATGGTTCATTATAGTTTCATGAACAATCTAAGATTTTGGCTTGTAAGCCTCGATATTTTATGTTGCTCAAGTATGTGCTTTGATAGAGAAATTGTTATATGTTGTCCTCGAGAGGAAATGATTAATGTTTTACAATGTGAACAATGATGTATATAAGGTTTTGGACCTTTCAATAAGATTTTTTTCTTACAAATGGATCTCTTTGTAAAATGGTTTTAATTTTTAGTGATTTTTGTTAATCCGCTATTTATGTTTAATTCTGCTTAATTGTAATGATTTGTTTGTCGATTTGGCGACTGTCGTTACAAGAATTATGTCTCATACATTTTATTTCTTATGGAGTAGTGGGATACACATGTTTTTGGTTGAACTTTTTTATGGTTTGTATGTAACTTGATTGATAGAGTTAAAATATATACAATTGGCATTAACTAATCAAGTGAAATCCTAATCATGTAGTGTCACGTACCGTAGAACCATTCTAGTGTCAGGATTTGCTAGATGGGGAAAGATATATTCCTGAAGGGAAGCCCAAATTCATATATTGTTGAGTATGTGTAGGTTCAAGAGACTATGTGTCCTTGACATCCTGATACCAAGGTTTTGACTTTGAGGATGGCAGTGGTCATACCTTGATAGGAGAACGGTTGTAGTCATATCTTGGATATATGTATATGAAAAGTGATTGAGGATAGTTGTAATTGCATCTCAGATTATAGGGTTTGTATAATGTAGTCACTAGTGTAATGACCTACATACTAGGGAAGACTAGGTTGTTTGCAACTTGACCTTATGTGTCACTGTGGCTGACTCATACTGACTGATGGAGGATGAGATCTTAGGATTCTGGCTCTCCTAGATCTTGTATGGGACTTATTTCAACTTAGTAGTGGTTAGTTAGAAGTTTGAGTGGTATACCTCATTCTCCCCAGGGTTTAATAAAATATGTAATCCAGTCATTTAGCATATTGTTTTAGGATTAAAAATGACTCACAGTGGTTGATAACTCTTGCTTATTTTTATAATGTTTAGTTGTAATATAATGCGTAAGAGAAACCAATTATTTAGAAATGATAGTTTTATCTCTTCCTCTAATATCATGTTAATCATCCTTGTTGTTATATTATCTGTTTAATTTATTTAATCTATTTAAATTGTTTATTAAATAACCTGTTGTACTCAATAAAAGTTATTGAGAGTTATATCTCTCACTAGGACATGGGTCCCACCTCGTGGGTCACCACATCTTTTTAGGTGATCGTTAGTGATGTCATCCGCATCATGGAGGTGAGGAAGAGAAGCAGGCGCAAAAGGTTGTCTAGTAGTTAGTAGTGTCCTAGAATCATCCTTGTACTCTCAGGTCCGGGAAGAGGATATTTTGAAGATGATGTGTATATCGATTCGAGTTTTTGGCAGTATGCTAATGTCTGTATATGGCATGTATATGTGGTACATCTCTTTTGTATAGATGTAGTTGGACTTATATGTAATTATCCATGAACATGTTGGTAATGTTTGTATCACTTCTAATCTACCCTCTTTTGTAGATATGAGATTAATAAGTGACTGATTACACTTTAAAATTCTTGTACATTTGTTAATAGAAAGAGGATTAGAAGACATAGAGAAGATTAATGTTGTAGTAGGATGAAAAATAGGATGGGATAGGAGGAGAAGTGGAGGGAAAAATGATGAATGAAAAATAATAGCTGGTATTCACCATGTTTAATAGTTAAACAATCATCATGAAAATATATTGGAAAGATAAATCAACCTTCTCGTGGAATGAAGGCCAACCATTCCTATCAAAATCCTAGTAGTGAAGTCAAGAGGGTTGTCTTGGTGTGGCATGCTTGAGTAAAACTGTGTGCCCAAAAATATTCCTCATGGATCTGATAGAAAGGATGTTGTCGTGCATCCTCTAACTGTCAGACATCCCATATTGTATCCAAGATAACTTGAGAAAATGTCATTAAGGACAAATTCAAAAATCAATGGTATGTATAAATATATACATATTCCATTGAAGGAATGAAGATATATTGTGCTACTTGTTCATAACAAAAAATGTTATCCTTTATATGGTGTGATGTGAAGAGATCTACCCGTCCCATCACCAATCACAATGCATGATTTTTAGTTACTTCTACAAAATTGATATCCTTTATAGTTGATGCACAAGTTGGGTATTGTACCCCTGACAACTTGGAAAAAATGATACACAACAATTTAGAAGCAATTTTGTAATAATAATTCATAAAAACCTATCATGTGATCTACTCACAAAGTAGAACCACGTATACCTCATAGGTAGTCATTTCACATGGAATCACCCCTTTCTTCACAATAAGGGACCATTTGACATTTGTAGTACACAAATTATCATCATTTCTATTAAATTAAGATTTATTGATATTCAATCAAGTAAAGAAGTTTACTAAGAAAATGTGACTATTAGACATATGTACACATAAAGGTATAGAAACTAATGTTTGATTTGGTATAATTAAGTACAATTAATAGAATTCATGAAATTAATTTCATCAAAATTAATTAAAACTTGTTAGGTTACCATGTATACGATATTTCAAACAAATTAAAAATTAAAAATTTCATTTCCTTTTATTTCAACATCATGTAAAAACCATGATTAACACATTTCAAGTCTTAGAAACATGTATGTCATTGTACTATATTGATGGTTGCATTATTATATATCAAAAACATGGATTACATCACTCCCCTACTTCTCAATCTAGTGACTCCACATTCAGGATAAAATCTTGTGAAAACTTCCTATAAGAAGTCATTTCTCTGAAAAACTACCTATGTAAAATGAGAAAGAATTCAAAAGAGAAGTAAAACAGTAGGTCTTTTTTCTCATATTCTATAGAATTTCTATTATGAACATGTAATTGAGAAAAAGGAATAAACAATATAATGGTATCATGAACTTACCAAAAAGGATGCTCTAAGTTGGTGACATATCAAGCTTGTAACTTGATCGTTCTCAAATCTTAAATATCTTTCTTGATTCCATCTTCTTTCTCTACATTTGAGCTCTAAGTAGGTTGATGTAGTTATAATTGTTTAGAGTCATATTCTATATATAACATATTGGGTTCTTAGGTTACTTTTATGTTATCCATTTTATTATGCTAATATGTTAGAATCCAGATGTTGACTAACTCATCAAATTGTCAGACCAACCTTTGGATAAGTACAACAAAAAACTTCTGAAAGTGATTCACCAAAGTCAATGGTGGTTAAACCTTAGGTTGTTGTAGACCCCTTGAAGATTTGTGCATCTACATGTCTAACTAAACTGTGGAAGGTTGGATTAACTTTCAGTGATCATGACTATTCCCTTAATCAATATAACTAGAAACCTTGTTGGTTGCAACAACCATCTAGCTAATAGTTCGACCACAATATGAGTAGGTTGCTTTGACCTTTGCCTATTCCTTGGCCACAAAGTCAAACCACTTCCCACATGGACCCATGAATACGTCTTGACCAAAAATAAAACCAATTTCCATATTGACTACCTTGATCCTCTATTCCATCTCTAGAAGTTCTCAACACTATAATTTAGGTCCAAAATAGCTCACAGAAACCTCAAACATTAGCAAATTCAATGCCTTGACTATTAATCATTTCCAATAAATTAATATGTTAGTATGCATATCTATCTAAAACCCTATTTTAGTCAAATTTAGGGTCTTTCTTTGCCAAACCCTACCTAATCTATTTTAATATATGTATAAAGAGAAGTGTATGTAATATACTCGATAAACATTGATCAGGTATAGCTGAAACTCTTAAAGTAATATATGATATGGTTTAATATCATCATGTCACAAAGACAATCAGTCACTAAATAAATAGTATATTTACAACGGAATTAGATCTACATATTTCATATTTGATTTTGGCATGAAAATCAGAAATACATTTATTAAATTTGAGTAACAATGAGCTAAAAGCTACAAAAATAATGATTACTCACTTAATGTATTTATATTCATTCAAATTATTAAATGATTTAGATTACTATTGAAATATAACTAATCAAGTTATTATATAAATTTTTTCAAGTAAACTTGCTTGTAGTGGAAAGAAACAACCAGCTAGAAGAGGAAAAATATTAAAATGCGAAGAATAAGTAGAAGTCAAAGAAATTTAACAAATGTTTGATCTAAATATAGATATATAAGAAATAGAAAATATCCAAGAGGATACCCAAGACGAATGTAGTGCTAAAAATAATAAGAAATGGAGATAGAAAATTGGAAAATGGAAAAGAGGGGGTGTATTTTATCCTTGTATACTTTCTATACATGTGGACTCGATAGTAATCACAACGACAGAAACAAGTTGAGGCAGTGATAGGGCATAACAACCAAGGTGAGTTCACATTCGTGGTGTGCCTCCTTTCTATGGCAATGTGTTGGAGCCTATATGTTAACACCAATCTTGAGAAAGTTTTTACTCGGGGCGTGCTAAAGGCCATCTAAGTCGTTCAAGCACTAAAGTTGTCCCTAGAGATCCGTGAGGAATCCTAGAAATTTGTGTGTTTCAGTGTGTACGAAATCTATAAGATTCTTTGATTTTGGACTGTTGAAGTCTGTACAAGACATCCTAAGAAAACACCCATAAGATTGAAACTTTTACCTACAGTCTGAGAGGCATCTATTGTAGGACGCATTGGTCACCACACACATTACTGCAAAATAGTACTATTTCAACTAATTATTATAAAAGAATGGTCAGTTTCAAAAATCCAAAATCATTGCTATATTGGAGTTTCTAGATCTATGAAAAACAAGCATACTATAGGTGTGATTTGTGTACAATGATATAAAAGAGAACATCTACAAGAACACATACACCTTTTCTATAGGAAGCCTTACAAATATGGTAGGAGACCAAATGGAATTCTTAGTAGTTTTAAAATTTTAATTTTGTATCACAAAACAATTTCTTTTTCCATAATAGTTTTTAGAGGTTAGATTTTGAGTGTTAATGATGGATTCTCATTCGTCCTCTTATACTACCATTGTTGTGGGGACGCTTTTTCTTGTAGGAGGCCTCTTATAGAAATGTAATAGGAGATCAATGGGAAGGGAATTCGTTTTAGTGTTACACAATTCATTTTAGTATTATAAAATAATTTTTCTTAATATAATCTTTTTTCGTAGTTGGATTTTCAGTGTTAATGATGAATTTTTATTGAAGGCCTCCGATACTTTCATTGTTTCAAGAGCACCACCCGTGTACATCACAGCTCGAACACTAAAAGGAATTCCCTTCCAATTGATCTCCTATCACATTTCGATAAGAGGCCTCCTATAAGAAAAAGCGTCCCCGAATAGTTTACTGAGTGCCTTCACCAACCTTCACGCGTCGGGAATCTGGGAGCTAGGATGTTTCTAGACTAAGGTAACGAGGTATGGAGTGATCTTCGTTTTAGATTAATAATAGTCCGGAGATTGACCTTTTCGTCGAAGACGGGTTCAGCTTGCTTTGCTTTGAGCAGAACGGAAGCACCAGATTCATTCCAACTAAAATAAACCGCTAAAGTGATACGGTGTACAATTAACAAAGCGCCTGATGGAGTATATATTCTATCTACACCTAACGAACCAATCCTTCCAGCAGCTGGGCAGTAAATGTCATTAGAACAATGACGCGGTCAGATGGGAAAACGCAGACAATGGCGTCAAGCTTAATTATGCCATGGACCATACCCTAGTTTTCCACAAGTCAGATAGCAGAGTCAGACTGACGTACAACGCAAATTGTTGATGACCACCGGTTATAATCTTTCGGCGGATACACAGGAGGGACAAGGCTCTGTCAGAAATCGCATTCTTTGTTTTTTGTATTATCCTGCGAATGGCAACGACCGATCGTCGCACACTGAGTTGAAGTCCACAAAACTATTCTGGGAGAGACCAGTATATACAGAAAGATATAGAAGTGATCCACAATTGAAGAGAGTGTACAACTATCCCTGTAAGTAGAGGTGCTTATTGTATCATCGTGCGGATGACATATGTTGCTATCACCTCGTAACGACCAGGCGTCGTAGTTGGAGTCAACAAAACTATTCTGGGAGAGACCAACGCGGAAAGATAGAAGTGCTCCGCAATTTTGGAGAGAGTACAACCATCCCTATAAATAGAGATGCTTGGCGGAAGAGCTAGTCAGCTAGGCTCAATCCATCATCACCTGACATTGATTTCAGAGGCCACTACTACCTACTTGGGCACTCTACTGGTACAGAAGGTATCGGCAGTTCAGCTCCACTTCTAGTCTTTAGTAGCCACTGCGGGGGAGGCGATCAATCCTACAACAATGAAGGTACTATAAACCCCAAATCTTTTCATTTTTGGATTAACGATACGAGGATACCGTTGGCAATCACCACAAGACTGATTCTTCTCATGTTATCTCTCTCTGTAGAAGAAGATTGTTGTGGAGATGCCCCTGAACAATGAGGAGAACCGCCGCAAGGCCATGAAGCTGTCTGTCAAGGTCGCGGGTGCGTTATCTCGCGTCTCCCAGCTTCTTACTTTTCATCGGCGGATATTCTCTCTCACTCGTTCATATGCCCAGTTCCTGTTCGACATCCCTCTGTTTCCGTTCCTCTGCAGGCGTGACGTCGGTGTCATTGGACAAGGACAAAGGCCAGGTCACCGTAACCGGCGAAGACATCGATCCTGTGGCCGTGGCCAAGTCACTGAAGGGCGGCAAATTGTTCCTCCAGAGCCTCTGGCCGTGCAGCGCAATTCAGTCAGTCAAGCTCGTCACAGTTGAGGATGTCAAGCCGGAAGAAAAGAAGGCCGAGGAGAAGACGGATGAGAAGAAGGCTACCGAAACGTTGGTTGGGAACCCCTACTGGTGCGGCTTGCCGCCGGTCTACCAAGTTGTCGAACAATGGTGAGCGGAAATCAAATGAAAATTACAAAAAGAAAAAGAGTTGAAATTGGCGTTCGATGAAGGGTGTCCTGTCTCTCTGCTCTGCCCTGCCTTGTCGCTGGAAGCTTTTTGATGCAGCTTTTGGGATCTGCAATTTTGCACCTTTTCAAATTATTTTTCCTTAAAAACACACCATATAATCAATAGATAGATTTTGGGCCTGGGGGATAGCTCAAATGTATTCTTATTATCTGTATAGACATTTATTGTACGGAAGGTTCTGAAATATACCGTAGTATTAGGTTATAGTGTAATACTCAATTTTGCGAGGACGTGTCTAAATCACTTGAACAAGCGGCGAAATCAGGTACGAATAGGATACAAGAAATTTTGAGATGGCGTATGTTACACAAAGAAACGTCACTAAGGGCTGGTTTGGTAGGATGTAAGTCCGAACCACGGAAATGAAATTCCTTGAATTTGAATCAGTTTTTTATTTGGTTGGTCATTAGGAAAATGAATTCACGGAATCAGAATGCACAAACTGCGGAGATTTTTGCAGAAAATCCCGGAAAGCGTACCACCCCCGAAAACAGAGGAGTCGGGTGCAGTTGCTTGGGTACCTGTTCTATCGGTGCTTTCCAGTTGTCTCTGCCGGTCTGTTGCCCCAGCTGTATCAATGACCTGTTGTAACCACGTGCTCAAACTCCTTGCCGGATGCGAGCCCACTTACTGCTGCCGGTTGCTTTTTATCCACCAAATACTCATCAGTTTAAAGATCAGTTTTATATCACACCATACCAAATGAAACTGGACGTAAACAAAAGGCACGATTATCTTTGGTCTGTTTTCTAAAACGCTAAAGTACATCCGACCACACCCTACCAAACATGGCCTAATAGCAGTAAATTAATTAATCGGATACTTTTTTTTTTTAAGAAATGACTCTTAGGTAGGGCCACTTGGTGACCAACTCCAACAATGTAGATGAATTTGAGAGAGAGCCATCTCATGTCACTTCTAAGACGATTCATGAATATGCTTGACTCTACGCACTCGTTAATTTAATATGTCAACTCGATCATTAATATACACAACCAACAATAATCATCTCGTGTTTCAGTATAGAAAAATATTAATGGTTGAATCAAATTATGATGTTGCGATGAAACTGGTTTGGATTGATTCCTGGCTCTCAAGGAAAACAAGGATGGGGAGTCGAGGGGGACCGAGTGGCGGCGACAGTAGGGGCGATGAAAGTAGTTTCACATAAGGTTGTTCGTGGGTTCATCGTGGAGGAATATCCATGAATGTTACAATCATTGGGATCTATTAGAATGGAAGTTGGGTTGGACTTGGTATATAGTGTTGTCATGTAGGGAGATAGTCCAAGACATAAAGATCCTTCTAGGAGTCCTTGAAAACAATCTTCCTTCACGCCACCGACATTGGAACAAGATTTTCTAGCCTTCTCAGAAACAAACCCTAACAGAAAGGGGGTGTTTGCGGGGCACGGAGAGGTGCATAAGAGCATAGTAGCATTAAGACTTTCAAGGTAGTGATAACACTCAAATTCATACATTTATGTTAAACATTTATTTCTAATTTTGTGTCATTATAGCCTTAATATGCCCAAAATAACCCTAGATCCTTATCTTTTAGTAATATATATCTTTTCATAGATAAAGTCGCTCAACTAGTGAATTTTAGGACTTGCAGGCACCAAACTTGAAAAGACATCTATATTCTCCAAGATTTCTCCCCTAAACATGATTTTTGCAGCAGCTAGACTTCTATTCGTCGTGACCGCGACCAAAAAGGATACCACGACTGCGGCCAAGAAGAAAATGCCACCACCGCAACCAAGACGTAGTGTCTCCAACACTCGGCATGACCGGGCTCAGCTCGACACAGTCGAGTCGAGGCCAACGCCGTGACTGTGGGATGTCAACCTCGACCGTGTCACGTCAACCTCAACTGCAGCACGACCGCGAGCGCGACACGTCAACCTCGACCGCGGCACGACCGTGAGCGCGACACGTCAACCTTGACCACGAAGTCTGCCTCAACCGCGACCCCAACATGACTATGCCCTGCCTGGCACGGTCGGGCCGAGACTCGGGCCGCGACTGAGGCATGTGTCCAACCATCTTCCGCCTTCGCCTATAAATACTCACCCCACGACCTAGAGGGGGTTTGGAGATTTTTCTGGTTCCACGTTGTTGTTCCACACATTCTTGATTCCCAAAGCCCTATGAGAGAGTTTAGAGGTCCGAAAAGGATGAAGTGCTTATCCTACATTCCATCCACTGTCATTTTCCACCACCATTCACCCATATCCTACCATTCTCATCCATCTTCCACCTTCATACATCCACCAAGTTGTTGTTTGGAGCAGAATCAAAGAGAAAGGAGGCCTAGGAGTCTAGAAAACCAAGGAGGATGACCCAAAGATGAGATCCGACCTATACAGGGGCTAAGGAATGAGAGACACCTCTCTCCACGGTCTAAATCTCTTCTTCTCCTTTCTTATAATGTTCTCCTTTATTTCTATACAAATGATGGGCATCCCTCTTTGTTTAGTGCCAACTATGCTTGTCCATGGCTAGTTGAGATCCTTCTTGGCTATGTAGCCCATTTTTGGCATGTTTATTGTTGGCTATTTTAGCAACGAGTTTCAATCAAATTAATGATCTTTTACCCGATTCAACCAAACTCCGCAAGTATACGGAGGTAGTATAGTCAGGATCGAACACAAGGAGCTTTAGTAAACAAATGAACGCAACAGTCCTAATTTTCAGCAATCTAGATCGGTTTTAAAAGAAGTTGATTGTTTAATTTCTAAGACAAAGAAATGTATAAAAGCTAAATTTATACAAGTAGAAGAGATTAACAAAAGGGTTCTAGTCAATTGATTAACGATCTTGGACAGTAGGAATTTCATTCTCATGCCATAGTACTTAGAGAACTAAGCAATCTAAACATACACAAGTTCTTATCTTAATGGATTGATGTGTTGCATTTCATCTCTCGATATACGTGCAACGATCTCAACTTAAAACAACATTCTCATGACTGAATTTCGTTTTAGATCACAAGAAAACCTTCAAATCGTTTCCAACTACTCTCGTGGATTAGAAAGAGTTGTTATGAAAGATACCTCCATACATTCATACTTATTTTCTCAAATCAAGCACAAATGCAGAAAACATGCACATAAAGCGGCCAACATCATATGCAAGAAGAAAGAAACCGGTATTTTCATAAATAGAGACAAGAAACATAGGTATTTAGTACGAGATCACATAGTTCCACACATGCTATGGCATGGGAGTTACTCTCCCATGCCCAAGAAAGAGAAAACTACTCGTCCATAGCTACACCTTGCACAATTTCAGTAGAAAATGAAGTTCTCAACATGAGTAAGAGAAGAAAAGACAAACAGAACCAAGATGTAACCAAGAGAAGAGGGAATTCCGGTTGAAGGACGAAATTCCTCTTCTAAAACTCCTCCAAAACGTACTAGCTTCTCGCCAAAGAAGCTCCTCGGAGTCGGGGAAGCTTTGCTGCACCTTAGAACTGCAATTGAGAAAGAAGAAGAAGAGAAATGGCTTTCTTTCTCAAGAAAAACCTTGGATCTCTTCCAAATCACCTCCTCTGTCGTCTCCTCTGCTTTTGGAACGAGCAAAGAGTCTCAAATGACCAGTGATAACCGTCCCAACGCTTCCCTCCTCATTTTAGATTCGAATTCTCGATTTTTGAATTTCTGAAACTGCCGGCTGAACGGCGCGCAAAGTGTCTGCACGCCTTGCACTTAACAAAATGACGGCAGTTAACTGTGAAGTGTACGCCGTGCATGGAGCATGTGCACGCCGTACCAGTTTACAGAAACATTTCCTTCTCTTCTGCGCTCCATGTGAACGCCGTGAAATGCCTTTGCACGCCGTTCATTCTTTTGTGAATTCTACAGGAAAGTTGTGCGCCGTGCACCATGGGTGTGCACACCGTACGACTTTCCAGAAACATAATCTAGACTTCTGCGCTCCATTTGAAGGCTGTGTAACGCCTTTGCACGTCGTTAAACAGTGAGTCAGGGTAAGCAATAATCTTTCTGGAATGTTGCACGCCGTACAACAACCTTGAACGTCGTGCACTTTACTGTTTCTGCACAAATAAACATTGAAGTGAGTGATTTTCATGGTAAAATGGCAAGGCAAGATATGGCAAAGTGTTTTAACGAAATGATGGCAAAAGTAATATGAAAAGAGACTAAATCTTGTCAAAATGAATAAAATTTGTGTGTGAAAGTATGTGAAAAGATGATATATAATTCACACAACAAATCCCCCTAAGCTTGAATTATTGCTTGTCCTCAAGCAAAAAGAAACAGGGCTATATGGAAGAAGAAAAATTTAAATCATGTATGGATGAAAAGAGAAGCAGATGTGCCTTAAGCTCAGAAACATATGTGCATTGAGTTTGTGTTTGTAGAAGATATCTTCAAATTCTCAACATCAAGATAGAAAGAATTAGTTCATTGAGGTTGATCCAAAAATCAAGCAAATACCCAACTAACAACATTAATGAGAATTTGGATACTCAAACCAAAGGTTAGTGCATTTGCATAACAAAAATTTTCAGCTATATGGATTTTAGAATATCAATGACTGCTATCTTTGACCAAATTAATTGAACTCTTTTCCGAAGGATATAGCGATAAGGATTTTGGGTTTCCAGTATTCGGCTGCTAATTTAGGCTTACGCTCGCGTGGAATGCTGGTTGGGGCGTTTCTGTTACCCTCTTTTCATTTATCATATCACCTAACCATCGTTGCCAGATCGGACTTACACTAAGCTAGCATAATATGTGGGCCATTGGGCCATCTTTTGCTGGGTAATGAATGTGAAATACAAACAAAGAGTCAATTAAGAAGGTCAAGGCTAGCAAGATTTGAATCATTCTTTTCAAAATTTTCACTGTAAAATGTTGTTTTCAGATGCACTAAACATTTGGTAAAAGTATCCCGTATTCTAACTAGTGCTGCAAGCTGGGTGATTTGCGAAAATTTTTGAACCATTACATGTTTTGAGCATTCTATGATGTAGAAAAATGAGATATCAATTACAAACACACTTCTCATCAATGTACATGAATAAATTTCAACTTTCATTTCATTCAAACATATTCCAAATTTTTCTCTTAAATATAGCCAATGGATACATAGAGGAAATAAAAGGAAAGGGGGTTCATCTCAACAAGATAATCTCTGATCATATGAATTTTACCATCGAAAAATAAGACATGAAAAGGAAAAGACTGACACAACAGACTCAAAGAAAGAAAACTGAAACAAAGATAACACTGAAATGAAGATAACAAAATACAAATACCGGCCGGTTGTGTCCCCCCTAAGCTTGAAATCAGCAGTGGCCTCACTGCTTCATTCAAAATTAAAGAGGTACACAACCGGGTACCTGTCATCGTGGATGAATCAGAGAAAGGATCCGTCGCCCCCTTGGTCGGGGAAGAACTGACTGACAATATCCAGAATGTCCATCGGCCGTGTGGATGGATCATGCTGCTGCGGAGACTGGTGTGGTTGCTCTGGGAAATCAGGTTGTGGCTGGGGCTGCTCGTAGAACTCGTGTTGCTGCTCAAAGGGCTACTGGAACGGCTGAGGTGGAGTATAGTGGCCCTGAGAGATGTACCAACTGTCCATCCGGCTGACCATATCATATGTAGCTGTGAACTGTGTGGCCAAGCTATCATACCGGGTGTCGAAGTGGGCACTCATCTGATCAAAGCGCGTCTCAATATGATCAAACCTCCGCTGAACATACCCATAAAGATGATGCATCTCCGTATTCGCCCAAGAGTATCCAGTCTGAGTGCCGGTAGAAGGAGGAAGTGGTGGTGCGTCTGAAGGAGCAGGTGCTGGCGTAGAAGAGCTAGCACCATTAGTAGCAGGCGCCTCATCTGGATCCGGTCCAACCCATTTCGAATTTGCCTTGTTCCTGATGTCATTCTTCGATGTGTTGGGAAGAATGAGAAACTGCTTCTTGGTGATATGAAACTTGAACTTTTCATCATTATTACCATATCGATGTAGAACACCACAAGAGATAAGATAAGACATGTCCAAGAGGTTCTTTCCAGGAGTTGGCTCTAAACGTGTAAGATCAAGATTAAGGTTCATTGCAAGTAGAGTAATCATGCCGCCACACATGATGTCACCTCCTTATTTTCCCTCCCTCTTCTTGATGGTGTTTAAGAGTTTTTGCACAATGTAGAAGCCAATAGATATTTCCTTGTCATGCGCCATACACCATAGGAAAAATAGGTCGGTCTTACCCACAACCCCTTGTGTTTCATTCTTAGCGAACGGACCGACACTAAGAATACGATGCAAGAGTCTGAAAACGGGATTGTGGATGGAAGTAGCACGTGCCTTATTGGCATGGTGATGTGTTTCTGAAGAAATTTCAGTCCAAAAACGGTCACTGTGGAAAGCTGGAGGGTAATCAATGTAGCCACCATAGCTGCAATCAAGTAACTCAGAAAAACGGCGAAGATCCATAGTGTAAGGCTTGTCCAAAAGCTGAAAACTGATGTGCGGATATTGTGTCAAGCGGCGCTCAGGATCTTGTCGTGCTTTAAAAGTAGTCAGAAATTCATATACTAGATGAGGATAAGTCTTGCATACTCTTGTGCAAAGGGTATGAAGACCAGTAAGAGTCAAATGGCTGTATACCTCATTCTTGCATTGCAGCCTGTCGAGGGTGTCCTCACAAATGTAGCGGGTGGGGAGAACCCGCCTAGCTATCAGGTATTGGTAAGCGGTGTCTTCTTCTGGAGTTACCCTGAACTGGGTAGAAGGTATGAAGTTGACTGGAGTAGATTGAGAACCCTCACCCTGAGTTCCTGAAGAAGGTCTTCTAGCTGGGCGCTTTGTTGCTCGTTTAATATGTGCCATTGGAGTTCTACAGGAATTTTGCACAGGGTGCATATGCTTGAATGATGTGCAGAAAATCGGGACAGATTCCTGCAGCAGCGCTTTGCACGGCGTTCAATTCGGTTGAATGGCGTGCACTCCGACAGATGTTCCAGATGCAGATCATGAGAAGTCTGCACGGCTGGCGGCAAGGCGTGCAAATCATGCACGGGCGGCTGAGGTGCTTGCACGGGCGGACAGTGGGAAGAAGATCCAGTGCACAACTGTTGCTTCGTGGAGCTGCTGCGGTCGGTGCACGGGCAACGGCGGATCTCCTATGCACGGCGGCTTGGTGGCGTGCGGTTGCACGATTGGGGGTGTTGCGACGGTGCCTTGGAGCAGCGGCGTCATGGTAGTGATGTTGGACGGTGGTTGAGCGAGGAAACTGATGTGCACGGCTACTGGCGATGTACGGGAGGAACTGCTGTGCGGCGACGTGGAGCTTGGATGGAGGAGCGGAGGTTGTTGCTCGAAGGAGGGCTGCGCGGAGAAGAAGAAGAGTGTGTGGAGGTGTAGGGTTCCTTGCACGGCGGATGGTGGACGGCGGACGTTTCTTGCACGGGTGGCGGAGAAGAAGAACTAATGCACGGCTGGAGAGGCGGCTACACGGTCGGGTAGCTGAGAGACAAAATTAGGGTTGGCGGTTAGGGCACACACGCAACCCACTTTTGTTCAAATTTTTCGAACAAGTGCACGTCGTTCAAAAGTCTGTACGCCATGCAAAAGTTCTTAAACTTGGTTTTCTACAGCACACAGGTGCACGCCATACAAGTCCATTTTGCACGTCGTGCACTTTTCCAGAAAACTCTGCTGAAATCTGCAGAAGCATTGTGCGCCGTTCAGATGAATTGCACGCCGTGCAATTCCTTCAGTTAGGCATTCTGCAATCGTTTGTTCAGATTGCACGGCGTACAAGGCGATATTGCACGCCGTTTAAGATTCCAGAAAGTTTCCAGATATTTGCTGTCTTATTTTTCCCTGTAATGCACGTCGTGCAATGGTTTTGCACGCCGTTCAAAGTGGAATTTCCTGCAGAAAAATTGCAGCAGTAAGCACAATTTGCAACGAATTGAGTGTAGATTAAGTCTTCATTATTACATTCATCCATGACAACTTATTAAGTAAACTTAAAGAGAGTTCTTGACTCAAAAACTTAAAACAAATCTATCCTAATGTGGGGTCAACTCCCACAAGGTCCTCCGTTTAGAGTCCGGAGTAGGACTCTTCAATCATCTCATGCGTCTTGGAGGGGGCAAGAGGCTCCCTTGTCTAACACTTCAGAAGAAGAATAAAGTTTGCATCTCTGTCCATTCACTTTGAAACTTCCGTCCTTTCGTTGTAGTTCCATAGCTCCATACGGGAAGATCTTCAATACAAGAAATGGACCGGACCATTTCCACTTTAGCTTTCCTGGAAACAATTTCAACCTTGAGTTGAACAATAACACTTGGTCTCCTTCTTGGAAGTCCTTCCTTCTGATTCTCTTATCATGCCATGCTTTTGTCCTCTCTTTGTATAGCTTCGCATTCTCATAAGAATCAAGACGAAGTTCTTCTAATTCCTGCAATTGTAAAAGACGTTTCTCCCCTGCTTTCTTCATATCAAAGTTCAAGAGTTGGATTGCCCATAAAGCACAATGCTCTAGCTCCAGTGGAAGATGCCAAGACTTTCCATAGATCAGCTTGAAAGGAGTTGTCCCTATGACAGTTTTGTAGGCTGTGCGGTATGCCCACAATGCATCATCCAGCTTCAATGCCCAATCTTTCCTTGAACTAGAAACGGTCTTCTCAAGAATGTTCTTCAATTGCCTGTTGGAGATCTCCACTTGCCCGGATGTTTGAGGATGGTAAGGCGTAGAGATTTTATGAGTGACGCCATATTTGGAGAGAAGATTGTTGAATTGTCTTTCAGCAAAGTGTGTCCCTCCATCAGAAATAATAGCACGTGGGACTCCAAACCGGGGGAAAATGATCTTCTGAAAGAGCTTAATTACGGATTTGGCATCCGGTGCTTGGGTTGGAATGGCCTCAACCCATTTGGACACATAGTCAACTGCAACAAGAATATATTGATAACCACATGAAGATGGGAATGGTCCCATATAGTCCACACCCCATATATCAAACACCTCAACCTCTAAGATAGAGTTGAGTGGCATGTCATCACGGCAGGATATACCTCCAGTTCTTTGACAATTATCACAAGACTTGACAAATAGATTCACGTCTTTGAACAATGTAGGCCAATAGAAACCGGCTTGAAGTATCTTTACTACAGTTTTCTCTCCTCCAAAGTGGCCCCCATAAGATGAATCATGGCATTCAAAAATAATAGTAGGAATTTCCTCTTCAATCACACAACGGCGAATTAACCCATCACTCCCATGTTTGAACAAGAAAGGATCATCCCAATAGTAAAATTTGACATCATGAAAGAACTTCTTCTTTTGTTGAAACGTCAAACCCGGTGGAAGCTGTCCTGTAGCAAGGAAATTAGCTATGTTGGCAAACCACGACGCTTGAACGGATGACAACGCATAGAGTCTTTCAATTGGTAGATAATCATCAATAGGTAATGAGTCTTCAGCTTTTGTGGACAATCTAGAAAGGTGGTCGGCAACATTGTTTTCAGTCCCCTTTTTATCACGAATTTCAAGATCATATTCTTGTAGAAGCAATACCCATCGGATGAGGCATGGCTTGGCATCTTTTTTACTCAGCAAGTATTTGATTGCAGCATGATCGGTGTACACTATCACTTTAGATCCCACTAAGTATTGTTGGAATTTTTCAAAAGCATACACCCAGGCCAGCATCTCCTTCTCCGTAGTTGTATAATTGATTTGTGCATCATTAAGGGTCTTGCTTGCATAATAGACAGCATGAAGTTTCTTGTCTTTCCACTGTCCTAGCACTGCTCCTACAGCATAATCACTTGCATCACACATCAACTCAAATGGAGCATCCCAATCCGGGGGTTGAATGATAGGGGCAGAAATGAGAGCCTCCTTGAGTGTAGAAAAAGCTTTTTGGCATTCATCATTAAACACAAATTCGGCATCCTTTGCAAGAAGAGAACATAATGGCTTTGCAATTTTTGAGAAGTCCTTGATAAATCTTCTATAAAAACCTGCATGTCCAAGGAAACTTTGGATGTCATTGACTGAAGACGGGGTAGACATTTTCTCAATAGCTTCAACTTTTGCCCTGTCAACCTCAATACCCTTATTAGATACCACATGTCCTAGTACTACACCGGATTGTACCATAAAATGGCACTTCTCCCAATTTAGTACTAGGTTAACCTTTTTGCATCTGGCTAAGACTAAAGACAAATTTGACAAGCATTGATTAAATTAATCACTGTATACACTAAAATCATCCATAAAAATTTCCATTATGTTTTCAATGAAATCCGAGAAAATCACCATCATACACCGCTGAAAAGTAGCGGGAGCGTTGCAAAGACCGAAAGGCATGCGGCGATAAGCATAGGTACCGTAGGTGCAAGTAAAAGTGGTCTTTTCTTGATCGGGCGGATAGATAGGAATCTGAAAAAATCTGGAATACCCGTCCAAGTAACAAAAATATGAATGTTTTGCAATGCGTTCTAACATTAAATCAATGAAAGGCAATGGGAAATGGTCCTTGCGGGTTGCCTTGTTTAAACGCCGGTAGTCAATACACATACGCCAGCCTGTGACCATGCGTGTCTATATCAACTCATCATTATCTCCTTTTATAACAGTTGCACCCCCCTTCTTAGGTACTACATGAATAGCACTAACCCAGGGGCTGTCACTAATGGGATAAATGATTCCGGCATCCATTAATTTAAAGATTTCTTTCTTAACCACATCAAGCATGTTTTGATTTAAATGCCTAGGTGGTTCAACGGTTGGTTTGACATCATCCTCCATGTTTATTCTATGCATATAGATTTTAGGATGAATACCTTTCAAATCATCAATAGAATAACCAATGACATCTTTATATAACCGCAACTCATCAAGCAATTTATTCTCTTGTTCATTGGTTAATTTATCATTTATGATAACAGGAGATGAGGAGTTTGGATCAAGAAAAGCATACCTCAGCCCCGGTGGAAGGGCCTTTAGTTCTACCTTAATCTTTGTTGTTCCTTCATCAACCTTTTCTTCATCATGTAGAGCTTCCACATTATTTGCTTGAGCTTTGTAAATAGGAATAGCTTCAGAATTTTCAAGAACGTGATTTTCAGCAGTAATATCATCACAATAGTTATTCATAAATTCAATCATGTCATCAACAAACTCTTCTATGGGATCAACGGTGTCAAACAAATAGATTTCTTTGACTTGTGCTGGTGCTTTCATGGCATCCGAAATAGAGAACTCTATCTCTTCTTCACCCACACGGAGAGTTAGCTTTCCTTCTCTAACGTCTATGAGGCAACCGGCAGTCCGCAAGAAAGGTCTTCCAAAAAGAACTGGATTATGGGGAGTCTCCACCATATCAAGAACTACAAAGTCACATGGTATATAGAATTTGCCAATTTGTACAAGTATGTCTTCTAAAATGCCTTTTGGGTGCTTAAGAGAATGATCGGCTAACTCTATAACCATCTTGGTTGGCTTTAGATCACCTAGGTCTAACTCCTGCCATAGAGTGGTTGGAATGAGACTAATGCTAGCCCCCAAATCCACTAGACCTTTATCAAACGTGACATTGTTGATCTTGCATGGCAATGTGAAAGGTCCCATATCATCCAGCTTTTCCGGAATAGTTGGAGTGCGGTTTTGAATAATAGAACTCACACGTTCAGAAAGCTTAACTGTTTCTACTTGATCAACCCTTCTCCTTTTAGACAAGATATCTTTAAGGAACTTGGCATAGGAAGGCATTTCAGCAATAACATCAGTGAAGGGAAGACTAACTTGCAACTTGTTAAGAATGTCCATAAATTTCTTGAACCTGACATCATCCTTATTGTTGACAAGCCTATGAGGGAAAGGTGCAGTAGCTTTAAAAGATGGTGTCTCTTCAATTTTTCCTTTCTCCTTGCTGCAAATAGGAATACTAGGCTCTTCTTCATCAAGTATCTTCATGTCCTTTTCCTTAGATGGTGAAGATCTTTCAATCTCAGCCCCACTCCTTAGAATGATAGCATTGGCCTGCTATCTCGGATTTACTTCCGGCACACTAGGGAGAGAACCGGACTGTTGTCCTTGTTGAGAAAGATCTTGTTGAGCTATTTGATTCTCTAGAATCTTTGTGTGAGTGGATATGTTGTCCACTTTGGCGGAGAGTTGAAGAATAGCATCCTTAAGTAGCTTGTCATTCCCCCCTAAGCTCTTCATTTTGCTGAGTTTGTGTGTTTATGAATTTCTCCATCATGGCTTCAAGAGAGGAATTTTGAGGTTGTTGTTGCTGCTGTTGATAACCTCTGTTGTTGTAATCCTGTTGATTACCTTGGCGGTTGAACTGTGATTGTTGCGGTGGTTGTTGTTGCCCTTGCTAAAAATTTTGAGCATTGCTAGTATTCTTGTAAGAGAAGTTGGGGTGATCCCTCCACCCTGGATTATATTGATTTGAATAAGGATTATATTGCTTGTTCCTCTGCATATCAATAGCATTAACCTGTTCAAGACCTCCCTCCATAGTGTTTGGAGCAAAACATTGTGAAGAAGTATGCCCTAGATTACCACAAGCTTCACATGTGGCTTCAGTAGATTGGACCGGCAATGTAGTCAGCTTCTCAAACTTTTGAGTAAGAACATCTAGTTTTGCAGCTATGAGATCAACGACATCAACTGTGTATTTTCCTCCTTGTTTTGGGGTTGAAGAACTAGCAGTAGACGATGATGATTTAGATCCCCTATCACCGCCCCACTGGTAATGGTTAAGTGATATGTCTTCAATGAGGTCATATTCCTCCCTGTAGGACTTAGTCATAAGAGCACCACCGACTGTAGCATCTAGAGTCAACCGGGTGTTGTAGAACAGTCCGTTATAGAAGGTCTGAAGAAGTAACCAATTTGTAAGACCATGGTGTGAGCAAAGACGTTGAAGGTCTTTAAACCTCTCCCATGTGTCATAGATTGTCTCACCATCGTTTTGAGAAAAGTTTGTAAGTTGGTTCCTCAAGTGAGCAGTTTTGCTTGGTGGAAAATACTTTGCAAGAAAGACACTAAGAAGCTGATCCCAGGTTTTAATAGACTTCTTTGGTAAAGACAAAAGCCAAACCATGGCTTTATCTCTTAGAGTAAAGGGAAATAGCATAAGTCTTATCACATCAATAGATACACCGTTAATTTTGAAAGTGTTTAAGTACTCCAAGAATTCTGCAATATGAAGACCTGGATCCTCATTGGCGGTACCCCCGAAACGGTTCTGTTGAATCATCTGCATCATAGAAGGAGCAATAGCAAAATTGTTCGCTTCTACAGCTGGCAAGTCAATGGCTCCACATATGTTGGTGGCAACTGGCATAGCAAAATCCTTCAATGGACGATCGTCCTCCATGGTTGAAGTGCTTAGCGAAGCTCCTTCAACAGATGAAAAAGATGGCGTGGATGATGATGAAGATGGTGATGGTGGTGATGGAGTACCCTCTAGTAGTAATTGTTCCTTTCTCCTTGATCTCCTCAAGCTTGAAATACTTCGCTCTATTTCAAGGTCTAACAACGGGATTGTTTGGAGACCTCGTTGCGAGCGACGCATGCAACCTGAAAATAAAAAGAAAAATTTGAGAACACAACTAAAAGGTATGTGGAAATTTCGAAAATGAAAATGATGATCTAGTCTCGGATACTAATTATCACTTATTACTCCAATTAATTTACCGTAGCTCCCCGGCAACGACGCCAAAAACTTGTTGGCTATTTTAGCAACGAGTTTCAATCAAATTAATGATCTTTAACCCGATTCAACCAAACTCCGCAAGTATACAGAGGTAGTATAGTCAGGATCGAACACAAGGAGCTTTAGTAAAAAAATGAACGCAACAGTCCTAATTTTCAGCAATCTAGATCGGTTTTAAAAGAAGTTGATTGTTTAATTTCTAAGACAAAGAAATGTATAAAAGCTAAATTTATACAAGTAGAAGAGATTAACAAAAGGGTTCTAGTCAATTGATTAACGATCTTGGACAGTAGGAATTTCATTCTCATGCCATAGCACTTAGAGAACTAAGCAATCTAAACATACACACGTTCTTATCTCAAAGGATTGATGTGCTGCATTTCATCTCTCGATATACGTGCAACGATCTCAACTTAAAACAACATTCTCATGACTGAATTTCGTTTTAGATCACAAGCAAACCTTCAACTCATTTCCAACTACTCTCGTGGATTAGAAAGAGTTGTTATGAAAGATACCTCCATACATTCTTACTTATTTTCTCAAATCAAGCACAAATGCAGAAAACATGCACATAAAGCGGCCAACATCATATGCAAGAAGAAAGAAACCGGTATTTTCATAAATAGAGACAAGAAACATAGGTATTTAGTATGAGATCACATAGTTCCACACATGCTACGGCATGGGAGTTACTCTCCCATGCCCAAGAAAGAGAAAACTACTCATCCATAGCTACACCTTGCACAATTTCAGCAGAAAATGAAGTTCTCAACATGAGTAAGAGAAGAAAAGACAAATAGAACCAAGATGTAACCAATAGAAGAGGGAATTCCGGTTGAAGGACAAAATTCCTCTTCTAAAACTCCTCCAAAACGTACTAGCTTCTCGCCAAAGAAGCTCCTCGGAGTCGGGGAAGCTTTGATGCACCTTGGAACTGCAATTGAGAAAGAAGAAGAAGAGAAATGGCTTTCTTTCTCAAGAAAAACCTTGGATCTCTTCCAAATCGCCTCCTCTGTCGTCTCCTCTGCTACTAGAATGAGCAAAGAGTATCAAATGACCAGTGATAACCGTCCCAACGCTTCCCTCCTCGTTTTAGATTTGAATTCTCAATTTTCAAATTTCTGAAACTGCCGGCTGAACGACGTGCAAAGTGTCTGCACGCCGTGCACTTAACAAAATGACGACAGTTAACTGTGAAGTGTACGCCGTGCACGGAGCATGTGCACTCCGTAAAAGTTTACAGAAACATTTCCTGCTCTTCTGCGCTCCATGTGAATGCCGTGCAACGCCTTTGCAGGCCATTCATTCTTTTGTGAATTCTACAGGAAAGTTGTGCGTCGTGCACCATGGGTGTGCACGCCGTACGACTTTCTAGAAACATAATATGGACTTCTGCGCTCCATTTGAACGCCGTGTAATGCCTTTTCACGCCGTTCAACAGTGAGTCAGGGTAAGTAGTAATCTTTCTGGAATGTTGCACGCCGTACAACAACCTTGAACGTCGTGCACTTTACTGTTTCTGCACAAATAAACATTGAAGTGAGTGATTTTCATGGTAAAATGGCAAGGCAAGATATGGCAAAGTGTTTTAACAAAATGATGGCAAAAGAAATATGAAAAGAGACTAAATATTGTAAAAATGAATAAAATTTGTGTGTGAAAGCATGTGAAGAGATGATATATAATTCACACAACATTTATGTACTTTTATCTTAAGCAAGCACTTTTATTTCAGATCTAGTACGTTTTATGTTCTATCTTCTCTTTGTGGTTATGATTTCTAGTTTGCTTGATCTCTTTCTTGGTTGAACCAATATTTCTACCTATATCAAGAGATTCGTTGTAGAGATAGATAAGAGAAGGTAGTTTGGATCAGAATCTAAAAGGAAGACGGTTCAAGGTGATCTATCCAGAACCATATATCTGGCACGACTAGGCCCAGCCTGGCATGACGGGGCCCACTACCATATTCTGCCCAGATCACACCTGTTCCTAGCATCTCAGAGTATTCTACACTTGGGAGGGTATCTAGAATATTCTAGGGTTTTGATTTGTCATCCTCGAGAGAGGTTTCATATCATTCATGAGTTTTAGTCACGCTACGCGAAAGAGAGTTTGATGACCCCATAAGAGTAGATACCACAATACGTATTGTGTTTGGATGTAGGTTGCTTACTGAGGTGTTCGAGGGTTGTCTACACCCGAGAAAAGGTGCATAGACTTCCCAACTTGTGGTTACATAGCCAAGAACTCCTTCTCTCTAATTAGTAGAATCCTACAGACTCTAATTTCTTTTCTTTATTTTGTTTTATTTTGTGAAAACCTTCTAGACTAATTCGAGCTCCATACTTTTATCGACTATAAGATTGGCTTAACTGACTTAAGAGAGAGATCTTAAGCATCCTAAACATCCCCACATCCCTATGTTTGACCCCGTATATCTAATTTGACCCCATAATAAAGTTGTGGGGGTCCTTGAAGGTTTCCGGTTATGAATTCAAAGTCTGACGTCCTGCCTTTGGAGCCGATCAGGTAGCAACAATAGATTCATTTGAGATTAAAAAAAATGGATATCTTTATATTTGATTCCCTACCAGGGGTCGTTATTATGGATCACACCGTGTTGGTTGATGAACTCGATTACCATGAGATATGTATTGCACTAGAAGAAAATGTAATCATGTTGGTGAAATTTTGATGCACACTAGTTGTGAAACTTGTGGGAACAATGCTTGGATATCTAACAATGTGTGATCAAATCAACATGTTGTGGAAGTCGGTTAATGGATAAAATATATGCAACCTTAATCTACAAAACTTTATCAATCAACTTCACTCTAGTGGAATGGCCTCGGGAAATCATTAGATTTATGTTGATGTATGGTAGCAGCATGCCGCCTGCCAACAAACTAGTGTTCTTCCTTTGATAATCATACATGGGCTTGGATAATGAACTTTCCACTACCCATGTACCATGAATTAGTGTTTGAGAAGATAATTGAGGCATTGGGAAAGATTATAAAGGTTGATGGCCATACATTGCAACACAAACTAGAGTAAGTTTTCTACACTAGCAATTGAGATGGATACTACAAGGCAAGTTCCATCCAGTTGTATAATATGATTACTGGGGTGCAAATAAAATGCTTCAATAAGTCAATTTGATGAGTGGTAAGTGGGGCATGGGAAGAAGGAACACCGTGCAGAGATATAGGATGGATAAATGCATGATGACACATAACACAACAAAGATTAAAGCGTAAAATGGATGGATGAAGAGGATAAGTAGCATACTTTTTATGGCAAGAAACTACACTCAAGACGTTCAACACAACAGAAGGATTCTCAAAAAAGGAAGAAGGTTGTCTCCAAACAAGGCAACATTAGATGTGTGGATTTAGAAGAAGATGAGGAGGATTTGGATAAGGATGTGAGTGACAATGCATGGAATGAGGAAGGTAACAAGGAAGACACGATAACAATAAATAAGAAAATAGGAAGGCAAAAGAAGAATCCATCAATTGCTAATACCTAGGAAAATACATTAGTCGAGACAACACAAGGGTTAGTTGTGAACAATGTAGATGCTTAAGATGAAGAGATCCATGTCATAAATATATGGAAGTCCAAGGGTTCATACCATTGTATATATGAAGGGTGATGAAGTAGTTTAGAATAATATTGCTAAGGGGGAGCTGGATGGGGGTGTGCCGACAACAACCATCCAAGGAGACCAACGAACCACCAATTAATAGTCACCCTAATCACACCATAATAGTCGATATGGAAACAAGATGGAGTAGTGCTAAAATGAAGGGCTCACTATAAAGGGGCGAGATCACCCCCTTACTAAAATCTAACAGAACATACAAAACATCCCTTTTTTATAGAAATTTGGATCATAAAGGATGCATGCATAATAGTTCCATTTCAATAAGCATGATTTAGATACAAAATGTCAATAGTAGAAGCGGAAGTGAAGTACTAAGTTATTACATGGCTAAGTATCCATTTCATCGTAAGAGTTTTCAAGAAACATAGAATATAAATGTAAAGTAAAGGATCTGATAGTAGTAACCTAGCCATCTCAGCAAAGACTTCTGGGTTCTACTCCTGGGCAGGAGCTCCTTGTTCTAATCCCCTTCTGGTCCTAGGCCTGGTCGGTTGGGTTCACCCAACAAGAGGAGAAATAAAGTATGTATCAAATGGGGAACAAGGATAAGGTATAAATAACAAAAGTAAATGGGGGGGGGTAATGATTCAACTATGCTAAAGAGAGTTAAGAGTATGAGGCATACAACAAATACACATTTTTCTGTGACATTTTAATAATAAAGTTACATGAATGATTAATAATATAACTACATTAAATAAAGTAGGTTGAGGCACCTACCGAACCTCAACCAATAGGTGAGTGAGAGTAACACATTCTCCAACACCTAAAATATATATAAATGTAGGGACAATAACACATTCCCTTGGGTGAAGTAACACATGCCCAACTATGGGTGGTTTTACATAAGTACTAATACATTAGCTAAATAGTCAATACATCATCATGCTAAAGAATTCAAATGGCAGATTTAAATATAAAATATTATAGAGGGGTTCAAGAACCAAGAATTAATTGTAGTAAATGTGCCAAAGGGCATTGATAAGATTAAAGGATAAGTTTATGCCTCATTGTGAATATTAGGGTTGGATAATAAAATTTCCGAACTGAAGGGTAATAGAGCACATACCTCACTTTAGAGTCCTAGCAAACACTCTTCACCAACAAAATTGTATCAAAGATCACTTTAACCTAATTACAAAATTATCACATATATTAGGGTTTTATAAAGCATAAAGTGTAAGAAACCCTAACTTTAGACCTTCCAGGAAAACCTCAGATTTTGGATTTAAAACTTAAACCAATCAATCAATTATATTTTCTAATCCAGAAAACATATTTGATTTCCTAAATTGGAGTTTAAATGTGTTAGTTACAAAATTTAGGGACTTTTATATAATTAAATTATTTCCTCCAAAATCATTCCTTAAATCATGGAAATCAGGATCAAGAATCATTTTTATTAGATAGAGCTTATTTTTTGTATTTTGGAAGATATTTGTTATGTTTTTGGATAGACATGTCAAAAGATATGAATTTTATGAGGTCATCCAATCAGAATAATTCAGAATGCCATGTTGATGAGAAATTAGGCAAAAAAGAAAAAGACACGGAGGTCGGGCCCGCATGACCTAGCCCAATCACGGATGACCAAGTTGTGGGTCCACGCTCACGTGGCATCAGTCGGGCCCAAAATGGAAAGGATCCAAAAGATAGAATTGTCCTCACGTGGAAACACAAAGAAAAGAGAAAGAGATCAAAGTATAATGGATAACTCGTATAGGGGAATCATCCCCCAGCTCATGCCGCTTCATGGCGTCCAGCTGCAAGTAATAGCTTTCTCTGAAATTGGGAAAACACACTAATCATGACCAAAAACTGAATATATAGAAGAGATATGAAGGAAAGGAGATGAAGAACTAACCTAGGTCACTAATTGATATGCTAATGTCGTCGATCATTCAAGAGAAGAGTCGCAGAACCGAGGAGAAAAACTCAACCATGGGTTATAAATCAAGGACTGACAACAAAATTGAGAGGGGAGATGCAATTTTGGGATGATAGCGGAGGCTTAGGCAATGTTAGATGTTTATAGGATTAGGTATGAGGGCATACGTGTAGGGGTCGTGAGAAGCTCGAGTCCCATTTTTGGGCGCTTTCTCATTTGGTTGAAATAGAAGATGAGTAATACATTGAATGAAATGATGGAGAGAGGAGAATTGATTGTAGAATAAATCAAATAAAACATATTAGAAATTAGGGAGAATGAGACCGCATATTGAATCGATGGGAAAATTTTCTATTTGCGAAGAAAATAGAGAAGGGTGACGTTGTCTGAGTTGTTGGATGGTAAGTCAGACCAGGCACATCAAATCATGGCCATTGGATCATGCATAATCAAAGGAATTGAACTGAGTAACGTGTGACATCAAAATTGAAACTGAACTAGTGGTTAAATGCTCGCATAAATGAAATCAAATTTAAAACTAGGTCAAACTATATACAATTCATTCAAATTTATTCGGGGGGTCAAACATTGTCCAATTAACTTCAAATTTGATAACATGATAATTTTACCGTCTAGAATATTCCTATGCAATTAAATTCAAGTTTTTACATGTTTTGGCCCTTAATTCTAACATTGGTCATTAATGTATATATTAATGTATAAAAATGGTGAGTTAATATGGAAAAGTATTTCTATTTAAATTCTTGAGTGAAAATTGGAGATGGTCATCACACACTAACTCAAGAGTCATAACTCACCTTAATAATCCATCTTTATCCTTTATTTGCCTCTAAGAGGAGAGAGAAAATAAAATAGGATTATTACTCACATTAACTAACTCAATACTACATTATTTTCATTCCTTGTTCCAAAAGAACATATAAAATTCTATATATTATGTTTTAATCACTTCTCACTTAAGTGGTCATTTTACATTTTTTACTCTAATTAAAATACTAACTAAGGTATTTGTGCAAAAACCCATATGTTGGCATAAATATGAATCAAATTTAATACAAACCACTAATGATTCCATAATTTCAACATTGAGGACAAAAGGATAGAAAAGTTAGGGAATCTTAGGGAAAAGGAATAGATTGCAAATGTACCTAGATTTTAGTTCATCACAACATTCCACCCATAAAAAATGATTTTGTCCTCGAAATCTCAAGAAAAAATAGAAGGGTTAGTACGTAACATCTCATAATTAAGCTCCCAAGTCAATTATTCCAAACCATGGTACTTCCATAAGACTTTTACTAGGTCAATCTCCTTGTTCTTCAATTGCTTAACACCAGAGTCAAGAATCTTCACATGTAACTCTTCATACGTCAGATTCTCATGAATTTCTAAAGGTTCTATTGTGAGTACATGAGAAGGGTCTCTTACATATTTCCTCAGCAAAAAAACATGAAAGACATATGGATCTTGTCATAGGTAGGAGGAAGGGCTAAACGGTATGTACAATCTCCTACCTTTGTCGGAATAAAAAAAGGTCCAACATAATGGGGGCTAAGCCTTCCTTTGACTTTAGATCATGAAATAGAACATATAGGTTTGACTTTGAGGAACACATGCTCACCTACTAAGAAACTTACATAATACCTCTTCTTGCCTGCATACATCTTCTATCGATCTTGTGTAGCCTTCATATGCTTCTTAATTAACTAAACCTTCTCTGTCATCATTTGCATGTCATTAGTTTTCACCACGATGCGTTCTCTCACATCATTCCAGTATAATGGAGAACGACAAGGTTTTCCATATAGAGATTCATAAGGAGGCATATCATGTTAGCTTGGTAGCTACTTCTGTATGCAAACTCTGCCAATAAAAAATATCTACCCCATGCAAACTTTGCACAATATTTTTTGATTGACCACCGGTTTGTGGGTGACAAGTTGTACTAAAATGTAAGTCAGTTCCCATCTCTTCCTGAATCTGGCACCATAAATAGGAGGTAAACTTTGGGTCACGATCAGATACTATCACTTTAGGTACACCATGCAAACGAACAATCCATTCCGCATACAGTTGAGCCATATCATCAACCTTGTAAGAAGACTTGAAAGTTAAAATGTGGGTAGACTTAGTAAGTCTATCAATTACAACCCACACAACATCATAACCTTTTTGGGTTCTAGGAATACCAGTGACAAAGTCCATAGTGATTTTCTCCCGCTTTCATTCCAGGATATCAAGTGGGTGCAACAAACCACAAGTGTAAGAATCTTGAACTAGCTTAATGCTTAATTGTGTTTACCTTGTATAATGAGATGCTTAAACCTTAATGAAAGCTTTTGAGATATTTTAACATCATGTGACATACTTGTATTTTCAATATGGTTCGCATTTGATTAATGTTTGAGTTAGTTTGCAATATGTGTATGTTTTGGACTAGTTTGCAATTTACCCATAAGTGAGGGTTAATTTTCAAAATGTCACATGAAGAGAGGGCATCTTGTATTTTTATATCATGAGAGAGAAATATTATGACGTGGGACATTTTATTTGAATCATGGATGATGGTGTGACATCATCACGTGACATTAGGGTTTCTAGGGTTTGCATGGTTGACTTGGTGTTTTACCTAGGGTTTGATGTTATGATCTCTACACCACCTATGGTGAGGGTCACGATCGAGACACATGCTTGGATGCATGGTCGCGACCGCAAAAATATTATAAGGGGCAGGTCAAAACACTTTTCTCCTAGTAACTCGACCATGCACATGTGACCTAGGGTTTTCAGCTTGAAAGTGTCTTGACTCGAGACAAGTGGATGAAGATAATGTTGCATCCCCAACAAAAGAGCAACCGACCTAGTAGGTTATGAAATAGTTTTATATAAAATGACCGTGGATATTTGCATGTGAGTTGAGGAAAAGTTATCTCCTTGGAGGGCATGTGTCCTTGGTGAGCTATGGTGTTGACACCTCAAAGATCTTCACTTCCCACCTCCTTTTGGGTATAAAAACCATCCTCTTCACAACCAAGCAATCATTTTCGTCCTACAACTTCATCTTCTTCCTTGAGTCCACTTTTGGAGCATCAGGAGCAAGAAGAAGCAAAACTTGATCTTTGAGTGGCTGATTATTGGTGCATGATTGAAGATCTTGTGCTAGAGTTATCTTTTGGTTGTGAATCTTAGAGAATCATCTCTTCATAAGTAATCTTTCCTTCTAAGATCATGTTTTATTATGAGATACTTCATATTATTGTTCCTCTTTGGTCATGGACCATCCATGGTAGTTCTTCTTGAAGGTCTCTTTCTCACAAAGATCATAAGCTAGGGATATCATGGTAAACTCGAGTGAAAGATAATCCTTTCTTTTTGGTTCAGCCAAGATCTATTTTCCTTTCTTTGAACCTCCTTTTGATCATGGATTTTTTATTCTTCTTGGAGGTGTTTCCCTTGGATGAAGTGTTGGAGTTTGGTTGATGGTCTTGAAATCTTGATTCTTTGGAGGTTGTTCCTCACCTAAAATCAGGTGGGTTTTATAACTTCTCCTATCTCTATTATATGCATCTTTAATTTCGATGTTACTACTTGTTTTATGAATTCATCAGGATTGAATAAATAGAATGTTTTGATCTTATTATATGTGTATAACAATCTTCATTCCCCGCCTTTCAAACATCTCTCTTTGATGAACTTCATCATCATGGTTAGGTTTCCTTGAACACTCAAAATTATAATGATGCTCACCCTGTGACGCTTGGTGTTCTAGGTTGATCACCTATTTTAATCCTAGTTCAGATCTTCTATGGGTGTTGCAAGTGGTTGAGACCAACCCCAAGACTTTTTTGTATGGTCGGCACCCCTTGGTAGGGTCAATTTGATCACATCACACCCCTTAACCTTAGACTAGTCATTACCTACAGGCTGGGTCGGGACGCAATGTCAGATTCAGTTATTGGCTGAGGTTCTGACCAAGATGACTAAATATTGATGGTGGTTACAGTTATTAGTTGCTATGCAGGTTGTATTAGCTTGAGGTTACATTAGTTGCGGTCAAGACATGTTTATTTTGGGTTACAACACATAGTTTGTAAAGAAGATATGACATGTTGTATGACTTGATCTTGACACAATGCTTGATGGTGGCGACGCATGGCGCACCTGGAAAGCAATGGTCATGACGCACTTTGTTACAGTCACGATGTAGCGTTCCATAGCCATGATGTCATGCTCATAGTGCCATGTGGGTATCTTCTTGTTTTGTGATCATGACGTTGTGTTTTGATGATGTTCCAATTGTAACTAGGTGTAATGATAGGACTAGACCTTGGGATGTGTTACAGTCGTAACACATGGGTTATGTTTCGGTCGCAACACACCCCATATATGGTCAGGCCAGGACACTTTGCTGCTAAATAGGTTGTCACTGATGTGTCAAGAATGATCAACACTGATGTGTTAATGGTGGTTAAGGTACACACAAGTATGAAGATGATCAGTAGTTAGAGTAAAAGTTTATTTAATAAGGGATGAGAGTATAAATGGCTAACAATTAACAATGATACTTGTTTCTCCAACAAAAAAGGAAAGTAATGGAATCAGGGTTGAGAAGTGGTATGATGCTATTAAACCCTAAACGCGTAAATATAAACCCTAACCCTAATCTAATGATATTAAGATGAGTGTGTTCACTATATTTGAAGAATTGTTATTCATGGATAGTATTTTCTGTCTCCTACTTGTGCAACATTAGCTTTCAGGTGATATGAATGACATAGCTAATTGAATGCTATGGTAAGCTCTATAGTATACAAAGTAGCAATTATGAGCAACGCTGAGGATATTTTGTGATATTGAATATGTAGGATCATATGAATTGGTCTAATGATCCAGCAAGTGCTTTGTGTAAAAATGAGAGATTGTTATCTGATAGTGTTGTGTTGTTAATGAAGATATTGAAAAAGGAAGTATTACAAGTGCCATGTGAGGACAAGACAAGTTTTCACTGAATACATTTGATATCTTCTGATGTTGCATTATATCTCTATTTTTGTAGATTTTATTCAGGGTTAATACATTGTAACTTGATTGATACATTAAAAGATACCCAATTGGCATGTCGAATTGAGTAAAACCATAATCATGTAGTTGCCTTGTACCATAGATCCATCTACAGTGTCAGTATCTATTTGGATGATGAAACGAGTAACTCTGATGGGAAAACTCAGAGCGAATGTTGTTGAATATGCGGGGTGAAAGTGATATATTTCCTTGTGTCCTTAAATTTTGGAATAGTGATATATTTTTTTATTATTGAATGGCCAAGTATGAGCTATCTTTCTAGTGTTGTTCGATGTACCTAGGTAGACTAACTGTTTATAGGGCCATAGGTTGACTATGACTTGTTGTCTCTACAGGACTGTATCTATGGCTACAAGTTGTTTTCTTTTAGCAGTATGACTATATGTCACTACATTGCAGACTTCAACTGACCAAGTAGTTCTGGTGATGAACATGGACTCAAGCTCTTCTATTGATCTTTTATGGTACTGATTTTGACTTAGCAGTGGTCGGTTGGATTTGAGTGGTACACCTTAAATCCTCAGGGCATAAAATTGATTAAACAACCATGTAGTATATTTTCTTAGGATCAAATACGAATCACATTGGATGACCCCATGCCTTAGCTTTATATTGATCTATTGAATTATAATGTGATAAGATAAATTAACTATTACACATGTTCTTCATATTCCTTTTAAAAGTATAAATATTCTACTACTCATTTGTATTTGCTTAAGATGCTCAAATAGTATACCTACTCTAATTATAGTTTCTTTATATTACAATGCTTATAATAGACGTTGGTGAAGAGTTATAACTCTAGTTGGGACGTTTGGTCTCAATCTATTGGTTCCTAAAAATTTAGGTGGTCGTGGACGAGGAGGTCGAGGTCGTGGTGCAGGTGTAGAGAAGCAGAGTGAACAATGGGTGCCAAAGGTTGGACATCTACTAGTTAGAGTTTTGTAGTAGAAGTCCTATGTGTTGTCCATGTACTCTCAGGTCTTTGGGGGTATTTTGCATTTTATATACATACACGTAGATTTTTGCATGTTCCATGTTTGCAAATAAATGACATGTACATATGAACATGTTGCAGTATGTAGCATCTTTTGGTATATGTGAAATACAGATGGTCTATGTTGAAGGCTTGTTTTCAAAATACTTCCTCTTGAAATATTAAACTGCAATTTGTTTTAATTTACCCTAATTTGTGGTGAGTTTGTGGTTAGTGATAATACCACAATTTTTTTGAGTAATCTTGATTATTTTGGTGCTAGTTGTCTCAATTTAGTGGTATCAGAGATATAGGTTCACTAAGTCTACATGGACATAGGACTAGGGTTTGAGTATGTTGTAGTGTCCTCCAGTATGTCTTATAGTGACTTTTGCTTATGCAAAAGAAGAACAGAAGAAAAGATGTCTGGAGAACATGAAGAACATGTTGCAGAAAGCAGTGTTGCTGCACCAGGAGGTGGTACAAGGAAGAAAGAAAGGGTTGCAGTTATACCTAAGATGCCTCAAGTCAACCTAGTTGATGTAGTTAATCCCTCTTTTAGGGATATGTTTAGGCAGTTTATGGTCACTATGACACACATGGTGGATAGGATGCCCATAAACCAACCTAGGGCAACTATCCTAGTTGTTGAAACCTAAATTTATGGAAAGAATTTTGAGAGACTCCGACATGTGGGAGCGTTGCAATATGTAGGTACATCTGATCTAGCTGATGCAGACATGTGGTTGATCAAGCTAGAAAAGGCCTTTAGGATCCTTAGCATCTCTGAGGAATATAAGGTAAAAGATGTTGTATATCTGTTAAAGGGAAGTGTTGGTCACTGGTGGACCATTTAAGATTGTCGGTACTTTCTGGAGAGTTACCTAGATGAAAAGATTGTACAATTTGAGAACATTAGACAAGGGACTATGTCAATTAGTGCTTATGAAGCTAAGTTTATGGAGCTTCTTAGGTTTTGTTTGCATATGGAAACAACATACAAGGAGAGGATCATGCACTTTGAGAAAGGATTGAGTATGAAGCTATCAACCCCACTGGTATCCATAGAGAATAGAGAAAGGTTTGCAACTTTTGTGGATTCAATCAGGAGAGTGGAGTGATCCATGATAGGGAAATTTGAATCAAAGGCCAAGAGGAGGCCTATTTAGTATCAAGGACAATCTTCTAGAGGCTTCAAGAAGCCCAGGTACTCAGCACCACAGTCTCAACAGAGGTCAGTAACTCAGTCGCAGTGGACACAGAGTAGAGGCAGAGGTCATAGTTTGCCACCTGCATGAGCTCAGAGTGCGATGTTAGTATATGTGACAAGGCCGTCTAGGCCATGGTATGAGGGAAAAACTTGGTTCAAGTGTGGATAGGTGGGGCATACTAAGTGGTATTTTCCTGTAAAGGATGAATAAGTACTTAGAAGCCTAGGCAGAGTCAACATAGTTCACAGCAGTAAAAGCAACACAGTGGCAGAGATAGACATCACAAGCCGGTTCATCTGGACATGCTAGCAGAGGTAGAGGGCACCAATAGGTGATGGTTTGATTCTATGCAATGAGTTGTCTAGAGGGAGTCGTCAACCCGAGGGTCGTGATAGGTCAGACAGAATTATATCATTCTAATTTGTATTCTTCATGTTTTATATCTAATTTGATTGACCCAGGTGCAACACATTCCTTTATCACTAGAGAAGTGATTGCTAGTTGTTTCTTAGTTTGCAGTCAAACACAAGATGGCCTTTATCTAGAAACTCATCTAGTTGGTTCCGTTGAGCTATGAGAAGTATGTCTATATTGTGTTCTATCATTTTTGGGACATAGCATTCAAGTGGATCTCTAACCATTTTATATGCATGGGTTTGATGTAATCCTTGGGATGGATATACTTTGGAAAAGTATCAAGTGATTTTGGACTGTAGTAACAAGATAGCAACCTTTGTACATGGTGATATTTCATGGGTTTTCTAGGGTGATAGGAAGATTCTTCCAACATGTCTGGTTTCAGCAATGATAGCAGAGAAATGGATGAGACAAGGATGTGATGCATTTTTGGCACATGTGGTGGATACCAAAGAGAAGGGTCCTAGTATTCAGGATGTGCCAATTGTACGAGAGTTTGAGTATGTGTTTCCTGATGAGTTCTTGGTGTATCCTCTCCTAGATAGATTGACTTTGAAATCAATCTAGTTCCAGGTAACCAACCCATACCACAAACACCATATAGGATGGTACCGACAGAAATGAAGGAGCTTAAGAAACAATTGCCAGAGATTCTTTAGACTGGTTTCATTAGGCCGAGCATGTCTCCTTGGGGTGCTTCTGTTCTGTTTGTTAAAAAGAAAGATGGATCAATGAGGTTATGTATAGACTAGCAATAGTTGAATAAGATGATGATTAAGAATAAGTATTCATTGCCACGTATAGATGATTTGTTTGACTAGTTACAAGGTGCCACAGTCTTCTCTAAAATAGAGTTGAGATCAGGTTATCATTAGTTGAGGATTAAGGTAGATGACGTATATAAGTCAACCTTTCAGACAAGATATGGTCATTATGAGTTTATGGTAATGTCGTTTGGGCTAACCAATGCACCAACAACCTTTATGGATCTAATGAACAGAGTGTTCAGACCCCATCTAGATGAGTTTGTAGTTATGTTTATAGACGACATCCTAATCTACTCTAAAGATGGTCAGTAGCATGAGCAACACTTATGTCAGTCTTTGACTTTGTTAAGGCAACACCAGTTATATGAAAAGTTTTGTAAGTGTGAGTTCTATTAAAGGAAGTTGTTTTCCTTGGACATGTAATATCTACTAAAGGATCCTGTGTAAACCCAAAGAAAGTAGAGTCAGTTTGCAATGGGATCATACAAAGACACCTACAGAGATTCATAGTTTTATAGGACTGGCAGGATATTAGAGAAGGTTCATAAAGAACTTTACTACAATCTCTTTACCCCTAACAAAGCTAACTTGAAAAGATGTATCATTTGTTTGGGATGATAGATGTCAATGCTATTTTATGAATTTGAAGGAGATTTTGACATGTACACTGGTGTTAGTGCTTCTATAACAAGGAAAATATTACATTGCCTTTTGTGATGTATCTAAAAATGGTTTGGGTTGTGTGTTGATGCAGGATAAGAATGTGATTTCTTTTTCTTCATGACAACATAAGAAACACAAGGAGAATTATCCCATACATGATCTAAAGATAGAAGCCATGGTCCATGCTTTGAAGATATGGAGACACTACTTGTATGGCAAGAAGTGTCAGATCTTCACCCACCACAAGAACCTACAATATATCTTTTCCATGCATGAATTGAGCATGCGACAATGATGTTGGATGGAGCTGATTAAAGACTATGATTGCACAATAGATTACCATCCAGGAAAAGTGAATGTAGTGACAAATGCCTTATATAGAAAATCTTCTACATCATCATCCTCTGATAAAGCACAATTGAGTTTTTTGGATGTGCCATAAGAGAGACTTGTTGGTGTCCTTACGATGAATGAATGTATAGTTGGATGTGTCCATGTTAGCAGGTTTGTTGATACAATTATAAGTAAATCCAACGTTGAATCAAATAATTAAAAATGCACAAAAGAATGATACCGTGACACGACAGATTCAGGCAGAGTTGCGTAGTGAGAAGTGTGATGGCTTCCATGAATCTGATGATGGCATAGTGATTTATTATGGTAGATCAATTGTTCCAGATAAAAATGATCTGAGGACTTTAGTTCTAGAAGAAGCTCAGTCCTCTATGTATGCTATGTATCTAGGAAGCACCAAGATGTATCAGAATAAGAAAGATCTATATTGTTGGCCAGGATTGAAACATGATGTAGCTGAGTTTGTAGCTAAGTGTGTAGTTTGTCAACATGTTAAAGACGAACATCATAAAATTGTAGAGACGTTGCAACCTTTACCTATACCTCAGTGGAAGTGGGATCATATTATAATGGATTTTTTAGTTGGAATTATAAGGACAGCTAAAGGTTGTGATTCCATTTGGGTAATAATGGATAAGTTGACTAAGTCAACACACTTTCTTCCAGTACAGACAACATATATAGCCTAGAAGCTTGCACATGTGTATTTTGATGAGATAGTACGTCTGCACGGTATCTCAACTACAAAAGTGTTAGGTAGAGGTCCTCAGTTCCTTAGTCGGTTTTGGGAACACTTGCATACAACAATGGGTACATAGTGAAGGTTCAACACTGCTTTCCATCCACACACAAATGGACAATTTGAAAGGACAATTTAGACCTTGGAGGATCTGCTGAGAGCCTGTGTATTACAAATTTTGGGCAGTTGGGGTAGTCATATTTGTTTGATAGAGTTCACCTACAACAATAGTGATCAAAGGAGTATTTGTATGGAACCATATGAAGCCTTGTACAAGAGACATTGTAGAACTCCTTTTTATTGGTATGATATTGGAGAGCATCAACTCTTAGGTCCTAAGCTAGTACAAAAGATGATAGAAAAAATCAAAGTCATTCAGGAACAGTTAAAGGCAGTTGAGGATAGACAAAAATCTTATGTTGGTAACCATCGTAGACATGTAGAATTCTTAGTGAGAGACATGGTGTATCTTAAAGTATCTCCTTGGAAGGGTGTTCTAAGGTTTGGAAAGAAGGGTAAGTTAGCTCCCAGATATATAGGACCTTATCATGAACTTGGATGTGTTAGGAAGGTGGCTTATAAGTTGGAGCTACCATCTGAGTTAAAAAGTTACATCCTATGTTTCAGATCTCCATGTTGAGGAAGTGTCACCCTGATACGGGGTTGACTCTTCATCTCATGGAGTTAGATAATGATATGTCTTATGTAGAAGGACCTGTGTTGATCCTAGATAGAAGGATCAAAAAGTTGAAGAAAAAAGGCATTGTGTTAGTTAAGGTTTTATGGCATCATCATGGCGTTGAAGAAGCCACATGGGAACTTGAAGATGAAATTTGGAAGAAGTATTTGTCTCTATTTGTATAGGATTTCAAGGGCAAAATCTCTTCTAGGGGTTTATAGTTGTAAGACTCCTAAACTAGATTAATGCTTAATTGCATTTACCTTGTATAATGAGAGGCTTAAACCTTAATTAAAGCTCTTGATATATTTTAACATCATGTGACAAACCTGTATTTTCATTGTGGGTCCAATTTGATTAATGTTTTAGTTAGTTTGCAATATATGTGTATGTTTTGGACTAGTTTGCAATTTACCCATAAGTGAGGGTTAATTTGCAAAATGTCACATGAAGAGAGGGCATCTTGTATTTTGATATCATGAGAGAGAAATAATATGATGTGGGGCATTTTATTTGAATCATGGATGATGGTGTGATATCATCATGTGACATTAGGGTTTCTAGGGTTTGCATGTTTGACTTGGTCTTTGACCTATGGTTTGATGTTATGACCTCTACACCACCTATGGTGAGGGTCACGACTGAGACACATGCTTGGATGGATGGTCACAACCACAACAATCTTGTGAGGGGTAGGTCGAAACACTTTGTCTCCTAGTAACTCAACCATGCACATGTGACCTAGGGTTTTCACCTTAAAAGTGTCTCTACCCGAGACAAGTTAATGAAGATAGTGTTGCGACCACAACAAGAGGGCAATTGACTGAGTAGGTTGTGACATAGTTGTTGGATAAAGATGAATATGGATATTTGCATGTGACTTGAGGAAAAGTTATCTCTTTGGAGGGCATGTGTCCTTGGTGAGCTATGGTGTTGACACCTCAAAGATCTTCAATTCTCACCTCCTTTTGGGTATATAAACCATCCTCTTCACAACCAAGCAATCTTTTTCATCCTACAACTTCGTCTTCTTCCTTGTGACCACCTTTGGATATTCAAGAGCAAGAAGAAGAAAAACTTAATCTTTGGGTGGTCAATCTTTGGTGCATGATTGAAGATATTGTGCTAGAGTTAGCTTTTGGTGGTGAATATCAGAGAATCGTCTCTTGGTAAGTAATATTTCCTTCTAAGATCACATTTTCTTCTAATACTACTCATCTTCTTCTTCCTCTTTGGCCGTGGATCATCCATGGTAGTTCTTCTTGAAGATCTCTTTCTTACAAAGATCATAAGCTAGGGATATCATGGTAAACTCGAGTGAAAGATAATCCATTCTTTTTTGTCCAGCCAAGATATATTTTCCTTTCTTTGAACCACCTTATGATCATGAATTTTTTCTTCTTCTTGGAGGTGGTTCCCTTGGACAAAGTGTTGGAGTTCGGTTGAAGGTTTTGAAATCTTGAGTCTTTGGAGATTGTTCCTGACCTAAAATCAGGTGGGTTTTATAACTTCTCCTATCTCTATTATATGCATCTTTAAATTTGATCTTACTACTTTATTTATGAATTCATCATGATTGAATAAACAGAAAGTTTTGATCCGATTATATATTTGTATAAGGATCTTGATTCCTACCCCCCCTTTAAATCATCTCTCTTTGATGAACTTCATCATCAGGGTTAGGGTTCCTTGAACACTCAAGAAAATGGTGATTCTCACCCTATGATGCTTGGTGTTCTACGTTGATCACCAATTTTGATCCTAGTTCAGATCTGCTATCGGTGTTGCAGGTGGTCGAGACCAACCCCTGGACATCTGTTGCGGTTGACACCCCTTGGTATGGTGGTTTCAGTGGCATCACACACATAAACCTCACACTAGTCATTACCTATAGGTTGGGTCATGATGCAACATTAGATTTGGTTTTTGGTCAAAGTCGTGACCAAGATGACTAAATATTGATGGTGGTTATGCCTGTTAGATGGTGTGCAGGTTTTATCAGCCTAAGGTTAGATTAGTTGCGGTCAAGACATGTTTAGGTTGGGTTATAACACGTAGTTTGTAAAGAAGATATGACCTACTGTATGACTTGATCTTGACGCCATGCTTGATAGTCACAATGCACCTAGAAAGCAATGGTAGAGACACACTTTGTTGAGGTTGGGATGTAGCATTGCATAGACATCGTGTCGTGGTAGCAATGTGATGCCAGTATCTTCTTGTATTGTTATTGTGACATTGTGTTTTGATGATGTTCTAGTTGTAACTAGGTGTAATGATAGGATCAGACATGGGTGTCTTATGGTCGTAACACATGGGTTGTGTTTCAGTCGCAACACACTCCATGTATGGTCAGGTCACGAAACTCATTGTTGAATATGTTGTCACTGATTTGTCAAAAATGATCAAAACTCATGTGTTAAAGATGGTTAAGGTACACACAAGTAAGTATGAACATGATCAATACTTAGAGTAAAATTTTATTTAATATGGGTAGAGAGTATAAATGGCTAACCATTAACAATGATACTTGTTTATCCAACAAAAAAGAAAGTAATGGAATTAGGGTTGAGAAGTGGTATGATGCTACTAAACCCTAATCGAGTACATGTAAACCCTAACCCTAATATGATGATATTAACATGAGTGTGTTCACTATATTTGAATAATTATTGTTTATGGATGGTATTTTCTCTCTCCTACTTATGCAACATTAGCTTATAGGTGATATGAATGGCATAGATAAGTGAATGCTTTGGTAAGCTATATAAAATACAAAGCAGTGATTATGAGTAATTTTGAGGCTCTTTTGTGATATTGAATATGCATGATCATATTAATTGGTCAATTATCTAGCAAGTGCTTTGTATAAAAATGGGAAATTGATATCCCATAGTGTTGTGTTGTTAATGATAATATTGAAAAAGGTAGTATTACAAGTGCCATGTGAGGGTGAGACAAGTTTTCACTTAATACATTTGATATCTTCTGAAGTTGCATTCTCTCTCTCTATTTTTATAGATTTTGTTTACGGTCAATACGTTGTAACTTGATTGATGCATTAAACTATACCCAATTGTCATGTCTAGTCGAGTAAAACCTTAATCATGTAGTTTCCCTATACCATAGATCCATCTACAATGTCAATATCTAGCTGGATGGTGAAACGAGTAACTCCTATGGGAAAACTTGAAGCGCATATTGTTGAATATACGGGGTGCAAGTGATATATTTCCTTGTGTCCTAAAATTTTGGAATAGTGATATATCTTTTGATTATTGAACAACCAAGTATGAGCCAGTTATCTAGTGTTGTGCCATGTACCAAGGCATACTAGTTGTTTACAGGACCATAGCTTGACTATGAGTTGTTGTCTCTACAGGACTGTAGCTATGACTACAAGTTGCTATCTTTTAGCAATATCACTACATGTCACTGCATTGCAGACTTGAATTGACCAAGTAGCGTTGGTGATGATAATAGAGTGAGGATCTTCCATTGATCTTGTATGGTATGTTCGGTTGGATTTGAGTGGTACATATCAAATCTTTAGGGCATAAAATTTCTTATATAGACATATAATATATTTATTAGGATCAAATATGAATCACATTGTATGACCCCATGCCTTAGCTTTATATTGATCTCTTTAATTATAATGTGATATGAGAAATCTACTGTTATACATGTTCTTCATATTCCTTTTAAAAGTTTAAAATATTCTACTACTCAGTTGTATTTTCTTAAGATGCTCAAATAGTATGCCTACTCCAATTACTATTCCTTTATATTGAAATTCTTATAATAGGCATTGGCAAAGAGTTATAACTCTCGCTGGGATGTTTGGTCTCACTGTGTGGGTTCTAAAAAAAATTTGGTGGTCGTGGATGAGGAGGTCGAGGTCATGGTGCAGGTGCAGAGCCACAGAGTGAACAGTAGCTGTCGAAGGTTGGACATGCTACTAGTTAGAGTTTTGTAGTAGAAATCCTATGTTTCGTCCCTGTACTCTCTGGTCTTTGGGGAGAGTTTTTGTTTTGTATGCCGACACATATATTTTGGAATGTTCCATGTTTTTATATAAATGGCATGTACATATGAACATGTTGCAGTATGTAACATCTTTTGGTATATGTGAAATACAGATGGTCTAGGTTGAAGGCTTGTTTACAAAATACTTCCGCTTGAAATATTAAATTGCAATTGGTTTTAATTTACCCTGATTTGTGGTGAGTTTGTGGTTAGTGATGATTCCACAATTTTTTTGAGTAATCTTGATTATTTTTGTGATGGTCATCTCAACCAGGCCATTGATGTTCTATCTTAACTTGTTGATAAGTCAAACATCTTGCCACATACAGAGCTATATCCTTCTTCATATTCTTCCACCAAAAACTTCACTGAAGGTCCTTGTACGTATTTGTTGTACCAGGATGAATATTGTATTTAGAACCATGAACTTCACTCAGAACTTGTTGTCGTAGATCACTAACATCAGGAATGAAAGTGGATAGCACCATCCACTCCAATGAAGAAGTCAAATTGTGGTTTCATGGATAAAGTCTTCATTTCTTCTTGCTCAGGACTTTCTAATTGGGTAGCAACAATTTCTGAGATCCATGATGGGGTGATGTATAAGCTTTCAGATTCTTCCATACTGAAGAAGTTATAGCAACACAAGTTCCATTTTTCTTTCAACTCAAGGCATCAACGTCTACATTTTCTTTACTGTGATGATAGGTGATGGTAAAGTTAGTAGTCCTTAAGGTACTCCATCTACCAATGTTGTCTCAAATTCATGTCGTTTTGTATCAAGAGACACTTTAAACTTTTTTAGTCAGTAAAGACTTCAAACTTCACTCCATAAATATAGTGTCACCAAATTTTTAGAGCATGTACAATAGGTGCTAGCTCTAAATCATGTGTAGACCAATTTTCTTCATTCGGATTCAACTAGAAGGAGATCTAGGGAATCACTCTACCTTTTTACATCAGAACATACCCTAATCCTTTCTTAGAGGCATCAGTGTAAATAACATAGGGTTTTCCTTCAACATGTAATGCAAGAACAGGAGAAGATGTCAAACACTCCTTTAACTTTTGGAAACTATCCTCACATTCTGATGTCCACACAAACTTGACCTCTTTTCGTGTAAACTTTGTCATAGGGAGAGCTAACTCAGAGAGATTTTTCATAAACCTCCAGTAGTAACCTGATGAACCAAGGAAACTACGAATCTAAGTTGGATTCTTTAGAGCTTTCCATTTGGTTACAACTTCTACCTTTGTAGGATCAATAGAAATGTGTCTGACAGAAATCACATGACCCTGAAACATTACTTCCTTGATCTCAAACTAACACTTTCATAACTTTGTATAGAGTTGGTGTTCTCTTCGTGTATTAAGTATAATCCTCAGATGTTCATGATGTTGTTCCTCTGACTCAAAATATATCAAAACATCATTGATGAATACAATAAAAAAGTGATCAAGATAAGGACAAAACACTCAATTCATTAGGTCCATAAAAGTAGCAGGGGCATTAGTCAAATCAAAGGCATGACCATGAACTCATAATGCCCATATCGAGTTCTAAAAGTTATCTTCAAGACATCCTCATCTTTCACACACATCTAATAATAGCCACTCTACAATTCCATCTTTGAAAACACGATGGCTAACTTGATATAGTCAAACAAATCATCGATGCGTGGTAAGAGATAACGATTCTTCACCATCACTTGATTAAGCATGTGGCAATCCATACAAATCTACAACGAGCCATCTTTCTTCTTTATGAACAAGACAGGGGCACCCCAAGTGAAACACTGGGGTGAATAAAACCCATGTCAAGAAGCTCTTGAAGCTACCTCTTAAGCTTGGTGAGTTCAGTTGGTGCCAAGAGATAAGGTGTCTTCGAGATAGGTGAAGTTTTGGGTGCAAGCTCGATGGAAAATTCCACCTCACAAGTAGGAGGTAACCTAGGAAATTCCTCAGGAAAAACATCAGGGAAATCCTTCACCACATCTATACAATCTAGAGCAGGAGGTGTGGCATCGAGAACTATAGATGCTAAATATGCCCTACATCCTTGCGAGATAAGCTTTTCAGCTTTGATAGCTGAGATAATAAATTGTCGTTCTTCTCGTTTCCTAACATTGATACACATCCTTCCTTCTTCAAGATGTAACAAGCTAACCTTGGATTCTTCACAGAAAAAAACTACCTTATTTCTTCATCCAATCCATCCCCAGGATAACATCAATGGAAGTCATATCAAGCAAGATAAAGTCTGAATGAAACATCTTCCCATAGATACAAAGGTCCATGGTCAGAAGTTTGAGATAAGAAGAGAAGATTCTACACTAGGGTTTTAACATATAACACATGGTCCATGTATTCTAATTTTATTTCTAACATTGAAGCAAGCTATGTAGATATGAAGGTATTTGATAATCCAGAATCAAAAACTGCCTTGATAGGATGCATATTAAGGTATAAAGTATCTTCAATGACTCCATTGTCCTCTTCAGCTTCTTTGGCATTTAGGGAAAACACCCTTCCATTCTGCCTCTCCACAGGAAGTCAGCGACATTGCTGGTTCTAGTTATTGTTGTTGTTGTTGTTGTGGAGGTGGATTCTATCATTCTGGATCCTGCTGGGATGGCTACTGAGCTGGGGCTTGGCCTCTCTGAAGCTTAGGACAGTTAGGTCGAATATGTCCAACTTGCCCACACTCATGACATATAGGTGCAGGTCGATCATCTCTTCAGGATTGGGCATTGCCTGTAGAGCACTTCCTAGGCATATGAGATCGTAAATAGAGGTTGCACATGTAATGCCCTTGATTGACACTAGAGTTCTTCCTCTTTTTGTTGTTATTGTGTCTAAAAGATTGAAATTTGGGATAGTTATCTAACGTCAGTGCCTTGTCCACCATTTGTTGAAAAGTCAGGGGTAGTTGAGGAACAACATTGCGTCTGACATTATAGTTGAGTCCCTCCAAGAAAAGGGTTGATCTCCATTCAACTCTAAGGTCAACCACATAATGATAAAACAATGAAATGTTGAATGTATTCAGAGACGCTCATACTTCCTTGTCATAGACTATAAAACTCGGCTTCCTTCTTCTTCAGATAAGCATGATAGATGTACTTTTCATGGAATAGTTTGAGGAATTATTCCCAAGTCATATAATTGGTGTTGTGAGTACGAGACATTCCATTCCACCATACCTATGTTGACCCATCCAGCACATAAGTTGCAAAGTGAACCTTCTGATGTGAAGGACACACCATGCCCTCAAAAGTATGCTCTAGAGCCAACACCCAGTCATCAACCTTATCCACCATGTTTGATTCATTTTCTCCCTTGAAGTATGATGGTTGAATCTTTATAAAATTAGTTAGTTTGAACTCCTTAGGTTTATTAGTAGAGGCCAGAGAAGTAGAAAGTTGTCCCACCAAGGTAGTGGAAAGTAGTTGGTGCTACATGGCCAAAATTTTGTTCTGGGGTCAAAACCAGTGCAGTCACATGATTAGTTGGGGTAATTTGAGTCATAGGAGTGTCGTGGTTGTTGGAGGTGTCAGAGTTTTTTGAGTCATTCATGTCTCCAAACAAGTTACTTCCTGAAAGACAAGTTCATAACATAAGATTTCCAGGAGTACTCAGTAGAGATATCTAAAGCTACTATTGCCTATAGGCATGCTATTTGGGACAGTCAATATCAGTTCAGTCCAGGAAGGTGTCATGAGGATCCGAGAGTCCTCTTAAACCAATCCAGTAGTGGGGAGGAAAATCGTGCCAGGCCTCAGCCCTGACCCTCTCACAAAGTCAAGCTACAGGCAGAAAGTTGCTCTAAAATTGGGCAAACTCATGAATCATGAATTGATAATGGAGAAATGAAGGAAGGGAGATGGCAAACTCACCTAGGTCACTAATTTCTATGCTAATGTCTCTGAGCACTAGAGAGAAGAGTCATAGGTCGGAGGAGAAAAACTCAATCGGTGTCTATGAATCAAGGACCAACAACAAAAGGGAAGAAGAAATCCTAGGATGGTGGCAGAGGCTTAGGAGATGTTAGCTATTTATAGGATCAGGTAGGAGGGCATATGTGAAGGGGCCGTGAGAAGTTCGAGTCCCACTTTTGGACGTTTTCTCATTTGGTTGAAACCAAAGATGAGAAATACCTTGAATGAAACAACAGAGAGAGGAAAATTCATTAATGAAGAAATCAAATGAAACAGATTGGAAATTAGGGAGAATGAGACCACTGATTGAATCATTGGGAATAGTTTTTGTTCGCAAAGAGAATGGAGAAGGGTGATTTTGTCTAAGCCGTTGGATAGTAAGTTAGATCAGGCATGTTGAATAATGACTATTGGATTGCACATAATCGAGGGAATTAATCCGAGTAACGTATGACAGTGAAATTGAAATCATACCATAGATTAAATGCTCACATAAATGAAATCGAATTAAAAAACACAATATCAACATTGAGGACAAAAGGATAGAAAAGTTAGGGAAACTTAGGGAAAAGGACTAGATTGCAAATGTACCTAGATTTTAGTTTGTCACAGTCACCAAGGAAGAAAATAAGTTTGAATATGAAGGAGGTGAGGCCCAAAAAAAGGGATTGGCTCCCGACTGGTAGTAGGATGAATAGGCCCACTCTCTCTAACATTTTGTTCAAAGATAAAGCTTCCTAACCCAACTCATCAACTATAGACCAGATGATAGTTTCTAACTATTGCAACAACTATTATATTATCAGTCTTAGGGGCCAACCACTAAAAGATCAAATGGGATGTCATGTGAGGATAGGTTGATGTTATAGTGTATTTTATGCCTCTGCTTCCATACCTGAATTGTTGATGGGGTAACAACAGTTTGAGAACTACAACTAGGTAAAAATTCTTTTATTTTTTTGTAATCCTCTAGTAGTAATGCTTAGTATAACAATTGGGATCTCATGGAATCTAGAATAAGCAGACCCAAAATACCCATAAAGAAATGATGTGAGTATAGAAGACTAAGATCATTGTTGTTATTTAACCACAAATTTTTAGGAAAGAAAATGAAGTTATCAAGCTTCTAGTATTCAATTGATCTCATAGTATTTCACCAAGGGGATTATCTACAAGCATCTGGCTTCTTTGAAAGGTGGGAAGTTTCCAAGTGAAGATCATTGAGAGACATTTTCATAACCTACATTGTCAGGTGGAAGATACGTTTCTAACTATGGTGTATGCTCACAAAAGTCCTACTCTCTAGAGTTGATTGTGGAAATATATCAACAAGGGAGTAACGTGTTTGAACATTAAAAAACAAACAATTTATGTGTGGTGTCACTACAGAAAACTAGTGTATTAACGTAAAATTTTACGATCACTTTATTATGTTTTCGTAATAAATACATCAAAGATGACAAACAACATTTTCTGCCATTATTGGTGTAGGTAACAACGGCAACCTTTTTTGTTTGTCGTAAATAAAAAAAAATTCCACCATTGTTCGTGTAGGCAACAACAGAAACTTTTTTATCTGTCATAAATAAACTAATTTTCCGCCGTTAAAACTCTTCCCTCTCTATTTTTTTTCTGATAACGAGCAACCCCTCCCGGGATTGGTCACTTTGGACATCACCCAGCCAAGGGTAAACCCCAGAAACAACCACGTATATGGGGACATCACGACGCGCTCAGTAACGTGAGGCCTTGTTGCACCCCGAGGGTTGATGGTCAAAGTTGAACCTGGGTCCCTCTTATACATCAACTTTTAATATAAAAATAAATTCACATATGCACTCTACATACTTTATTTAAGAGTTGTTAAAACGCAACCGATGAGATGGTTTATTTTTTACATGTCGTGAATGACGTTATTCAACCCAATAACTATGTAAAATATTACACGTTTTATTTTTTCACAGACAACCCGCTTCGTCCTCTCACTCCCCCGACCCCCACTCACTCTCACGAGTGGAGCGACTACCTAACCATGTCTCTCACTCTCGTGCGAGGCTAGGGCTGTGTCTCGCACAACCTCCCCGACAGACGACTATAGCAACGCAACCACCTTCGACACCTCCTGCCTCCTACCTACCTCCATCTCACAACAACAACAACTCCGGCGACAGCGACACCACCTTGTGCTCCTACCACGACTACCCTGACGGTTGATGGGTTCTCCCTCGACGCGACTAGGCGCTTCATCGGTGATGACGGCTGCTATAGAGTGCTATGTGGGATACGACCACTAGTCATCCTCCACCCCCCTTCCTGAGGCTGGCCTATAGAGAGAAACAGGTACCTTGCCTAACCCACAGCTACTTCTGATCCTCCTACTCACTTTCTAATTTGTCTTCTCACCCCTTTACCCTTTGGCGCCAATTTCTAGTATGGCTACTGAATTTGTTCCTCGCCTAAAATGGACGGCAATCTCCTATATCCATTCTATCCCTATAGCCCAATTCTTCTTCTTTTCCATTCTCCCTTACTTATTCCCCTCTCTACTGATCCCTAAAATGGACGGCAATCCATATCCTCGTCATGCTTGATTTTACTACAAAGTGTTAATGTTCATGTTTGAGTTTGATTTTACTGCTAAGATAGTGTGTTTGTCTATTTATGATAGTGTGTTTTCTTGTGGTGATTGCTCCTGCTGGAATCTTAATTGGATAAATGTAGATTTACTCTTCAGTTTTAATTCTACTATGAGTTGCGTGTAGTAATATGTTGTTTTACTGTTGTGTGTTGTATTGTTATGGCGTCCAATTTTTTCGAGTGTCCCTAACATACAAATTTGATACCAATAAGGAAGCCATAACCACCTCTATTTCATTTTCTCTAAATATAAATATCTCTATTTAATTTTCTAGTTCTGAGTTGCACTTGTACATAACATTCCTCCCTGAAAGTGTTCGCGAGATTGCCTGAGTGATAAGGGAGGTATGGGAAGTGTTGGTTTATTTCTTTGACTACTAATTCTCACCTCTTTGAGGTTTTGTTTCCACCTAGTATTATCTCTCTGCCTTTAACCGTCTAGTCAATTTCCTACTTTTGATTCCTTGTTTCTCTGATTTGATGCTGCCATTTGACTACTTTATTTTGTTAATCAATTTTTTTATTTACTGCCCTGCAATAACTGCTCTAATTAGCTTTTGTTAATGGTTAAAATATGTAAAAGTAAATTAATCATTCAACTGAATTGTATATCCATATACCCACATAGTATACCCGCATGATATGCGGGTCCAAGTATAATGCAGGTCTGGTTTTAAGTAATGTGGGTCTAGACTTGTACCAATACCCGCTAAACTAAACATATATGGTTTTGGATATGTTCATACCCACACCGTACATGCATTGTTTATAACCTAACTAAAATGTAGATGAATTAAGCCTTGAGTTACATCAGAAATAACTGATGCAAACAACAACAAATATTTTACTTGAAGAAGTGTGTGGTTTTTAAACAATAGACAATGGACTACAATAACTTTAATTTTTGATATTGTATTTAATAAAACTCTTGTATTTTTGTGTAGAAAATGGCACCAAATAAGCAATGGATTAGACTTGTTGATGACCGACTCAATGATCCAACATATGAAAGAGTTATGGGTGAAATGGAGGGCAGCAATGCATCATACCGTGAAAGGGCTAGACGTGAAGCACCAATTATTGAAGAAGCCTATGGCAATTCAAGTTGATGGTGATTGGGAATGGCTCGTAAAGGAAGTTTTTCATAGTGAAAAGTTTATGGTAATCTCATGAGTAATCATTTTCACACTGGTACAAGTTACTTGAACTTATGATTGTGATTTCTTATTCATATTTGTTTTATTAATAAAAATATAGGTCTTGAGTAAGAGAAACTCTAAGAATTAAGAAGGATTGAACAAGAAGCTACTTCATCGAACAGGCAGCATGCCTCTTAGAGAAATTTCATGGCAGAAGGTTGTTTAAATATATCTTTACTACAACCTTCATTCTTCTTATTTACACAACTTATTTTGGTAATGTTATAGGGGGGGAAGATGGGAATGCACCTGACTTTGGAACAATATATTTTGAGAGCCACAAGAAAGGTGATACATTAGCAAACATGGAGGTATACCAAGTTCATTTAAGTATACTAACATGCATGGTCATGTCACTATTTGTATATTACACTACATTAATACTTTCTCTTATAGGAAAAAATTGTTAGCATCCAACAAGCTGAGCCATCCCTTCATCATGTAGAGGTTGTAGAAAAAGTATATGGAGAACCACGAACAAGAAAATACATATCAGGTTATGGTGGAGGAGTGAAGCCTAGAGATGTAAGAGGACCATAAAAAACCAAGAATGCCCTATTGGATGAGAAAAAATCAAAGGAGCAAGCATTGAAAGATAAAGAGGAAGCTTTTAATGTGCAAGAGAAAGTCGTGAAAGAAAGTGAAGTTGAAAAGAGTGCAACACAAAGTCGTTTGAGCAAAGTGGAAAATCTACTAGAGATGATAGTCAAAAATCCGAAATTTCAGCAACTTGTACAATTTGAAGAGGATGTTGATGGTTTAGTTGGTTCTCCATCTATATCCGAAGACTAGTTTAAATTAGGTACGAGTTCAATTTCATTTATGAGATGATTATTAGAAATTGTTATGTAGTTTATGCTATAATTTGAGAAGCATTCGTATACATATATATATTTGAGGTGAACCAACTAAATATCTCAATATAACTTTCCACTTTAATGAATTTTGGGTGGCATTGATATAAATTTTCTAATTCACAATTGTAGGTGATGGTGCAAGTGATCCAATGACAAGTCAACTAGAGAATGAGTCCAATGGTTTTGTTTGGATGGAAGAAAAATTAAAATCTTTTTTTGTAGTTACTCTCACCTTAAAGTGGAGTACAAACATTTTAATGTTACCCATCCAACATCATGATTCGTCTAGAAATTTTGTAATTATACTTGATTATTATTGGTGAACTACCAAACCACAGGAAAAATGGGATGTATCAAAATACAAATCTTCCACAGGTAATTGGGTTGATTCTGATTTTAATTGAGTATGTTGCATTTTAATGTATACATGATGTTCAGAAATGACATATCCATATATTCAACATCATTTTCATATCACATCCATATGAGGTAATTTTGATAGGTTCCATCTTTTTTTCCAATCATCCATAGTGTTGTTTCATATCACATCCATATGTATCTTTTTTTTCCAATCATGTATCTAAATTTAATATGTATCTAAATCTAATATGAGGTAATTGTTTCATTACTTGAACATGACATTTTACATTGCTCCATTAATAAGATAGTATTGTTTAAAGAGTTTATCAAAAGGCATCTTACATACCATACTTGTTTTCTTTTACAGCTTGGGTTATGCTAATTGTTCGAAGTGAATAAGAAGATGAAAGATTTATCAAGTTTCTTATGCTTTTTTCAGGTTTGTTTCCACCAACGGCTATATTATATTTTTCCAGCATATTTGTCCAAAAAAATCAGATAATATTGTTTTCTCTAGCCATTTTCAATGTCAGAAGTTGCAAATCCAGCCTCAAATTCAACATTTTATTCTATCTTTTTTTTTAGAATTTTCTTAGTCCAAAGCCAAGTAGTCCAAAGCCAAGCAGTACTATTACAGACACGTAAGTTATAAATCATAAAAGAACTCAATTTTTTTCTTATATATAATCATAGTCACTCTGGATATATGTCCCAATGTTTAATATTTCTTTTTATTTTCAGGTTTCTGTTGATTTTACTTGGAAAGGATTCAGTGAATGCTTGTATTGAAACACTACATGAAACCCCCTCTCCATTGCCTAACCTTCTAAATGCTCGCCCATTTTGTTTTTCAACGCATGATATATGTTGTTTTGATTTTTGAGTGAGCATATGAAAAATATACCCCGTAGCACATGCGGAAAATGTGTCAGTTGCACATACGAAGATATGTGTCCGTTGCACATTCGGCTTTATGTGTCTGACGCACATCCAGAGATATGTCAATTCCATGAATTGTGTTTCTAATGCTTAAAATCTATTTTGTAGGTTTCATTTATGGTGATGGTGATTGGTATTCAGATTATATATTACACTCTATTATGGGATTTAGCTATAAATGGTTTTCTTCTTCCACTTATTCTTCACTACGATTGTCTCATTGTCTTTGATTCAAGATAAACCAAATATGTGCAATCAAAAGGTAAGTACTCTTTTCTTCACTACGATTGTCTCATTGTCTTTATAATTAACTAAGTGGATTGAACAATTCTTTAAAACACGAGCAGCGATGAAAGAGCTATATATTATTTTTGCAGATACATAGTTTTATATATGTGATGATGATTTCTATTCAGTTGATATGTGCACACTCATTATGGAAAGAGCTATATATTATTTTCTTTAATATATATATATATATATATATATATATATATATATATATATTCATAGTTACTTTCACTATATGTTCATATGCTTCTTTGCATTTTCAAGTTTTTTTGATGATTTTAAATGGAAAAAGATTGAGTGGAGTCTTGTAATGAAACACTTCTTGGAAACCCCTCCCTATCCCCTAAACTTCTAAACGCATGCCATTTTATTTTTCAACACACAATGTATATGTTGTTTTGGTTTTAGAGTGAGCATATGGAAAATATGCCCCGTAGCACATGCGGAAAATGTGTCCGTTGCACATCTGGAGATATGTGTCTGTTGCACATTCGGCTTTATGTGTCCGATGCATATCCGGATATATGTTCATTTCATGTGTTGTTTTTCTAATACATTAAACTTTCTATTGTAGGTTCTCATTTATCATTAATTAATGACAATTGATATTCACATGATATGTTGCACATAGTTGTGGGACTGGACTATATAAGGTTTTCTTCTTCTATACGTTCTTCACTTCTATGAGGACCTCATTTCTTTGGTGTAAGAAAAATCATGCATGGGCATTGAAAAAGTAAGTGCTCTTCTTTTATACATATTCAATATCTGAACGTAAGCAATTTTCGTCTATTCATAATATATATACATGCAAATAATCTAAGTTGAGCACACTTGGTTGTACTTATGACTTGTATACACTGTATTAGAAGTCACATCTTTAGATGTTTTGAACAAATCTTACAAAATTAGAAGATGTTGAGCCTTATCATTTGTAAATATGGTGCATTGAACTAGATTCTGAAACATAAATTTGTTTTATCCTTTATCATTCATACATGTAGTAGAGATTTGTAGATTAAATATTATGATAAGCTATCACATAAACATGCATTCTTTCACACTTTTACATCAATAGTAAAAATTAAAATTTGTAGAGTCTAGGAAGCACAAACACTCTCGGAGGTTGTCGTGTCTGATGTGTGACACATTTCTGACACATGGAGAACATGTCTCTGACATGTCCACTTAGTAGAAAAAAATGTTTTCATCCTTATTTACTTCTCCCAACAAAAGTAGTGAAGTGTTGTCATCCTTATGCCTCCTCTTTTCTTGCTTCTCTGCATCTCCATATCCCCTCCTTATCTCTTGTTTGTGCATCTTAAGTAACACTTAAATGTATTCCTCTTCTCTTTCTCCCCTCTCAATCTCCAAGGCACCTTATTTTTCATCTTCTCCATCACCACCAACATATTTCCTTACACCCTCTCATTCTTCCTCCTAATGGTACATGTTCACCATTACTTAGACCATACTTGTCAAGGTGTGCGCCTAGGCGAGATAACTTTTTCTATAATGCCAAGCTGACTTAGTTTTTTGGGTTTGGTTGTATATTGACGTATTTTAATGTTTAATGTGGCTATCTTAATGTTCAAAAACAACATTGTTGCCTATGTTATGTGCAAAATATCACTTTTAATTGGACCTAATACTCTCTTTTGGGTTTAACTGGATCTAATACTCTTTTTTGTGAATGGATCTAATACTCTTAGTACGGATTTGATTTTTCTTAGTTTGCACCTTCAATTCAGATTGTATTAAGTAGCTATGCTATGAAAGATAGTGATTACATTGCTCAATACTTGTAGTTATGTATGACAATAAATATATATTTATTTGTTTATCACTCTCTTACATTCTTTACAATAATTCTTTTCGTGTCCTTGACATTATTGTCAATGGTAATATATTAGAAATGTATTCGGTTATTTTTTCATACAAATATATATATGAGATGATTGACCATAAATATGTAGATAACTACATATATAACTATACAATGTGTGTGTATGAGTGGGGGAATACCATGACACATGTATACATACATAAACTATTATTTCTAAAGGTCGCCTAAGCGATGCCTATAGTCGCTCCTAGTCACAAGGTGTTCAGCTGGAACGCCATGCCACCTTCACGCCTTGACAAGTATGACTTACACAAATAACGAAAACTAATGTCTCCAAAATTTTACTTCCCTTGATTTTATCATTCCATATATTCTTACTACAATAATTATATAATTAAGGATTTTGATATATGTTGTGAGTTAATTCATACTTTGACTTGTGGATATATTATTATATGTTGATTGTTGGTTGGATTTCATGGAGATTTCCATCATAGATGATTGATTTAGATCCATTTGTGTGTTTATACATAAAGCTTATTGTATGACAAAATATTCATATATAAATATACATACTTGTATAATAATAAGTTATTTGTTCCCATTGTCGTGTCATGTCCTGCATTGTTGGAAATTGTGGTGCTTCTTAGTCTGTGGCTAAATCCATGCTCGTGTACATGTTCATATTTCCTAGGTTAGGATCCAAGTGTGTTGCAAACATGATAGACAAATTTAGTAATTTGGTATTTTTTTGTCATTATAGCTATTTACGACGGAAAAAGAACGTCCTTGTTGACCTTTGTGATCAAGCCTGCTAGTCGTTGTTACTAGTATCAGTGACATGATTGGGTGGTCGCAACTAGTATCAACGTCAAACATTTTATATAGTCATTAAAACTATTAAAGACAAACTATATAAGTCGTCGTGATTTGTAATAGCGACAAACTGAAATTATTTGTCATTATCTTTATTAACGGCAAGACCAATAATGACGAGATGCGACAACTTTTTTTCTCATCGTTAATAGTTTTAACGACAAACTTATTCACATTTACGACCAACTTTTTCTAACATTATTGTTAACTTTTCATGTAGTGGTGCTTATTGAGACATTCCTTGTCGACCTTAGTTTCTTAAGGCCAATGTTTACCATATGAAAAATGTGTGCTTGATGAACGTCTCTACTAGTTTCTGACCAACAACAAATGGATCCAACAACACTCCTATTGCACAATGCAACATTTCCACGAATCATCTCAGATCACTATTCGATCCATCTCAACAACACAATCAAGCCTTGGAAACCATTTGTGTTCAAAATAAAGGCTAGTTGGTGAATGTGTAGGCTACCTGGAGAATGAGTCAGGAGTTGAAGATAATACTAATCCAAATGTGGGTGAATGGGATTCATTCAACAAGTCAACAATTTATCAAGGCAAAAATCATGAAGTGGGACTCTAGATATCAAGCTAATTTGGGTAGAAGGATTGCAACAATCAGAAATATAGAAGAGTTATAGTTATGCATTAAAGTATGTTAAGATAAAGATATATATGAGGATTTTCTAAAGTTATAAATTGAATAAGGGGGTCGTGGTGTCAAAGATTCCATTCAAATTGGATCCATATTATGGACAAGAACCCCAAATATTATTAGTCTTATGTCAAGAGTTGTAAGTGGAAAAAAAATATTATCTGCTCTTCAAATTAGGGTCAATGGATGACGGAAATAGATTCTATGATGATGTTAGTACAACAATATTTTAAGGGCCAATTCACTGGAAGATGTATCCCATCAAAACAGTACTTGAATGGCCGACCATTCTCATTCCAACCCCTAATGGATGAGGAACTAAATTTGCTAAAATAGCTACATACATAATATGAAGTCTAGTAAAGATTAAAAAAATAGGTAGGTATAAGGTGCAAGGGGTGGTGGTGGAATAAATGGCATTGATATTAGTTTCCTTTAGGAAAATTGGGAAATAGGAAAAGGGTTTGTGGTGAGGTATGTTTGTGGGAGCATTGTTGGGATATAATCTTGATCTAGGTTTGTTTGACTTAGTCATTTTTCTAACTCTTGATGTTTGTGACCTTATGAACTATGGAAAACTTTGTCCAGTCTCATTAAATAATACATCATTATGTTGTGTTCTATGGTGATGGTTGTGTGGCTAAAGCAATTCATTCCAAGGTGGATATTTTAGAGAACCTTTTTCCAAGTGTTTATGGATATCGTATAACATATCCCTTGTCCAAAATGTGATACATATCATGATAAGTTTTGGTGCAACACCCCACATGCCAATGAAAGTCAATCTCTCTAAAGTACATGATCGAATATCAAGGGACTTTATCCATGATATGATTAGAAGGTAAAGCTACATGATAATATTTGTTCACATATTATAAATTCCATATAAGGGGGAAGAAATAGTATCATGCATATTACAGTTCATTTGCAGACCTTCAATGAAATAGGTGGCCTGAGGCAAGGTGACCTAATGTCACCCTATCTCTTTGCTATGTGTTTGGATAGGTTGAGTCTGTTAATTAACAACTCAATATCTAGGGTGAATGGAAGTCACTAAAAATCACTAAGAAGGTCCTCAAGATACGACATATTGCATTAGAAGATGACAAAATCATCTTTGCAAAAGCATAAGTTCAACATATGGATATTAAATTGGAATTCTTTCTAGGATTTCAAAGAGCATCCTTATGAAACACTTAACCGTGCTCTTTTATTAACATGCTTGATTATCACAATTGAGTGCTTGAAACCTTAAATAAACCTTTTGAGGTGTTTTTATATCATATGACAAGCTTAAGTTTCAAGCTTGGTCTAGTTTGGACACTGTTTGCGCAAGTTATGCAAATTTTTACACATCTCGGGCTCTTCTGCAATTTACCTAAATCTGAGGTTTAGCACTATGTACCTTAGATGTTATCTTAGAATTGTAAACCATCCTTTACTATTTCCGACTTAAGCTAGTAAGTTTCTCCTCCTCTCTTTTGTTTCTTTGACGATTCTTCTTCCTCCTCCCTTCTTCTTGGAAGGAACCATGGTTTTCCATGGTAGAGCTTGTCCTAGAGCTTAAAAACTTACCTTTCTCTCTCTCTTCACCTAGGTTTACTTCCTTTCTTGAAGATGAAGCGTTGTTGGTCGAGTTCATATCTAAAACTAGGGTTTCCTACCCTCCTTGATTGAGTTTCTTTGATGTTTGGAGTTGCATCATCTTCCTAGAGGCAAGTTATATAACTTGCTCCAAGTTTATTGTTTACTATCACCATGCATGTTCATGCTTCTACTCTAAAAATGAAGTTCTAACTTTACAGAGGCTACATTTCCTAGGGTTTAGCTAATATAATGATCCTTAAGTAGTTGTCCTTTACAAATGGATCCTAAACCTTGTGCACATACCCTACTTGGTAGAAGAAACCCTAGATCTTTCTTTCATATGAGAAAACAATGGTTTTTGGTATAATAGATTTGGCCATGATTAGGGTTTTGGAGCTATTTTCCTTCTATGTACTTATGAACTAGTTTTCCTTCTATTCCTTGGTGACCGATGGTTGGTACCTTTGCATGACCAATGGTTGTTGCCTTGTTGCTGTCTTGATTACTTTAGTCAACTCTAGAACCGATGGTTATGCTATTTTGGTCACATATGGTCAGTGGTTACCCTAAACCTAGTAAATTATGCTCTAAGCTTGAAGAAAATTATCCTTATTTAGGGTCTAAGTTTGAAGTGTTGTTCTTGAATAGTTTAGAGCCATAGACCAACATGATCTTGGGTATGACTTGCATAAGATAGAGAAGAATAGCTAGACCTTGTTTATATGCTAAATATGGCACATGGAGATCCTTAAATGATGGGTTATGTCTAGGGTTTTAGTGTTGTTTTATCTCTTCTAAACCTTAACCCGATGGTTGCTTTTCTTGTTGTTTTGGTTTGGCTTAAGTGTGCCAACCCATGGTCATCCTTTTTGATGTTTTAGACCTTTGTGGATGTAGCACAACCAATGGTTTTATAGGCCAAAGGGATGGGTCCAACCAATGGTTATGTTTGTTGTTGTATGTTGATTTCCACCCCCATATAGCAACTGATGGTTGCTTCTTAGTAAGAAACTAATGGTGTTGCCTTTGTGGAAACTGATGGTGATGACCAATGGTGACAACCGATGGTGTCAGCTGATGGTCACACCTCAGGTTATTTCTAGGCTCTTTTATAAGCTCATCAATTGATGGTTCAATACTCTTCTCAGAGTATCAACGGATGGAGCTAAGTCGATGATGATATTGACTTCACCAATTAATGGTGATACCTATGATCACAACAATGGTGAACCTAGTTCCAATATGTTCATTCTCTTAAAACCTTAAACTGATGGTTCCTTAGTTAATAGATTCAAAGGTTGAACCTATGATTCAACCTAGGGTCCAAGCATTAGGATTTTAGGTTTCAACATCCAATGATCCTCAATGAAGATTAAAGTGTATAATTGCGACTCTAATGACATGAATTCGATGGTTCAATACCATCCATCTTGCGATCTTACCTTTGTCCACGAATAAATACAATTGATAATCATCATAATGGGAAAGTGTAACCCTAATGATGTATAGCTTGTTTCACCTAACCTTAATACAACTAGGTGACATGATTAATCAAAACTAGTCCTCTTGAATGCTTCATAGAATAATGGAATACTCTCTTATTGTTGTTGAAACCTTAGTATGCTATAATAAGATGGTTAAAACTTGTGATATACCTGGATCCATACTTGAGGATAGTGTGGGACTTAATGGTAATACGTTACTCTATGACTCCATGATGATCCGATGAGGATGCCATGAGTAAGGGTTTGTGTACGAGTGTTGTTGTAGATTCAATATCACTTGTCTTGTTAAACCTAACTCTAATGAAAAACATATGAAGAGGTTGATTCATGTTTAATTTCCTTGTATGATAGTATGATGATGATCCAATCTCCCTAATTTGATTATAACCTTAATGTGGTAATTGGTATTTATCATAGACTTATAATTGATGCTCTCTTATGTTAAACATGTGTACTATGAGTATGATGGTGGTTAATTATGTCTGGCTTCCTTATATGATTGGTGTAATTACGGGATGATTTTAATAATAAGATAACCCTACTATATATTCATGTGAATATCATCTAGCTCATTAATGAAATATTGTGCTAAGTCTGTGTATCACTTGTAAAGTGATGTTGTTAAGCCTTGCTATAAGGCATGTAAAGATAATGATGATCTTGTAGGGAATAGTTTGGTGTTGTTAATGACCTTTGGGCATGTTTGAGCCCTGAATGAGGTATAATCCTCTTATATTGACAAGGGTTGATACCCTGTGATAAGGATTTATATCATGTGGTAGTATGATGATAAGTATAGTCTTATGAATGGCAATGAAGAGTACCGTGTGAGATGATGAACAATAAGTTTCATATATTTTATATCTTCTGAAGTTGTTATATGCCAATGCATGTTAGAGATGAATTGATGTTTGCATGTCCACTTGTTTGATGCAGACTTAATTCACCCAATTAGAAATAACTAATCATGTGAAACTCTAATCATATAGTTCCATGTGTCGTAGAGACATCTTTAGTGTCAGAACTTGTTGGATGGTGAAATGAGTGTTCCTTAGGGAAACTCAAAGTGCACACTATTAAGTATGTGGAGGTGGCAAGTTGAGTGTGTATCCTTTTCATCCAAAATTGCAGGTTATGGAGGATGTCTGCAGTCATGCCTCAGATAAATATATAGGTCTCAGATATTTGTATAGGTTATGTGACTGAGTACGTTGTGACTATATCTTAGGTGGCGGGGTTTTGCTTTGCATACCCTAGTGACTAGTGTCATGACCTGTACCAAGGGCGGACTAGTGTAACACCCCTGACCTGGGTTATACTTTAACACTAGGTGTTTTGATTAAGAAATGTGACTAAATGCTTAATCTCATCTTATGAAAAGTAATTAGGCCTCAAGAGGAACCTATGTTGCAATTCTAGTCCTTTTTTAACATTGTTGAAATCAATGTATTGTTTGTTTTGGACTAAAGTGCAAATTACCCAAGTTGAGGGGTTTAAGTGCAAATTGTGCATGATAATATGTTCCTCATGTGTTGAAGCATCATGAGAATGAAGATGATGCAAAGGTGTGGCTTATGGTAGCCTGAGTACCAAGAAAGAGCTGATAAAGCAAGGTTTGTGCATTAAAACCTAGTTTTGGTGTAATGTGTAATTTACCCAAAACCTAGGGTGCAATATGTAATTTACCACTACAATAAGGTCCCTAATGTTTCTTGGCATCATGTAGATCAAAGAAAATGAGAGGGGCGCCTAATTTGAACTAAGTTGGAGGAGAGAGAATCTTGATATTAAAATAATCAAGATTTAATCCTAATTGAAACCCTAATTCAATTTAGGGCAAAAACAAATATATTAATTAAAGGGCCTTCAACCAAAATTAAAATGGTTGAATTCAGATGTGTGTGTATATCCTTGAGCCTTTCAAGGACCACGAAAATATCCAAGGGAGTGGATAACTCACACACAATTTTATAAGAAAAAGAAATATCCACTCACATATGGATATTAATGTAATATGATTTAAGGTGCTTAATTTTTTTTTCTTTAAATCATGGATAATTGAGAGGGATAAAATGAAAACAAGATATCCTCGTCCCTAAGGAAGATAAGGGGGAAGAGGCGGCTACATTTTTGGGATTAAATGAATTTTGTAAGGCACTTTCTCTCTCCTTGAATTTCTTATAAAAAGACCCTTTACAAGCCAAATGGAAGGCTTTTTCGACCCCACTTCTTCTCCTTGCTTGGGAAACGACCAAGGGAGCTTGGGAGGATCCGGAGGACGACCCCCAACCTGTTGGTAAGGTTCTTGATCCATTTCACCTTGATTCCATGGTGGAAATCGAAAATAAATTATGGATTTCTTCCTATTTCGATCCCCTCTTCAATTATAACCATTCCTTTTCACTCAAACCTTGAGGACGAGCCTTGGAATGGTGATAGGAGTTGCATCCACTATTTTTGTCGTGGACATAGAGCTTTGGAGCTCAATTGGAGGTGGGTGTTATAACTTGAACCCGTTTTCATTGTTATTCAACCATTAATCTTGCAATTTCAATTATTCCTTCATTATCTTGTTTAATTGTTGGTTGAAAATGGTTATTTCATGAAATCAGAAGTTGTTAGAACTTCACGGACGAAGTTAGATGATGATGACATCATCTTGGATACTTTTTCCAAAGAAATCATGGTTCATATGGTTTTGAGTTAATTGTTGATGCGGTTTCACCAAACCGTTTGAGAGCAAACAGTTTGAAACCGTTTGGGAGAAAACGGTTTCAAAATCATTTGAGTGAGTTGACCAAGGGTTAACCGTTTGATATTAATGTTCCTAATTATGTTGTTTAATAACTCACCAAATTTGATCGGTTAACTCCCAAGGAATCGTGAGTTGAAGGCTAATCAATTAGGCAAAGCCTAATTGGATTAAGTGCTGATTTTCAACTTGATTAATTTGCCTTTTTGGGAAAACGGTTTCAAAACCATTTGAGAGGGTTGACCAAGGGTTGACCGTTTGATATTCCTGTTTAGAATGATGTTGTTTAATAACTCGCCAAATTTTATGGATTAGTTCCAAAGGAATCATGAGTTGAAGGCTAATCAATTGGGCAAACCCTAATTGAAATTTGTGCTGAAATTCCAATGAGTTGATTTGAGATTTTGGGTGGATTAGCCCAAACGGTTTCAAAACCGTTTGGGGATCACCCAAACGGTCTCAAGACCGTTTGGGGGTCACCCAAGACCGTTTGGGGGTCACCCAAGACCGTTTGGAGGTCACCCAAGACCGTTTGGAGGTCTAGGGGTGAGTATGGTTAAGCAATTGATGATCCAATGATACTAAGTTAAAGTGTAATCAATTGTTGTTTTGGTGCTCAATCCAATGATCCAAACCCTAATTGGTTGACTTGGATTTTGATGATGTGATGAGCAAATGGTCTTCACCTACTTGGGAAAATGGTCTTCACCTACTTGGGCAAACGGTCTTCACCTACTTGGGCAAACGGTCTTACACCTACTTGGGAAACGGTCTCAAGAACCACCTTTACCAAACAGTTTCAAACCGTTTCAACTTTAAAAGACCAAGAACGTTTGGGGCTCAAGTAGTCAAAGTTGATTGTAGATTCAATTGATCAATTCAATTGGATACCTTATGTAATGGAGGTCCAAGGTGATTGAATCTCTTGAGAATAGAGATGATGAATGACTCATTGATCCAATGATGATTAATAATGATAATCAATGAAGGTACAAAGGTTGAAACCCTATTAGTACCTAAGTGATTAGTGCCAATTAAGGGATGAACCCTAATTGCTTATACGATCAATGACTTGGTACACTATGTCATTTATAGTTGTATGTACTTGATTGAAGGGATGATATGACCTTATCAAGTTGAGATGATGTTAGCATGAATTCATAACATGAATATGATTCATGTGGTGATTAAGGGTATGATCCTTAAGTAAAGAGATCACGAAACCCTAATTATGAACATAAACCCTAATTGATAGGGTTATTGAATTCTAACCCTAATTGAGGACAATTCTAAATGAAACCCTAATCCAGGGTAAGGATGTAGCCCTAATCTAGGGTAATCATAAGTGAAACTCTAATTTAGAGAAGTGAGATGTAAATCCCTGATTGGGATGAATAGTGAATCTCCAATTATGGATAATTGAATGAAATCCTAATGGAGATGAATAATAGACCCAAATTGTGGGAAACTATGGTGGAAACCCTAGTTGAGGGTGATTCCATGAGAAACCCTAGTTGAGGGTGATTCCATGAGAAACCTTAACAAAGTATTAACACCACATGATGTACTAATGTTATATTGTGATAAGAGGCCCTAAGAAGGGTGAAGGCATGTGAGACTCTAATGAGGAGTCATAATACATAAAGCCCTAATCTTGGATAATATGACAATGAATCATAATTCTAATCTTAAATAAGGGTATAAAGAAACCCTAATGATGAGATAGAAGGAATGGCCTTATAAAGGTGAAACATTTCATGTGGTTGAATATATGCAACCTAATTGTAAGCAATGTCTTTACCATTAGACAAGTCCATATCATTAAAGATAGTTGGACAACTCTAATGTGTGGCCTATGCATTATATGCTATAGGTAAGTGATTAGTGATGGAATGTATTAAGAAGGGAAATACCTTAATACAAGTTAAGATGGCTAATTCAGAAGAGTCTGAAGTGATGAGAAAGTGATACATCAAAATATGATAGTTATCACATTCAACACTTCAGCGTTCATATACCTAGATACACTCCAAATCCAATATATTTGGGTAAGAAACATATGAAGTGTGTTATGCAACTATTACAATGAAATGTAATTAGTTGTTGCACCTTGATGATTGTTAATTAATGTACCTTGAGAATGGGGTTAAGACCAAATGATGTGTATGATATAATCATACCATGATGAGGATGAGAAATGAACTCATACCTTGAATTGATGATCATTAATACTATATGATGAAAGTAATGTTCTTGAATAATTAAATATGATATCTTTGAATGCCCCATAGGTATGGATTAATGAATTAAGGGTTGGATAGATTATATAATCATGAAACCCTAATTAATGAGAAAAGGGGAACCCTAACCCTGACTTGGGTAAAGGGAATGATAAGCCCTGTTTGATAGTAAACCCTAATTCCTGGAAAAGGAATAATGGTGTTACTATTGTATCACATGATGTGATGAATATCTTGTATGACCGTTATCATGCCTAACAACCATGTAGGTATGATGAGATAATGAACATAGCTAGATTTGAGCTATGACATTTATATAATAAATGTTGATTGGCATTATGAGCCTTAATGTTATTGTTGCTTAGTAAAAGTAACAAAGTGCAAGGAATCTATGAGTCATATGAGCAAGTTGTTGCCTAGAAAGAGGTGACAAGATATTTCATGGCCTTGTGAGCCAGGTGTGATGCTTGTGTAACAAGTATCATGAATGCCTTGGTCAGATGACCTGAAGGTGATAGTTACCTGAAAAAGGTATGATAATGCTCAATGATGAGTTAAGGGTTTGAATACCCAGAACCATATTATTATGGTGATGAGAATGTGAAGGGATGAGAATTCCCAGTTTTGAAATAAGGGGCTGAGTTCCCAAGGTCTTTGAAAAACTGATAAATATCTGATGAAAGTAGTACATGTCTCTTAATAGCAGTGTTGCAATAAGTTATGTTTGAGAACTTGACTAATGCTAAAAGAATACTGTAATGTATTTAAATAATCAAGTATAATGATATCATGTAGAGCCCTGACCATAGATCCATCATTTTCATAAGTTAAATGATGGTGAAACAAGTTTTACTAAGGGGACTCCTGGAGAGCATACTTTTGAGTATGTTGGGGTTATGGACGCAAATATCCTTACGTCCTAATGTAGGATTTGATGTGAGATGTACTTTAATCTCTCATTCCTTCATTATATGTACCGGGATGGACGTATCACGAATCTCCCGATGATAGGGTTAGATGTCGTACACATCTCCCAATAATGTTAATGCCGGATCGGTGGAGATAAACATGAAATCTCACGATCGCGAAGAGAGTGCAGCACGCCACTGTAACTCTAATAGAGAAGTTTCCAGTATACTCTGGAAAGCTATATTTAACAGAGACACAAGATGTCCTGCATGTGATCTAGCACTGACCGAGATGTGGGAGGTCATGGGAATCTGGCTCTTCCATTGACCTTGTATGGTACCGATTTTGACTTCGCAGTGGTCGGTTGGAGCATGAGCGGTATATCTCATCTCCTCAGGGCATAAGTGTGTTTGTAAAATGAAATCATCCGTATAGCATGTTTTCTTAAGGATTGAATACGAAAATTCATTGGCTGATGTTACATTTCTATTGTATATATGTAGTTCTTTGATGTTGTTCATATATGTTGTATTAATTACAAGTAGATGGATGAACTTTGAGTCTACCATGAGTAGATGAAATGTTATCCTTGAATAAGGAGATTACTTCACTTTGTTCATACAAGTGATTTACCTGCTGTTAATTATATATATAAATCCTTCTGCTTAGTTTATTTTAATAAACTACTATAACAATATTTTGGCAAAGAGTTATATCTCCCGCTGGGGCAATTTACAATTGTCTTACCCCCGTGGGATCCAACTTTTTAGGTGGACGTGGACAAAGAAGCAGAATCTCATTATAGGGAATAGACAACAGCAGTGACAGCAAGGACAACAGTAATATCTCAGGTGGAGATACTGCCTGTAAAGTTATATAGTTAGAAAGTCCTATGTGTCGTCTATGTACTCTCAGGTCCTCGGAGTTTTTAGTTAGTGTTTTATGAATCAATCTGAGGTTTTGGCTTGATGCCTCAAGATTCATATACTGTCTGTATATAATGTTTATAAGACAGTTGATGATGTAATCTCTGAGAAGAGATGGTACAGGTTATGTACGTTTGAACCAGAATGTAAATGTTATGCAATAGTTCTTGTTGGAAAAGATTTCCTATGTGAGGATCTCTTTGCAAAAAGTTTTAATTTTCAATGATTTTCAGTAATCCGCTACAAATAGTTTGCTTCTGCATTAGTTAATCTTGTTTTTGCGAGACAGTCCTCACAATTAGTGGTATCAGAGCTCTAGGTTCGCTGAGTCTATAGAGACATAGGACTAAGGTAGTAGAGTCTGTTATAGTGTCATCCAGTGTATCTAATAATGTCTTCTGCTCGTATAAGAGAAGAAGAACTTAAAGATGATTGGGTCACATGAGGAGATTGCTGCTGAGAGTAACAATGTTGCACCAAGAAGAGGTGCATGGGAATAGGCAAGAGAGAGACAAATGCCTAAGAATCCCCTAGTTGATCCATCTATGATAAGAAAAACTTTCTGTAAGTATTATTGTTGGAGAATTTAGGGCAACAGTAATGAATATAATGGATCAAGCATTGGTAGAGTAACCTAGATTACCAGCCTCAATGATGATGTTTTAGATATCAATAAGTTTTGTAATCAGCATCTGCAGGTTGAAGGAGAAGGAAATGATGAATTTCTAGACTTAAATTGAGTCTGTGCTCAACCTTAACTTGTTGAATCAATCTTTGAGGCAGAGTTAGCTTGAGACAGTGAATAATTCATGAATTATGACAAGTTAGACAAGATAATGTCATTAAAACATGTCATCTTATGAATTCCTGGATTAACTGAGAAAGGAATTGATTGAACTTTCCTTGCTTAGTCCTATGAGGACTTATGTTTTGCATAGTAAAACATTACAAATGTTTTATGTTGTTCTTACCTCCTTGAGAAATGATGAGGTACAGAAGAGATGCCTGAATGAAATTCAGGGATGATAAGTCTTATTCTTGTGATAATATGAAAAGGAGGAATATGATAGTATACAAAGTGCATACCACTTAGTCTCAGTATTTATATACCCTGGCCAGGTATACAACTATTGATGATAAAGTGGGTATGGAAACTCTTAGATTGTTGTCATTTTGATTGCTCTAATCAAGTAGTCATTCGAGACAATCTAATGAGTATCATGAAATTAGAAATCTGGAATGAATAAATGTGTCATATCCCATGTATATGAAAGAGAGTCTGAGATAATCTCAGATGAGCATGTTGTATGAAGAACTAAAAGTGCACTCCTCATAAGATAAGAATAAAGAATAATGGAGATGAACCTTGTTCGGTAATGCTGCCAGCATAATAAAGATCTTTCCCATAATGAGGAAATGGGAAATGTGATGAGATCATGAGATGATCATAAACATGCTAAATAATAATAAAGAAAGGGATAATGACATGTAATCATCCTGACAAATTCCAATGCTAAAGGCAAGGAACCTAGGATGAGATAAAGAGTAAATGGTTCATGAATAGTTGAAAATACATGAATTAATAAGAGGAATATGAATCCTTGTTTTCTTTCCTTCCAGGAACATGGCAATCAAGTGGGTCTTAGGACACTTGATGTGCATAAGATAAATATGTTCATGTGATGGATACTTAGAAAAGTATCTGTTATCTTGGACTTTGGTCCCAAGATGAGGACATATGAAGCAATTAATGTTCCAAGATGAAAGGAAGGGATATATATGATGTGTTTCCAACACATGTGATAGATACCAAGGTGAAAGATTGTGGTATCTGAGAGTTATCAGATGGGTTAGGTTGGCTACCTGGGGTGGTCAACTGTGAAATTAGTCTGGATATATAAAACAATATGAACATCATATGTTAGGGGTTTATACTCTTCATAAACATGATATTAATAAAGAATGCATGATGTTTCTATGAACAAGAAAAGTGTTATTTGACACAAAGTTGACTTTATAGTCAATGATAAGGAACAGTGGGGCATGTGCCTTGTGTGTTGATTCTATGAGAATCTTGTATGGAAACACTTTGTACTGATCAAAGTTTTATGATGTCTCCATAATAAGGAGATGTTATGTGAAGACTAGGTAGTATGATGAATAAAATGCATCTGTCTCCCTTTATCTGGATTTCGAGGATGAAATCCTTGTTAGAGGTTTATAATTTGTAACACCCCTAACCTGGGTTATACTTTAACCCTAGGTGTTTTGATTAAGAAATGTGATTAAATGCTTAATCTCATCTTATGAAAAGTAATTAGGCCTCAAGAGGAACCTATGTTGCAATTCTAGTCCTTTTTGAACATTGTTGAAATCAATGTTTTGTTTGTTTTGGACTAAAGTGCAAATTACCCAAGTTGAGGGGTTTAAGTGCAAATTGTGTATGATAATATGTTCCTCATGTGTTGAAGAATCATGAGAATGAAGATGATGCAAATGTGTGGCTTATGGTAGCCTGAGTACCAAGAAAGAGCTGATAAAGCAATGTTTGTGCATTAAAACCTAGTTTTGGTGTAATGTGCAATTTACCCAAAACCTAGGGTGCAATATGTAATTTACCACTTCAATAAGGTCCCTAATGTTTCTTGGCATCATTTAGAGCAAAGAAAATGAGAGGGATGCCTAATCTGAATTAAGTTGGAGGAGAGAGAATCTTGATATTAAAATAATCAAGATTTAATCCTAATTGAAACCCTAATTCAATTTAGGGAAAAAAATGTATTAATTAAAGGGCCTTCAACCAAAATTAAAATGGTTGAATTCAGATGTGTTTGGATATCCTTGAGCCTTGCAAGGACCACGAAAATATCCAAGGGAGTGGATAACTCACATACAATTTTATAAGAAAAAGAAATATCCACTCACATATGGATATTAATATAATATGATTTAACGTGCTTAATTTGCTTTTCTTTAAATCATGGATAATTGAGAGGGATAAAAGGAAAACAAGATAGCCTCGTCCCTTAGGAAGATAAAGGGGAAGAGGCGACCACATTTTTGGGATTAAATGAATTTTATAAGGCGCTTTCTCTCTCCTTGAATTTCTTATAAAAAGACCCTTTACAAGCCAAATGGAAGGCTTTTTCGACCCCACTTCTTCTCCTTGCTTGGGAAACGACCAAGGGAGCTTGGGAGGATCAGGAGGATGACCCCCAACCTGTTGGTAAGGTTCTTGTTCCATTTCACCTTGATTCAATGGTGGAAATCGAAAATAAATTATGGATTTCTTCCTATTTCGATCCCCTCTTCAATTCTAACCATTCCTTTTCACTCAAACCTTGAGGATGAGCCTTGGAATGGTGAAAGGAGTTGCATCCACCATTGTTGCCGTGGACATGGAGCTTTAGAGATCAATTGGAGGCGGTTTTTATAACTTGAACCCTTTTTCATTTTTATTCAACCATTAATCTTGCAATTTCAATGATGTCGCAGAGAGGCGGAAGGGCAGGGCGTGGTCGCAGGAGGGGGGCGAACCCTAGGGGCGGCGCCAACTCGGAGATGAGAAACCTTCCACCAGAACCCTCATCGGTTCCTCCTGATAGCTTATGCAAGGCTGAAGGAGAGAGGAGTTCTTCGTCGCCAAAGACTAATGGTAACCTTGAAGGTCTGTCCGCCTCGACAATCCCCGCATCCTCGCCCTCGCCCACGACTCGGCCACCAGAGAAGACTGGAGACTCTTTGGCAAGATGCGATTCGACTGATTGGCTGCGCGCTAGTTGATCTGGAGAGGGAGAGCCTTGCAAAGAAAATCCCCCAGTCAGTTATATCGAGCCAAAGATCATCGACGGCGTTAGTTGTTGTTCCATCTCGAGCGGGGATGAACCACTTCCTTCATGGGAGGAGTTCGTCTCAATTAGATTCACTAGAAGAAAGCCCTTCCGGAGTCACCTTCATGGAAGGATCCTCCATCAGTGGAGACCCAGCGGAGCCTTTGACATCGCTGCAGAGGAAACAGAGGGATTCATTGTGAAGCTGCCGAAGACCAAGGAGAGGGCGAGGATCCTCAGAGAGGCGCAATGGATGATGGACGGATCCCTAGTCATTGTCCAGACCTGGGAGTCGGGTTCCCCCTTCAGCCTCTCTCCTTCCCTAAGCTTCCTGTGTGGATTACTCTCGAGAATCTGGGACTACACTGGACATCAAGAAGATTAAGCGCAATCGCAAGCATCATCGGCAAGCCACTGGATATTGAGGATTCGTGCCTTTCTGTCCACTGCCTAGGCGACGCTACCGTCTGTGTGGAGATAGAAGCCAGCTCGATTTTCCCTCGGCTTGTCCAGGTCTTTGTTGATGGATCCCCCAGGAACTTGAAGGTTAACTATGTGGCGAAGCCTCAGATCTGCTCTGGTTGCTCTCAGTTTGGCCATCGTCTTCCCTCTTTCCCCAAGGCTACAGGGTGTAGGGCAATGCCCAACCAATTGCAACTGAGAGTTGGGAAAGGAAAAAGGCGACAAGCTGCTCAACATTCTGCTGAGGAAGACATCCCCTCTAGGGCAGAGGATAGTCGGGTTGACCAAGCATCTGAGAAAAGGGTGGATGGTCGAATGCATCCAGAACCAGACATGAGAGGGTACTCTCCGACAGTGAGTGTAGGTTCCTTGAACTTGGATTGGGAACTTGCAGTTTCAAGTTCGTTGGCCACCCCGACATGTTTAAAGCAACTTGCTCATGATACAGGGATCGCCCTGGAGTATCATCAAAGAGATTCCTGGAACTATGATGATGGATCTTCAGTTAGTTCCTATGATCTAGATGAGGAGGGGATTGATTACTTCAATGTGAATCAGGAACCTAGATCTAAAAAGAAAAAGAAGAAACACAGGAGGAAAAAATCTGAGGAGATCCCTATGATAGATTTCTTTGAATCTATCTAGACTCTTTGATTGCTTTGTCCTGTAGATGTCTTAGTGTAGGTATCTAAGCAGGTTAACGATTCTGGATGATGTGAGCTCTTCTCTGGGTTGTTAGGTTCTTCTAGTTCATAGCTGGACTCATCCGTTTAACACAGTCTTTGTGGGTGCTCATAATAGTAGTGTGCTCGGATTGATGAAGACTGGTTCTATAGAACTTGAGGAGTCTTAAAAGAGTTTCTTGGTATCCAGTGCCTTTGTTGTCTACTGAGGTTTCTGTTCTTGTTTGGTGGTGTTTCTGGAAGTGGCAGCCTAATCACCCCAGGGAGTCTTGTAGGGTGTGGCAGACCTTGCAACCCTCTTTTACTTTTTTAGTGTCCCGCTTAGTTGTCAAACATCTCTTGTAGCTTGTGTGATGACCTTTTAGTAGGATAGGCCTTAGTGGAGTCCCAAGTGGACTCACACAGATATATTTGTGGGTATGACTAACGCTTCTGTGTGACCTCCTTTGTTCTCTACTATTTCTATCCTGCCTATTAGGTCGTTATGTTAGTTCATAGGTTCTGGTTTTCTGAGGCCTTTCCAGGGTTTTGTTAGATCTGATGTGCTCTTCCTGCGTGGAGACACATAGATCTAGTTTTTGTTTTTGAGGCACTCTTGTACCTAAAGTTTTGGTTTTATAGCAACAGAATTTTGGCAGGACAAAAAAAATCTTGCAATTTCAATGATTCCTTCATTATCTTGTTTAATTGCTGGTTGAAAATGGTTATTTCATGAAATCAGATGTTGTTAGAACTTCAGGGACGAAGGTACATGATGATGACATCATCTTGGATACTTTTTCCAAAGAAATCATGGTTCATACGGTTTTGAGTTAATTGCTCATGCGGTTTCACCAAACCGTTTGAGAGCAAAAGGTTTGAAACCGTTTGGGAGAAAATGGTTTCAAAACCATTTGTGTGAGTTGACCAAGGGTTGACCATTTGATATTACTGTTCCTAATTATGTTGGTTAATGACTCACCAAATTTTATGGGTTAACTCCCAAGGAATCGTGAGTTGAAGGCTAATCAATTAGGCAAAGCCTAATTGGATTAAGTGCTGATTTTCAACTTGATTAATTTTCCTTTTTGGGAAAACGATTTCAAAACCATTTGAGAGGGTTGACCAAGGGTTTACCGTTTGATATTCCTGTTCCTAATGATGTTGTTTAATAACTCACCAAATTTTATGGATTAGTTCCAAAGGAATCATGAGTTGAAGGCTAATCAATTGGGCCTAATTGAAATTCGTGCTGAAATTCCAATGAGTTGATTTGAGATTTTGGGTGGATTAGCCCAAATGGTTTCAAAACTGTTTGGGGATCACCCAAACGGTCTCAAGACCGTTTGGGGGTCACACAAGACCGTTTGGAAGTCACCCAAGACCATTTGGAGGTCTAGGGGTGAGTATGGATAAGCAATTGATGATCCAATGATACTAAGTTAAAGTGTAATCAATTGCTGTTTTGATGATCAATCCAATGATCCAAACCCTAATTGGTTGACTTGGATTTTGATGATGTGATGAGCAAACGGTCTTCACCTACTTGGGCAAACGGTCTTCACCTACTTGGGCAAATGGTCTTCACCTACTTGGGCAAACAGTCTCAAGCACCACCTTTACCAAATGGTTTCAAACCGTTTGAACTTTAAAAGACCATGAACGTTTGGGGCTCAAGTAGTCAAAGTTGATTGTAGATTCAATTGATCAATTCAATTGGATACCTTATGTAATGGAGGTCCAAGGTTATTGAATCTCTTGATAATAGAGATGATGAATGACTCATTGATCCAATGATGATTAGTAATGATAATCAATGAAGGTACAAAGGTTGAAACCCTATTAGTACCTAAGTGATTAGTGCCAATTAAGGGATGAACCCTAATTGCTTATACGATCAATGACTTGATACACTATGTCATTTATAGTTGTATTTACTTGATTGAAGAGATGATATGACCTTATCAAGTTGAGATGATGTTAGCATGAATTCATAACATGAATATGATTCATGTGGTGATTAAGGGTATGATCCTTAAGTAAAGAGATCATGAAACCCTAATCATGAACATAAACCCTAATTGACAGGGTTATTGAATTCTAACCCTAATTGAGGGCAATTCTAAATGAAACCCTAATCCAGGGTAAGGATGTAGCCCTAATCTAGGGTAATAATAAGTGAAACTCTAATTTAGGGAAATGAGATGTAAATCCGTGATTGGGATGAATAGTGAATCTCCAATTATGGATAATTGAATGAAATCCTAATGGAGATGAATAGTAGACCCAAATTGTGGGAAACTATGGTGGAAACCCTAGTTGAGGGTGATTGCATGAGAAAACCTAGTTGATGGTGATTCCATGAGAAACCTTAACTAAGTATTAACACCACATGATGTACTAATGTTATATTGGGATAAGAGGCCCTAAGAAGGGTGAAGGCATGTGAGACTCTAATGAGGAGTCATAATACATAAAGCCCTAATCTTGGATAATATGACAATGAATCATAATTCTAATCTTAAGTAAGGGTATAAAGAAACCCTAATGATGAGATAGAAGGAATGGCCTTATAAAGGTGAAACATTTCATGTGGTTGAATATATGCAACCTAATTGTAAGCAATGTTTTTACCATTAGACAAGTCCATATCATTAAAGATAGTTGGACAACTCTAATGTGTGGCCTATGCATTATATGCTATAGGTAAGTGATTAGTGATGGAATTTATTAAGAAGGGAAATACCTTAATACAAGATAAGATGGCTAATTCAGAAGAGTCTGAAGTGATGAGAAAGTGATACATTAAAATATGATAGTTATCACATTCAACACTTCAGGGTTCATATACATGGATACACTCCAAATCCAATATATTTGGGTAAGAAACATATGAAGTGTGTTATGCAACTATTACAATGAAATGTAATTAGTTTTTGCACCTTGATGAGTGTTAATTAATGTACCTTGAGAATGGGGTTTAGCCCAAATGATGTGTATGACATAATCATACCATGATGAGGATGAGAAATGAACTCATACCTTGAATTGATGATCATTAATACTATATGATGAAACTAATGTTCTTGAATAATTAAATATGATATCTTTGAATGCCCCAGAGGTATGTATTAATGAATTAAGGTTTGGATAGATTATATAATCATGAAACCCTAATTAATGAGAAAAGGGGAACCCTAACCCTTACTTGGGTGAAGGGAATGATAAGCCCTGTTTGATAGTAAACCCTAATTCCTGGAAAAGGAATAATGGTGTTACTATTTTATCACATGATGTGATGAATATCTTGTATGACTGTTATCATGCCTAACAACCATGCAGGTATGATGAGATAATGAACATAGCTAGATTTGAGCTATGACATTTATATAATAAATGTTGATTGGCATTATGAGCCTTAATGTTGTTGTTGCTTAGTAAAAGTGACAATGTGTAAGGATTCTATGATTCATATGAGCAAGTTGTTGCCTAGAAATAGGTGACAAGATATTTCATGGCCTTGTGAGCCAGGTGTGATGCTTGTGTAACAAGTATCATGAATGCCTTGGTCAGATGACCTGAAGGTGATAGTTACCTGAAAAAGGTATGATAATGCTCAATGATGAGTTAAGGGTTTGAATACCCAGAACCATATGATTATGGTGATGAGAATGTGAAGGGATGAGAATTCCCAGTTTTGAAATAAGGGACTGAGTTCCCAAGGTCTTTGAAAGACTAATAAATATCTGATGAAAGTAGTACATGTCTCTTAATAGCATTGTTGTAATAAGTTATGTTTGAGAACTTGACTGATGCTAAAAGAATACCATAATGTACTTAAAAAATCAAGTATAATGATATCATGTAGATCCCTGACCATAGATCCATCATTGTCAGAAGTTAAATGATGGTGAAACAGGTTTTCCTAAGGGGACTCCTGGAGAACATACTTTTGAGTATGTTGGGGTTATGGACGCGAATATCCTTACGTCCTAATGTAGGATTTGATGTGAGATGTACTTTAATCTCTCATTCCTTAATTATATGTACCAGGATGGATGTGTCACGAATCTCCCGATGATTGGGTTAGATGTCATACACATCTCCCAATAATGTTAATGCCGGATCGGTGGAGATAAATATGAAATCTCACGATCGCAAAGAGAGTGCAGCATGCCATTGTAACTCTGATAGCGAAGTTGTCAGTATACTCTGGAAAGCTATATTTAGCAGAGACACAAGATGTCATGCATGTGATCTCGCACTGACCGAGATGTGGGAGGTCATGGGAATCCGGCTCTTCCATTGACCTTGTATGGTACCGATTTTGACTTCGCAGTGGTTGGTTGGAGCATGAGCAGTATATCTCATCTCCTCAGGGCATAAGTGTGTTTGTAAAATGAAATCAGTCGTATAGCATGTTTGCTTAAGGATTGAATATGGAAATTCATTGGATGATGTTACATTTCTGTTGTATATATGTAGTTCTTTGATGTTGTTCATATCTATTATATTAATTACAAGTAGATGGATGAACTATGAGTCTACCATGAGTAGATGCAAAGTTATCCTTGAAAAAGGAGATTACTTCACTTTGTTCATACAAGTGATTTACCTACTATTAATTATATATATAAATCCTTTTGCTTAGTTTATTTTAATAAACTATTATAATAATGTTTTGGCGGAGAGTTATATCTCCCACTGGGGCAATTTATAATTGTCTCACCCCCGTGGGATCCAACTTTTTAGGTGGACATGGACAAAGAAGCAGAATCTCATTACAGGGAATAGACAACAGCAGTGACAGCAAGGACAATAGTAATATCTCAGGTGGAGATACTGCCTATCAAGTTATATAGTTAGAAAGTCCTATGTGTCGTCTCTGTACTCTGAGGTCCTTAGAGTTTTTAGTCAGTGTTTTATGAATCAATCTGAGGTTTTGGCTTGATGCCTCGGGATTCGTATACTGTCTATATATAATGTTTATAAGACAGTTGATGATGTAATCTCTGAGAAGAGATGGTATAGGTTATGTACATTTGAACCAGAATGTAAATGTTATGCAATGGTTCTTGTTGGAAAATATATCCTATGTGAGGATCTCTTTGCAAAAAAATTTAATTTTCAGTGATTTTCAGTAATCCGCTGCAAATAATTCGCTTCCGCATTAGTAAATCTTGTTTTCGCGAGGTGGTCGTCACACTAAGTGCTAGCACCTTGACTATATGTTGTTGTTGTAGCAAAATTGACTGGTATGTCACTGCCATTTTACTCATACTGATATAGGGGAGGAGATCTTAGGATGTCAGCTCTCCTAGATCTTGTACGTAACTGAATAGCCCTTCACAAGGGTTGGTTGGACTTTGAGTGGTACGACTCAAACTCCCCTTGGCTTAATAAAAGATGTAATACAGTTGTGTAGTATATGTGTCTAGGGTTACACACAATGCTCCACATTGGATGATAACCCTTATTTGCTCTGTTTACATAAAAATGATGTTTAGTGTATTAAGAGATAGTGGATATTCTTAACTGTATAAATACTCATGATGTAGATGTGTACATATAGTTGTCATGCTATGTTGATAGATATACTGCTAGTATTGATTATGCTGATGATGATAGTTATCACATGCTGTCAATTATGCTTATGTTTCTAACTATGCCTCCGTAATTAGAGATGCATGTACTGTGATAATGCTAATGCAGATAGTTGTGTTGATGTTGTTAGCTCTACTATGATGTAGATTTTGCCCAACTTGTTAGACATGCTAATGTTGTTAGCTATGCTTATGTGGCTAGACTTATTCATGATAAAATAGATATTATGCCACTAGACTTCTTATATTGTTAGTAGTGCATATGTTAATAATCAGCTTAATGATGATAATTGTTATCAATTCCTTCATGTACTTTGTTGAACATAATTGCTAAGCTTATATGTTATACATGCTTAATTTGTTGTAATCAATAAGCATTATTGGAGGTTATATCTCTTACTGGGGCATGAGTCTCACTTTGTGGGTCACCACATCTTTTTAGGTGATCAAAAGCAGTGATAGAAGACTCATGGTAGCAATTAGGAGAGATGTTGTTGAACCTTTTGGAAGGTTGTTAGTTGTCTGGTGTGTCTGATACTCATCCCTGTACTCTCAGGTCTGGGTGGGAAAGTTTGTAAATGATGTTTCAATGAACTAAAGTTCTAGTAGCATTCTGATGCTTATATGTGTGGCATATATGGAAAATATTTCCTATGTATGTATATGTGGTGAATGGGGCCACAAATTAATTGTAAAATATTCCTGACATGAGATATGAATAAAATCAAGACGTTGGGATCTTATGTAATGTTTCAAAACATGTTGGTGATATTGAAATCAAATTTAATTTATCCTCATTTATGGATATGTAAATAATTAGTGATTGATTGTGTTTTGTGTTTTGAGTTATATTATTTAGTGTAACGGGTTCTCACAATCCTGCCATTATCTTTTAATGTTGAAGATTAACGCCTTTTTCCTTGCGACTAACCCAATCAACATGAGAAAACCAATCTATGATCTGAAGGGTTTTCACATGATAATAGACCTTGTTCTATACTTGGGTATCCCTATAATCCATTCAAAGATAAACACAAACACTTATGTAGAGATTGTAAACAAGATTGAGGGTCACATTAATGGATGGATGGAAAAGAACCTCTTGTTGGTACATGTTCTATTTGATTGTAATCCTTCCTATCTGATATCTCAATGTATAAGATGCAAAATGGCAGAATCTCAAGTAGTTTATTCATATTTTACTACATGACCTACTTTTATGGGAAGGTAGGACTGCATCTAGTATAAATAGTGGCATAAACAAATTACTATGACTATAGAATAGTGTGGGTTGGGTATTTTCACGATGCTAGACTAGAGTAGTTTAGTTCTTGTGAGAATAGGTTGGAAGTTTCTATAAAATTGGAAGATCAAATGGTGTGAAGCCATGATAGGGATATACAAGTCTTACCAATGAGATCTAGGCCAATGTTCTACATGGATATGGAGGTAAATTATGGATCTATAGCTATTGATCGATCACAATATGAGGACATACACTATTAGTACATCAACAATGTTAACATGTCCAAGTACGTAAGTACCGAGTCATAAGTCATTGTAGGATACTGTGATTGAACCTAGAAAGAGGAGGTCTAATACCTAAAAGTTGCTAGTTTGGTGAAGCTACAAACATTTTCTAGAGTGCTATCTGACATAGCCTGAGGTGGATCACATCTGTGATATCTATGACCTATGAACAATGATTAGAAGATGTATGGTGTTGGATGAAGTCCTTTGATGGTGGTTTATTATCAAACTCATCTTACTAGATAGTAAGGGAAGGAAACGTTAGATGAATATCGAGACAGTCTTTGTTGTAACACGGCCTTTAACATGTATTTCTAGAATTGAAATGCAATTATTTCACTAAAAAAGACATATTGGAAATATGTTATGCTTTGTTTTGAAAGTAAGGCTTTCTTTTGCAAAAAAATTCCTTTGATTGTGAATTCCGTAGTTCCTACTATTTTGTTTATCCAATAATAAATATAAGGGAAAAAAGAGAAGACAATTCAATAATAAGTTAAAAGAAAAAGATAATAGTTTATAAATAATGTACTTGCAAGAATTGTGTGAAATTATCTAGAAAGTGGTATGGATGGCCACTAGTAATTGGATTTCATTTTTACATGGTTTCTAATAATAAGAGTAATCAACATAAATAAAATAGAAAAGAAATCAAGCCAAAAGGATGTGTTTTAATGCTTGAAATATGTTATAAAGGGAATACTTGTATAATAAGAAAAACATCTTTTCTTTTTTTGAATTTTTCTCTCAAACCTTGCGCATAGTTTGATAGAGTCATTATAGACTTCCCCTAAAATTTGAGAGAGTAGGGATTACATATGTGAGAGATATAGATTTTACAAAAACCCTTAAAGTGAGATAAGGAATACAAACATTATATGTCACAATTTTATTTCTGAATTATAAAAATCCTTTTTTGGTCCCTTTTATTTGCACCGGTGTCATACCCATTGGATGATGATCTGTCTATACTTAGATTGTCTCCTACCCCGGATAGGAAACATGAAATAAGGACCAGTAGGGATGACTTTCTCGATCAATTTCCACTCAATGTAGTTAGTAGGAGAGGCTAGAAATTGTTGCAGTGGATTCATGACAAGAAACCACGCTAACCTAACCTAGGTTTCACCCTCTTTGAAAGTCAATCTAGGGGTTCCCTAGTTGTCTCCATGGACAACACCTGACCCTTGAAACTAGAGCTAAAAAAGTGGGCAGAATGCCCTCAGCGAGGACATCGAATTGTGAGCGAAGCTTTGCTCAACTTGACTACCACTCCCATGCCTCCAACTATCCTCTCAACCCTGCTACCTTCTTTAATTTCTCCCTATGCCATAAACTGAGGACCCCGTTCATCATCTTCCCTACTTTAGGCACTCTCTGAGAAATTTATGATCACTGACCAACTCGCGGGAATAAGGCGGAGAGGATTGTTCCCTTGTTTGCAACAGCTAAGCCCAAAGGCCTGGGGTCAACCATGGAGTTGACCATGACTTGGCACTGCATCACGAGCAAGGGGATGTCTTGTGAGGGTGAAGAAGGGGGTAGGATAATTTACCTGCCCACCCCTTAGACCTACGAGGACCAAGCTAATGACATGAGGGTAAAGGGGGTATTTTGCCTCGGCTAGACGCCCCACCCATGTGGAGTGAGCTGCATACATGGCCGAAGATCATTCACCGAGCCTTGATCCGCATGAAAAGGAATGAGGGACCAAAATAATGATGTGGTACTATGTTATTGGTCCAATGATAATTAAATTGAGTTAATCATAACTAATTATTGGTAACTCGGATTGCAATAAGTTCTATATGAAAATCGATAAGGAAAATATGAGGAATGAAATAAAAATATATTCAAGACTTGATTATATCTCTAGTTTAAAAGTACCCAAAGACTTCATCTTTAATGTGTTTAATGCATAAGAACCCTAATTCCTAAGTCTTATTGATATTAGTATGTTCAATAGATCTTAATAATCAAATATTGATCTTTTTGTATAGAAGGACAACTTGGATCTAGTTTGAGATTAATAACCCATTAATTGATGTATTAAGGTTTCCCTGAGATTAAACGTGTATATGATGATAAGATTAAGGTTTGTAAACCAAAAGAGCATGGAAAGTGGTAATTAAGGTTTGGAAAGCCAAAACCATAATGAAACCCTGACATGGAACCCAAGTCAATCCTAATGGTGAATCTTGGATGAAATAATAACACATGGGAGTTATGCTTTATTTCAAGATAGTTGCTTGTTTGGGTGCTCTTGTTGCTTTTGCTTAGACATCATGTAACCTCTGAGGAAGGTATGTGGTTACACCTAAGACCAACCCTATTCGTTTGTCAAAGTTTTCCGGTGATTGTCGAAATGGATTTCAATAAATGCTTGCTAGTTTATTTATTTCATGCAATCTATAAAGTCACTATGGATATCAAATTATATGCTTATAACTTGCTCAAACCCCTCATACCAACTCTAGAAATCTAAGAATATTGAGAGTGAACACACCATAGATTTGGAAGGTGATATTTGAGAAAACTAGGACCCAACCCCAGATTGGGAAGGTCATATTTGTGTCTGGACCCAGATTGGGAAGACCCACATGGCACATGGGCTCTAGATTGGGAAGGTGGCCTTTTTGTCCACTACAGGGACAAGACCCTGAAAGGGTATCCCAAAGGTTGAGTAAAAATGGGTTGAGGAGTCATGAATAAAATGTTACTTTTGATTCTATAACAAAAATTGTTGTGAATATGTTGTTACAAATAGATGTGAATATTTTATTTCTCCCACATGCTAGTATAACTTGTTATACTAAATGAGTTTTTTTGTTTCTCGACGTTTTGGGATAATTTGCTATCATTTCTGCAAGTACAATGGAAAATGGACATCCAGAGAAAAAGGCACTCATGGAAAAGATGTAATGTATTATGGAGGATTTATGTAGTTTTCACTTCATATGGTAAACTATAGAAATTCATTTTTTAAACCATGATGGAGAATCTATATTTAATCTTGTACCAAACGCATTCCAGTTTAGTGAAATTTATTAATTATTTCTAGTTATTTGATAAACCTTGATCTTGTATTTATGGTAATCACCCTTTCCCTCTTGGTCCGCCTGAACAGGGGATAACTGGGGGAGGGGGTCATTATAGTTGTACATTATCTAGAGAGAAAAAGTTCCAACAAATACCACACTTTCACATGATTTCTCATGAGGCGTTGGTGGCCAATACAATTCAAAAGAAACAACACTTTACTGATAATGATGAATGTCCCACATGTTTAGGGAAAAGGAATATATTGTACATGATTTACATGATTTGATTAAGGAAAATTAGTGAGAAGGGAGTGAAGACTAGAGAGTCTTCATTCTTCTCTAACCCCAAGTACACATGTATGAAGGAAAAATATGATAAATGATGCTATCCAATGAATTTAGTTCTTTGTGGGAGTTCTAGGTGATTCGACAAGGAAGGAAAAAGTATATTTTTTTAGAAGAATTCAAGAAAATGTAACAAGTCAATGCAGGATTATTATGTCCCAAACGAGAAATATTATCATTGCTTGACTAGTGACTTGATGAGAACAAGGAGGAACTTGGATTCTGCCACAACTTAGTAACTAATTGAGTCTAGAAGGATGAATCTCAACTTCCATATGATAGTGAATGGGAAAAGGTTGGTTTTATTAGTATTGACCATGAATTACTGAGGATAATGGATGGGAGAAAGGGGAGAAACATGTTATCCTTATACATGTAAGGATTTAAACTTAATGGGATACACTTAGGGTTGATGAAAGTGTGGTAAAAAGTATGGAATCATATTTGATGGAGGTGAATAACAAGTTGTCTATAGTGGTAACTAAAGGGGGGTGATGATGACAATCTTGCATTTAACACTCTTAGTTTTAGAGTGATTAAGGAATTGAAGGAACTTAGGAAGGTGGAGATCAACCATATCAACCTCCCTTAGAATTGTGTTGTAGCTTCTATGGAAAAACAACATCAGAAAAGCCACCAATTTGATTATTACCACCTTCAACCTCCTACAAATGTCTCTATTTGATTAGACAATCTTAGTTGTAATTGTAGCAATAACAATTTAAATTCTTGAAATTCAAATTCTATGAGTTGAAGATTGCAAGTTGTTCCCATGCTTAGTGCATGAGGTGAGCAATCTAAACAAAATTCCTCTCCTATCTTTTTCAAAAAGGTAATTTGAATTGAAAATCCTTTAACATAAACCTCCTAAAAGTTTTTATTTATGTAAATTATTTTTCCTTTTTGTTAAATTAATACCATTTTGTATACTTTTTGGTAAGGAAAGTATGAATTAGAAACATAAATGGTATCTAGAAAATGAAGTCTCCTAGTGAAAATAAGACAAAGGATAGAGTTAGGAATTGTATATACAGAATAACTGTAATCAGAATAAGAATCTTAAGATAACACGTGATTGAAAGGGGGGATGTAGCTATTGTAGTTAGATTTTTTATACAACCACAATGTTCAAGTTTACAATATATAAAGTTAATGATACTTACTAAGGAATATGTAGGAGACAATAATGTCTAGATGACTTCTAAGTCAACTCGATACATATACTTCAACATAACTAAGAATTATGCATATCATCTTTTCATATGAACTTATTCTTTTCATGAAAAAAATAAAATGAATGTTAAATATCTACTCCAATTATTCAATATATTTTGGGACGTTTCTAGGATGAATCTAGATCACATCAGAATTCAAAATCACATAAACAAGTCTAGTGCACCTTTAGTTTTCCTGAATTCCCTTAGTATCCCTGAATTCATATCAGAAAACAAATATATATATTTGGGAAATTCACTATCAATAGGGTGAATCATGGAGATTTTATACCCACTCATTGTTCATAAAATCACATGAAACCTTGAAGCTTTTAACGAAAAAATGTGTCCATGGAGGTTACACCTATATAATATCCATTTAAGCATCGTACCACTTATACTAGATGGCTACTTTGTACACATCTATTGTTGTTATTAAAGACATAAAGAAATTTTGAAATAGTTGCATTTAGGAATACATAAGAACACAAAAGATATGCATATTGTGTCTTTGGAGGACGTATGCTGGAACAAGTAAGAAAGAGGTGTATGGATAAGAATATATATGTACACACACATACACACACACACACATATATATATATATATATACATATTAGAATGGTAGGCGACTCTACATTAAGAATGATGGACCTTCAAAGTCTCGACATGATTGTGTGACTGCTAGAAAAGGCCATGTATGGGTTCAACAAAGACCCCATACCTATAATGACCAATGAATATATTTGTTTTAGGACCCTAACACTGCAAACCACAATCCGACTTTTAATACAAAAATAGTTCCTAACCTTTTCCTTCTAATACATGAAAACATAAACATGATTCTACTCCATCTTATGTGATAATGCCAGTCAAAAAATGATTTAATGCTTCATGCTGCTATGATCATGGGGTTACTTTTATTTTTCTTCGTATTAAGAATTTTATTATTTATTTTACATTATATTTCACAAATGAACTTCATTTATACATGAACCGATGAATCCATAATGTCTTATCTATAAAACAAAATAAAAATACGCTAACAAGTTTTTGGCACAATTTGAATTAATGTTTAACTTTCACTCTAACTTGTATCCTATTTATCATGACTAGCAATGAAACATGATAGTGTATTTTCGTCATCATTATGCCTAGGCTTATTTTAAATGGAAATTGCATCTACAAGTGTAATCATATTGAAATATATCCTAAATATGCATGGAACTTACTCTATATTAAATACATCCAATAAAGATTCTACACGTGACCAATTCTAAAAAAACAAGGTAAGAGTTAGGTTCATATCCCTGATCATTCCCCTTGAATAGTGAAGACCAAGTTGTTGGTCAGTGACTCCATAACCATTGACCTAGAGAAGAGGCTTGGTGAGTAGACATTAATGGCCAAGGAAAAACCTTGAATAGAAAAAACCTAAATCCTTGATCCTTCCCTAAACAAATCCATGGGTCAAAGCTGAAGCATTCCCTTACTTATGTCCAAGGCCTCCAACACATAACACACAATAAAAAAAATATGGCATCTTAATTTTTTTTCATATATACAATATCAAATACACAAAATTTTACAAAAAATCCTATTTATATTTAACCACATAACCAATAGACACATTTCTCACATTCATATGAATGCTATGACACATACAAAGTTCTTTTGGGACAACTAAAACATCTAGAAATGATTCATGATGTTTAAAACATGATTTATTTTTCGTGTTTTCATATTACATAGTATCTTATCTTTGAGCATTCTATTTGATTCAAAATATTACAATTATGAGTGTAAAAGTTATACTCTTCAATATGAATAGTTTCATAGTTTTCAAGACTTCTTTGACATTGCTTCGAGTACTTCCGCCAAGTGGGCTATCACTAGTACCATTTTCTTTATTAGTGATTGCTTCCAAGAAGACTATCTTTATACCCTACATGGGGAAAAATACAATTCAAATGTTAAGTATAGATAACAAAATAGATTTTGTGATAAAAGTAACATTAAATATATATAGATATACACTATAAATGCAACACAATGAAGTTGGATTCTCAACAAGTGAACATTCAATGGAACATTAATTCCCACTTGACATGAAGTATCTAAGAAGATGAAGTAATAAGTTGTGTTTCTACATTGACCATGGTAATAATAGTAAGCATTCAAAGTTCCTCTACATCCTAGGAAGAAGCAGAAGTGTGTCTGGATTACTCATATTTCTAGCTTGTTGTTGCAACAAACTATACAATATTCAACTCATACAATAGAAGATGAGACACCCCATCCAAATATACTATACAATAAACAATGTATCTAATAGAGGTTAAAATCATTATACGAACAATGTCCTCCAATTTACAACTTCAATTAAACAATATTATTCAAATGTTGATTGTTATTTCTTATAGTTGCAAGGAAAGTTCTAAAAATATTTGATGGTAGAGGAAAAATTATAAAAAATCAAACTAATTGCAATAGAATGCATTTCATTTTGGTCCATATTTGATCATAAGACAGTTTACAGCTAATACCATTCAACGTTAATTATAACATTTAGTTTTAGGAATCATACAATTTGTGGTATGAAAAGATATATGTGGTTTCTATTTGTGTAGGGAATATATATATACCTTTCTCCTTGCTAATTTTCCTAGCATTGCTTCAACAAATAATATGGGTAGTATGTAGTTTTTCAATAAAATAGATTGTAACTTTTACTTGTTTCATAAGATGTGATGTCACATCTACACATAGTCTACATGTATGCAATCTCTAAGCAGGGCTTGTTGGTAGGCATGCAACACCCATTCTAAAATTTAACAATATCGACATAAGTACATGTAATAATGTATTATATAAAATCATCAACAAGAAATGTAAAACGTTAATTGTTTATTAACAAAATGAAATTCATATGTATTTGTATTAATATTGAAAGTGGAGAAGATGATTAATGCTAAGATAATTTACTTTTTGCTATTTCATGTATAAATCTTTATGGAGTTTAGTTATACAAGACATAATCACCAATGTACAACACAAACATTATACAAGAGGGTCATTTAACACCACAATGAAGTTCTTTATCTTGTGTACCAACATCATAATAGATACAATAAATCTTATTGAAAATAATAATTATGTACATCACACTCTCAGTGAATTGAAAGACAAATGACTCATCATAACACATGTTTATTGCCACAATTTTCTATCTTATTTATGTAAACTATTTAATCTTAGTACTATAAATCTATAGTAAAAGAAAAATTAAGTAGTTGTTAGTAGCATGTAGTTATCTTGCGCTAGGAAAGAATCATCAACATATTATGATTGTACAAGATAATTTACCATCTTCAATTAGTCAATAAGAAGTCCAATCAACCAAAATGGTATTATGAAGTTCAAGTCTCAAGTCTATCATAGTGTTGAACGTACAATACAAAACACATATAGTAAACAAAACCAAATGTTTTCTTTACTTATTAATCATATACATGACATGTTAACTAGACCCACAAAAGCCACATTATTAATCACTTATTAACAATGACTATTAGTCACTTAACTATAAGTTTGAAACATTAAAATTGTAATTTCAATTAGAGTTTAAGGAACTAAGATATTATCTGCAACGTTGTATTCTATAGTTCAATCACTATAAACATACTACAAAAATAAATATTACAATGGGGTTTATCGGTTGGTCAACATGAGCCATCTATCATCCAACAAAACTAACTGGATCATCTGCGCTTGTACAAATAGCATTCCATCATACATATAGTAAATAATATACGTTTCTTGAGGAGCATTAGGAACTAGGAAAGAGAAGAAAAATTGGTTAAACACCATCCTACTAAAAACATCACACAAAGGAGATGTGGAATGCACTTTATCCAAGAAAATAGTAGTATATATTTATTTGTCCCTTGTAATATCTACCCAAACCTAACAATAAATTTGGAGCAATGGTCCATGATACAAAATTGTACTCCACAAATATACAAGTACAATTGGATTCACACAATTAGTCAAACCTCAAATTCCTTTTTTTCATTTTTACTAAAAGCAAAAGGGAGGTGATAAAAAAACCCTTGAAAAGACATCAATGCATATTATATTAATCTCTAGTATTGCTTTTTCTTACATGGTCAATTGTGGAAAGCCAGACTCCCTAACATGCTCATCCTCAATCGTGGGTGATATCGTATCAATCTTGTATGAGCACTTTCTTTCAAATGACTCTTTACATCAACATGTATTTGATGGAAGAAAGATAGAGGAAAAGAATAAAAAAAAACTTAGAGGCCATAATCTACCAGAGATCCCCTAAAACCTTGAAGGGGTGAGAGCGAGCTACCTAGAAGCTTTTCCATCCAACAAAGTGATTAAAACCACAATAATCGTGAAGGAAATAGCAATGGAAACTTTAAGATTGAAATGAGAAATGTCATCTAGCTAATCCAGCAGGTCGCTCATCCAATGAATGTTAGCAAAAAGTAGACAAATGATGCCCTGAGAAGAGAATGACTAATTCTAGACCCTCCTAAGATGTAGTTTATCCAACGCATCAAGAGGTTCCCTTAGGGATGGTAGACCGGGTGACTAGTGGTGGTCAGATGTGACAAGTGATGGTACTGATGCTCACAAGAGGTCATGATTTGTCCCTTGAAGAATATCTCATTTGTTGTGATCATAGGTTTCATGTTAACAGTTGTTGAGGAAGAGAATACAAAATATGGTTCAACCTCAGCCCTTGAAGACTAACCCCCACCAAACACTATTACATGTAATTAGATGCATGAGTCATAGCTGAGTCCACAACTGTAAAATATTGGGGTTAAGTCAACTAAGTTTCCAAAGTGCTACTATAGTAGTTTGTTCTCTTTTTGTATTGGTTGTAACAACCAACTCAAGTCATTGAGTTGGGAGGGGAGTGTAATTAGCTTGAGTGGATGAACAAGTTAAGTCTGGAGGGCCATCTATGTGAAAGCCTCCCAGAGCCCATTGTGAAAGATTCGAACATTGAATCTAATAAATCCTTTGTTGTAAATATCTCTCTCCCATTTCATTTCTATCTAATTCTCTGTATCCCTCTATCTATCTCTGTCCTTCCCCTATTTCCTCTTCTACTCTTCATCAAAGGTACCAATGTTGTAGATTAAAATCCTAGGTGACACAAATACTACTTAAGAAGCTCCAATTTGGTATCAAAGCCTTCATTGGAAGCCATGACACCATCAAATGATGATCCTCAGTAGGCCTTAGTTTAATGGGTAGACCTTTTCAAACTACTTGAGTCTCTCAACTAGACAGTGAACTGATGGTGTTCAGAGATGACATGATCAATGAAGAAAGTGTGTGCAGTCTTAAAGATAGAGTTCACATAAAATATCAACTTCATTTGCGCACATGAGTTTGAAGACAATAAGGATCACATGTTTCCAGACAAGTAAGAGATTTAAAGGAGTTCTTTGGATTTGAATTCTTACAAAATGGAAGCACAAAGATTGTAGCTGAATTTAGAGAAGTACGACTGAGCATATGCACATGTTGACTGGATCAGTCGAGCACTCCACTTCTTCAAGTTCTATGGTATCAAGTATGATCTTGAGATACTCAACCTTATCTCTTACTGAGTGGTAGAAGATGCTTTATAGTCATGTAATTGGATCATGGATGCATCACCTTTGACTTCATGGGGAAGGCTTGAATTAGAAATGCACATAAGGTTTGGAAATACATATGAGAGGCAGCTGGGGAGCTTACTAAACTAAGGTAGTAAGGTTCTATGAGGAAATACCTCTCCAAGCTTGAGACTCTACCATATAGATTGCTAACATTAAATGAGTCCATTAGAATTGACACTTTTATCATTGATCTTAATGACAAGCTAAGACATCATGCGAAAGGTAATCGACCTAATACCATGGGGGATGCGATTAGCTTATCCCTATCAAAAAGAAGAAAAGTACATGGCTAAAAAACAACTAGTCAAGAAATTCTAGAAAGATAATTAGATAAAGAAGTATAAATCTAGTGGTAAAGTGAGTGTTCCTAGACCTAAAAGACTATGAGTTGAGGAAGAAAAAATTAAAAGGAAGAACAATTTAAATGCAATTAGAAGTAGGCTCAGGATCATAATTGTAAGTTTCAAGGAAAATCGTACTTGATTCACAAAGAAGAATCAAACGTGGAGGGGATGAAGATAGGGCCTGTCTGTGGAAAGCACCTGACAAAGATCCAAAAGTTTCATTACATTCACTATCAAGAGAAGATGTACCTCAGAAGATGAGGGAGAAAGTTAATATTCAAGAGATGGAGCTAATAAAATTTTTGGACTGAGAAAGCACACATATTTTCCTTGACTCTCAAGTTATGAACTAAAGGAGTTTTGCAATTAACCAAAACAAAGAATATACTGTCGCAATGGCCAACAGAGAGAAAATCAAGTTGAAAGGGAAGTGTTGGGTTGTGGAATTTAAAATATCCAATATTTGTATGGAGGATGTTTTTATCATACTTCAAATGGGTAGATGTGATGTGGTTTTGGGGGTCAATCAACAATGTCAAATTAGCTGGTCTAGTGGGATTTCAACTAGCAAATTATGATCTTCGAGTTTCATGGAGTTCCAGTAACGATAGAAGGATTTCTAGTGAGATCTCAAGTCATCAACACAACATATTTTGTTAAAGAAATGGGAAGGAGTAGGAAGTTTGTGGTGATACATTTTATGGTAGTGGAATCTATCCAAGTTGTTGAAACTAAAAATGACTAATAAGAATTATATGGATTGAAGTATCTATTCAATGAATTCAAGGATGTGTTCCAATAACCAATTGTGCTACCAACACAGAGAAGACATGATCCTAGAATTCAACTTTTAAAGGGAAATAAACCAATGTCCAAATGGCCACATTCTTATCCTCATTTACAATTAAATGAAATTGGGAAGCAAGCTGAGGAAAAAATACAAGAATGCTTGATTAGAAATGAAAAGAGTTTCAATTAATCTCTTATCTTATTGGTTAAGAAGTCTGAAGGTACATGGATCTTGTGTGTGAATTACATGGTCTTGAATAAAAGCATGTTTCCTTACAAATTTTTTATACCCAATGATTGATGAACTTCTTGACCAGTTTCGTGATCTTCATGACAAGTTTCATGGAGCTGTCTTGTTTTCTATGTTGGACTTTAGGGTTGGATATCATCAATATAGAGCTGAGTATGGATATATACATAAAGAAACATTTAGAACCCACCAAGTCCATTACGAGTATCTCATGACGCCGTTTGGGTTAACTAACACACCAACAACTTTCCTATCCTTAATTAATGATATTTTATAAGTTTTTTTTCTAGTTTTATTTGATGATGAATTGGTTTATATAAAGTATTATCAATCTAATATTTAGCACCTTTATACTATGTTAGAGGTTTTGAGACAAAATTAGATGTATGTCAAATGAAGTACATGTTAATCTGAGCTATACATGTTGAGTACTGACGTGTATTTTACTACGCGCTTAAACGCAAGTATACGCGTCGAGTAATATAGGCCTTGTGAGGCCCGAGTCGAACTCAGGGATACGTGAATTATTGGAGACTTCTACTAACTAATCGCAATCAGCTAGGCCGATTAAAAAAGTAGGGTTTTGTTGTTGAACTTAAAAGAAAATAAAAATCAAACAAAGAAAACAATCGATTAAAGGTTAATTTAATCAATTCAAAGGGATATCTTTAGGATGGCGGTTTCACCGCGGGTCAACATTGTATTCGGTTTTATATAATTCCTCACTCTTTTCTCTCTATCCGGGTAGTGGCCTGAAAATAGAATTACCCACTGTCGTGGTGTAATTCACTACTTAGGTTTAGGTTGATTCCACCGTCGTAGTGATCATTCCCCTAAACTAAGCGCATTACGAACGATCTCTCAGTTTCCACCATTAATTTTACACCTCCTTTGTCAAGGGATTTATCGATTAATGTAGGTTTCGTCTCTTTTCAACCGTTAATCCTTCTGTCGAAGTGATTAAGGGCATTAAGTTATTAGTATGGTGATCAAGCATAACAATATATGGAGAAAACAAAACTATACCACGGATTTAAGAGAGAAAATATGAATTATTAATATAAAATTGTCATACAATGCATTCCCCGGGCTACTCCCGGTCCTAAAGATTGAGGGTTTTAGCCTCTCATGTTCATCTTACACGAATACATGGTAGAAATTGGGGAATTCATAAGAAAAACGTGAAATAAATGGGAAAACCCCTGAACGGAGAAGAACTGGTGGATCCTTGGCGTAGAACACAAGCTTTCCCCGCCTGTCGGTGGTGGAAATTGTCTTCGGCAGCGTCCGAATCACCCGGAATGAGCTTCTCGGCATCCGTTCTCCTTTTTCTCCTCCTCGGCACTCGTGCAATCCAAAATGAGATCATTATCACGTCTGGGCGGCCGTCATTAGGTATAAGTCCCTAATTAGGTCGTCAAATAACAACAGCCGTCCGATCGAAATCAAAACAAATCCAACACATATCTGCCGGCGTCGATACCATCGACGCGAGTCGATGGTATCGACACAGCGGATTAGCGGCAGCTGTCCTTTCTTTTATTCTGAGCGCCTGTCATGATCTCGATACCATCGACTTGGGTGTCGATGGTATCGACTCCTTTAGCGTCGGTTGTTGTCGTTTAGTGACGCTGTAGCTCTCCTTGAGTCGATGGCATCGACTTGCGTCGATGGTATCGACTTCATCCTCGCCAGCAGCCTGGAGACATCTCGATGCCATCGACATGGGTGTCGATGGTATCGACTCTGTATTGCTCTTCTCGGCTGACAACCTGTGGCTTGGTCGATGGTATCGACATCCGTCGATGGTATCGACGGAAGCAGATACTTGTTCTTCCTGAAATTGCACAACAAGACCAAGTAAATCCACACGATTTATGATAAGATGATCAATAATGCTTAAAATAGTGAAACAAAAGGGGATTTGATATAAAATGATGGCAAAGACCAAATAAAGTGAATTATGCAATAATATCCATGAAAATGAGTAATTAAGGCACAAAACACATATGAAATCGGTCTATAAATGCGACTCAAAATCATCGCATCAAACTCCCCTAAGCTTAAACATTGCTCGCCCTCGAGCAACTAATCCTTAGAATAGAATTGCGAATGTCAACTAACAATCAAAATACCAACCCACATCACAAATGACTCCCACTGGACGTTCTCAAACCGGCCTACCCTAATCACAGAATAGTAATTACCCTATAGGCGACAATAATCATCAATAAAAGAAATTATCCTTCAAACCGATGAACACTATCACATAAGGCAGTTAACATAATAAAGTTCGCCGATTCAGCCATGGTGCATCTTGTGATCGCCTAAACTGCGTTGCTCGCCCTAACTACCATCTACATGGAAGCAGTCCTCCTTATAATCATGAGTGAGGAGAAAATCACGCTGACCTACCAATTCGAGCAACAGGTGGATGGAATGGGTGGTTCATGGGAGAATATGGAAGTATTACACAGTTTCAGTATGCATATAACAAAATGCCCTAAATGATGCAAATGCACATTAAGAATGCCCTAATGCCTAAAAGTGGGTGGAATGATGCATGCACTAACCTTCTACCTCAAAATGAGATAGAAATCTACTCAAGCCACATCATGTACTCAATTCCCCTGTTATACAAGTGATATCATTCCTTTCTCCCTCTTATTCCATTTCCTTCTAAATTCTCTTCTTTTTTTTTTCTCAAAAAAATTTTTTTTCAGATTTTTTTTCTTTTTTTTTCTTAGCCCACATATCCATAATTTCTTAGAGATACATGTGTTAGGCTATTGTCTTCATGATTGGAAATCTTTGTACTAATGCGATGGTATGGAACAATTTAGATCACTTTTCAGGTCAACTGAGGTACATGGTGTACTTATGCATGAAAATCATGAAAGTATGAGTGCAACTACATGACATGCACCTAAAGGTAATGTGCATGAATCACTATACATTTTTTTTCGTTTTATGCAAAAGTATGAAAATAACAATGCAAATTCTATCTACATGCTATGCACACAAAAGAAATTGAAACTGCACTTTACTTCCAATTCTTGGGTGGATTATAGAAAATGGGGTGGAATGATCACAAGATTAAGTGACTGAACCTTAGAAGAAAATTATGTGTCCCTCCTTACTGACATGTGTAGTAGTTTAAAGGGTTCTTTCTCTTACATTTGATTAAGGTCTCATTACCATTTGATTAGGTTAGGCTCAAACAACCGTTACTATCCACTTTTCATGAGTCAATGGGGGTGTGAGTATGACATATTGCTTCAAAGTTGACATAATCAATCATTTTCATAGAACAAGTTCCCCAAGGACAACCAAGTAAAGCTATCCAAAAGACACAGAAAAAAAAAATTTTAAATTCCCTTAATTTCCCCATGAAAACAGCAAGATGACAATTTTTAAGACATCCACGATTACACTAGATAGATGTGGATCCTAAATAAAAACTTAAAATTGCACAAACAAATAACAAAGCAGAAACTAAAAACAACTAAAGAAAAGATAAAAGATAGAGCTGTTCCAGCCACCCCCCTAAGCTTGAATATGACTATGGCCTCATAGTCAACATTCTCACTTAAGAGGTGGAACAACGATACCGTTCGCTTTGAAGTGTGGTGAAGAAGGATGGTCAGATGCTCAAGTAGACCAAGTGATGCTTGCTATCTCCCTCCTTTTTGTGGCCCATTTTTGTGTCTTAGTGGTTCTAAGACGTGACTTGCTTCATCCATCTTTCCTCTGCAAAAAACGGTTCGAAAAAATCTCGTTTCGATACCTTTTACGACCTGTTTTATGTAGCTGTCCTGCAGGTGTCGATACCATCGACCAAGGTCGATGGTATCGACCCAGACTCAGCGATTTTGTTGAATCGACGCATCTAAAAGCCTGGGAACTCAAAAGTGTCGATACTATCGACCCTAGGGTCGATGGTATCGACTTTACTGGCACCAATTTTTCTGTAAATCTTCAGGAATCTCGATACTATCGACCCTAGGGTCGATGGTATCGACTTTTCTTCAGTGTTTACTTCTCCAAACTCGATACTATCGACATGGGTGTCGATAGTATCGACCTTAACATTCTGCACACTTCAAAACACAAGTTAGGGTACCATTTTTACAAAAATTATCAAAACCTAAGAAAAAAACTAAGTACATAAACATAAAAGAACATAACCAAACATAAAATTGAACCTAAAGTTGGGTTGCCTCCCAACAAGCGCCCTTGTTTAATGTCCTAGGCTTGACATAAAGATACCTTTAACCTGGGTTGTCAAGAGATGTCTCCAATGAGTCATGTGGCAATTTGAATTGAACTCGATCATGTCCAATCCCCAAGGTCAATGTACCTCTCCCAATGGCAGCGATGACATCAGCTGTAGCTTGGAACGGCCTTCCCAATAGCATCTCGCAACTTTGGAGTTGTGGCATGTCCATGACAACAAAATCTACCGGGAAGATGAACCTGTCTACCTTGATGAGTACATCCTCGCACACTCCATATGGCCTTACAATGGACCCATCCGCCAACTCAATCGTTGCCGCCGATTTCTTTATCTCCTTCAACCCAAGCTTTTGAAATGTGGACAGAGGCATAAGATTAATGCTGGCACCCGAATCACACTGTGCTTGTGGAAAATTTTGGCCACCTATTGAACATGGGATATAAAAACTCCCCGGGTCTTTCTTCTTCTCTGGTAAGCTCCCAAGAATGATTGAGCTCACCATTTCATTCATCCTGCATACATCAATATCTTTGATCCGCCTCTTTTTGTTGATTATATCTTTAATGAACCTCCCATAGGCGGGAACCTTCTCAATCATTTCCACCAACGGAATGTTGATATGCAGCTTGTGGAATATTTCCAAGAATTTCCTATAGTGTCGGTGCTCCTTCTTCGGCTTCGGATTGTCCCGACTTGACACATCTACCGCATTGACACGCTTGTGAGGAGGCACATATGAGCTTTTCGGGGTTAACTCCCCTAAGCTTGCTTCAATCACTCCCTCTGACGTGGGCTTTGGCGAGACATCATCAACAGTAATAGCTTGTTGTGGTTCCTCTCTCGCATTCGATGTTTCCACATGTGCACAAACAACCTGCACCTGCTCCTCCTGCCTAGATGAAGATACCATACTCACAACTCTCTCTGATTTTCTGAAGAAATGGTTTCCGCCCGGCAATCTATAGTAAGTGCGTGGATACGGTATTGCCGGTGTTGCATTCACATTGAAAGTCATTTTTCTTTCTTCTACAGCTTCTTGCACCTGAGATTCCTCATTTCTTACCACCGACATGTACTTAACCTGATGATGTGCTTGGGCCACATTCGCACTCTCAGCTGGTTTCTGTTGATTGGCGTGCTTGATGGCCGCCACTTCACTTGAAATCTGAGCCACGGTGGTCTCTAATGCCCGCATTTGCGCTCCATGGCTTTGCAGCGTCTGCCCAAATTTGGTTAGAATGTCACCTTCAGATTGAAATTGTTTTCCAAACATGGCCATCATCTCTTGGTTTTGCTGGACCATTTGAGTTAGTAATTCAGTGTTCTTGTCCTCGGCTTTCTGCTGTGGCTTGGCATCCGGATCCTGTAAAAAATTGTTCGGATCCTTCCATGAAAACTTTTTATCTTTCCTCCATGCATAGTCATTGTTTCTATAGCCCTGTTGTTGCATGTACTTTACTTAGGATTCCTCATCCTTAGATGCATCCTCCTTAGTTAACACCTTCTTGGCTAGAAGATCTAACTTATCATTCAGCTCCCTCACTATTCTGGATTCACCAGCAGCCTTGACATGTTCCACGGCACCTCTGTCACCCCATGATTGCTTCCTAGCCATGTTTTTCAGTATCTCCCAACATCTGGTATCGGTGTTATTTAAGAAAAATCCGGAACCAGCCGAGTCCAGGTTGCTTCTATCATGCTCGGAGAGAGAAAAGTAGAAGATCTTCACCTGTGTCCCCTTGTCCAGTCCATGATGTGGACATCTCCTCAACATGACTTGGAATCGCTCCCAAGTCTCAGAATAAGTTTCACCCGCCTGTTGGGTGAAATTGTGGATCTTCCGGATCATATCATTGGTCTTCTCAGGAGGGAAGAACCTCTCGAAGAAAACCTCCACCATGTGATCCCATGATTCAACAAACTCCTCGTCGAGGTTATGAAGACACTCTCTTGCTACTCCAGCCAAGGAACTCGGGAATAACTTGAGGTACAGCACATCCTGTGGAAATCGATCTATCTTCACCATATCGCAATTTTCAACAAACTGACTAATGTGTGCCACTGGATCTTCATTTTTTAGTCCGTGAAATGCGTTGGATTTAACCAGGTTAATCAGTGCTGGATCGATCTTGTAGGTTGGAATGTTTAGCCCATGTTTCTTTATAAGCCCCTTTGATGCCGAGGAAGAAGACGCCTTGATCTTCTCCCATATTGTCTGTGCTTCAGCCATTACTTCTTCTTGTTCTTGCTCAGATTCCGAATTTGTATCACTGTGGTGTTCCTCCTCGTAGTAGTCCTCGTCCTCTGGTCCCGTAGATGGAACCTCAGGTATGCGATTCACGTAGTCTCGACTACGTGTGTGCACCATGCAAAGTACCTGAAATATGGAAATAGGGGTTCAGTACAATGCTTTGAACGAGTCAACACAATTATAGAGAAATAAAGGAATTTTTGAAATTGTTTTAAAATAAATAAAAAAAAATGTGGCCTAGAGAGGCCGCTCTTAGCACTCAAAGTGCCAATAATTCGCCGTATCCCCGGCAACGGCGCCAAAAACTTGACGTGTATTTTACTACGCGCTTAAACGCAAGTATACGCGTCGAGTAATATAGGCCTTGTGAGGCCCGAGTCGAACTCAGGGATACGTGAATTATTGGAGACTTCTACTAACTAATCGCAATCAGCTAGGCCGATTAACAAAGTAGGGTTTTGTTGTTGAACTTAAAAGAAAATAAAAATCAAACAAAGAAAACAATCGATTAAAGGTTAATTTAATCAATTCAAAGGGATATCTTTAGGATGGCGGTTTCACCGCGGGTCAACATTGTATTCGGTTTTATATAATTCCTCACTCTTCTCTCTCTATCCGGGTAGTGGCCTGAAAACAGAATTACCTACTGTCGTGGTGTAATTCACTACTTAGGTTTAGGTTGATTCCACCGTCGTAGTGATCATTCCCCTAAACTAAGCGCATTACGAACGATCTCTCAGTTTCCACCATTAATTTTACACCTCCTTTGTCAAGGGATTTATCGATTAATGTAGGTTTCGCCTCTTTTCAACCGTTAATCCTTCTGTCGAAGTGATTAAGGGCATTAAGTTATTAGTATGGTGATCAAGCATAACAATATATGGAGAAAACGAAACTATACCACAGATTTAAGAGAGAAAATATGAATTATTAATATAAAATTGTCATACAATGCATTCCCCGGGCTACTCCCGGTCCTAAAGATTGAGGGTTTTAGCCTCTCATGTTCATCTTACACGAATACATAGTAGAAATTGGGGAATTCATAAGAAAAACGTGAAATAAATGGGAAAACCCCTGAACGGAGAAGAACCGGTGGATCCTTGGCGTAGAACACAAGCTTTCCCCGCCTGTCGGTGGTGGAAATTGTCTTCGGCAGCGTCCGAATCACCCGGAATGAGCTTCTCGGCCTCCGTTCTCCTTTTTCTCCTCCTCGGCACTCGTGCAATCCAAAATGAGATCATTATCACGTCTGGGCGGCCGTCATTAGGTATAAGTCCCTAATTAGGTCGTCAAATAACAACAGCCGTCCGATCGAAATCAAAACAAATCCAACGCATATCTGCCGGCGTCGATACCATCGACGCGAGTCGATGGTAACGACACAGTGGATTAGCGGCAGCTGTCCTTTCTTTTATTCTGAGCGCCTGTCATGATCTCGATACCATCGACGTGGGTGTCGATGGTATCAACTCCTTTAGCGTCGGTTGTTGTCGTTTAGCGACGCTGTAGCTCTCCTTGAGTCGATGGCATCGACTTGCGTCGATGGTATCGACTTCATCCTCGCCAGCAGCCTGGAGACATCTCGATGCCATCGACATGGGTGTCGATGGTATCGACTCTGTATTGCTCTTCTCGGCTGACAACCTGTGGCTTGGTCGATGGTATCGACATCTGTCGATGGTATCGACGGAAGCAGATACTTGTTCTTCCTGAAATTGCACAACAAGACCAAGTAAATCCACACGATTTATGATAAGATGATCAATAATGCTTAAAATAGTGAAACAAAAGGGGATTTGATATAAAATGATGGCAAAGACCAAATAAAGTGAATTATGCAATAATATCCATGAAAATGAGTAATTAAGGCACAAAACACATATGAAATCGGTCTATAAATGTGACCCAAAATCATCGCATCAAGTACCTAGGGCATATTATCTCTAGAGAAGGAATGGATGATGATCTTCTAAAATCAAGAGTATACAAGAATGGCCCAAACTTACATTAGTGAAAGTCTTAAGATGGTTCTTTTGGATCATTGGGTATGACCTGAAGATCATTAGAGCCTTTGACAAGTTTATTAAATAAGCAAAATTTTAAGTGGAATGAGAAGGAAACTCAACATTTCACAGATGAAAAGAAATTACGATTTCACCACCAGTGTTGTCAATGCTAGACTTCGGTTAGGATTTCATTATCAATTTGGAATCTTTAGGTTATGTAGTGGGGACAATGTTGATGCAAGGAAATAGACATATAGCCTTCCCAAACTCTGCCTTGAAGGGTCGAAAATTGGGATGGTTAACTTATGAAAAAGATATTTATGCCATACTACTAGCACCCAATAAGTGTTGGCACTATCTATTAGATAAAAATTTAGTATAGAACTGACTAGACGAGTACAAAATATATGATGGATCAATGGCTCGACACTCCAACTCAGCAAAAATGGAATCCTAAACTCCTTGTCTATTAATATAAACTTGAGTTCAAAGTGGGATCAACTAACAAAGTAGTAGATCATTTGTCAAGGAGGGAGGATTGGTAGGAAGTTAAAGATCGAGGAAAAGGGGAACTGAGTTCCATTGGCATTTCTATACATGAATGGTTAGCTGGGGTAAAGATTTTGATGGTACTGAACCACCGCTTGTATAATTAAAGAGTTGGTGGGATCTAGAGAGATAGATCACGCCAAATATCAAATGAAGAATGGAGTTTTATTTAAAAAGGGAAAGGTGATTATTGTTGCTAATATGGGCATGGGAAATAGGCCATGTATGAAATGCACAATGCAACAACAAGAGGACATTTGGGTAATGATAAAACCATGTACAAGTTGAGGGAAGGTTTTTTGGTGGAATGAATGTGAGGACAATTTTGCAAAAATATATTAGAGAATGTAGTATCTATCAAGACAAAAAAATTTGAAAATTGCCCACCCCTAGGTACAGTTCAATCATTAACCATTATCACACTAAACTAGATGAATTTGGTGACTAATTTTATAGATGCATTACATGTGTCTCAAGGATACTCATTAATATTTGTAGTGGTTGATCAACTGTCCAAGGAAACACATTTCTTTTCTTTGAAGCTCCCATATGTATCACATTCATTTTTGGAAGTCTTCACTGAAGGGGTTTTCAAATATAAATGTATTTCAAAATTTATAGTGTCAAATAAAGACACTATCTTTACCAGGTATTTTTTTTCTTAGAATATTATAAATTGTAGGGCACGTGGTTAAGGATCAGTTTCTCTTATCATCCACAATGGTATGGACAAAGTGAAATTTTGAATAAAGCATGCAATGCCATCTTCAATATTATTCTGCTAATAAACCTCATGAATGGGTTACAAATCTACTTGAGAATAGTGGTTTTATAACACAACACCTCATGCTTCTATAAGGATTTTACCATATGAGGCAGTTTTTGGAAGGCCACCCCAACACTTTTGTTAATATATTCCTAGTCAATCTAAATTAGCAGGGGTGGATTGCACATTTAGGACTAGGGATGTGATTCTTTCTCTACTTCAAGATAATCTAAAGAATCCCATGACAGGATGAAAAAGTGTGAAGACAAAATGAGATCTAAGTAGGAATTTCAAATGGGTGACTGAGTTTACCTTAAGTTACCATTCAATTGCCAACATTCAATTGTGTGGAAAAGGCACAAAGCACAATCCTCTATTTTATGGTCCATTTCAAGTTATCAAATGAGTTGGTCTAGAAAATTATAAATAAAACTACCTTGTATAGCTCTCATACACTCTATTAAAGAAGAAATTTAGGAAGATAGTTCGTGGGGGAATAGATCTTCCTCTTCTTCAAGTATCTCAGCCATTGATGATTGAAATAATTCTTGATAGGAGGATGGTTCCTAACTAAGGTCATCATCATAGTGTGACTTAAATGTTGATTCCATGGGAATGAAGGGATGTATCGGAGGCAATATGTCTCAACTCTATGAATTAAAAAGCAAGTACACTATAAGACTCATTTGTTCTAGCGATAGTGATTGGGAAAAATCTACAAGTGTCAATCAATTGACTTGATTTCGGGTAGTGATGATTGATCGTCCCTTCAAGCTGTTCATTTTTCAGCTGACTAGATCAAATTTGAGTGTTGTCTTTAGTGTTGTATGAAAACCAATTTGAGAACAAGGTCTTATGAAGGGGGAGGGTGTTTGTTACATGTAATTAGCTACTTGAGTTAGATTCTGAGTCAAAAACCCTACAATATTAGGGGTAAGTCAGTTGAGCTTCTTACAGTTGTTATAAATATCTTCTAACTTGTCTTATCATATGTAACTAAAGGGGTTGTTGCAAGCCAAAACAATACGGAATAACATGTACGTATGGACCTATTACACAATATCTAATAGGTGTAGCGTAATGCAACAATGTAATAGTTAAGATCCATATGTAAGCACAAGAAAAATAAACATGAATAAGATACCACAAAGAACACCAATATTTATGTGGAAAACCCCCACAATATGTGAGGAAAAAACCACGGGGTCAAAGCCCGACAAAGAAATCTACTAATCAACATATTACAAAGTTCATCTCAAGTTTAGACCCAAAACTTGGGGAATATAAAGCAAAAAAGAAGAGATATATTTTATACCATATTGGTACATCATCACACCAAAAGTCCTCCTAGAAAAACCACCCCTTGTAGAGAATGCACTGGAAGAACAATAATATTGGTTGTAATGGAGAAGTCAGTGTAGACCAGGAAAGAGAACCAGAGTGTTTCCACTCTCTTTCCTTTCTGTCCTTTCTTTTATCTTCCTTGGCTTCCCATTCTTTTTTTCATTGTCCATGAACAAAAAAGGGAAGAATAAGAAATGACGACTCCTGTTTTCTTTGTGGCTCCATCAAATTGAGTTGGCTTGTAGGCATGGGTATTAATACCCAACGAGCGACATCAGTGATATTCCCTAAAGGGATGCCCTCCTTGTACTAGAAAAATTGGGATGTAGGCCCAAAAATCTTCCCTGCATCCTGACGTGTATTTTACTACGCGCTAAAAATGCAAGTGTACGCGTCGAGTAGTACAGGCCTTGTGAGGCCCGATTCGAACACAGGGATACTCGGAATTGTTGGAGACTCCTACTAACTATTTGTGATCAGCTAAGCCGAATAACAAATTGGGGTTGTTGAATAAAATTAAAAGAAAACAAAAATAAAATAAAGCAAACAATCGATTAAAGGTTGATTTAATCAATTCAAAAGGATATCTTTAGGATTGTGGTTTCACCGCGGGTTTTCATTGTATTAGATTTTATATAATGCCTCACTCTTCTCTCTCTATCCGGGTAGTGGCCTGAAAACAGAATTACCCACTGTCGTGGTGCAATTCACTACTTAGGTTTAGGTCGGTTCCACCGTCGTAGTAACCTATCCCCTAAACTAAGTGCATTACGAACAATCTCTCAGTACCCACCATTAATTTTACACCACCTTGGTCAAGGGATTTGTCGATTAATGTAGGTTTCGTCTCTTTTCAGCCGTTAATCCTTCTTTCAAAGTGATTAAGGGCATTAAGTTATTATTATGGTGATCAAGCATAACAATATATGGAGAAAACAAAACTATACCACAGATTTAAGAGAGAAAATATGAATTACTATTATAAAACTGTCATACAATGAATTCCCGGGCTACTCCCGGTCCTAAAGATGGAGGGGATTAGCCCCGCATGTTCATCTCACACAAGTACATGGTAGAAATAGGGGAAATCATATGAAAAATGTGGAATGAAAGGGAAAACCCCTAAACGGAGAAGAACCGATTGATCCTTTACGTAGAACACGTGCTTTCCCACCTCTCGATGGTGAAATCTGTCTTCGGCAGCGTCCGGATCGACTGGTATGAACTTCTGGCCTCCGTTCTCCTTTTTCCTGCTCCTCGGCACTTGTGCAATGGCTAATCCGATCTCCCTTCGTCTGGGCGGCCGTCCTTAGGTATAAGTCCCTAATTAGGTCGTTAATTAACTCCAGCCGTCTGATTGAGATCATTAGAAAGCAAACTCATATCCTACGGCGTTGATACTATCAACGCGAGTCGATGGTATCGACCCACTACAGTAGCGGCTGGCTGCAAACCCTTCCTTTGTCGCGCCCGACATCATCTCGATACCATCGACTCGGGTCGATGGTATCGACTTCCTTTAGGCGTCGGTTTTGTCGTTTTGTGTCGCTGTAGCCTCCATGCGTCGATGGTATCGACTTGGTGTCGATACTATCGACCGATTTCTCGCCAGCAGCTGATGGTATCTCGATACCATCGACGTCACCATCGATAGTATCGACTTTTTCCTGCTTCTTTCGGCTGGCAACCTGTAACCATGTCGATGGTATCGACGGAAGAAAATACTCGTTTGTCCTGAAATTCAAAGACAAGATCACATAAATTCACACAAATAATGATAATTTGACAATTAATGCTCAAAATGATGAAATAAAGGGGATTTGACATAAAATAGTGGCAAAGACCAAAATGGATGAATTATGCAATATTAACCATAAAAATGACTCATAAAAGCATAAAACACATATCAAACAGGTCTATAAATGCGACTCAAAATCATTGCATCAAACTCCCCTAAGCTTGAACGTTGCTCGCCCTCAAGAAACTTATCCTTAGAATAGAATTACAAATGTCAACTGAAAAACAACAACCCACACCCAACATCCCATATGACTCCCACTGAACATTCACAAACCAGCCTTCTCTAACCACAGAACGGTAATTACCCCAAAAGCGATAGTAATCATCAATAAAAGAAATTGACCTCCAAACCGATGAACACTATCACATAAGGCAGTTAACATAATAAAATTCGCCGATTCAGCATTGGTGCATCTTGTGATCGCCTATACTACGTTGCTCGCCCTAACTACCATCTATATGGAAGTAGTTCTCCTGATATTCATTAGTGAGGAGAAATTCACGGTGGCCTACCAATCCGAGCAACAGGTGGATGAAAATGGGTGGCTCATGGAAGAAAATGGAAGTATTGTACAGTTTCAAAATACATAATACAAAAATGTCCTATATGATGCAAGTGCACATGATAAATGCCCTAATGCCTAAAATTGGGTAGAATGATGCATGCACTAACCATCCATCTCGAAATGAGATGGATATCTAGTTAAGCTACATCATGTACTCAATTATTCTTTAAATGCAGGTGATATCACATTCCTTTCTCCTTCTTATTCTAATTGCTTCTAAATAACTCTTTTTTTTCATTATGCAGATTTTTCAGAATTTCTTCTTCTTTTTTTTTCAGCCCTTATATCCATAATTGCTTAAAGATAATTTTATCGGGCTATTTTTTTCATACTCAGAAATTCTTGCACTATTTAGAAGGTATGGAACAATTTAATTCACCATTGAGGAAAAATTGAGATACATGATATACTTTATGCATGAAAATCATGAATGCGACTACATGGCATGCACCTAAAGGTAATGTGCATGAATCACTATATTTTTTTCTTTTTATGCAAACATATGGAAAATACCAATGCAAGTCCTATCTAAATGCTATGCACACAAAAGGAATTAAAACTGCACTTTACTTCCAATTCTTAGGTGGATTATGAAAAAATGAAGTGGAACGATCACAAGACTAGATGACTGAACATTAGAAAGATATTATGCGTCCCTCCTTACTGACCTGTGTAGTAGCTTAGAGGGTTCTCTCTCTTACATCCAATTAAGGTCTCATTACCATTTGGTTAGGTTAGGCTCAAACAAACATTTCTGTCCACTTTCCTGAATCATTAGGAGTACAGTTGTGAAATTGTGTTTTAAAGTTGACAAAACCAATCATTTTCGTAGAATATGTGCCCAAGGTTAAACAAGACAAGCTTTGCACACACACAAAAAAATTTAAATTTTCCCTTGATGTTCCCATGCACAAAATGAGAAGACACAACTTTATGACATCCACGATTACACTAGATAGCATGTGGATCCTACAAAAACTAAAAATGCAAGAAAACAAATAACAAGAACAAAAGCAATAATGCTAAAAACTAAAAACAATAAAAGATAAAGCTGTTCCAGCTACCCCCCTAAGCTTGAATTTGACTATGGCCTCATAGTCAAAAACAAACTTAAAGATTGGAACAGGGATACCGGATCACTCCTATGGAGGCGGAGGCGGGTACTGCCAGGGTCGTGGGGTCCGGATTTGCTCTGGATGACACTTGGCGCAAGTGTAGGAAGAAATCATTGAAGATGTGACTTCATTTGACCAATAACCCCGTCTTGAATAACTGACACCGACACTGCTGTGTGCCCATCGATACCATCAAAAAAAGTCGATGGTATCGACTCGCTGATTAGGGCAACTGCCTCGCGAGTCCGGCCGCCGCCTTTTTCACTTGAAAATGTCGATACCATCGACACACCCATCGATGGTATCGACTCCACTGAGTCGATTTCTTCTGAAAATCTCTAGAGATCTCGATGGTATCAACTGGCATGTCGATACCATAGACTTTGATATTGCGATCTTCCTGTAGGTAGGTCGATACCATCGACGAGGCCGTCGATGGTATCGACGCAGAGCAAAATCTGCAGTCGTCAACCTGTAACCCGGTCGATACCATCGACCAGTGTGTCGATGGTATCGACTCTGCATCAACCTGCACATCAAACAAACCGATCACGGTATCTTTTTTATACTAAAAACTAAGTAAAAACAAATTAAGCTACGAATGTAAATAAACTATCCTACTGTACCGATGGTTGGGTTGCCTCCCAACAAGCACCCTTATTTAACGTCTTAGGCTAGACGACTTGAAGCTCATCATCTTGGAACTTTGGGGCATGTCCTTAGAGGGTCGTGCGGTAATTTGAATTCAACTCGATCTCCTTCAATTCCCAAGGACAATGTACCTCTCCCTAAGGCAGTCACGACATCCGCCGTTGCTTGAAAAGGTCTTCCTAGAAGAATTTCACAGCTTTGGAGCGGTGGCATATCAATGACAACAAAATCCACCGGGAATATGAATCTATCCACTTTGATGAGAACATCCTCACACACTCCATATGGTCTCAAGATAGACCCATCCGCTAATTCAATTGTTGTGGCCGACTTCTTTATCTCTTTTAACCCAAGTTTCTGAAATGTCGCCAGAGGCATGAGATTTATGCTGGCGCCGGAATCACATTGCACTTTAGGAAAATGTCGACCACCTATTGAGCAAGGAATGTAGAAGCCTCCTAGGTCTTTTCTCTTCTTTGGTGAACTCCCATGAATCATAGAGCTCACCGTCTCATTCATCCGACAAATATCACCGTCTTTTATCCGCCTCTTCTTATTGATGATTTCCTTGATGAACCTCCCATAGGCGGGCACCTTCTCGATCATCTCCACTAATGGAATATTGATGTGGAGTTTTTGGAATATTTCCAAGAATTTCCTAAAATGACGATGCTCTTTCTTTGACTTCGGATTGACCAGATTTGACACATCTGCTGCATCAACACGCCTGTGAGGTGGCACATATTAGTTTTTCGGGGTCAACTCCCCTAAGCTTGCTTCAATCACTCCCTCTGACGTGGGCTTTGGCGAGACACCATCAACAGTATTAGCTTGTTGTGGTTCCTCTCTCGCATTAGATACTGCCACACGTGCACAAACAACCTTCAATTGTTCTTCTTGCCTAGATGGAGATGCAATATTCATAACTCGTTGTGATTTTATGAAGAACGGGTTTCTGCCCGACAATCCATAGTAAATGCGTGGATACGGTATCGCCGGTTTCGTATGCGTATTAAAAGTTATTTTTCTTTCCTCTTTAGCTTCTTGCACCTGAGATTCCTCCTCATTGCTTACCACAGATATATACTTGATTTGATGGCGTGCTTGGGCGACGTTTGCATTCTCGGCCGGTTTCTGTTGTTTGGCGTGCTTGATGGCCGCCACTTCACTGGAAATCTGTGCCACGGTGGTTTCTAATGCCCGCATTTGTGCTCCATGGCTTTGCAGCGTCTGCCCAAATTTGGTTAAGATATCACCTTGAGATTGTAATTGTTTACCGAACATAGCCATCATTTCCTGATTCTGCTGAACCATTTGACTCAGTAGTTCAGTGTTCTTGTCCTCCGCTCTAGGTTGTGGCTTGACATCTGGATCCTGCAGAAAATTATTCGGATCCTTCCATGAGAACTTTTTATCTCTCCTCCATGCATAGTCATTGTTTCTGTAGCCATGTTGTTGCATGAATTTGACTTGGGCTTCCTCTTCCTCAGATGCATCATCCTTAGCTAGTAGCTTCTTGGCTAGAAGATCTAACTTGTCGTTCAGTTCTTTAACTACTTTGGATTCACCTGCGACTCTAACCTGCTCCACAGCACCTCTGTCACCCCATGACTGTTTCCTAGCCATGTTCTTTAATATCTCCCAGTACCTATCATCTGTGTTGTTCAAAAAGAATCCTGACCCGGCTAAATCCAAATTACTCCTATCGTGCTCGGAGAAAGAAAAATAGAAGATTTTCACCTGCGTCTCTTTATCAAGCCCGTGATGCGGGCACCTCCTCAGTATGACTTGGAATCTCTCCCAGGTCTCTGAATATGTCTCACCGGCATGTTGGGTAAAATTGTGAATCTTCCGGATCATGTCGTTAGTCTTCTCAGGAGGGAAGAACCTCTCAAAGAAGACCTCCACCATATGGTTCCAGTTCTCCACAAAATCGTCATCCAAATTATGTAACCATTCTCGTGCCGCTCCTGCCAATGAACTCGACCACAGCTTGAGATATAGTGCCTCCTGTGGAAACCTGTCGATTTTAACCATGTCACAGTTCTCAATAAACTGGTTGATGTGCGCGACGGGATCCTCATTCTTAAGCCCATGAAAAGCATTCAACTTCACCAGATTTATCAACGTCGGATCAATCTTATATGTAGGTATGTTAATTGCCTGCTTCTTTATAGGCCCTTTGGAAGCAGATGAGGAAGAAGCCTTGATCTTCTCCCATATAGTCTGTGGCTCGGCCATTTCTTCCTATTCAAGTTCGGAATCTACCTCTTCTTGTTGCTCTTGCTCATGATTATCCTCGTCCTCAGGTCCCGGCGGCGGAACCTCAGGTGTGTGATTATCGTAGTCTGTACTACGTGTCTGCACCATGCAACGTACCTGAAATGAGAAAATTCTAGTTCAGTACTATGCTTAGACGAGTGTAAACAATTATAGAAAAATTTAGAAATATTTGAAGTTGTTTCAAGATAAAAAAAAAATAAAAGATGTGGCCTAGAGTGGCCGCTCGTAGCACTCGAAGTGCCAACAATTTGCCGTATCCCCGGCAACGGCGCCAAAAACTTGACGTGTATTTTACTACGCGCTAAAAACGCAAGTGTATGCGTCGAGTAGTACAGGCCTTGTGAGGACCGAGTCGAACACAGGGATACTCAGAATTGTTGGAGACTCCTACTAACTATTTGCGATCAGCTAAGCCGAATAACAAATTGGGGTTGTTGAATAAAATTAAAAGAAAACAAAAATAAAATAAAGCAAACAATCGATTAAAGGTTGATTTAATCAATTCAAAAGGATATCTTTAGGATTGCGGTTTCACCGTGGGTTTTCATTGTATTAGATTTTATTTAATGCCTCACTTTTCTCTCTCTATCTGGGTAGTGGCCTGAAAACAGAATTGCCCACTGTCGTGGTGCAATTCACTACTTAGGTTTAGGTCAGTTCCACCGTCGTAGTAACCTATCCCCTAAACTAAGTGCATTACGAACGATCTCTCAGTATCCACCATTAATTTTACACCACCTTAGTCAAGAGATTTGTCGATTAATGTAGGTTTCGTCTCTTTTCAGTCGTTAATCCTTCTTTCAAAGTGATTAAGGGCATTAAGTTATTATTATGGTGATCAAGCATAACAATATATGGAGAAAACGAAACTATACCACGGCTTTAAGAGAGAAAATATGAATTACTATTATAAAACTGTCATACAATGAATTCCCAGGCTACTCCCGGTCCTAAAGATGGAGGGGATTAGCCCCGCATGTTCATCTCACACAAGTACATGGTAGAAATAGGGGAAATCATATGAAAAACGTGGAATGAAAGGGAAAACCCCTGAACGGAGAAGAACCGATTGATCCTTTGCGTAGAACACGTGCTTCCCTGCCTCTCGGTGGTGAAATTCGTCTTTGGCAGCGTCCGGATTGACTTGTATGAACTTCTGGCCTCCGTTCTCCTTTTTCCTGCTCCTCGGCACTTGTGCAATGGCTAATCTGATCCCCCTTCGTCTGGGCGGCCGTCCTTAGGTATAAGTCCCTAATTAGGTCGTTAATTAACTCTAGCCGTCCGATTGAGATCATTAGAAAGCAAACTCATATCCTACGGTGTCGATACTATCGACGTGAGTCGATGGTATCGACCCGCTACAGTAGCGGCTGGCTGCACACCCTTCCTTTGTCGCGCCCGACATCATCTCGATACCATCGACTCGGGTCGATGGTATCGACTTCCTTTAGGCGTTGGTTTTGTCGTTTTGTGTCGATGTAGCCTCCATGCGTCGATGGTATCGACTTGGTGTCGATACTATCGACCGATTTCTCACCAGCAGCTGATGGTATCTCGATACCATCGACGTCACCGTTGATAGTATCGACTTTTTCCTACTTCTTTCGGCTGGAAACCTGTAACCATGTCGATGGTATCGACTTCCGTCGATGGTATCGACTTCCGTCGATGGTATCGACGGAAGCAAATACTCGTTTGTCATGAAATTCAAAGACAAGATCACATAAATTCACACAAATAATGATAATTTGACAATTAATGCTCAAAATGATGAAATAAAGGGGATTTGACATAAAATAGTGGCAAAGACCAAAATGGATGAATTATGCAATATTAACCATAAAAATGACTCATAAAAGCATAAAACACATATCAAACAGGTCTATAAATGCGACTCAAAATCATCGCATCACATCCCAAAGGTGAGATTGTCCTTATGACTCCATAGTTGGAGTGCAATCCGGCAAGCTCCTTAAAGTAGCAAGCTTCTTTGTAGGAACTACCTTCGTCAGTATGTCAGAAAGATTTTCGTTGGTGTGAACCTTTTTCAACTTGAACTTGTCATCGTTGATAGTTTCATGAAACTAATGGTATCTTAGATCAATATGCTTTGTCCTGGAGTGATAAGAAAAATTCTTGCTCAAGTCCATGACTCTCTGACTTTCACAATAGATAAAATATTCATCATGTGTCAAACCCAGTTCTTGCAAGAATGTTTGAGCCAAACCATTTCTTTTCCTACTTCACAAACTGTGAAGTATTCTGCCTCAATAGTAGATAAAACAACACACTTTTACAATTTTGACTGCTAACTAATAGCTCACCCTGCAAAAGTGAACATAATACATGAGGTAGACTTCCTGAGATCAAGATTACCTACTAAATCTACTTTAATAAAACCTGTAAGAACAGATAGTGCCCCGCCAAAGTATAAACAAGCACTAGATATACCTCTCAAATATCTAAGTATCTATTTAACAACATTCTAATGATCCTCACTAGGGTTAGTTAAAAATCTGCTAGTCACACCAACTGCATGTGCAATATCAGACATAGTGCACACCATATCATACATCAAAATTCCTACTGCAGAAGAGTAGGGTATGTGAGCCATCTCTTGCTTTTCCTGCTCAGTAGAAGGATATTGTTTTCTACTCAGTCTGAAGTGAATGGCAAAGGGAGTCTCAACTAGCTTCACCCCTTTCATGTTGAACTTGTCAAGTACATGCTCAACATACTTCTCTTGTGACAACTAAAGTTTCTTTTCTTTTCTGTCACGATTGATGCCTTGCCAAGAATTTGTCTAGCTGGTCCCAAGTCTTTCATATAAAAAAACTTAAAAAAATTCCTTTTTCGACTTGGCAATCATCTGAGCATCTTTGTCAACAACCAACATGTCATCAAAATAGAGAAAGAGAATGATAAAACTGTCTAAAAATATCCTAAACTAAACACAATGATTAACCTCTATCTCTATCTCTATCTCGTGGTAACCTTGTTTATGCAAACCATGTGTTATTTGCCTTTCACTGCAAATGCTTCAGGTTGACACATATAGATTTCTTCCTACAGTTCACCATGGAGGAAAGTTGTCTTTACATCAAGCTACTCAATATCAAGGTCTAAGATAGCTATCAAGCCCAAAATGGTACAGATGGGAGTTGTTTTTACCACTATAGAAAATATTAGATCAAAGTCAATCCCCTATTTTTTTTCAAAGCCTTTCACCATGACTTTGGGTTTGTATCTCACAGTGTTGTTATTCCCATCTTTCTTTAGCTTGAAGACCCACTCATTCTTTAAGACTTTTCTATCTTCGGGAAGCTTGTAAAACTCATAGGTATCATTTTTGTTGAATTTTTTCATTTCATCTTGCATTGCATGCAACCACTTATCATTTTTCCTGATCAGACTTTGCTTGCTAATAGGTTTCTGGCTCCCCCCTATTCTGTGATCAATTACCATTCTGAATCAGTATATCTTGTAGACGTCATTTTCTCTCTAGTAGACATTCTCCACTGTGGCTTTGCTGGATCGACCTGTTGGGGTTGCTGTGATACCACTTTAAGGGGTTGTTGCATGCCAATATAATGTGGAATAACCAGCATGTATGGACTAGGAACACGATATCTAATATGTACGCAACACAACAATGCAATAGACAAGATCCTTGTGTAAGCACATGAAAAATAAACACGAATAAGCTACCACAAAGAACACCAGGATTTATATGGAAAACTCTCACAATGTGGGAAGAAAAAACGGAGAAATCTATTAATCAACATATTATAAAATTTATGTCAAGTTTAGACTCAAAACATGAGGAATATAGAAATAAAAGAAGAGATACAATTACATCAGATTGGTACGTCACCACCAAAAGACCATCCAAAAAAACCACCCCTTACTGAGAACACCAAGGTAGAATAAAAGAATTGAGAGAAGGGTGTAGATCGAAAGAGAGAACCAGAATGATTCCACTTATTCCACTCTCTTTCTTTTCTCTTCTTTCTTCCTTGACTTCCTACTCTTTCCGTCATTGTGCGTGAACAGAAAATAAGAAGAATAAGCAGCGGCAACTGCTGTTTTCTTTCGGGCTCTGTCAAATTGAGTTGGCTTGTGGGCATGGGTATTTATACCCAGCGAGCGGCAGTAGTGACATGCCCTAAAGGCTGCCCCTATTAGGCTGGAAAAACTGGGCCGCAGGCCCAACAGTAACAAGTAGGCCATCCTGAGCCCATTGTGACGGATTAAACTTTTATTCTAATAAATGATTCCTTCTCTGTGAATCTCTCTCTCTCTCTCTCTCTCTCTCTCTCTCTCGTTTCCTTTTCCCTGATTCTCCGTATCTCTCTTTCTACTATTCTTCCCAATTTCCTATTCTACTCTTCATCATAGGTATCAACCGGGGGGGCACGGATTCCAATCGAAGGTGACAAAACTACTACTTGAGGAGCTCCAAGCGTTCTCTGAAGAATGCAGAAAAGAGGAGCATAAAAGAGAAGGGGGAAACAGAGCGTGGAAGCAAAAAGATAATACTTTGATGTTGGAACTACCAATATGCACTTTCGATCATTAAGAAGACCAATCAACTAGAGGAGAGGATGGACTAGAGGCCGGCTGCTAGGATTTCTGTGGGAGCCCTTCCTGAAACCAGAATTTGACAATGAAAAACGACCGTTCTCACAACATAATTTTTGCACAAGCAATGGGTACACACAATAAAACTGAGTCGGGCTTGTGTCTTGCTCATGCTTTGGGACATGTCCGAAAGCCTAGGCCCGACTCATCCAGAAGTTTGGCAAACATGGGATTTGATTTAAGAAGGTGGGAAAGGAGAGTAAAAGGCCTGCCGTAGAGAATTTTGAGTTGGAGGAAAAGAATTGAAAAATCTTAAAACCTTGGTGTTGATAGCCTAGACGAAGTTTGGTTAAGGGACTACTTATTAGTTAGGGATGCCTTGTGTGGGGGAGTGCCTTCTTGTGCATTTGGATCTTCTGGGAATCGACTTAGTCAGTCTCTCTCCTCCGACTGAGACATCCTTCAAGACCTTAACCTGTATTACCTGAATGTACTTAACACTTATCTCTAGCAAACACCCCTGTCCGACCCTGATCTTGTTTTGTTGTAATGAAAGACATTGATAATTAAACCCACAAATGACGCACTCACGGATTGAGTAGAATCTTGTTGTGAATTCAAATGAATAACGACGATACACGTTTAGGGCTAGTTTGGTATGGTGTTGTTAGTGGAAAAGTATGTGTCTAAAAAATAAGGAGATGAGATGTATGTTTTTTAAACTGCACAAATTTTATTTGGTTACCGGAGAATGCAGTATCGTGAACAGCGAGCAGAGAAAGGAAACGTGGGCCACGTGGCAACCAGAAGCAAATGGGTCGAGAGTCTAATCCAATAGCAGTCCGTAAATATTTACTGCCATTGGCAGGAGCGGTGGCATAGTGTTGTAAATAAATTGTTGATCAAATTGTTTCACATGTACTGCGCCGTCACGAGGGGTGGTACGTTTTCCGGGAATTGACAGTCAACTATGAAGTTGAAAAACAACCAATTACATCCTAATACACCCTACCAAATAAAAATTTAGACTGAAAAGTATACATTTAAATTCAGAAAATCAAACCACACCCTACCAAACAGGGCTTAACATGATTGTAATAACATCCACATAACTGACGGGCGATAAATGGCTGGCCGAGCTGGTTGCCGTCACTAACCTTGACGCATTGGAAGCTAGGGAACTAAGATGTGAATAAAATAAGATGCCTGACGACCTTTCCGTCCGCGTACAAGATAATAATATGAAGTTGTAGCTTTTGTTTGCATCGAACAACAGGAAGAACTGACTTCCTTGATGATAAATTAAGCTGCTAAGCTAATACAAATCAGAACAAAGGGCCTCATGGAGTGCTTTGTCCTGTTACCTAATGGCTAGTGGGCCGTAATATCAACAGAACCATGACGCGGTTAACTACGGACACAGACATGGGCATCTACCTCGATGATGCCATGACAAAATTTCTGACTGACGCACCGGTTATAAACTTGAGCGCCAAGTCTCCACCAAAAAACTTGCTCATTGTTTATTGTTTCGTTTGCTGATGACAACAGAAGCATGTAGCCGTCAGCTAGTAACGACCTGGGCGCTATACACGAGTAGTTGAAGTCAACTGAAGTGTTCTGTGAGACCAGCTTAGGAAGATAGGAGTGCTTGCCACGCTTAACGACCAAAACATAAAGATATGGGTGCTCTCCAATCAAAGAAGATACTACTATCCTATAAGTAGAGGTGCTTAGCGGCAGAGGTTGCTAGGCTAATTCCATCATCACTTGACTTGGGATCCAGTGCCCAACACTTCCAAGTAGGGCAGTCTGCTTATTGAGAGAATATCGGCAATTCGGCTCCACTTCTTGTCTTTAATAGCCACTCCAAGAGAACGACCAGTCCTATAAGCATGAAGGTACACTAAACACCCATAATAGCCCTGTTTCTCCATGATCAACTACTCTGTTTTGCAATCTTTAATATTGACTCATTCAAACATACTCATGGCAATCACCCCAAAACTGATGATTTTCACTTGCAATCAACTTCGCAGAAGAAGATTGTGGTACAGATGCCCCTGGACACCAAGGAGAACCGCCGGGAGGCCCTGAAGCTGTCCGTCAAGGTCCACGGTACGTCAATATGTTCTTGCCTAGTTTCTGAATATTCACCAGTCAAATTCTCTTATTATCTCCTGTCCTGATTGCCATCCCTTTGTTTCCTGTACTCTTTCAGGCGTGACATCCGTAGAGTTGGACAAAGACAAGGGCCAGATCACCGTAATGGGCGAGGACGTCGACCCAATGGCCGTGGCCAAGGCGCTAAAAGGTCGGAAATTGTTCCTCGGCTGCCTCTGGCCGTATAGTGGAGTCAGGCCCGTCAACGTTGTCAAGGTTGAGGATGTCAAATCGGAAGAGAAGAAGGATGAGGAGAAGAAGCTTATCGAAACATTGGCTGCGAGCCCCTACTGGTATGGTATGCCGCCGGTCTACCATGTTGTCGATCAACCGGGAGGATGGTGGTGGTGAGCGGAAATGAGCTAAAGAAAAATGGTGGTAGTTAACGGATGTTTGCTCTCTGGTCTGCCCTGCCTTGCTGCTAGAAGCTTTACCGTGGTCCGTGCTACTATCGGGGGACTATAAAATACTCTTTTAGAAAACACACCAGATAGACTGCAATCTTGCAACTGGAAATTATTGAAAAAATTGTATAGTCAGTAGATATACTTTGGGTATGGCTACTTATGTTATACATACATACAGTTCTTGTATATAAGATTTATATTTCAGAGATATGCTATAATATTTGAATATGGATACAAATAATCGCAAGTTATACACTTGTCATGTTCCTGGTCGTTGTGTCCGTACACTTTCTGCACTCAAGCTACATGCCTCGTCAGTTACCATGATAAAAATGTTTAATTGATTGTAGTCTAAAAGTCTCTAATCCTACACTGCTTTTATGAAAAACAAATACTACAAACTCACAACACCCTTGAAACCATTATCGAAATACAAAACATTCCATGTCCAGGAGTCATCATCATCATATCACGATGATAACCATTAAGTGTTAGGAATTGTAGTAGGAAAGTGATGGTGTTTTGTAAAAGTGAAAGCGCAAGATTTAACGAACTCTCTCCGAGGCGAGAAGAGAAAAAATTAGGAAACAATACTGGTCAATAAACACTATTTAATCATGATTACCACTCACATCGTCTAAATTTTCTTGTCCTTAAATCTGGATATCTCTCATCCACACGAGCACAAAGATAAATAAGAAGAAAGTTACACCCAATGTGTACAAAATATCTAACTTATTTTTTTCTTTCTTCATGACACCTCTGTCGTTGTTAGGGTTCATGCACAATTGTGTCCTTGCCTATCACCGTTACGAGAGCTGACCAAGCCACATGTGCCCATTATGAGGTTGCCTACCTCGTTGTCAACCAGAAGTCATTTCCGCCTAAGAGAGCAGATGCACATCCTCTACTAATTGGTTGAACTATTGTCATAGTCGTGTCCACCAAAGAAGTGCCACAATTGATGTGTGTCCTTCATTGATCGGTTATGTTGCTGTTGTCGATGCACCACCAATGTATTGTTGATTGCCAACCGCTACTTTACTTCAAGACAATGTCATTAGCCCTATCTTATCCACAAGTGAGCTCCACCAATTGTTCTTATTTTCTAGTTCTTCTGCCACAGAAGGTACCAATAATAAACAACTGGTGAGATGATCTCAATGTTGTCCCCAAGACCTCTATTTATAGGCCTCTATAACATGTGGTGGAAACTAAGAATCCTACTCTAATTCATAATCTAATTTCTAATCCAATTCTAATTAGTTATTAATGTTGTACATAGGGAGCCATCTTCTTTCCTGTAAGATTTAACTCCTATTAGGATTGATAACACATAATACCAACTCCTATTAAGTCCAAGTCCAACTAGGCATGAGCCATAATCTTCCTTTTCCAACAATCTTCCCCTCCGGCTCATGAGGGAGACATCATCTTCAGTAATCATATATAGTAACTTCTAGACTCCATCACCAACTTTGATGGATTTTAATATGTGGTCATTCTCCTAAAACATGTTAGCATTCTGTCATTTTTATCTGTTTTCTTAAAGTGCTACCTAACCTTACTTTGTTCCTAGGCAACTGAGAGTGTCTCCTCTCTCTCCATGCCCACACATCGAGCTTTCTTGGATCCCCCTGAACGGTCAGTCGAGCCATCTTGGACAAAAATTATGTTTCTGACCTTCTATAGAGAGACTTAGAAACCTTCTTTTGATGCCCCCCTATCGATGTGATCCCACATCAAGAGCATGATCCTCCATACTGCATGCATCAACTACATGTCCCATGTATTGACCTTCTTCTTGATGCACGTACAATCTAGAAAAAGTCTTTGGAGAGACCTTCTCTAACTGGGACTCGTCATGACACACCACCTCATGCTTGTAGAAACTTACCTATCCACCCTTGCTAACATCACTGAGAGAATCCCGTAGCTACCTCTGGCTATCTGTAGGAGTACTTCCAAGTCATAGTCTCCTTTGAACAGACATTTTCTTCTTGACTTCCTAAAGCTTCTCTTTGTGCACTCTAAATGTGATTTTATATAGATTATATCACAGTTAGCATAGAGCTAGCACCAAGCACCCTTTTGTTACCTTACACATGCCACTGCAAAGTATGAGATGATATTTATTACTATCTAATAAGGAGTAAGAGATTACACTAAGCTTCAAGTCTGGAACATGACTAACATTCTTGAGCATGTTAGTACCCCCAACATCTATTTTGACGTAGACGTCAACAATCCCAATGATTTTTTAATATATAGCATTCCCCATCCCTACATTGCCAATGTTCCCTCTGCTATATCTTATGAAGAACTTCCTATGAGATGCAACATGACACATTGCTCTTATGTCTATGGACCACTCAACATCATCCTCCATGTTCAAGCACTACTCTTGGACTGTGAATATTAGATCCTCTACAATGGAAGCTACATTGTTCCGGTCATCATCCTCATGTTCTTTCGCAAGTACGTGTGACACCTTATTCCATATCTCACAATATTCATGAAGTGTTCAACTTTTCCGCAACTACAACATTCTTTACTCTTAGGTTTTGACTTCCCGCAATTAGAAACGTGATTGCAACTCTGACTTCTTCCTCTATCTTTAATGTATAAAGTTCAACCTGAATAACTAGATTTTCTATATTTCCCTCTACGAATGTCTTCACTCAGAATCAAATCCCAAATATCTTCAAGCTTCACCTTCATGCTTCCTAATGAACCACTGAATGTTGTCACCATAGTGGACCAACTCTCAGACAAAGAGGAAAGTAAGATAAGGGTTTGACTTCATCATCAAACTTTATCTCCACTAAGTTTTGTTGAGTAATTGTGACATTGAACTCATGTGATTTGCTACTCAGACTCCTTCACTCGTCTTTGGGTTGAATAATCAACACATCAAATAGACCTTGTTTGTAGTAGATGGCATCTTGTACATATTTGAGAACATCTTCATAAGTCCAGTTGTTGTCTTCTCGTTGGCAATGTTGAAGGCAACATTTTGTGCCAATGTCAACATGATCACCCCAAGTGCCTGACAATCAAGGAGATCCCAATCCCCCTACATTAGTTGTTCATGCTTAGTGCACACTATAGGTAGATGCAATTTCTCCTTGTACATATAATCTTTGGTCTTTATCTTACATACGATGAAGTCTTGACACCAAACTTGTCAATGCACACTTACTCATCTTCATTTGCCATTGACGCACCCACTTCAACCTTCAAACCTTGATAGGATACCACTTGTTAAAAATTATATTGGAAAACTGAAGATGTTTAGAAAAACTGAAAGTTCAAGATTTAAAATGGAAAATTCTCCCCAAGGCAAAAAGAGAAAAACCACGGGACTTACCAGTCAACAAGCACTATGTAATCAAAAGTTAAAACTCATACCATCCTGATTTAAATACCCGTAAATCTACATAGCTCCCCTCTATACAAGATTAAAGATAGAGAAGAAGAAAGTTACACCCAACATGTACAAAATATCCCACTTATATTTTTCTCCTCATGGCACCTCTATCGTTGTTGGGGTTTAGATACACAGTTGTGTCCTTGCTTGTTGCCTCTATGACCAATGACCAGATCGCCACTTTGGACTGCCTCTTCTCTTGATGAGGCTGCCTACCTCACTACCAACCATAAGAGTTCTCCACTTGAGAGAGCAGACACTCTTCCTCCACTAATCGGATGGACTGCATTCATAGTTGTGCCACAATACCAAAGAAGTGCCGCAGATTGATGTCCATCCTCTGTTGATCGGATACACTACAACTGTTGATCCACCGCCAATGTATCTCTTAGTCCCAACTGTTACTTTGCTTTAAGAAAAAGTAGTAGGCCCTCTGTTATCCATAAGAGAGCTTCACAAATTGTTCTTGTTGTTTTGATATTCCACCACAGAAGACATCAACAACAAACAAGTGGGATGATCTCAATGGCCTCCCCAAGGCCTCTATTTATAAGCCTCCATGACATGTGGTGACAACCAAGAATTCTACTCTAATTCCTAGTCTAATTAATAATTCAATTCTGAATAGTAACTAATGTTGTAGACAGGGATCTGTCTTCTTTGTTATTAGATTTAACTCCTATTATGACTGACAAAACATAATATTAACTCCTATTAAGTCCAAGCCCAATTAGGCATGGGCCGAAACCTTCCCTTTTCCAACATTAAGGACATCCACCCGCTAAAATTTTGAGCCAAAAACTAGATTAATGGATCCACACTCCTCATAGATATACCCCCAAAAACCCTATAACCCCATCATTACCTTACAAGAAACCACAAAATTGTCATATTCCAAACATTAAAATGACTTTACTAGATTAATTCAATCAAATTTACCAACTCCATCCACCCTAAAAATCTACCACCTAATTCTCAATTCCAACCTAACCTACTATCTTATAATATGGGGTAATTCTTTATCTGACAGATATGTTTATAAGCTTCTCTCCTCTAAAGGTTTCTACTCCATGTTCCCCATGCATTTCTAGAAGATAGAATATTTTACATAACATTGTACTTTTCATATGGATATTATGTGTTGATGAACTTCTATTGGTTCTAAACTTAAAAAGAGGAAAATTAATAACCCATTGCCACACATGATATTTTGGAACCATGTGAATCTTCCTTCTCACATTTTCTTCTAGTGCATTTTTTTGCAAGAGATATGGGAAACCTCTAAAATCAACCATCAAACCTTGAGAAAGTATTTGTGGTTGGCTCAACTTCTAGTCTTAGGTAGATACTTTAGAAGGATGACCAAATTTATGACAATGCATGTATGATAAACCATCATAATTTCCAATATGAAATACCCTATTTCGACATCTTGAAATTTGACTGAAACAAAAATACTCCTTGCAATCACCTCGTGACTATATTACTAGTGTATTATAATTTTCAGAAGAAGATTGTGGTTAAGATGTCCCTATCAAGGAACAAGTTTACTGATACCAATATTGTCTTGAAACCCTATAACTAGGTATTACCAGTATACCAATATGAATATCAAAAGATGCAATCTTGACCATATCAATGCCAAAAAAAATGAAGAAAATCATAAAATCATATAGGTGTAATCTCTACACCTGGATGCATTGGTTTATGGAGCAAAAATTTGTATATGGGGGATTCATCATGTTATACGTAAGAAATTCTTCATGTTTCATTAGAATGTTGATGAAAAATGTAGAAATGGAAGTCTAAAATTTACTAACACAGTCCATACATTTAAATATACACAACTACGGATAATATACAAATTAAAACATATGAATAAGACAATAACTTACCAACTCACATTAATTTTACGTTGAGTGTACTTCTAGTCCTCCATATAATATTGAGTTCATAGGTTGACTAATGCGGAGATTATCATACTAACAAATTTATCAGAGGTATAAATCCCTAACTTTCATCATGCAATAATACCACCCCAAGCGGACATGTCTTATCACTGCATAGTTGAGGATAAAATCCCAAGGGACAACCTTTTTTGGAACCCTTCTAGTTTGTATCCAGTTTGAACTAAGACTAATGTTTAGAATCCAAACTTTATTAGGTTTAATGAAACTAATTAAAAGAAAAGTAAAAGCTCAGAATAAAATTGGATCTACATTAATGATGAAAAATATTGGTGTGAATCGAGTTTCATCTCCACAATCTAGATCTATGCATACATTCAAATCTAAAGTTTCATGAATAGATAATTGGAGGTATGCAAATTCCCCTTTTGGTGCACAAATTTTCATGAGTGAATATCACATGAGAATGATTCAATCATGTATCTATAACTCTAGAGACTCCATTAGAAGATATCATCTGGGCTTCAAACAAAGCTAATCAACATCTAAATATTAAACTTTGAATTTCTCACTGTCTAAGATTATACACTGACAACGGTGATCAACCCACAAAACATGCATTGAGACATTAGCAATGAACTAAATGACTTCATACAAGAATTAGGACAATAATGAGAAAGGAGTACTGGGGCTAGTCCCTACACCCCATTTAAATAACTACACACTCCTCTTAGAAATATTTTTACTACCAACAACAATGAGGGAAATCTTAGAAATCGCTAGATATAAGTAGTAGTTGATCTGGTCAACAAAAGAAGGTCAATCGATCAGCTAGGCTGGAGGTCTATCATCTCTGATAAATGAAGGTGTATGGAAAATAAATTGGCCAAGATGTCAATCAACAAATAGGTTGATCATCCTTGACTTGTGAAGGTTGATAGACAATGATTGAATGATAAGGACATCAAGCACTAGGAGGTTGACAACTCCATAGTTGTTGATAATCGATTGTCACATAACTTCTAGAGGTCAATTTCTATTTTAGTGGAGAGGTCTATTGCTCATAACATGTATGTAGTTTGATTGCTTGAGAACTTCGAGAGGTCGATAGATCTTGCTAAGTGGTTGTTCGCTCTCATCAATAGTAGGCTGAAATTATGTCCCCTCTGGAGAAACAAGTGCATCTTGGGTGAAGTGACTAGTACAGGGTCAGAGAGACATCCTTTGTGGTTGTATGATGGGTATTTATTTGACTCCATACACGGAAGTCGGTATCTAGATTTGCACCATGTTAACAATCGAGATCATTTCTTAGCAGCAAAGTAACTTGGGTGAAGTGATATGTGAATGGTCGACTGATTGTCGTTTGAGATGAAGGTTGATCGGTACATGTCAATTGGATGTTCGTAGAGATCTAGTTGTCGACCTAGGAGCTTGACAGATGGAGAGTCGATTAAAATAGGTCAATTGGTCTGGACCTTGCAATGCTTGCATAGTTGTATACACCTAGAGGTCATGGGTCTTGATTGACTAAACTGGTTGAGCATCACATCTCAATAGATGGTGGTTTTAGAAGGTTGATTGGTAGGTTGATTATGGACTTAGACATAGAAAATGTCGATTCAACTATCTTCTAGAAATGCCCCAAATTTGTTTCAGTTTGGGGAACTACTCCCTGCCTCGCAAGAGGAATCCTCCTCTCAACTCCCAATTGTTGAATGGCAGAATGACCCCCTAGGTTGTGCATGTTTAGCTATATCAATAGTTAAAACTCTAAATATAGAAGGAGAATTGAGAAAAGTATCATAACTATGACATATTGATATAAGATATAAATAGAATGAAATGAAGACATTCCTAATGAAAACTAAGATATATGTGTGCAAAAAAGGGGTGAAAATAGCCATTAAAACTAGACTAAATATGTTTATCATTGACATATTATGGTCATTAAATGTACATTCTGTAAGCTTGGGATTTTCATATTACTTGCTCCTTATACACTCCATCATTATCAAATTCATCATCGCAATGTTTTTCCAATTCTCTTGCAATTTTTTGAGATATTATATCTTTCATTCAGATAAAGTTGGATGAGATCAAGAAGCACTACTACAAAAAATGTTTTTTACAACGGAAAAAACACAACAGTTCTGTTGGTTGTGTTGTAGTTAGCATATCTTTTACAACAAGTCTATTTGTGTGTTGTGAATTATATATTTTATACAACACAAGTTATATATAACGGGCCAAACTCGTTGTAGTATATGTGATACTAGAATAGGTGTTAAATTGTTGTAATAGATTGTAATATCACGACATACTCAAACCCGTTGTAAAAGACCATAATTACACAACATGCTCTAACCCATTTTAATAGTCACATATGCTAACTTGTTGTAATAGACCATCATTACAATTTACACAACATACTCTAAACCATTGTAAAAGATCATAATTACACAACATGCTCTAACCCGTTATAATAGTCATGTATGTTAACCCGTTGTAATATACCATCATTACACAACATACTCTAACCCGTTGTAAAAGATCACAATTACACAACATGCTCTACCCGTTGTAATAGTCACATATGTTAACCCGTTGTAATAGACCATCATTACACAACATACTATAACCCATTGTAGTATACTATAATTACACAATAGGCTTTCACCTATTGTAATAGTTACTCATTGTAATAGACCACAATCACACAACAGGTTTGCATGCCATTTGTTGTATATGTACAACAAATAATATATGTGTTGCATAAAATGAAACTAGTTCAACAGTTTGAGATGTGCCTTACTTTCAAGTGGTCTCAAGTTCAAAACCTTGTGTTTAGATGTATTTTCCTTTTATCTCAACATGTTATATACAACACCCCTATTACAACATGTGTGTTCAATGAACTACAACATGTATTAATTGTTGTATAAAATACATATATTACAACATGTGCAACACCTGTTGTATAGAGAACCCCCCATAAGACCACGCGATCTAATACAACAATTGACACCCATTGTAAAATGGAAAAATGAACTGTTGTAAAAACTATTTTTTGTAGTAGTGAAGGTTGACAAGCTTGAGGAATAACCACAACCACAAGACCGATTAGGACTGGTGAAAATGGAATAACTAAACAACCACCATCCCATGTTATCCCACATTTATCAGAGTATGTAAAGGAGTTGTATGAATATTTTCCATACATGTCCAAGGCATTTGTAGTATATGATATTCACTATGTTCTAGATGTAGTGGTGGTTGAACTTGATGGTCAAAATGCCCATACCTATAGTGAGAATGAGAACTGATAGGGTTGTGCCTGTGTTTTCCCAAATACCATATGACTATATGAATTTTGAGATTGAAAATTAGAAATAATCATGCTCCCAAATGAATCAAAATTATCATAATAATAACCACTACTGTAGGAGTCTATAGTTGTTGCCTCAGGTGGTAACACACTTATGTAGTCTTTTTCAGACTTAGTTTTCAACTTTGAAAAGTTTTTTCAGTCATGGGATATTCTTTTTTAGATAGAGGAGGAGTTGCAACACTAGAAACATAAGGATAATTATTCTTCTTAGGATAAACATTAGATGGATATTCTCATGAGTGGTCACCAACCCCTCCATCATTGTCATCATCATTAGAATTATATTTTGACCCATACATTATTTTTTAAGAAGAAGAATTATGGTACCCAACTCTTCTTGCATTGCTCTATTGATTTTCATATTAGCATTTTTATGCTCAGGCTTGGGCTCAAGTCCTTCACGTGGGGTTTTATCATTATTAAAATCAGAATATGCTTCAAACTGCTCCTCTATGTATGAATCTGGATGACCCTCTAGATTATCAAGAATGGGACAACCTATCTCATTCATCCATTCCTCTGAGGGATCTTCTAAACCAACAACTTCTTCTATGCATCTATGTCTAGATGGGTTGAATTTGTATACAATATCAATGAGATCATGAACAAAAATAATCCACTTCCTTGTACTTGGCATCTCGTATGGCTTTAGCCCTCAACAACATGTTGTAGTGAATGTAAGAAAGATCTATTGGCCTACATGCCTCCAACATGTTCCTTCTCTTTGAGTGTATTCTAAGTCCTATTCTCAAAAGTCAAAACCCAAAAAGGACAAAGACAAACTTGCAAAGAAAATGATATATTATAATTTATTATTTAGTGATTCAAAAGTACTACAAATGTACAATACTAATATTAAATATAGAACCAATTAAGTGAATACATTTATTTATGTATTATAGAATGAAACATAATATTTTATGTGTATAGTACCTTTATCTATATATAGAATATATCACAATATTTTTAGTATTTTTATTTTAAGGAAAAATGTATTAGAATAATATAAGCATGAAATAAATTATAAAGTTATAAAATATGATATTTTCTTATCAAAAAGTGAAGTGGTATGTTACACAAATACTAATTTTAACTTATAAAACATTAGCACACACAAATATATAGAGGAAAAAACTATTATTTAGATTTTCAACATTTATTAAAAATAAAAACAAAATAATATTTTTGATTATTTTGTTACATATGTTCATGTTAGTCTTTTGCATTAATTCTTTAACTAAACTTGAATTTAATACCTATTATTAATAGTATTTACTGTATTACTTTTGTTAATTAGTGAAATTACATGGTACTAGTAATTATAAGTGTGGTAGTTAGGTATACTAGTGATAAATGAGTAGATCTTCATATAATCATATATCTAGTGATAAATAGAATTAATCATAAGTATTTTGGAGTACATATATGATTTTGGGGGTATTTAGTGAGTGTTTTTGGTGAAAATAGGAAACCATAGAGGGGTGGCGTTGGAAATGGTGGGAAATCCAAGAAATATAGTAAACATACCTTTAGGGATAAATTAAGCTTCAATCTTGAAAATCCACTCCAAACATAAGCAAAAGCTCAAGGATTACAAATGGTGGCACATTGGGTAACGTTGATACTTCCCTCTATTGTTGGATAAGCGATGCATGCACTGGTTTCCCTAATATTTTGTGATATCAGCCTACATCCACCATAATATCAATATTTTCCATCTTAATGGTAAGCATGCTTGTTTCCATAGCATACCCATTCTATATCCATGTTTCTATCAATATTATCACCAATATCGACAATATCTTGTTCCTTGGCCCTGCATCTTGAGGAGAACCACTAGGAGGCAATGAAGTTGTCTATTAAGGTCCACATCTAACTGATGTATGCTTTTCTAGCTGCCTAATTTTCACTAATCCAATTTTATTTTCATAATTGTTCTTAATTGACATCCTTTTCTTTCCTTTTCTCTTTCAGGTGTGACTTCGGTGGCATTGGACAAAGATAAGGACCAAGCCTCATATCTTAGAGTACATCAGCCCAGTGAATGTGACCAAGGTGTTGTAGCACTCATAAACCTTGTCATTGTTGAGAATGTCAAATCAAAATAATAGAAAGTTGATGAGAAGGAACTATGTTTTTTTTAAGAAATCAAGAATATCCATTCATGTTGCCTCTCCATGAGCAAACAAAAAATTATATGTTATAATTTTCAGAGCATAGAATCCCCAATGTTTCTTCTATACCATGGTGGTATTCAAACATATATATACAAGTGATATCATAAAAGGGTCTTCGTCTAACATCTAATCTAATATAAGTCCTCATGCGTCGGACATGGCTGACTCCTTGAGTGTTTGGTCTTTCAACCTTGCTTACTGCTAGCCAGAGAGACATGTAGTAAGTCAGGTGGTTGATAGTAGCATTGTTCAACATTTCCACTACCTCTATGATACTTCATTTGTTGATGATGATGACCCATATTCTAATCTCAGATAGTATAGTCCACTCATAATTGAAGTTCCACACATTGATATAATTTTACTTGAATATAGCTAAAAGTAAACAAATCCTTCATAATACTATTTTGATCATATTAATAATTCATGACCAACTTAAGTGATGTATCTTTCTTATGGCATATGTATTTATTTAATTTTTTGTGTGTCATGGATATAACCAAAATTTATATGCCCAATTCTTTTTTAAGATCTGAGTATCTAGAATCTAAGTTTATGAAAGGAAAATTCATAAATAAGATGGTTTTTAATTCTTTCTCTTAACCAATCAATTAATTAGATATGTTTCGTGATGCTAACCATCTCCAACTTATTGGGACTTACCTTTATTGATTATTTCCTTTACTAGAAGGTTGAAAGATTGAGTTATATATAATAATTAAATAAGACAGGGGAGAAATTAGTTTCTTAATTAGGGTATAAGATCAATTATTTAATTAACCATTTTCTTGGATTTACTTAATAATTATAAACTTATTTCATGATACTTAGTATCTAATCCATACTTAGAAGTAACTGAGTTAATGATTTTCCCTTGGTAATCGTGGTGCCCCGACGTGCCACAGGTGAGATTAGTCAAAACCAAACTGCAAAAATAAAACTAAACATCCATGTTACCATAAAACACAAGAAATTAAAACCAATTTCAACAAACCATAGGAGTCACAACATGCACATGAGTCCAAAAAAGCCACCTATTTTGCATATCACCTACCCAAAACATTATACAAGGTATTCTTTACTGGCTCTCTAGCCACATCTTGTTACATATGATAACTTGTTCATATACATATATGCCATCTCTATACAACAACGAGCATAAAGCCAAAAACTCGTATCAATACTTACAACAACAAAAAACTCCCTGAGGACCTGAGTGTACATGTACGACACATAGGACTCTACTTCTTTACACAAGTAGCATGTCCAACTTGTCTGCAACTACTGGTCCTCTTGCTGCTCAGCACCAAAAACATGATCTCTATTGCCTCATGCTCTACCACATAAAAGATGTGGAAACTCACAGGGTGAGACCAAACGTCCTGACACGAATTTACAATGCGTAGAAATGCAAGTGTACGCGTCAATGTAATATAGGCCTTTGTGAGGCCCGAGTCGAACTTAGGGATACGTGAAATTGTCAGAGACTCCTACTAACTACTCACGATCAGCTAGACCGATTAAATAGTTGAGAGTTGTTGTTAAAATTAAAAGAAAATAAAAATAAAACAAAATAAAGCAATCGATTAAATGTTTGGTTTAATCAATTCAAAATGAGATCTTTAGGATTGCAGTTTCACCGCGGGTTTTCATTGTATTAAATTCTATGCAGTCACTCAATCTTATCACTCTATCCGGGTAGTGGCCTGAAATCAGAATTTCCCACTGTCGTGGTACAATTCACTACCTACATCTAGGTCAGTTCCACCGTCGTAGTAACCTATACCCTAAACTAGGTGCATTAAAAATGATCTCTCAGTATCCACCATTAACCTTACACCACCTTGTTCAAGGGATTTGTCAATTAGTGTAAATTCTGTCTCTTTTCAACCATTAATTCTTCTTTCAAAGCAATTAAGGGCATTAGATTATTATTATGGTGATCAAGCATAACAATATAATTGAGAAAATGAAATTATACCACGGATTTAAGAGATAAGATATGAATTACTATGATAAAATTATCATACAATGAATTCCTGGGCTACTACCGGTCCTAAAGACAAAGGGGATTAGCCCCACATGTTCATCTCAGAGCAAAACGTGGAGTAGAAATAGGGAAACATGGAGAAAAACGTGATTGAGTGGTGAAACCCCAAAACGGAGAAGATCCAAGTGATCCTTGGCGTGGAATACGCGTTCTCCAGCCTTTCGGTGGTGGAAATCATCTTCTTCGGTGTCCGGATCGGCTGGGGCGTGCTTCTGGGCTCCGTTCTTCTCTCCGCACCTTCTCGGGACGTGTGCAGCAGCTAATGACGTGATGATTCCCTCTTGGGCGCCGTCATTAGGTATAATTCCCGAGTTAGGTCTCCAATTAATCACAGCCGTCGGATTAAGATCAATCTGAAGCAAACTCATATCTGACGGTGTCGATACCATCGACGCCGGTCGATGGTATCGACCTAGCGCAATATCGGCAGATCTTCTTTTCTTTTGTCTTTGCGCCTGATGCTATCTCGATACCATCGACTCGTGTTGATGGTATCGACATTCATAGGCATCAGTTTTGTCCTTTTACCGTCGCTGAAGCTCCACTAGTTGATGGTATCGACATATGGGTCGATAGTATCGACTCACTTCTCACCAGCAACCTGATGGTATCTCGATACCATCGACATCCCTGTCGATAGTATCGACTTTCTTCTGGTCCTTGCGGCTGGCAACCTGTGGTCTGGTCGATGGTATCGACCACTGTCGATGGTATCGACAGTAGCAGATACTTGTTTTTCCTGAAATTAACACACGAAACCACATAAGTCTACACAAAACGTATTCTTTTGATAATTAATACTCAAAATGCTGAAATAAGGGAAATTTGACATAAAGAAGTAGCATAGACCAAAGTAGATGAATTATGCAACATTAACCATGAAAATGACTAATAAATGCATAAAACACATATCAAACCAGTCTATAAATGTGACTCAAAATCATCGCATCAAACTCCCCTAAGCTTGAACATTGCTCGCCCTCGAGCAACTAAACCTTAGAATAGAATTGCTAGAGTCAACTAAAGAACAAAGCATCACAACAAACATCCCATATGAATCCCATCGGACATTCACATACCGGCCCTCACTAACCACATAATGATAATTACCCTAAAGGCGACAGTAATCATCCGTAAAAGATGTCTACCTCAAAACTGATGAACACTATCACATAAGGCAGTTAATCATAATAGAATTCGCTGGTCCAGACTTAGTGCATCTTGCTATCTCCTATACTACGTTACTCGCCCTAACTACCATCTACATGGAAGCAGTTCTCCCGATATTCACAAGTGAGGAGAAAATCATGGTAGCCTACCAATCCGAGCAACGGGTGGATGGAATGGGTGGCTAATGAAAGAAGTGGAAGCATTATACGATTTCAACATGCATAAAACAAAAATGCCCTAATGCCTAAGATTGGGTGGAATGATGCATGCACTAACATCCCATCTCAAAATGAGATAGATATCTAATTGAGCTACATCATGTACTCACTCATCTTAAAATGCAGGTGAGATTATGCTCCTTTCTCCTTCTTATTCTACTTGCTTCTTAATGACTTTCTCTTTTTTTTTCAATTTCATTTTTTTTTCAGATTTTTTTTCAAGCCCTTATATCCATAATTGCCAATGAATACTTTATTGAACTTACTTTTTCTGCATTACTCAAATATTTGAACTATTTAGAAGGTGTGGAACAATTTAATTCACCATTAAGGAAGAAATGAGGTACATGATGTACTCTATGCATAAAAGTTATGAATGCAACTAAATGACATGCACCTAAGGGTAATGTGCATGTATAACTGTTCTATTTTTTTTCATGCAAAACATATGAAAGTGGTTGCAATGCAAGTCCTATCTACATGACATGCAATCAAAAAGGTTGAAACCGTACTTTACTTCCAAATCTTGTGGTGGATTGTAAAAAGCAATGAGGTGGACAAATCACAAGACTAATTGACTGAACCTTTGAAAAGTATTATGTGTCCCTCCTTACTGACCTATGTAGTAGTTAAGAGGTTTCTCTCTCTTACTTCAAATTAGAGTCTCATTATCATTTGATCAGTTTAGGCTCAAACAACCAATTCTGTCCACTTTCATGAATCATTAGGAATGTACATTTGTGCTCTCGTTCCGCTCGTTCTGCTCTGGCGATTGTGAATGCGATCTAGGGTTCCGAGTGCTCGACCCTCCGACTCGGGGGAGGATGTCGGATGCCTGCGCGTGGCCACCCTCTCCCCCTGGGATTTCGTCGGCGCCTGTCCGCTCTGCAGATCGCACTCCTCGTCCGTCTGGCTTCTCTCCTCTCCATCGCCTTCTGCCTTTCCCCTTTCTGGCCGTCGGGGTCGGGTCTCCCGGTCCTCTGATACGGGAGTTGCAGGGTGAAGGGGCGGTGGCTTCCGAGCGGTAGCTTCGTCTCTGATGCAGCTTTTTCTTGGTAACGGTGTGGAGGCGGCCGAGTCTACGGAGTCTGGCATGTACCTGCCGAAGGATGGCGTTTGTTCCCATGTTTAGTGTTCTTTCTTTTTTGTCTATTTGATTTCCCTTTTGTGTGTGTGTTCTTGGGTTCTAGGCAGGTTCTCTGCCTTCTAGTCACCGTTCTTCGGTGTTTGTCTGTCCTTTAGGGGGTTGTTTCTCTCTCCTGTCGTGAGAGTATCGTGATCTCTAGCAGGTCTCGTTTTGCCTCATGTTCGTTTGCTACTCAAGCTGTTGACATGGATGGTAGAGATAACAATCAGATGGAATATTGGTTTGGTTCATCCCTTACACCGCTGCCTAATGCTCAAGTTGAAGGCATCTCTCATAAAAGATGCTTAAGTCAGCCTCGAAGAAGAGAGATCTATGCAGAAGTGTTTTATTCTCGTTCCAATATGAGTGGTAGTGGTTCTTAGTCTGTGTACCTGAGTGTTGCTTGTTCTTGTGGTTGTTCTTCTCTACTTGTGGATGCCATTTGGCTTGAGTAATGAATGGATCTGTTTACTCTAAAAAAAAAGGAATGTACAGTTGTGATTTTCTATTTTAAAGTTGACAAAACTAATCATTTTCTTAAGTTAAGTGATCAAAGTTGAACAACACTCAAGCTTGCGAACACTCAAAAATTTTTAATTTCCCCTTAATTCCCATGTACATGCAACTGAGATGACACAAGACTTAAGACATCCACGATTACACTAGATAGAATGTGGATCCTACAAACAACTAAGATTGCAAGAAACAAATGACAAGAACAAAAGCAATAAAACTAAAAATAGAGAAAATAAAAGATAGAGTTGTTCCAACACCCCCCTAAGCTTGAATTCAACTATGGCCTCATAGTCAAAAACAATCTTAAAGGTTGGAACAGAGATACCGATTTACTCATCAGGCAGAGGCGGGTACTGTGGAGATGTGGGGTCCCAAGATGGATACTCCCCCTGGAAGCTCGGATCAAACTGGACCCTAGGTGGAGGTTGTGGATAGCCTATAAAGTAATTCTGGCTCCAATAGTGATCGTAAAAGGGTTGTTGTTGCATCTCCATCCTATGCAACCGATCATGAATCTGTTGTTGGTTGTCGAGGATAAGACGCTCATTCTCGAAGATTGCCCTTTAATTGTCCAGTAACCGGTTCGTAGTTTCCTGAACACCGATATACAACGTCGTGTGATGCTGCTGCATCTGCTGTATGTCTTGCAGCATAGCATACATGCCCTGCATCGAATAGACATCCTCGCTTGGCTGCGAGGGTGGTGGTGGTGGCGGTGGCTGCGAAGATGAAGATGCACCCGAATGCATGCGAGGATGCTTCTGTGGTGCCACTCGTGCCCGAAGAGGGGTGTAGGCCTCCTCTTCCTCTTCAGCCTCATCGTCATTGTTCTCATCGTCGTCGTTGCCGCCGTCTTCATTAAAGTCAACAATGGCTATGATAGGCCATCGGAAGTGTTGCGCCCCTTCGATTTTGAAGACCGGATCGGGAAGCGAGCATTCTTGGTAAGCATGGTTGACATGGCAGTGTGCATACGCCAATCCATCTCGAAGAAGGATGAGGTTGGAGCGATGCAGATGTTGCAAGTTCACCTTGCTCCTGTTGGAGAGAGGAGTAAGTTGCTGGAAATTCAACCCAAGGTATGAGGCTAGCTTGGTGATAAGCCCGCCAAAGTGAATTGGAGCTTTCCGTGTACTCCTGTTCACCGCCAAAACCCGCTGCAAAAAGAAAGCTCCCCAGTTGCATTCTTGGCGCTTCAGGAGTTTATACAGGAAAAATAGGTCCATCTCCTGAAACTTGCTGAGAGCCAGATCACCCCTAGAAAACAACGTAGAACTCAACATCTGGTGGAGTATCCGGACAAATGGATGCACAAAGTCGGCTACCGCTGCATTGTGGTAACTCACTGACTTGCCCGACGGCACCGTCACAAGCTCGACAACGATTGCATCGTAGTCGGTGTGGTTGTCCGGCCGCTGATAGTCAGACCGTGAATGATTCCAGTTGAAGATCTTGTTGAACTGCCAGAGTGTAATGGTGTAGTCGTTGTTGTACAGCCGGAAAGACACCCAACCCTTGATCCACTCGCAGTCGGTGGCTATGACGTCAATGGGTACGACGCAGACGTCAATCGACGCCATAAACTCAGCCACCAACTCCTTGTACGTAGGCCACTCGCCGAAGAACGGCTGGCCATATGCATGAAACTCTAGCTCATCAGGCCGTCTTCTCGTGTGTTGGGCCTATCCCTTCAGAATGTAGTTGAGGTTAGCTTCGAACCCCAAGTTGCGGATGGTTTCCCATTCAACATAACGGGTCGGCTCGATTTTTCTCTTTAAGATCTCCTCGTATATCTTCTTGACCTCCATGGATGGATGAATCAACTGCGGGCGTGGAATCGACGCGGTAGGTGGTGGCACGAACTCTGGGATTTCCATCGGGTTGGTGCGTGACGATGATGCACCAGCAACATGCACCATGATCGTGACAGAAAGAGGAATAGAGAGAGAGCTCAGTGAACATCAGAGAAAGGAATCTCCGCTCGATGAAGAACGTACTCGGTGTTGCTCGTCGTCGGGCTCGGATCACTCTGGAATATTCTCGACACAAGTGGAGGAGGATTGCTCTGGAGTTGTGTTGTCATCTGACACAAATCCTTATCATATATAGCTGTGGCCGGTGCTGCTGCATACCCATCGATACCATCGATGCAAGTCGATGGTATCAACACGGGTAGCACAATCCATACTGCCGCGAGTATCGACGGTCGTCGATGGCTGGATCTGCAGGGCCCGGATTGCTGACACGTCGATACTATCGACGCGAGTCGATGGTATTGACTCGTCCCCCAGATCGACTTCCTGGTTGTTGCGATCGCCGTAGATCTTTCCTCGCGGATTGTTGACGTGGCACGTCGATACTATCAATGCGAGTCGATAGTATCGAATCTCTGATTAGGGCAAACCATCGTGAGGCTCGGCCGCCGCCTTCTATGTGTGAATGTGTCGATACCATCGACATGCCCGTCGATTGTATCGACTTTACTGAGACGATTTCTTCTAAATATCTCCAGAGATCTCGATGGTATCGACTGGCATGTCGATACTATCGACCTTGACTTGACGATCAACCTGTTGGTGTGTCGATACTTTCGACGAGGCCGTCGATAGTATCGACGAGGCCGTCGATAGTATCGACGTAGTGCGATTTCTGCAGTCGCCAACCTGTACCACGGTCGATACCATCGACGCAAGGGTCGATGGTATCGACTCTGCCTCAGTCCTGCACAATGAGCAAACGATCACGGTATCTTTTTTACACTAAAAACTAAGTTAAAACAAATCAAACTACGAATGTAAAGGAACTAAACTAAAGTACCAATGGTTGGGTTGCCTCCCAACAAGCGCCCTTATTTAACGTCTTAGGGTAGACGACTTGAAGCACGTCATGCATCTGAAAGTGAAATGAGTTTGACCCCATTCACCTTCCTCGTGTAATCTTCACCAAAATACAACTTCAACCTCTGTCCATTCACCAAAAATGTAGTCTCCCCATCGCGCACCATGATTGCGCCATGTGGTCTGACCTCTTCTACTGTGAATGGTCCACTCCATTGGGATTTTAGCTTCCTGGGATGCAACTTCAGCCTCGAATTGAACAAAAGCACACGATTTCCTTTCTTGAAGGTGCGCATCTGACTGTGGCGATCGTGGATCGACTTTGTGCGCTCCTTGTAGATCTGAGAGTTCTCATATGCATTCATTCGCAGCTCATCCAATTCATTTAGTTCAAGTAATCTCTTCTTCCCCGCTTCATCATAACTCAAGTTGAGCTTCCTCAGCGCCCAATGTGCTTTGTGCTCTAACTCCACCGGTAAATGACAGGCTCGACCATATGCCAACCTAAAAGGCGTGGTGCCTATAGGTGTCTTGTATGCCGTCCTGTATGCCCACAACGCATCCGGTAGTAAGGCACTCCAATTCTTCCTCGTGGAAGCCACAGTACGCTCCAAGATCTTTTTAATTTCTCAATTGGAGACCTCCACTTGTCCTTGAGTTTGCGGGTGATACGGGGTACCAATGTTATGTTTGACCCCGTATTTTCTCAATAATGCTGAGAACTTTTGATTCCGGAAGTGCGTACCCCCATCACTAATGATCATTCGGGGCACACCAAACCTGCAGAAGATATTTTCCTTAACGAACCTGCACACTACAGTGGAATCGTTAGTCCACGTGGGTATTGCCTCCACCCACTTCGACACATAGTCAACAGCTAAAAGGATATACAAATTAGAATTTGAGGACACAAAGGGTCCCATAAAATCTATACCCCATAAATCAAATACCTCAACCTCCTGGAAAACATTTAGGGGCATCTCTTGTCTCTTTGAAATGTTACCCGCCCTTTGGCAGGAATCACATTGCCTCATGAACTCATAAGCGTCCCGAAACAAGGTAGGCCAGTATAGGCCACTTTCCAGTACTTTGGCTGCCGTACGAGAGCTTGCATGGTGTCCTCCCGTCGGTAGTGTGTGGCAATGATGAAGAACACTCTCATATTCCACCTTAGGTACACACCTACGTAGGACACCATCCATGCATTTCTTCAAGAGAATAGGGTCATCCCAAAAATAATATCATAGAGAATGGAAGAATTTCTTCTTCTCTTGATACGTCCAATCATCCGAGATGATCCTGCAAGAAAGATAGTTCACAATATATGAAAACCACAGTTCTTTAGAATTCACTTTCAAAAGCTGTTCATCTGGAAATGTCTCGGTAAGGGGTATGTGTAAATCTTTTTCATCTACCCTCTCTAACCTAGACAAATGATCCGCTACAACATTTTCAATCCCCGCCTTGTCTTTGATTTCGATATCAAATTCTTGTAAAAGCAAGATCCACCTAATCAATCTAGGTTTGGCATCTTTTTTCTCCATCAAATACTTAATAGCGGCGTGGTCAGTCCAAACTACGACTTTCGATCCAACTAGATATTGCCGAAATGTTTCAAAAGCGAAAACAATGGCAAGCAATTCTTTTTCGGTAGTCATGTAATTTAGTTGGGCATCATTCAAAGTCTTAGAGGCATAAAAAATCACAGCGGGTTTATTGTCCACCCGCTGTCCCAACACAGCTCCAACAGCAAAATCGGATGCATCACACATGAGTTCAAACGGCTTGGTCCAATCCGGTGTTTGCACAATCGGTGCGGAAATCAATTTTTCCTTCAGCACGTTGAACACATGTAAACATTTGTCATTGAAATAAAAAACAACATCCTTTTCTAGAAGTTCAGATAAAGGTTTGGCGATTTTTGAAAAGTCTTTTATGAAACGACGATAGAAACTGGCGTGACCTAAGAAACTTCTTACCCCTTTCACCGAATTTGGTTGGGGCAATTTGGAAATTACTTCAATTTTTACCAGATCTACCTCCAAACCTTTGCTAGACACTTTATGTCCTAGCCCTATCCCTTCACTCACCATCATATGACATTTTTCCCAGTTGAGGACCAAATGTGTGTCCTCGCAATGTTGTAACACCTTATCCAGATTGTAAAGGCATTCATCAAACGATGCACCATAAACTGAGAAATCATCCATAAAGACCTCTAGACAGCGTTCTACCATATCAGAAAAAATGGCGAGCATACAACGCTGAAAGGTCGCCGGTGCATTACATAATCCAAAGGGCATGCGGCGGTACACAAATGTTCCATAGGGACAAGTGAAGGTGGACTTCTCTTGGTCCTTAGGATCAATCGAAATCTGATTGTACCCCGAATACCCATCCAGAAAATAGAAATGTGATCGGCCGGCTAAGCGCTCTATAATTTGATCAATAAACGGAAGAGGAAAGTGATCCTTTAGCGTAGCGGCATTTAGTCATTGATAATCTATACAAACTCGCCACCCAGTTACCAAGCGGGTGGTGACAGGTTCATTTAAGAGATTATGAGTAACAGTTATTCCCCCCTTTTTAGGGACTACCTACGTGGGACTCACCCATGTCGAGTCTAAAATTGCATAGATGATACCTACGGAAAGAATCTTAATCACCTCCTTCTTCACAACCTCCATCATGCTCGGATTTAGTCGATGTTGTGGTTGAATCACCGGCTTCGCTCCCTCCTCGAGCCGAATCTTATGCTGGCACAAAGTAGGGGAAATCCCCTGTATATCTGCAACAGACCACCCAAATGCTCCCCGGTGGTTCTTCAGCACTATCATCAACTGGTCCTCCTCCTCAGCACTCAGATAAGCAGAAATAATCACAGGCAACTTTTCTTCCTCAGCTAGAAACACGTACTTGAGGTGCGGTGAAAGCGACTTCAACTCCAATTCCGGCGGGCTGATTAAGGATGATTGAAGAGGAGGTGGTAGTTTGCCTAAATCCTCATAGTGCCTCGCATAGAAGCATGACAACATCTAAAGCATCTTGGCACACTCCTTCAGTGATTTGCTTCTCATCCAATCATGAGTGATATTGACTAAACAGGCCTCAAGTTGTAATTCAGGATATGCATCAAAAACTGAATTTTCTATAGCCTCATCTTCAGTAGAGGGAGGAATGTCCTCATCCTCATCGTTTGGAAAACCTACAACCTTACAAAGGGATACCACCTTGGTCTGCTCCATGATGTCCACAGCCAAAGTCCCTTTTTCCACCTTGGTCATTACATGGGCCATATCTAAAAATGGCTTCCCTAGACAAAGTGAGATATTGTTATCAATATGTTTTATCATGTGGCATTGCTCCTTAGATTTAGGTGAAGTGGCACTGGAAGGCATGACCATCTCAAATTGGTCATCGGCTATACCTAAGGTCAAACGACCTCTCCCCATCTCAAGTATCATGTCGACCGTAGCTTGGAAGGGTTGTCCGAGCAGTAGCTCATTGCCTTGTTCATCTTGCATCTCCATGATGACAAAATCTACTGGAAATACAAATCGATCCACTTTCACCAGCACATCTTCACAAATCCCATATGGCTTTACCACTGAATTGTCTGCCAATTGGATTTTCATGTTGCTCGGCCATGACTCCTTTAATCCCAACTTCTTGAATGTAGAGAGAGGCATCAAGTTAATGCTCACCCCTGAGTCACATAGTGCTTCACCAAACTTAACTTTCCCAATGTAACATGAGATGTTGAAACAACCCAGATCTTGCCTCTTTGGTGGCAATGTGCCCATGATGAAGGCACTCACCTGCTCCTTAAGCACAACAACCTCTGTGTCTGGAATTTTTCTCTTCTTGGTGATGATGTCTTTCAGAAATTTCCCGTAAGAAGGGATTTTCTCAACATCTTCCAATAAAGGGATGTTGACTGAAAGCTTTCTAAAACTGTCTAGAAACTTTTTAAATTGAGCATTCACTTTCCTTGCCTTAGCACTGTTCGGATATGGGACCGGGACAGCCTGTGCTCTTTGATGCGGTGGCACATAAGGTGTCCTTCTCTGAGGCTCCTCCTCCTCTGAAATAGGATTGTTAGTAGCATCTGCTACTATGTCCGCAACTGGTTCTGCGACCGGTACGGGCAGCTCCTCAGTGGCCTCACCTTCAAATTCTGCTTGGGGTTTGCTTGGTTCATCGGCTCTGGGGTTTAACAGTTTCTTGCCACTTCTTAGCAAGATGGCCTTCACCTGCTGGTTTCCTCCTGGAACATTAGTATTACCCGGAAAACCTGGGTGCGCCGGCTTCTTCAAATTGGCTATCTCCGCTGCCATTTGTGCCATGGACGTCTCTATTGTCCTCATTTGAGCCCCATGGCTCTGCAGTGTCTGCTCAAATTGGTTCATAAACTCCCCTTGTTGCTTTATTTGCTGGCCAAAAGTAGTCATGAGTTCTTGATTTTGCTTTATCACCTGATTGAGCAGCTCTGTGCTCTTATCCTCCGCTGTCGGCTGGGGTTTTGCATCTGGATCCTGCAAGAAGTTGTTTGGATCCTTCCAGGAGAACTTCTTGTCTTTCCTCCATGAATAGTCATTATTCCTGTAGCCTTGCTACTGCCTCATGAGTTTAACTTGAGCCTCATTCTCGAACTCAGTATCCTCCTTTGCAAGCAGTTTCTTCGCGAGAAGATCCATCTTCTCATTCAACTCTTTGATTGCTTTAGATTCCCCTGCCACTCGAACATGCTCCACGGTGTCTCTTTCGCCCCATGATTGCTTCTTGGCCATGTTCTTTAGGATTTCCCAACACCTGGTGTCCGTGTTGTTCAAGAAGAATCCTGAGCCGGCTGAATCGAGGTTGCTTCTATCATGCTCGGAGAGAGCAAAATTGAAGATCTTGACCTGTGTCTCCTTGTCAAGCCCATGATGCGGGCACCGCCTGAGCATGATTTGAAACCTTTCCCAGGTCTCAGAGTAGGTCTCTCCTACTTTTTGGGTGAAATTGTGGATCTTCCTGATCATGTCATTGGTCTTCTCGGGCGGGAAGAACCGTTCAAAGAAAACCTCCACCATGTGGTCCCAAGATTCCACATATTCATCGTCTAGGTTATGTAACCACTCTCGTCCGTTTCCCGCTAGAGAACTCGGGAAGAGCTTCAAGTAGAGCACATCTTGTGGAAATATGTCTATTTTTATCATATCACAATTCTCCACAAATTGACTTATATGCGCGACGGGGTCTTCATTCTTGAGCCCATGGAAAGCATTCGACTTCACCAAGTTAATTAAAGCCGGATCAATCTTGTATGTCAGAATATTAACCGCCTGCTTCTTGATCGGCCCCTTGGAAGCGGATGAGGAAGAAGCCTTGATCTTCTCCCATATTTTCTGTGGCTCTTCCATATCTTCTTGTTCGGATTCTGAATCTGTTACTTCTAAATGGACTTGATTGTGGCCTTCCTTGTCGTCAGGTCCCGTCAGTGGAACCTCTGGTGCTTGTTGTGTGTAGTCGGTACTACGCATCTCCACCATGCACAGTACCTGCAAATAGAAAAATTTAATTTCAGTACAGTGCTTGACGATTGCAAATATTTAGAAAATAGACTATGAATTTTTAAAATGATAAAAAAAATAAAATGTGGCCTAGAGTGGCCGCTTGCAGCACTCGTAGTGCCGACAACTTGCCGTATCCCCGGCAACGATGCCAAAAACTTGACACGAATTTCCCGTGCATAGAAACGCAAGTGTACGCGTCAATGTAATATAGGCCTTTGTGAGGCCCGAGTCGAACTCAGGGATACGTGAAATTGTCAGAGACTCCTACTAACTACTCGCGATCAGCAAGACCGATTAAATAGTTGAGAGTTGTTGTTAAAATTAAAAGAAAATAAAAATAAAACAAAACAAAGCAATCGATTAAATGTTTGGTTTAATCAATTCAAAATGAGATCTTTAGGATTGCGGTTTCACCGCGGGTCTTCATTGTATTAAATTCTATGCAGTCACTCAATCTTATCTCTCTATCCGGGTAGTGGCCTAGAATCAAAATTGTCCACTGTCGTGGTACAATTCACTACCTACGTCTAGGTCGGTTCCACCGTCATAGTAACATATACCCTAAACTAGGTGCATTAAAAATGATCTCTCGATATCCACCATTAAAGTTACACCACCTTGTTCAAGGGATTTGTCAATTAATGTAAATTCCGTCTCTTTTCAACCACTAATTCTTCTTTCAAAGCAATTAAGGGCATTAGATTATTATTATGGTGATCAAGCATAACAATATAATTGAGAAAACGAAATTATACCACGGATTTAAGAGATAAGATATGAATTACTATGATAAAATTGTCATTCAATAAATTCCCGGGCTACTCCCGGTCCTAAAGACAAAGGGGATTAGCCCCGCATGTTCATCTCAGAGCAAAACGTGGAGTAGAAACCGGGAAACATGGATAAAAATGTGATTGAGTGGTGAAACCCCTGAACGGAGAAGATCCAAGCGATCCTTGGCGTGGAATACGTGTTCTCTCGCCTTTCGGTGGTGGAAATCATCTTCTTCGGCATCTGGATCGGCTGGGGCATGCTTTTGGGCTTCGTTCTTCTCTCTGCACCTTCTCGGGACGTGTGCAACAACTAATGACGTGATGATTCCCTCTTGGGCACCGTCATTAGGTATAATTCCTGAGTTAGGTCACCAATTAATCACAGCCGTCAGATTAATATCAATCTGAAGCAAACTCATATCTGATAGTGTCGATACCATCGACGCCGGTCGATGGTATCGACCTAGCTCGATATCGACAGATCTTCTTTTCTTTTTTCTTTGCGCCTGATGCTATCTCGATACCATGGACTCACGTCGATGGTATCGACATTCATAGGCGTCGGTTTTGTCCTTTTACCATCGCTGAAGCTTCACTAGTCGATGGTATTGACATATGGGTCGATAGTATCGACTCACTTCTTGCTAGCAACCTGATGGTATCTCGATACCATCGACATCCCTGTCGATAGTATCGACTTTCTTCTGGTCCTTGCGGCTGGAAACCTGTGGTCTGATCGATGGTATCGACAGTAGCAGATACTTGTTTTTCCTGAAATTAACACACGAAACCACATTAATCTACACAAAATGTATTCTTTTGATAATTAATACTCAAAATGCTGAAATAAAGGAAATTTGACATAAAGAAGTAGCATAGACCAAAGTAGATGAATTATGCAACATTAACCATGAAAATGACTAATAAATGCATAAAACACATATCAAACCAGTCTATAAATGCGACTCAAAATCATCGCATCACGTCCCAATGAGATATATAACTCTCTGCCAATGTCTATTAAAGAACAAATAAGCTAAGCAATAGATAACATATTAAGCAGGTGAATGACATATCACACAGGTTGAGAAGATTCAACTAAATGATATTTAATCAACAGATAAAGTATATTAAGCAAGACTAGGTAGCTACCATTGAGCAACAGAACAATCAATAATTTCAAAAGGTATATTAACAATATGTATAATAGTTGAATTCTCTTACCGTCTTATAATTCGAGAAATCAGTAAAAAGATAAGGCAAAGGGGCTCAACCAATGCTATTTACATTGGACGCAAAGTGAAATACACTACACAACTGTATTACATCTTTTATTATTGCCCTAAGGATTTGATTTGTACCACCCAAATCCAACCAACCACTGCTAAGTTGAAATTGGTGCCATACAAGGTTAATGGAAGTGCTGGAATCCACGACCTCTTTACACCTCTTGGTCAGCACAAGAGAAAACACCGTAAAGACACATCAATCAACTGCAAAAAGGTGACATATAGTCAACAGAAGGATCGGCTCATACATGGCCATCCACATATATAAATACCTAGCCCACCTTGGTATAGGTAATGTTGCTAGAAGAATAGGCTAACACATGGCCATTCATAAAAGAAGGATTGAATCTCATGTGGCCATCCATATCATAAGGAGATCTACTCACGAATGGCTGTGTCACACAACCTGTAATTGTGTATGCAAGGAATTACTCAACTTGCGACCCCGCATATTCAAAAATATGCATTCCGAGTTATACTATTTCACCCATCCAACAATTAGAGATGACGTTGTAAGGGATCTATGGCATAAGTCACCTACATGATTAGGGTTCCACTTGATTAGTTAGACAATTGGGTGACTTTTAACATCAATCAAGTTACAAAGTACAAATCCAAAACAAACTCTACAAAGCATTCTAGAAGAGATAAAAACTTATAAGATGTGAACTTGTCACATCATCTCAGGACATCACTGTCTGACTACCTTGAATAAGGCTACGCATCACTATCACTACAATGGGGTCAAAAACCCCTCATATATTGCAAGAGGATAACACCTCTCACTAGGCATCAAGCCTTCACTAGGTCATAAGACCCATCACATCATTTTTGTATCTCAACACTGTGTCATCATGCCTCAATAGGTATATATGCGTTACCTACATCACACACACACACAATATATATATATATATATATATATATATATATATATATATATATATATATATATATATATATATATATATATATATATATATATCACCATGACAGTCACATGGCCATGGTATTAATTTCACCTGCATGGTTAAATGCACATAAGTAGGAGGGAGAAACATATAATCACGTGCTATACATTCTTACAAATTCACAAGTGTAAGATACCCTGGGATTAGGTTTCACACACCTAGCCAATTAGGGTTTGCATCATGGTCATAACACCAAACCCTAATTGAGTCGCCCACCACATTCTTAGAATTGAGTTAGGGTTGAGCATCATTAATTAAATGTGATTAAATCATCACAACACAACATTAAGAACATTATCATCACATGTGCACGTTTATTATCTCATTATGTTACATGTGTATAGGGCCATGCATCATCCAAGTGTCGCAACCTCAAGCCATCAAAGGGTCATGACCACCATCACACCTAATGTGGCACCCATGACAAGGCATGGTGTCTCGACCACCACAAACATGACTCGACCACCCAACAACACAACGTTACAACTATGCACCAAACACATATATGGACTCCATGCAAAGAATGACTCAATCAACTCTGAGAAAAGCATCTCATCTGTGCAGAAGAAAATGACACAACCATGAACCGAAAAGATGTCACAACCACCACTCCACCCTACGTTTCGACCACATAAGGTAGGATGTTGTGACCCAACTGAAGCATGTCACAACCCACCAAAGAATAGAAGTCTCAACCAGTCCTAACACAACATCTCAACCTCTCTCTCAAGAATGGCGTCAGGACCATAAGCCAGCAACACACCTTGCCCGCAATAGAATAGGGTGTCAAGGACAACACAAGCGGCGTTGTGACTGCAACCAAACATAGTGTTACAACCCAAAGCCCAAACAGGGTTGCGACCCAAAACCACACACACATGTCTCGACTATAACAAGGTCAAAAAGAAAGAAACCAAATGTCACTAGGATCAAGAACTCATGGATCTAAGATCGTCAACCTTTAGAACAAACTCTATGAAATTCGTCAAGAAAATCACTTAAGAGAGAGAAAACCAAGCCAAAACACTTGTGGAGAACATCCAAACCCCAAGGAAACATGATGGACGAATGTAGATCATGGTGATAAAACCAAAGCTCATGATGCATTCAAGATCACCCACCGAAGATCACTTCGAAAATGTGTACATAGCAATCAGGGTTTAGAAGGAGAGTTATCTTCATGAGAAAAATACAAGGTCATAAACCCTAAGCTACAAGATCATCATCTACCATCTTAACATAATATTTAGATATGGAAACAAGAACATGCAAGAATGTAAGTAAGGTGCTAATGATAGAAGGAGGTAGAGCGTTATATCACCTGCCTGCTTTGGAGAGAAGACAAGCTCCAAGAACACAATACCAAGAATGAAGATGATCTCCACCAAAACACAACTTTGGCCATAAGAAAATCTCAAGAAGAAAATGATACCAAGTTTAGAGATTTCTCAAGTAAAAGGGAAAGAAAGCCCTAATTAGAATCAAAGAAAGATGGGGAAAAAGAGAGAGAAACTCACCCTCACTTGGGTATTGCCTTGTTAAAACATGGCCTATGACCCTTGTGATGAGGATCTTTCCCTCAAGAACGACCACTATGGAAAAACCCATGGTCTAAGGATAATAAAAGAGAAGAAGATAGGGTAGAGGATCAAAGGAAAAGGTTATCAAGATTGCAAAACTACTTACCAAGGGAAGAAACCGCCACAAGGAGGAAGATCAAGCTTCAAGGCTTCACATGCAAGGTCAGTCCACCTCTAAAACACCAAGATCAACACCTCCTTGATCAACCAAGATTCAAGAATGAGCACAAGATGAAGGAGATAAAGGATGTATGACAAAAGATCACTTGCATGGAGAGGAGAGAGTTTATATACCAAAGGAGGAGGGAAGTAGGTGGAAGATGATGTGCCAACATCTAAAGGCACCAAAGGAACACTTTCCCACCAAAGAAACCAACATGCAATCACTTAAAACATGCATGGAAGAGATTTTGATGTAACCTATGTTCGGTCTCGACCTCTTAAGGTCCCCAGCAAATAGGTCGCGGTTGAGACAAGCACATAACCTCACCCCGATCAAGACAAAACATCACCATCAAGCTAGGTCGAGCCACTCCACAAAAGAGCAACTGTCTCGACCCAAGACCATCATCATCATGAAACAACACCCAAGGGAAGTGTCTCAGTCGAGACACATCCAAAACTCATCTCAAGGTCGAGACAAAGGTTTCTACCCACACTCAATCCCATTAAGGGTCAACACTAGGCAAACCGTAGAAACCCTAACATCAACACATGACACCACACATCCACCAAGGTCCACCCAAGGTGCCCCTATGCTTCGTTTTCTCTATTAAGATGCCAAATCACTAAGGGCACACCCTACATGTGAGAAATTTCAAGATAACCCCTCGAGTTGGGTAAATTGCAATTTGGCTCAAAACAAGCAACATAGCTCAAACAACATCCAAACAAGACTAACTTGAAACCTAAGCATGTCACATGATAAAAAAACATTTCAAAGGATTAGAGTAAGGTTCTAAGCATCTTTATTAAGCAAAGAAAGCATACCCAAGCACTAAGCTAGGTTAGGGGCCTTACAACCATAAACTCCTAATAAGGATTTTCCCCCCGAAATCCTATGCAAAAAGAGACAGGTACTTCCTCCACATCTCTTGACCAAGCTCCCTCGTGGATTCCTCTACGCCATAGTGATGCCACATAACTTTCACTAAAATAATGTCCTTCTTCTTCAACTTCTTGATCCTTCTATCTAAGATCAACTTATGTCCTTCTACACATGACACATCCTCATCAAGCTTCACCTCTACAGGACGCATAACTTGCTCTGTATCCAGATGGCACTTCATCAACATGCTAACATGAAACACTGGATGTATCCTGTGCAACTCAGGTGGCAACTACAACTTATAAGCCACCTTCTCGACACGTGCCACCATAGGGTAACGTCCCATAAACCTGGGAGCCAACTTAACCTTCCTCCCAAACCTCAAAACACCCTCCCAAGGAGAGACATTAAGGTACACCTTGTCTCCCACTTGGAACTCCAAGGGTCTGTGCCATTTATTTGCATATGACTTATGCCTATCCCGTGCTGCCTTCAATTGTTGTTGAATCATTTTATATTCTTTTTTCTCTACTGTACAAGCTTAAGGCCTAGAAGTGACCTGAAATGTCTCCCATACAATGCCTCATAGGGTACCATGTCAATACTTCATAGATAATTGTTATTATAGGAAAAGTATATCAAACTAAGGTTCACATACCAACTACCCAAAAACTGTAGCACACATGATCTCAATAGATCCTCTAACATCTATATCGTCCTCTTAGACTGACCGTCTTTCTATGGTGGAAAGTAGTGCTGAACCTTAACTGTGTACCGAAATCTATATGCAAGGGCTCCCAAAAGTGGCTTGTAAACTGAGGTCCTCTATCTGACACGATAGTAACTGGAACACCATTCAAACATATGATCTCATCAACATAGAGCTGGGCGAGCTTCTCTATTGTGTATGTTGTTTTTATAGGAAGGAAATGCACTAACTTGGTCAACCTGTAAATGATTACCCACATGGAATCATGGCCTTTGGCAGTCCTAGGAAGACCAAACTCAAAGTCCATAGTCACACGATCCCATTTCCACTATGGTACAAGTAAGGGCTGCAACATCCCTATAGGCTTCTAATGCTCTGTCTTCACTTGCTGACATACTATGCACTTGGCCACCAACTCAACCACATCATGCTTCAAGCCAGGCCACCAATACAAATCTTTAAGGTTATGGTACATCTTGGTGCTACCATGGTGCATGGCATACATTGAAGAATGAGCCTCTTCCAGAACCATCTTTCTTAGATAATTTCCATCAAGAACCACAACTCTAATGTGGTAGCAAACTATCCCATCTTCTGCCTCGTGGTAGCCATCACACTTTTTACCGTCAAACTCTAATCTTATCTACTATATCTCAGGGTCATTCTATTGTACCTCTCTGATCTATCACCTCAACATAGGTTGCATATGTAACTATGCCAACATACCAGACAACAAAGAAGCTTCTAGCATCACATTCATCTGACGTAATGAGATCCACATGTCTCTCTTGTGACACACCAAGGAACACAACTGTGTTATGTCTACAGAAGATGACAAAGAAGACTTCTTGCTCAGTGCATTTGCCATGACATTCACATTTCCTAGATGGTAATCAATTGTGTAGTCATAGTCTTTGATTAATTCCATCCAGTGTCTCTGGAGCATGTTCAAATCCTTTTGCATAAAGATGTACTTCAGGTTGTTATGATCAGTGAAGATCTTATATTTTTGGATGTAAAGGTAGTGCCTCCAAATATTCAAGGCAAGAACCATTACATCTAGCTCCAGATCATGGGTTGGGTAGTTCTCCTCATGTTTTTTAAGCTGTCGTGAAGCAAAAGAAATCAAATTCTTGTCTTGCATCTACACGCAACCAAAGCCATTCCCTGAGGCATCAAAAAAGACTATGTATCCTTTCCCTTGCTCTAATAGAACCAACACTGGCACACTAGTCAGCTTTTCTTTTAACAATTGGAAGGCATGTTGACACTTATCATCTCACACGAAAGGCATATCTTTCCTTGTCAACTTTGTTAGGGGTAGCACCACTAAATTGAAGTTCTTGATGAACCTCTTGTGGTATCCAACCAAACCCACAAAACTACACACTTCTATCAACATCTTTGACTGCTTCCACTCTGTAATAGATTCAACCTTCTTAGGCTCAAAACAAACACCCTCAACATATTCTTTCAGCCAAAACTATCACTTGCTGAACTTGATGTACAACTGATGTTGCCTCAACACGGTAAATGCCCGAGGAAGATATTCATGCTGCTCAATGTCCCTATAGTAGATCAAGATATCATCTATAAACACCACCATGAACTCGTCTAGATAAGGAATAAACACCATGTTCATTAGATCCATAAATGTTGGCGATGCATTACTTAGCCTAAACGACATAACCACAAACTTATAATGACCATACCGAGTCCTGAACGCTAACTTAGGTATGCCATTCTCCTTGATCCACAACTAGTGATATACCGACCTCAGGTCTATCTTGGAGAACAGTGTGGCTCCTCACAACTGATCAAACATGTCATACAATCTACGACAAGGGAATCGCCACTTTGTTCAACTGTCTCTAATCTATGCACATTTCTAATCTGTGCACAACCTCATAGATTCATCTTTCTTCTTCACAAACAACACTGGAGCACCACATGTTGACATACTCGATCTGATAAAACCCTTATCAAGCTTCTCTTATAACTATTTTTTCAACTCCTCCATCTCAGTTGGTGTCATCTTATACGATGTCTGAGCTATCGAATGGGTACCCAGGACTAGATTGATCCCAAAATCAATCTCTCAAGGTGAGGCAACACCTAGAAACTTCTCTAGAAACACATCCTTGAACTCATAGACAACTGGCACCTCCTAAATTCTAGGACTTGTTGCCTCAGTATCCATCACATGTGCCAAAAACACCTCACAACCCTACCTCAGTAGCTTCTACACCACCATTGCTGATACCAAACACGTCGGAAGAATCTTCCTATCTCCTTGGAAGATCTACGTCTCAGCACCATCCACAAACATCACCACCTTGGAACTACAGTCCAAGACCACACCATACTTCTCCAAGGTATCCATTCCAAGGATCACATCAAATCCATGAATGTCAAGCAGTATGAGATCCACTTGAATGCTATGCCCTGAAAAAGAAAGGACACACGAAGGACACACCTCCCGCAACTCGGTGGAACCAACCAATGGGGTTACTAAATGAAGGTTATCATGTCTACATCTAATAGGCAAAAAGCTACTAGGAATCACTTCATGAGTGATAAAAGAACATGTCTCACCCAAGTTAACCAAAACAGATATAAAGTAAGAAGAAGACAAATCAAAATATGATAATAAACTGGGTTGACTAGTCCTTTTGACTGACTCATGGCATAGAATCTAGCCCTCACATGCTGTCATCGCCGCCCCTACTAGCCTGTCTAGAAGAACCATCCTGTCATGCATGTCCGCATCCTCATCCTCCTCCACTGCTGTATTGTTGTCTCTACAAGCCCTACTGACTCTACCTCCATTGCTGGGTCACCTCATTATCCTTCATGGAATAAAACTTCTTGGTATGCCCAACCTAACCACACTTGTAGCACATCCTGCTCTCATACCATGACCTCAATGACCAAATCACTGATACTCAGGTTGTACTGTGGGTTCCACTTCTACAGAAACATCGTTCAACATCAGTTTTAGAGGAGTCAATTTTTTAGTATAAACGACGCTGTTAACATTAAAAGTCATTTAATAAGGACATCTGATGTCTATATTTGAAGACCAGCTAGACACAGGTGACACTTTTCATTCATTTTCGGCTGAAGAAAAGAAACCGACGCCTAAAGTAGCCAGCAAAATCCAATTTTTTTGAGCAAAAAAAATTGCACCAAAGTATCAGATACAACGTCAGTGTTTTACCTAATAACCGACGTTGAATGTAGATAAAATTTGCGCCAAAAGTTCCAATATGGGTGTCAGTTTTCTTAGCATAACCAACGTGATAAGGGTGCACGTGCCGTCCCCGCCAAAACAATTAGGGTAAAATTGACGTCAGTTGTCTTTGGATAACTGACGCTTAATAATAAAGGTGTCAGTTGTTGTGGATAACCAATGCCTTTTAGTAACTTAATAGCCCCCACGCACAACAGAATCTTCCCCTCTCTTCTGTTTCATCAAGATTTTGCCCCGGTTCCCGACCCCTGCTGTGTTGCTGCCACCTGCTGTTACTATTGTTGCTATGTCACCTGCCGCCTGCCTCTATACCACCACCTGCTGCTGCTGCAACTGCTCGCCACCGCCTTCGCCTGCCTCTCCTTCTCTGCTTGCCTCCGGTGCCTCTCCTGGCCTTCTCTACTTGCCGCCGCCACCCTAGCCTTCTTTGCTAGCTCTGACTGCCTGCTCCTGCTCCTGCTCCTTCTCCTGCTCGCTGTGGTTCACACGTTGCTCCGGTGCCTGCCCCTACTCTCCAAGCTGCTGCTTTCCTACCTAGGTAGGCCACTACCCTTCTTTTTCCTCCACCTCTTCTTCTTCCTACTCCCTCTCCTTACCAAATGGATTACAGTAAGGCCATGACCGTGTGGGCTAGTCACGGCCGTGGCTATGTTGGCCGACCACGACCGTGATGCCCTTAGGCAACACGGCCGTGCTGGCCAGCACGGCTGTGGTAGGCCAACACTGCCACGGTCGTGGCCTTGCTTTTATCCATTTGGTAAGGAGGGAGCAGGATACATTTGCAATTGAATACTAATGCTTGACCTAATTCTATAAATTTGATGCATGTTGAATTAAGATATTAAAACCCTAATACACATTTCACCATAATCTTGAATTAACTATATTTCTGAAATCTTGTGATCAATGTATGTAAGATATTAAAACCCTAATGTTAAATCTCTAGTTTTGTAGTGATGTGTCACCCTAACATCTACATGAATCCCTATTGTATGATGTAGATTGATGATAATGCATGAGCTAGTTTGAAATTTTGAAATCAATTATGAATCTCTCCATCCCTAGGTCATACTAATTTATGTGTAATCTTTATCTTGATGATGAACATGCATGGACACTCGAAATGTTGAAATCAATGTTATATAATGACAACACATGTATTTGTTGGCCTAGAAACCCGTCCAAGATTTACTCATTAGGAGTAAATCTTAGATAGTCCCCCATTTGAGACTATTCTTGAACACCTAATCTCACTTAGGATGTAAGTGTATAATGTGTAATTGGTTTTTAAGAAAATTCCGGTAGCATTTCCCCGTTTGTTCTCTAAGTACATCTGTACTTGGAGAACAACAGGGAAATGCTGCTGAAATTTTCTTGAAAACCCAATACACATTATACACTTACTAGTGAGATTAGGTGTTCAAGAATGGGATAGGTGGTACACATTTATTATATATAAGAATGACAGCACATGTATTTTTTGGCCTAGAAACCCGTCCAAAATTTACTCATTAGGTGTAAATCTTGGATAGTCCCTGATTTGGGACTGTTCTTGAACACCTAATCTCACTAAGGATGTAAGTGTATAATGTGTATTTGGTTTTCAATAAAAATTCGGCAGCATTTCCCCGTTTGTTCTCTAAGTACATATACTTAGAGAACAAACGGGGAAATGCTACCGAAATTTTCTTGAAAACCCAATACACATTATACACTTACTAGTGAGATTAGGTGTTCAAGAATGGGATAGGTGGTATACATTTATTATATATAAGAATGACAACACATGTATTTGTTAAAGTTTTAACCATGCAAAAACTCTAACCCTAGACCCTAATCTTCTTGTAATATATACTTGTTTTCTCTTTGATCATAGAATGGATAGATCATGGATGTCCATTCGCAATCGCTGCACCCCAGAGTTTATATCTGGTCTTGACCAGTTTATTAGATTTGCCGAGGAACATAGGAAACAACCTGGAGATAGGTTCTACTGTCCATGTAGGAATTGCGGTAACAACTTTACAATTTGAGCTTTACAATGTGAATTACTTTACAATGTGAACTTTACAATGTGAATGTGAACTTTCAGATGGCTGAGCATTCTCCTGATGACCGTGCTGATGATTACCGTGAGGTTGAGGACATCAATGCGCCGCCTCACATTGTAAGTTTTAAAAATATATCATATATTTATATCTATATGTCCATTTATAGTTATATCCTGTAAGTGTGTTTATTTTGTCAAATTTTAGGTTGATGATGCACATGTACCATATGAAGCACTTGAGGCACTTGATGAGCCGCACAAAAAAGTTGACAAGAGAAGGGGCATCACTATGATCAAGAAGTTAATAGCGCAAAGGGACAATGGAGTGAAACTTGTTGTGGATTTTGATAATGCAGGAAATGCAATTGGAGTGAATCACAATTTGTTTGTTTCATATCTTGGGTATGTTACTCATAGACATTGCGGTTGTAAGATAGATTCTTGGCATAAAGTTTCCAAGGGGAAGAAAGACATAATATGGAAGGATTTATGCGTGATTTATTATTAATTTGCATTTTTATTTTGTAGATTACTAATTTTTTGGATACTAGTTAATAGCAATTCTATTTTGCAGAGTATATTTGAATTGGATGAATAGTTGCATCGTAGATGCATTATGCAACGCTATGGGAGAGTCCTAAGGAACTATAGGACAAATCTCACTTGAGAATACATAAAAGAAGGTGACAAGAGGAAGAAGACAACCAATGAATAGTGGAACTTCCTGGACCAAGAAGAATGGGATGCGTTTGTTGCTTCAAGACAAACTGATGAATTCAAAGTATTAGGCGTCACTCCCAATTTAATTAATATACGTTGTATTCATCTATTCAAGATTAACATTTAGTGTTACTAACCAAATCATTAATGTGCATACTAACTAGGCCCTCAGCGAGGCACAAAAAGCAAGGCATGCACTGAATGTGCATGACCACACAATGGGTCCAAAGGGGTATGCAGGCATTCACAGTAGACTACAGGCTGAGTCTATTGCTGTGTCTGCTGTTACTTAGGAGTCCTCTACTATAGGTACCACACCTCTGCCCCACCATGATGTCTGGATAGCTGGGAGGAAAAATAAGAAGGGAGAAATAAGGAAGCCCGCAACTGCTGAGGCAACTGCAAAAATGGTAAAATACAACTCTTAGAGCAATCATTCAAATATTGATTATTTGTGGTGTTTACTTAATTACAAATTTTTGTTTTCGCAATTAGAGGGAGCTGTACGAGCTGAGGAAACAAGGCAAGTTCATCCCTAAGGGAACAAGGGATGAATTGACAGTTGCTCTGGGTAACTCAGAGCATCCTAGACGTGTTAGGGCTGTAGGCACTGGTGTGGGAATCAAAGCGTTCTTTGGGCCATCCCAGCACAAACATGTCCCAAAAGCGAGACTTTCACAAGAAGAGGTAACCTATTCCTTCTTTATAATGTTACTGTAAAAAGAGAATTCAATAATCAGAAGCTAACATTTCTTTTATCCATGTATAGGTAGATAAGTTAGTTGATAGGAAATTCGAAGAAGCAATGAGCAAGTGGCAGGCATCTCTGAATCCCACTCAGTAGACAATACCTATGGCGTCCCGCTCTACTCCTACTGCAGAGGTTGGGAGTAATCCTGTAGACCCACCACCTAGCACATCTGCTGCAAGTATTTTTATGACATAGTAACTAGTCTTTTCAAGATGATATGTTTTCAAGATGATATGTATATATGTATATAACATTCTTTACACAAAAATTTGTAGGGGTTGAAGCCATGTCGTCTAAAAAGTAAAGAATTTTTCGTTGCAGAGGCGTCGGCTTACCCATCCCTACCTGGGGAAATGTTTCATGGGTCTCCATTAACAGCTGGTTGGGTTCGTGTGAGCTCGACACGTATATTCCCCAATTGGATGGATCTTCCATTCCCATATGACCACCCAGATTGTGAAACGCTTGGTGAGGCAGAAGGCGGAGTGATATTGTAACCAAAAGCAGATGTCCTCTATACTAAAACTGTATGGTAAATTTACATTACGTTAAATTGTTAGTGTGTGTATATGATGTCAATTGATATGAAATTATATATATACAGGTTATAAAGAAGACACCCAGAGCATCTAGGCCTCCACCTCCACCTCCTACATTACCAAGTTGGGTTCCAAAGGACCTACCTATCCCTTTAGGTCCTAACTGTAGGGGTATGACAATATGGTTAGGCGAACATGATATAAATTGCCCTATAACTATTTCTATAGATGCGGATGCTGCAAGTCAATCATACGAAAACAAACTATTTATACAAGATATGTTGGAGTTGTTTCGATATGATTGGCTGAATACATCTGTGATAGAGCTATGGATAAGGTGAGATCTTCTTTATACATCCATATACCTTGTGTAGGATCTGGTGATCTGGTTTCTTATTTATTAATGCATACATAATACATGTTTTGTAGCTACTTAGACAAGATATGTGCAGATTTTTCATTCAAACATGTAGGATTTTTTATTCCATCTTTGATTAGTCTAGTAGCTAAAGACCCTCCATCAGTTCAACAATACTACTGTGATGCTTTTATAAATTTTGCTCAAAATAAGAACACGGTGATAATAGCTCCATTCAATGTGGAGTAAGTTTACTTTGCTTATAATTTGGACTTAAGAAAATTACATTTTTATTGTGGATTTTGAGTTATTAATTTTTAACCTTTTTACCTCTAGTGGTACGCATTGGGAGTTACTAGTTATTGTCCCCGAGACATTCACTATCTATTATCTAGATCCTAAGGGGACTAAATTGAATTCAAAATATGGACACAAAATGAAAATGGCATTATTCCGGTGAGAAATATTTCATTTTCATATCCGTTAACATATGTTATTACATTACTATTTAATTATGCAATGTACTGTGTTACATTAACATGTAGGGGTTTAGATGAGTTCAAAAAGGCTGGAGGAAAGGTTCCCAGGAAAAAGAACCCACAAATAATTTGGAAAAATGTGGATGTAAGTTCCCGACTGTAATGTATATATTATTTATGTGAACAATGCTCAATTAGTTGTATTTTTTAATATTTTGTATGTTTCAATTTATAGTGTGCTACACAAGACAATGGATGACATGTGCATACTATGTGATGTGATTTATGCACATGATTATCAAATATGCCGCAGTGGACATCGATACCATTCCTAAGGTATTATATATAGTCTCATTAGATAATATGAAATATATCAATCTTATTTATATATTATTAATTATATATATACATCATTCTCTTTGCAGGTGTTTAAAACTGACCACACTACAGGAAATGCCTTACCAGATGTACATGCTCCCTATATGACCGTAGAATTAAATGATGTAAGAGAAAAAATGGGAAATAGCCAAACAAGTAGTGGGGGTTTTAACATATAATTGGGATGTTGATAGTGAATAATGACTAAAGAATGATATTTTGTAAATGAAATTTCGGAATTATAATATGTGTGAATGTTTCTACATGTCTGAATGTTTCTACATGTTTCTGAATGTTTATACATGTGTGAATGTGAAAATGAATGAAACTGCTAGCTGCTATATGAATGTTTCTACAGGTGTGAATGTGAAAATGAATGGAACTGCAAATTGCTAGATGAATGTTTCTACATGTGTGAAAATCGAATGGAACTGTAGGTTGCTAAATGTGTGAAAATTAATGTTGTTAATTTTGCAGGTTTGTGACCTGTTGTTGGCTGATATCAATGGATGTCATAAAACCTGCAGTTCATAACTAAACTGCAAGTTTCTCATCCTGCGTCCAGCCACAGCAGGCCTGTAGACTGATAAGAAAAAAAACATGAAATAGGCGTCGGTTATTTGTTTAAAACTGACGACAAATGATTACAGTGTTAGATAAACAATTATAACCAACACCTAATGCATGTGATGTGGCATCAGTTATCAATTATAAACTGACACTGATGGTTCTCATGTCGGTTGCCCTACTAGTAACTGACGTCGATTTCCGTAATGAGGCCAGACACCACGACTGTGCTGGCCACCTCGGTCGTGGCAGCGGACCAGACACTACAGCCGTGCTGGACAACATGGCCGTGGCAGTGGGCCAGACAACACAGCCGTGCTGCCCAGCATGACCGTGGCAGTGGGAGATATGGCGTTGGTTATCACTAATAAACCGACGCTGATAATGCCCCAGATGGCACCCTTTCTGTGGCACGAAGGTTTATGGCATCGATTTCAAGGATAATAACCTACGCCTATACCCCCTGCTGGTGCATTTTCGGTGGCATGTGAAGGGTTGTGGCATCAGTTTGAGAACCGAGGCCTAATGGTTGGCCTTTTAGTGGCACCCACATAGGTGTCGCTTAAAAACCGACACTAAAGGTCTTAAATAACCGACACTAAAGGCCGGTTATGTAGTAGTGTTCCTACCGATGGAAAACGGTAGTCGCAACCCTTTCTAGGGGACCACTGTGTTAGTGCACTAGACCTCTGCTGAGCTGGCAGTGTAGAAAACCTAGGCTTCTTAAAGCCTCCTAACGATTGTCCCTGATACTCTACCGGTTGTTTCTTGGCACTCTTCTCACACTTCTTGACTACAAACCGTTCGATCCTCCTAATAGACCAAAAAAATGTGGCAGACTTCTCATTATTCTCTAAAGTAGCCATCGCTTTTGTGATCTCACCATTCAGACCCGTATCTAAATGTTTGATCTTCTCCTCATCTTTTTCCACCATGTGAGGACATAACCTCTACAACTCCATGAATCTTGCCTCATACTCATTGATCGTCATGGGTCCTTACATGATCTTCTCGAATTGGGAGATCTTCTCATCAATATAGGTATGTGGAAAGCACTTAGTGACAAAGTCTTGTCTGAACTCCTCCCAACTAATATCAACACTTGGTTGTTTCTCTTCTTCAATGGCCCACCAATTGCTAGCACTTCCCTTTAGAAGATACACTGCATGCTTTACCTTGTTAGCCTTGGGAATGCTAAGGATCTTGAAGGCCTTTTCCAGCTCTGCCAACCAAAGATCCGCATCCGCTAGATCTACTGTATCGACATACTCCACAACTCTGATTCGCCTCAAACTTTCAAAGGTCTTCCCAGTGCCTGAGGATTCTACATAGGGAGAAACTTCCCTAGATCGGGGAATTGGCATTCAGTCTGCCATGTGCGTCATTGTCGCCATGAATCGTCCAAAGATGGATTAGAAAGTGGAATTTTCCATCATTGTCGGGTCAAACTGGGGCACTTCAAGCACCCTCCCATCATCAACCTGCCTTCCTACACCTCCACATGGTGCAGTAATACCACTCTCAACAACATGTTCTTCATGTTCTCTAACCATCTTTTCAACACTTCTTCTTCTTATGAATAAGCAGAAGTGACCATTAGATAAACTAGAGGACATGAGAATAGACACAACCCTAGTCATATTCCCATGTAGACTTAGAAAACCTAAAGCTCTGATACCAACCAAATTGTAGCACCCTGACATGCTACTAGCTTGATTACCCAAAACCAAACTGTGAAAATAAAACTAAACATCCAGGAAACAATAAAACACATGAAATTAAAACCAATTTCAACAAACCATAGGAGTCACAAAATAGTGCACATAAGTCCACAAAAGCCACTTGTATTGCATATCACCTTCCCAAAACATTATACAAGGTATTGTTTACTGGCTCTCTAGCCAATCTTGTTACATATGATAACCTATTCATATAAATATATGCCATCTCTACACAACAACGAGCATAAAGACAAAACCTCACATCAATACATACAACAATGAAAACGTCCCCAAGGAACTAAGTGTATAGGGATGACACAGAGGACTCTACTTCTATACATAAGAAACATGTCCAACCTATCTGCAACTACTGGTCCTATTGCTGCTCAACACCAACATTACAATCTCTACTGCCTCGTGCTCGACCACCTCAAAGATATTGAAACCCACAAGGTGAGACCAAATGTCCCAATGAGATATATAACTCTCTGCCAATGTATATTAAGGCTACACATGATTGTCACAGGACTGGGGTCAAAAACCCCTCATATATTATAGGAGGCTAACACCTCTCCTAAGGAATCAAGCCTTCACTAGGTCATAGGACCCATCACATCATTCTTGTATCTCATCACTATGTCATCATGCCTCAAAAGGTATATATGCGTCACTTGGATCACACACACACACACACACACACACACATATATATATATATATATATATATATATATATATATATATATACATATATATATGTATCACCATGAAAGTTACATAGACATGGTATTCATTTCACCTGCATGGTTAAATACACACAAGTAGGAGGGAGAAACATATAATCACATGCTATACATTTTTACACATTCACAAGTATAAGATACCCTAGGATTAGGTTTCACACACTTAGACAATTAGGGTTTACGTCATGATCATAACAACAAACACTATTGAGTCTCCTCCCACATTCTTGGAATCGAGCTAGGGTTGAGCATCACTAATTGAATGTAATTAGATCATTACAACACAACATTAAGAATATTATCATCACATGTACACATGTATTATCTCATGATGTTATGTGTGTATCACGAGCATGCACCATCCAAGTGTTGCGACCTCAAGCCATTAAAGGGTCGTGACCACCATCCCACCAAATGTCGCACCTGTGATAGGGCATCATGTCTCAACCACCACAAACATGTCTCGACCACCCAACAACACAGTGTTACAACCATGCACCAAATACATTTCTGGACTCCATGCAAAGCTTGACTCAATCAACTCCTAGAAAAGCATCTCGACTGTGCAGAAGTGAACGACACAACCATGAACCAACAAGATGTCACAACCAACACTCCACCCAATTTAATGACCACGACAAGGCAGGGTGTCACGACCCAACAGAAGCAAGTCACGATCCACCAAAGAACATGCATCTCAACAAGTTCTAACACAATGTCTTGACCTCTCTCTCAAGCATAGCTCCGCAACCATAGGCCAGCAAGGCGCCTCGCCCCTGAAAGATCAGGGTGTCGAGGCCAACACAAGCAGTGTTGTGACTGCAACCAAATGCAGCATCGCGACCCAAAGGCTACAAAGTGTTGCGACCCAAAACAACAGACACACATATGTCTCAACTATAATAATGTCAAACAACAAGAAACTGAACGCCACTAGAATCAAGAACTCATGGAACCATGATCATCAATCTTTAGAACAAACTCTAGGAAAATCCTCAATAAAACCACTTAGGAGAGAGAAAATTGAACCAAAATACATGAGGAGAACATCCCAACCCCTAGGAAATATGATGGCCGAACATAGATCGTGGTGATAAAACCAAAGCCCAAGATCCATGCAAGATCACCCATACAAGATCACTTAGAAAACATAGCAATTAGGGTTTCGAAGGAGAGTTATCTTCATGAGAAAACTACAAGGTCATAAACCCTAAGTTACAAGATCATCATCTACCATCTTAATATAATCTTTAGATATGGAAACAGGAACATGCATGCATGTAACTAAGGTGCTAATGATAGAAGGAGGTAGAGAGTTATATCACCCACCTACTTTCGAGAGAAGACAAGCTCCAAGAACCGAATCCCAAAGGAAGAAGATGAGATCCACCAAAAGCACAACTTTCAGCATAAGAACACCTCAAGAAGAAAAGGATACCAAAGTCATAGATTTCTCAAGGAAAAGTGAAAGAAAGGCCTAATCTGAATCAAAGAAATATGGGGAAAAAGAGAGAAGAAACTCTCCCTCACTTGGGTACTGCCTTGTCAAAACATGTGATGCGAAGCTTTCCCTTAAGAACAACCACTAAGGAAAAATCCATGGTCTAATCCTGAGAAAAGAGAAGAATATAGGGTATAGGATCAAAGGAAAACATGATCAATATGGTGAAACTACTTACCAAGGGAAGAAACCACCACAAGGAGGATGATCAAGCTTCAAGGCATCACATGCAAGGTAGATCCACCTCCAAAGCACCAAGAAGAACACCTCCTTGCTCCACCAAGCTTCAATAATGAGCACAAGAAAGGATAGTAGAAAAGATCACTTTCATGAAGAGGAGAGGATTTATATACAAAAGGAGGAGGGAAGTGGGTGGAAGATGATGTGTCAACACCTAAAGGAACTAAAGGAGTACTTGTCCACCCAAGAAACTAACATACAATTACTTAAAACATGCATGCAATGATATTGTAACAAACTGAAACTTAGAGATATTCTCTTTTTGGTCTTGATGTTCAATTTGTGGAAATATTACTGGTTTGGAATGTAATTGGACACTAATTATGTCAATGTAAGGTCATATGCATAAATATCTTAGTGAATGTTTCAATGAGGGACTAAAATGGAATTTAACTACTTAAGAGGGATAATAGTTAATAATTTATACTAGAACCTTCTATGGCCTTTTGGAATAAGAAAGAGAAAAAGAAACAAAATGGAAAAGGCTAAAGTCAAGAAAACAAGGCATTAAATGCTTTAATGTGATAATTAGTGGTAATATGAGCTAAATTGCCTAAAAATCATAAAAGGGAAACTCAAGAGATATTTGTAAACCCAAATTCATTTTCTTGGGATAAACTTTTACTTAAGTGACAAGTTTCACAATTTGGAAAATTAATAATTATCTTTGCATTAACCAGAATTGGAAAATATGAGTTTTTCTCCAAATTATTAAATAAATTATTAAAATACTTCAAAAGTGGAAACCTTTTCCTCAAGCCAATTCTTTGTTTCTCTCGTGTTTGGACGTTGGGAAGCTTTATTGTAGCTTGACCTTATGGTGGATCACACTCTTTCTCCCCACCTCGTTCACTCAATTACCGCTAACGGTAAGTTGCCCCGACCTTCCTTTATAGTTCTATGCTCTTAGTTTTTCGAATCATCAACACATGTAGATTTTCTCAGATCTTGAGTCTTGCTGTAGTCTGTAAGAGCCAACCATGTAATTAGGTTGAGGGAGGAGAATTCCCCTTTCTCTTTTACTATTTTGCCCCTTCTATCTTCTTCTTCTCCTTTGTTTCTTGCTCATGGATAATTTGGTCTATTGGTCTTGTTCAAAATTTACTTGGACATCGGTGACTAGGCATTGACTTGTGACTTGGCGGATCACAATTGGGCCAAGTCATGTGACTGCCCCTCTCCCTCTCTCTCTTTGCCTCTCTCACAAGGTATTTGCTTAAGTGGAATTTTTTGATTGGTCCATTTTATAAAAATCATAACTTTTGCTCTGATTGTTCAAAAATTAAAGTAAAATACGTTTTGGAATCTGAAAAATATGTTTTATCTAATAAAAATACTTTCAGAGCCTGATTTCAATATTTATCAAATGATTATTTTTGTAGAAAGAAATATATGTATAAAATTCATAATAATTATGATATAATCATATAAATTTCAAATTGGACAAAATGATATGTTTTCTTAATTAAAAGAATCTAAATAATTGATTGGTGAAGTTTTCAAAGTCTAATTCCAATTTAATCAAAAGGTGATATTTCTAGGATTTTAATATACTCATTAATTAATTGTTTACATCTAATATAATATTAGGCGAAGATAAACTTTGATTGGATCTAGGGTGTGGATCCTACACATCAGTGAGGTATGTTGAATCATCTTATGATTCATATTGGACAATTAGTTATTCCTATCTCTCTCTGGGACTTGATGGTGACATATTATTTAGATGTCACATATATGCTTATAGTTGTACCAATTGTTTTCTAATCTTCAAATTGGACTTGTGCACTATGATATTTGTTGTTTGGATCCTACCCTTGTATCTTGTGGATATTTTATACAGTTTGTATCTTGTTGATGTTGATAATCAATATTTAATGGAAACCCTAATTTGGTTGTGCCTATACTTCTCTTTGATGATTTTGGAATTTGGACACCTTTTATGGTGATGTGACTATATCTTTGCTTGGCTCTCTATTTATAATGCATGTTTGGTTTGAATAACTTATTTATGTGCACATTGGGTGATGTAGCCCTATAGTGTGTAATACCAACAAAAGGTGTAGATGGTGATTCCTATCCTTGGGTAATTGTGCAGTGATGCCATTACTCCCCCGAAGATGTTGATAATCAATATTTAATGGAAACCCTAATTTGGTTGTGCCTATACTTCTCTTTGATGATTTTGGAATTTGGACACCTTTTATGGTGATGTGACTATATCTTTGCTTGGCTCTCTATTTATAATGCATGTTTGGTTTGAATAACTTGTTTATGTGCACATTGGGTGATGTAGCCCTATCGTGTGTAATACCAACAGAGGGTGCAGATGGTGATTCCTATCCTTGGGTAATTGTGCAGTGATGCCATTACTCCCCCGAAGATTATTGTGGTGATGCAATAATATATGATTATGGTTGTGATGCCATTTACCCCAAATTGTTATTAATGTGATTATTGTTTAGTTTAATTTCTTGCATAATTCTTATTATTAGTTGTTGTTCTCTTCTTGAAATTTTAAAGACAAGACTGTATTAATGTGATATTTATTATTTTCTTCATATACTCTCTCTTATCTTACTATATGAAGAATTCATTTTTAATATCCAATTGGATGCTTCTTCCTTATTCTATGTGAAGCCTTGAGATTTGTTGTCCCTATTTCCTTTATATTGTCCAATCCCTATTATATGCACATACTAGCTTTGATAGATGACAATTTCCATATGTTTCTTCTTTTTGTGGTAAGCTTCCAACCCCTAGGTAGTGAGATAGGAGAAGCCGCCTAAAGGTGACCAACACTATCTAGGAGTTACCTTATTTAGCTTCATAGGTAGTTTGAGATAGTGGGACGACCCTTTGCTTAATAGTTCCTTTTGTTTCCTTTTGTGTGCCTGTGTGGTGAAGAACTTTCATAGAAACTCAATTGTAATAGTGAGATATATTTCTCTTCAACTGCTACATCATTGGTTTTAGGATACATACATGTGAATGAATTGGTTATCATCCCTTTGTGGAAAAAAAATATGATGGTTTTCACTATAAGGGATGTTGCCTTTTTATTTTAGTAGGGAGTGGATCCCCTCTGGGTCCCACTCCTTACAACATGGTATCAACGCCAAGTTAGTCGGTTGATCTAACTATTTCAATTTATCTCGCATAGGTTGTTTTCCTTTTTACATAGGTTGCTTATACCCTACCCCTTACGTTGTGCAAGAACAAACATATGGTCGGTGAGAAGTCATATGTTGACAACCTAGAAGGTTTTGTGACACCCCAGATCCCTAAGTTTAGGATGCCCAAGATGGATCCTCCTTTCACTCCTCCAACATCTACAAATCCAGTGACATCAGATAATCAACATGTAGTGAACCAAATTATCCCACAATTTGCAAGTTTGGGCTTCTCTCCTAAACAAGAGTTGACTCTCCTTCGGCAGCTGCTTTCCTCAACCCTAGTAGGAAAGGCTAACACAATTCCTACTCTTGAGAAACCCAAGGAGTATAATCTCACAGAACTCAGAAAGATGCACCCCACATACTTTAATGGTGAGAATGAAGTCAACATGGTGCATAAGGCAGATGATTGGATTCTTGCTTCTAAAAGGACTTTTGAGGGCATGTCTTGTCCTGAGAACCACAATGTTTACTTTGTTGCTTATGTGCTTAACAGACCAACTCGAAATTGGTGGAATAGTTTGGCTAAGAATCGTGATGTTGCTTGTATGACCTGGAGTCAGTTAATATCCTTGCTTAGAGATAAGTATATATCCTCTACAACACTAAGGAAGAAGGAGTTTGAGTTCTATAGTTTACATTAGAATTCCATGATTGTAGTTGAGTACGTGCAGAAGTTTATACATTTGGAGTGTTATACCATAGGTCTTACTGATGAGTGACGTTCTAGTCTCTTCATGGACGGGCTATGTTTTAGCATTGGATGTGTGTTGATTCCTCATCTACCCTTGACCTTTTCCTAGTTGGTGGATAAATCCCTCTCTATAGAAGCTTACCCTGGTTATCTAGCAAAGATAAGTCCTAAGAGGAAGACATCTAGTGAGGACTCAACAAGTGATAGATGTTTCAGGTGCCATAAGAAGCATTCCCTTGGAAGTTGTCCTCCTGAACCTGAAGTAACTATCATATTCCATCATTGTTGAGAACATGGTTGTATCAAACCCCGTTGCCCTCAACTTCATGGAGGCCAAGTACCAGTCAGACATAGGGGTAATGATAACAAATCACAATGGAGAAGGATCTAATGATAAAGGTAACCTTTAAGCTTATATTAACCTAATATGATTTCCTTTTTCCCCGGTTCTTAATAAAGTGTAAGTGTTGTTAGTAGGTAATGTTTTCCTTATTCTCTAGATTTATCTTGGTATCTCTAGTTAGTTTTCCTTGGTAGTTCAAACCCTTTAAGGGGTGGAGGGATAGTAGTAGTGCCTTGGTAGGTCATGGATGATTAGATTTCGAGGACAAAATTCTCTTTATGAAGTGCAGTGTTGAAACAAATTGAAACTTGGACATATTCTCTTTTAGGCCTTGATGTTTAGTTTGTGGAAATATGACTGGTTTGGAATGTAATTGGACACTAATTATGTCAATGTAAGGTCATATACATAAATATCTTAGTGAATGTTTCAATGAGGGACTAAAATGCAGTTTAACCACTTAAGATGGATAATAGTAAATAATTCATACTAGAACCTTCTACGGCCTTTTGGAATAAGAAAGAGAAAAAGAAATATAATGGAAAAGCCTAAAGTCAAGAGAATAAGGCATTAATCACTTTAATGTGACAATTAGTGGAAAGATGAAGTAAATTGCCTAAAATAAAAAAAGGGAAACTCAAGAGATAATTCTAAACCCAAATTCATTTTCTTGGGGTAAATGTTTACTTAAGTGACAAGTTTCACAATCTTGGAAAATTATTAATTATCTTTGCATTAATCAGAATTGGAAAATATGATTGGTGAAGTTTTCATAGTGTAATTCCAATTTAATAAAAAGGTGATATTTCTAGGGTTTTAATATACTCATTAATTAATGGTTTACATCTAATATGATATTAGGTGAAGATAAACTCTGATTGGATCTAGGGTGTGGATCCTAACCTAATATACACATTAGTGAGGTATGTTGCATCCTCTTATGAATCATATTGGACAATTAGTTATTCCTATCTCTCTCTTGGACTTGATAGTGACATATTATTTAGATGTCACATATTTTCTTATAGTTGTACCAATTGTTTCCTAATCTTGAAATTGGACTTGTGCATTATGATAATTGTTACTTGGATCATATCCTTGTATCTTGTGGCAATTTCATATAGTTTGTATCTTGTTGGTGTTGATAATCAATATTTTAATGGAAACCCTAATAATGCTATGCCTATACTTCTCTTTGATGACTTTGGAATTTGGACACCTTTATGGTGATGTGACTACATCTCTACTTGCCTCTATATTTATAATGCATGTTTGGTTTGAATAACTTGTTTATGTGCACATTGGGTGATGTAGCCCTATTGTATATAATACCAACAGAGGGTGCAGATGGTGATTCCTATCCCTATGTAATTGGGTGGTGATGCCATTACTTCCCCGAAGATTATGGTGGTGATGCCATAATATATGATTATGGTGGTAATGCCATATACCCCAAATTGTTATTAATGAGATTATTGTTTAGTTTACCAACATGCATAATTCTTATTATTAATTGTCATTCCCTTAGTGAGATATTGAAGGCAATATTTTATTAATGTGGTCTTTATTATTTTCTTCATATACTCTCTCTTATCTTACTATATGAAGAATTACTTTTGGATATCCAATTGCATGCTTCTTCCTTATTCTATGGGAAGCCTTGAGATTTGTTGTCCCTATTTTCTTTATATCATCCAATCCCTATTATATGCACATATCGGCTTTGATAGCTGACAATTTCCATCTTTTTCTTCTTTTTGGGGTATGCTTCCAACCCTAGGTAGTGTGAAAGGAGAAGCTACCTAAAGTTGACCAAGGCCATCCAGGTGTTACCTTATTTATCCTTGGAGGTAGTTTGAGATAGTGAGAAAACCCTCTACTTAATATTTCCTTTTGTTTCCTTCTATGAACACCCTATGTGGTGAAGAACTTTCATAGACACTCAATTGTAATCGTTTGATATATTTCTCTTCCGCTGCTACATTATTGGTTTTAAGATACATACATGTGAATGTATTGGTTATCATGCATTTGTGGAAAAAAATTCTGATGGTTTTGATTATAAGGGATGCTGCCTTTTTATTTTAGTCGGGAGTGGATCCCCTCTGGGTCCCACTCCTTACAAATTTGGTGATAAAACCTATGTTGGGTCTCGACCTTTTAAGGCCCTCAACACATAGGTTGCGGTTGAGACAACCACAAAACCTCACCCTGGTCTAGACAAAACATCACCATCAAAATAGGTCGAGACATCCACAAAAGAGAAAATGTCTCAACCCAAGACCATCATGGTCTCAAGCCCACACCCAAGGAAAGTGTCTCAGTCGAGACACATCCAAAAATCATCTCAAGATCGAGACAAAGGTTGCTACCCACACTCAAGCCCATCAAGGGTCACGACCAAGCAAACCATAGAAACCCTTGCATCAAAACATGATGCCACACATCATCCAAGGTCCACCCAAGGCACCCCTATTCATATTTCTCTCTCTTAAGATGCAAAATAACTAGGGCACTCCCTACATGTGACAAATTGCAAGATAACCCCTCAACTTGGGTAAATTGCAATTTGGATCAAAACAAACAACATAGCTCAAACAACATCCAAACAAGACCAACTTGAAACATAAGTATGTCACATGATAATAAAACATCTCAAAGGATTAGTGTAAGTCTCTAAGAATCTTTATTAAGCAAATCAACCATACCCAAGCACTAAGATAGGTTAGGGGCCTTACAGTAACCATATTTTTCTATTTCATCAATTATGAAAAACATTATTCCCCTGTATCCTGAACCATGAAATTCTTTATCATGCTTTCACATAAACAATGGAAAGATGAATTAACTGTATAACTGCTTTGGTAATGTGTATTTATATGTATTTCAAGTAATACTCATATTTAAGAATATTAATTCGTATTCACTCATAAATTAGTGTATCAATGAAAATGATTCTACATTGGAGTACCTTTGGATAAAGAATTAGTTATTAATTTTATGATCACTCCAATATGGTATTAGGGTCTCATTATTATCTTTACCTTGATTTTGTAATTTATAACACTACACCACTTAAATAAGATTTTGTCCCCAAAATCCAAGAAACCATAACCCAATGTATCATCTAACCTATTAACCTAGTTTTAACTACTATAGTGTTACGACCCCACCTCCCGATAACCACCAATTACGGGAGACCGAAAGGTCAGAGCCGTTAACCAATACCCCAGATCAAAGGATCGATAAATAATCAATAACAATTAATAAACTTTACCAACTAAATTGAAAAATGGTATAAAATAAAACATTGCTTACCTTTTAAAAATTGAGATTTCTAAACTTCTATCCATGAAGATACCAATCTAACTAATCCTCCTGTGCACGTTAATTCTCATTTAATTCCGCATATGCCACTTTACTGTTTGTTCTTTTCATTTGTACCTAAAATGCCGACAAACAAAACGTTGGTAAGCAAGAAGCTGGTATGTGGGGGAAATAATAATTGTGCAACTATAATAACAATGTAATCATGCAATTAATCATTTAACAACCAATGTTACTTTTTAAGCCATACTACTCAATCCTTACCTATCCCCTAACTCTGTGCTATCCCTATAGTTGACTTGTATGCTACCTCTCTTTAGGTAGATTCTTACCCCCATGGTCCTACCTTACAGGTAGCCAATACATAGGGTAATAGAGTCGCATGGCACTACCCGAAGGTAGCCCAATATCTAACTCAATGTGACTTGATGGACCTACCCCATTGGTAGCCATGTACTAAGTCATCCAATGACCTGATGGACCTACCCCATAGGTAGCCATGTACTAGGTCAACTAATAAGCCACAGAGGGGACCACGATCTGAGCTAGTAGGCACATATCTTATGTGATAATCATATCCACATTATAGTTTGCATGAATTAAATTCATCCAACAATTCATTCATGACATCGATGAAAACTTCAGAAAACCTCAGAAAACTAACTCGAGATATTCATAAGAGTAACCACATACCTTTGATTGCAGATTTCAAGAAAGAATCAGATATGTAGAGAAACCCAATCAAGCAAGCAATGAGGAATAGAAATCCTGAAATAAAAGTACCAATTTCCTTTTATTAATATTTATCCAATTTCATCACATTACTTAGGATTTCAATTCCAATTTTAGGGTTTCTTTGAAAATTAGGGTTTTTGCCTCCATTATTAATAGTATGATCTCTAATTTATCAAAACTACATGAAACCTTCAATTCCTTTCATTTTAATATTCCTAACAGTATTAGGATCATTATTTCACAATTTACTTTCTTAATCCGAAATATCAAGGTTTTCTCTTCCTTTATCCCCAAATTAGGGTTTCAATAAATATTACCCTTTATTTATGGATTACAACTCTAAATTAGGCAACCTTGCATTCAAAACAGATAAACAAACCACCTTTATCATTAATAGGGTTAATCTTATCAATTTGACCTATTAGTTCACCAAAATACACCCTTTATCTTCAATTAAGGTTTCTCATCAACTTTTAATACATTTCATTAGAAAAATAAGGTACTTTTGCAAAACAGAGTAGAATCAGGTTCTCAAAGTATTTTATCAATTTCCTTGTAGTTTTCTACACAACTTTCATATATAAAGTTTTTCCATTAGATACTCCTAGTAGTTTCTACGAATTTTGCAAAATAAACCATTTTTTGGATTATACGGTCAGAGAGAGAAATTACCAAAAATACTCGATCATTGGATGCTCCGCGGTCCACGGTAGTCCACTGGTCAGACAATCTATGTCGATCACCCCCACTCACCTGCTTGCGTGCACGCCTTTATGCCCAGGCCGTTGGATTACCCTGAGTCCACGATGGACTCTCAATCTATCGGCCCGTGACTTGAGCAACTTAACTTAGACAGCCCCTCCTTCCGCCGTCCGATATTGATTGAATGAAGACTGTCTATCATCTTCCTTCTTTCTCCGCTGCTAGTGCCGCGGTGGCACCCTTGCCGGAGTGAAGTCAATCGCGTGAGCCAACGAGTATAGGGAATCGAGAAGAAGCCGTTTGGGATCACAATGGAATAAGAAATCGAGGGGTCCCCTTTATATAGGCCATGGGAGATCCCTGTTAGGGTTCCCAAACCTAGCCATAACCGGATTCCTAGCCCAAGTGGGCATTTCGTGAGGTTAGGTTAAAACCTGAATAAACCAGGGTCGGGAAGCTTCTATTCTTCCTCCCAAACTCAATGGGACTCTTCCCATGAGTGTCTGTACTTTGCAGTGATCGGAAAATGAGGGGGAAAATCCCGCTAATCGTGCTATAGTCCACGTCCCTATGGGACTTGGACAATGAGATGGGTCAGTTGGATCAAGATCCAACGGCCCCTATCATCCACACTCAACCAAAAAGGGAAAGATTTCCCAAATTGCAAGGGAAAATCCTACGTTGAGGATAATCTTGAAAAATCGATCACTCCCAATTCTTAAATCCTTTTTGCCTCAAATTTTAAAGGAAAGACGTTCATACTTTTATTTCTCATTATGAAAAAATTGGGATCATTATCTCAATTAAACGGTTCCTTTTCTTTAGTTGCAAGAAAACACCTTTTTATTCATATTTCCACATATTCTTTATTTCCTTCGCTATTATATAATTATCCTGAGTTCCTTGAACCCCAAGAAACCCTTATAACTCGAAATACTATTTTGGGAAAATATATTTTAGCCTTTTGGTCATCCTTTATTCATTTTCTTTTATATTCCATTATCCCATTGAATTCTTTTTTCATTTCTTTTTCTTTCAATTGGGCTTAATGGCCAATAAGGCCCATCAAGAAAGCATGCAAGGCTATCATACATGAAATTCATTCAAATCAAACCATGAAATCAAACATTGGTCTTATATATCTTTTAAAGGAGATTCACAAATCTCATTACATGCTTTAGAAAATGAGGTTATAACATCCTCCCCTCCTTATAGGAATTTTGCCCTCAAAATTCAACAATCAAGCAAACAAATCAGGATAAGATTTTTTCATGTCCATCATTGGATCCTATGTGGCTTTACTGTACTCACGGCGTTTCCAAAGAACCTTTATCATCACATATTCTTTCCTCTGAGTTCTTTCATCCTGGCATCTATAAACTGCACAGGTGACTCAGTCCATTTCAGCCTCCCTTGGAGCTCACTAGGTTCATTGCTCAGCACATGGTCGGTGTACCACACATAGTGCTCTAAATTGGACACATGGAACTCATCTCACATTACTTTATCCTGAGGGGTAAGATCAAAATTAATCTTCTCCACCAAACCATGTCAAAAGAACCCATGCATCAGGGACTCAACTCTCTTATCCATAACTTAGAGGGGTTGGATTTTGATGTCACATATTCTCCCACAGTGAACTACATGTCAGTCTACTTTACATCTGCTCACGACTCTTGTCGTTTATGGGCTCCTTTCAGCCATTGCACAATCAAAGTGACTTCATGTACACGCACTGTGGCCCTTTTTTTTTAACCATCACGTGGTCCTTTCACCAACATCACCTTACTGAAGTGGTGACCGACACAAACTTCCTTATAGAGCTTCTTTAAATCCCGACACTGGCTACAGTGGTCATCATCACATCTTTCCTAGGACAAGAATTGTCCCTAGCCATCACCCTGAATGAGCACATATGCTCTCATCAGACCTTTTAGTCTGGATCATACTAATCATTAGTTAGGAGTGATAAACTGTACTAACATCAAGTTCTTCATGTACCTACTTCCACCCTTTTGGAAGGGAACCTTTAGATCAAACTCAAGAACTTTTGAACTCGCATCATGGTGTAACTAAACCATCTCTCTCATGGATAGTTCAACCAAATTTGTCCCTTGACAGAACTCTTTCTTTCTTACATCATCTAGGTAAAGTGTTCTACCATAACCCACACTACATCTTGACCTTCCTTGGTCTAGGGGAGACTTATCACCACATCCATAGTGATGAACTCCCATTCCCACTCAGGAACTCTTTATCCTCTATATCAATGCATTGGGTTACCGATGTTCATCCTACACCTTCTGTCATGCATGGCAACATACCACATGCAACCTCCTCTCCAACATCCATAGCACTGCTACCACCCATTATCTAAGTAGTACTATGGTGTATGGTGATCTTAATGTCACGATTTCCTATATGTCATGATTCCTCAAGATCGATTCCTTAGAAAACCTAAACCACTCTACTCGGGGTTTCATCACCTTCCTTTCCAAAGAAGTGCATTTGACGTTATACAACCATCGTTTCATTGCATCAAGGCCTAGGCTAGCTAACCAAATAACCATTAGCTTTTTCAACATATGTCGTTACATCTGAGTGTTATCCAAACACACCTCCTTTCCAAACTTAGGGTTAACCTAACAACCTCTTCTAGCCAAACTAGAGAGTTATATCTCAACCAGAGCATCCATTACCACTTCACATTCTTAGGTATTACGACGTGTTTGCTTCGCAGGACAGGCGGAGGGATATGACTGTGAATCTCATTTAAAATCAAATCCCACGTTTGGTTGCGTAAAGACTCTCGATAGGATAGGCAACCAGTGGTAGTGGAGTCCTAACAAACTAGGAATCACAGTTCCGGACCCCCCCAAGTATTGAGACGGGATATAAACCAACAGTCGTTCCCAACCCAAAACAAACCCTCCCGATACGCGCTGCGTGCGACTCTTCGGACGCCGCCGCCGCTCAACGAAAGCAAACAGCGGCCAATCTCCTTCTTTTTTCGTTGGCGCTCCACCTACCGATTCTCCGTCTCCTTCTACGGCTGGTTCTCCGTCGGAGGTCTCCGTCTATGGCTGGTTCTCTCTCGGAGCAGTAGCTCTCCTAGACGGTGGGCATTACTAGAACGGCTGCTGGTAAGAGGCTGTTGAACTTGCCCGCAAAAGAATAGAAGAAATCATAGCGGCGGTTGTTGATCTTGCCATTCACAACTGTTGGTTCTTTGTGATGCAGCAGCTGCTTTACAACATCGTTTGTTCCCCCACAGCAATTGTAGAAGCCACACTAGTTTCGGAACATGCTCCTCATCTTCGGTCTTCTTCATCTCGTTGCCACTCCACGCTGTCTATCACCCTGCTGTTCCACGAAAGCTACCGAGACCTTGTTCTGTTCTGGTCAAGAACGTTCTGCGCGCAACTCCAAACAGATAATTTTCTTCTCGACGTACCAATCTACATCTTTTCAAGAAGGTAACAAAATTCTATCCCATGTTGCATCCAAACATAAGATAGGATACCCTGTATCCCATCCCCCACCAATACCTGCCCATGCTATCCTTCTGTGAATCCCATCTGAATCCCCTCCCACGAACCAAACATGGCATTAGGTAACATTGAAGGTATACACTTCCATGTATTTCACTTATCATCTCAAACTCGAACTCTAAGTCCTTCATTAAGAACACTCCCTAATTTTATCATCATGGTGACCAGTCTCAACCTGGTATAACTTGTGAGTTCCACATAGCTCATGATAAAATCGTCCTTATAAGATGACTACCTTATTTTTCTTTAACGTTTGCAAACCATCCATGTATCATTCACTTTACCAGGGCATGTTCTCCTCTCTGTCCCCATATCTCATGGCAACGCTCCAAACCACATCATCTTTTATCCTTGGTGTATGGCATGCGTACTGTCCTATCTCTCACTCTCATAACAAGAGGAAATAAGCATTTGGCTACAATCCAAATACAAAGTTCTTCCTGTTCTAAGGGTAGAGATGGTACATCCCACCTTGTCAGTACACCTTTAATCTAAGTTGAAACGTGCCTCATATGCCACTTCATCACAATCATCTCAATATCAAAGTTACTTCCATGGACAACTGGTCTCGAATCTACTTGGGTCACCACACAATCCTTGGTCATCTCCTCTAGGTCTATAGGGTGCTGACACTTTTGGGGTCATCCCTCTTCCCTTATGCATCCAGAGAGTGCCCTACTCATCTGCCCTTTGGTTCCCATGAGTTCATGAAGGTGATCAATCTCCTAACCCATGGCCCACGGACAATGATAGCTATTACCTCCCGACCCTATAGTCATGTGCAACTAGGGAATTAGGCAACTCTTACTTCCATCGGTCTTATCCCTTCCTGACCCTATGATAGACGTAGGATTCTCTTTTAGTACATGTTCAACTTAGAACCTTACCCAAGCCTTCAACATCTCTCCTTGTATACATGGGCTGACATTCATCCTTTCACAGGGGTCATGGTGACCTGCCTACCTTGGTCAGGCCCCATATTGGTTACTTCCATGGTAACACATCCTCATGCACTTAGAGAGATGTCTATCTATGGGTCTATGGGTTCATTCTCATACCACATACTTTTCACTTAGCTTCTCAAGATCCTATGAGACCTCATTAGGTTACTTAAACCAACAATACTGGTAAACACCCCACGAAAGGGTCCCTTCTCCTAGGATGGGAGGAAAACTTCACCTCGATAACACAGGTCACAAACGTCCTTAGGTCTAGGGTTTACATCCATATGCTTAACCCTAGTAAGATACTGAGGCACAAGCAGACCACTAAACCAGGCTAGGTCATCAGGGTTCTCATTCCTCATCATCAGATCAAGCTCATACCTTCCTTTATCATCAACTTAGTTGTGAGGGGTTCATCATACCTCCGACTTAAGGAGTTTCCCCTTTTTCCTCTATACGCGAGGAGTATCATGCTCGAAACTATAGCAACTTAATTCTCGTCATGAGCATTAGGTACACCACTTCCCCTCTTAGGCCTAGGAACCATAGGTGCATGTTCTTGATGTCCAGCTGTCTGTGCAACCTCTTAACCACAAACCAAACATGTAATGAGTATGACATACACTTCCTGTCATCCCTTTTCCTTGATCAACACTTTAAAGTTGAGTCCTCCTCAAGGACAAATAACAAGGTATAAGGCCTCATAACCTGTTACTAAACCTCTTTAGGGTATACATAACTTCTTCTTCCTTTCTCAGAAGGTAAACACTTATACCATAGGCACATAGGTGCCAGAAGCCTCATCCTCTCTCTAGGGTTTGGTCCTTCTAAAGGAAACCAAGATATCATCAGCCTCTAGGGATCGAGCATGAGGCAACCCCTATCATCCACTTAGGTCGCATCATCCTCAACTCCCCACTGTTCCTCAAATCTCGGAGTCTAGGATTCCAACCTTCTTGCATGGGTCCTGCTCTTTCTCTCTACAGCCAACCCTACAACCAACCTTACTATGAGAGGCTCTCTCTCCAAGAGGGATCAAGCTCACAAGCATACCCCTACATACTGAAACCTATGATCAACTTATGTTCGCTCAAGGTTATCCATAGCCCCTTATGCTAGTCACATAAGCTATCCATCAAACTCTCCCGACCAGGGTTTCAACCTATTTCTCGCACTACTAATACATTCTAGGTGCCTATTATGCCCATATAAACTCATGGGGTTTCCATAGGTTCTTCTCTAACCTCATCAATGAATGAGCTATCCTTCACTCAAACATGCACGACCCTTCCCAGGGTTGGGTCGCCTGAGATGCTAGGTCATCCAACCTCTCATGGCTCATACATCATCCAAGGTATGTCCATTCAAACACCTGGTTTACCATGACATCTAACTCATCATGTTGTCTCTCTCTCTCTAACCTTCACTTAGGGTTAGGGTTAACATCATCCTCAGAGGATGTGCCAGGTCTCTACTTGCAATGGAGATTTCTATCTCCAAGACTAACTCTCCTTATTTATCCTCCTGACAAGAAGGCCTAGCCTCAGGTCTCTCCTGAGGTCATGACAACTTATGTCATACGACCTAAGCATGTAACTATTCTTTAGTTTATTCTTACTCTATTAAGCTCATGTCCATGACATCTTATTCACATGCTTTTCATTAGTTTGATGGAGGATTCCTTAGACCTTATTAACCCTACCCATACCTCAAGAGGGTGAGGAGAAGAGGGAAAACCCTAATCTTTAAGGTCCTTAACAGAATTTGTGATGAGAAGGGATGAATAAGATGAGAAAGTCCTAAAGGTATCTTATTTCGATTCATACCCTACGACTTTGGCTAGGCAGTAACACGGATCCGAGAGTCCTCGTATTCTGACTAGCGGTGCGGAGGAAAATATTGCCATCCCCCGGTCGTGATCCTTTTCTAGACACCTCTGTCTTTCAGATAATCCTCTAATAACTCCCTTGGGTTCTACAAGAATTTGTAAAATTTAATAATTATTAAAGATTAAATGAGGAACCTATGCTCTGATACCAAATGTTACGACCCCGCCTCCCGGTAACCCCCAATTAAGGGAGACCGGAAGGTCAGAGCCTTTAACCTATACCCCGGATCAAAGGTTCAACAAATAATCAATAACAATTAATAAACTTTACCAACTAAATTGAAAACTGGTATAAAATAAAACTTTGCTTACCTTTTAAAAATTGAGATTTCTAAACTTCTATCCATGAAGATACCAATCTAACTAATTCTCCTGTGCACATTAATTCTCATTTAATTCCGCATATGCCACTTTACTGTTTGTTCTTTTCATTTGTACCTAAAACGCCGACAAACAAAACGTCGATCAACAAGAAGCTGGTATGTTGGGGAAACAATAATTGTGCAACTATAATAACAATGTAATCATGCAATTAATCATTTAACAACCAATGAGACTTTTTAAGCCATACTACTCAATCCTTACCTATCCCCTAACTTTGTGCTATCCCTGCAGTGGACTTGTATGCTACCTCTCTTTAGGTAAATTCTTACCCCCATGGTCCTACCCTACAAGTAGCCAATACATAGGGTAATAGAGTCGCATGGCACTACCCGAAGGTAGCCCAATATCTAACTCAATGTGACTTGATGGACCTACCCCATTGGTAGCCATGTACTAAGTCATCCAATGACCTGATGGACCTACCTCATAGGTAGCCATGTACTAGGTCAACTAATAAGACACAGAGGGGACCAAGATCTGAGCTAGTAGGCACATATCTTATGTGATAATCATATCCACATTATAGTTTGCATGAATTAAATTCATCCAACAATTCATTCATGACATCGATGAAAACTTCAGAAAACCTCGGAAAACTAACTCGAGATATTCATAAGCGTAACCACATACCTTTGATTGCAGATTTCAAGACAGAATCAAATATGCAGAGAAACCCAATCAAGCAAGCAATGAGGAATAGAATTCCTGAAATAAAAGTACCAATTTCCTTTTATTAATATTTATCCAATTTCATCACATTACTTAGGATTTCAATTCCAATTTTAGGGTTTCTTTGGAAATTAGGGTTTTTGCCTCCATTATTAATATTATGATCTCTAATTTATCAAAACTACATAAAACCATCAATTCCTTTCATTTTAATATTCCCAACAGTATTAGGATCATTATTTGGCAATTTACTTTCTTAATCCAAAATATCAAGGTTTTATCTTCCTTTATCCCCAAATTAGGGTTTCAATAAAATTATCCTTTATTTATGGATTACAACTCTAAATTAGGCAACCTTGCATTCAAAATGGATAAACAAACCACCTTTATCATTAACATGGTTAATCTTATCAATTTGATTTATTAGTTCACCAAAATACACCCTTTATCTTCAATTAAGGTTTCTCATCAACTTTTAATACATTTCATTAGAAAAATAAGGTACTTTAGCAAAACTAAGTAGAATCAGGTTCTCAAAGTATTTTTATCAATTTCCTCATATTTTTCTACACAACTTTCGTATATAAAGTTTTTCCATTAGATACTCCTAGTAGTTTCTAAGAATTTTGCAAAATAAACCATTTTCTGGATTATATGGTCAGAGAGCGAAATTACCAAAAATACTCGATCATTGGATGCTCTGCGGTCTACGGTAATCCACTGATCAGACGATCTACGTCGATTTCCCCCACTCACCTGCTTGCGTGCGTGCCTCTATGCCCAGGCCGTTGGATTACCCTAAGTCCATGATGGACTCTCGATCTATCGGCCCGCGACTTGAGCAACTTAACTCAGCTGGGCCCTCCTTGCGCCATCCGATCTTGATCAAACGATGACTGTCTATCGTCTTCCTTCTTTCTCTGCTGCTAGTGCCGCGGTGGCACCCTTACTGGAGTGAAGTCAACCTTGCGAGCCAACGAGTATAGGGAATCGAGAAGAAGCCGTTTGGGAACACAATGGAACAAGGGATCGAGGGGTCCCCTTTATATAGGCCATGGGAGATCCCTTTTAGGGTTCCCAAACCTAGCCGTAACTGGAGTCCTAGCCCAATTGGGCATTTCGTGATGTTAGGTTAAAACCTGAGCAAACCAGGGTTGGGAAGCTTCTATTCTTCCTCCCGAACTCAATGGGACTCTTCCCATGAGTGCTCGTACTTTGCAGTGATCGGAAAATGAGGGGGAAAATCCCCCCCGTTCATGCTACAGTCAGTGTCCCTCTTGGACTTGGACGATGAGCCGGGTCAGTTGGATCAAGATCCAACGGCCCCTATCATCCGCGCTCAACCATAAAGGGAAAGATTTCCCAAATTGCAAGGGAAAATCCTACTTTGAGGATAATCTTGAAAAATTGATAACTCCCAATTCTTAAATCCTTTTTGCCAAAAATTTTAAAGGAAATATGTTCATACTTTTATTTCTCATTATGAAAAAATTGGGATCATTATCTCAATTAAACGGTTCCTTTTTTTTAGTTGCAAGAAAACACCTTTTTATTCATATTTTCCACATATTCTTTATTTCCATCACTATTATATAATTATCCTAAGTTCCTTGAACCCCATGAAACCCTTATAACTCGAAATCCTATTTTGGGAAAATATATTTTAGCCTTTTGGTCATCCTTTATTCATTTTCTTTTATATTCCATTATCCCATTGAATTCCGTTTTCATTTCTTTTTCTTTTTCTTTCAATTGGGCTTAACGGCCATTAAGGCCCATCAAGAAAGCATGCAAGGCTATCATACACGAAATTCATTCAAATCAAACCATGAAATCAAACATTGGTCTTATTTATCTTTTAAAGGGGATTCACAAATCTCATTACATGCTTTAGAAAATGAGGTTATAACATATAGTCTCATCATTGTGTCTCCACTATTTTCTCACACTTATAGGTGAGCTAAGAGAGTTAAAATAAATCCTAGGGATCTCTTAATATTGTCTTAGTAGGTAACATTACCAACAATGTGATGGTAGTTTTCTCATCATCTTTTTTCTTCACCTAGTTTAACAACTTACCTTCATTATGATAACGACCTTAGATATGTGAATATTAATTTATAAACTTTCATTAATCATTCAATCAACATTCATGGTGGTCAATTTGCAAAAATTACTCATGCAACTTAGTTATGGGGTAACTACATCCAATTGACATTGATTGGGTAAGTCACTAAAAAATTACACAATGCATTCATTATTGAGTCCTAGATTCTCTAATCCTCATTATTGAGTCCTAGATTCCCTAGATTAGAACTGTAATCCTAGAGAGTACAAGTTATAGGACTCTATCCCTTCAAAGGGACTGATATAGAACCCAACTAATCACCTAAGGAGGTACAAGGGAATAAGTCAACTAAGTCTTATTTATACAAAACATTCTTCTTATCATTGGTCACATTAGATATAGGATTTCAAGGTTAATCTAACTAGTCAGGGTGTTCTTCTTGAAAACATTTTATCTACTATCTAAAACTTCATATGGTCATGGCTAGGTTCATAAAGTCACGAATAAAATCCAAGAAAATGTTTTTTGTACATACAATATAATAATGAGAATAAGTTTAATGATAAAAACATTGCCATAATCATCGTTATCATCATCTAAGACTCGATACTAACCATGTTGCGGTTGGCTACATGGATCCTTGTTTTTTGATTATCTCTGTTACGGTTCATATTTGATCAAGACGTAAGGGTTCAAAATCTCTCTTTGTAAGCTCTTTCCAAGTAAATTTAGGCCTATCTTTGCTTCTTTTAATTGTTCTTGACTCAATGACCTTTCTTGGAATGAGTGCATTTGTCAATCAGTGCTACTCTTGTCCATACCATCTTACATGGCCTTTATGCAACTTGTCCTCACTGCCTCCCCCAATTTTATCTAGATATAATAATTCCTCAAACAATGTTTTCTTGTTTCCCAAACATCCATATCATCATACACATTTCAACCACATTTAATTGTTTAGACCTTGTCTCTTCATTGGTTAGCATTCACTCCCATAGAGCATGGCTAGCCGTATAGATGTTTTATAAGACTTGCTTTAAAAAAATGTTGATGTGATGATGATGATGATAAAATCTCTGCAATTTAAAACTGAAAATGGTATCAAAAATCAACATGAGAACCAATTCAAGATCTTTCTGCCATATAATAATCTATATTCATTATTTTTCCCTTGATTCATTCCACTAAAAATGTATAAATCTTGAAACATCTTTAAGTGTTGATTAAGACATATCTAACTTATAGCATGGGAGAATGGAGTATGGATTCATATTACATGATGTCAACTTCTACCGTTAGGTAGAAAGATTTGGGAAAAACTACATAAAAGCAACTCCATGTTGTAGGTATGGCCTTGCTAACCCTAATGGGGTTAATTCATGTCATCTCTTAACAATGGAGATATCTTACATCTAATGCTTAACATAGTGTGCAAATATCAATGTCTATGCATACTCATTCTTAGTACATAAACAGTCGAGAGCATACTTAAAGGACAATTACAAAGAGGGTCAATGTAGAAGCTAGGTTTAACCTAGTTTTAGATATCCAAGATAGAATACCATATATAATGGTATAACATACTTCTCATTAAGGATGGAGATATGAACTAATCACTAAAAGTGTCAAACCCTACTTAGGTGAAGCCGTAGACACTAAGGAGACAATACAATAGTTAGGGATAGAGAAGGACTAGTCACAATCAAGTCACCTTAATTGGTATCTCGTTACTCAAAGGATGAAGGTCAACTAACTACCTACACAAGGCTTACATATAGGAACAAGCCAGGATAACTTGAAATTGTAAAATTCACAAATTTCCAAAGCTGTAAAACAATCTCGTATGGAGATGGACATGATAGGGGGATCCAATCCTTATTTATCCAAGGAATAAACTCATACAATAGAAACTAAACTCATAAGTATGACATGTTTGGTGTATTTTTTATTTCTCAAAAGAATGGTACACAAGGACTTTTGATACATAGTAGTAGAAAATGAACATCTATTGAGTTATATCAGAACTATTACTCATTGACAAAGGGTGGCATGACATACATTAGATGCTAAAAACGTATCTTACACAAATGGACCAGTGATTGATTGAAACTTTGGCCATCTCAAGCTACGATTAAAGATATACTTTCTAGTGCATAGCCATACCGAATCATATTTCTCTAACAACAAATATATGGGTGGGTTGCAAACAACACCAAGAATGAGGAATCAAAAGAAAGGTATGTGTTAATATAAACCAAGTATGTGCAAAATATAATTACTTGCGAATTTAATAGAAAAATGTTAAATAGATATAATGTCCCCAAATGTATGGTTTAGTAAATAGAGGTAGTTTAATAGGATTTTTATTCAAGAGAATATCTAAGTCAAAGAGATAAGGAATTTAATGTTTTGAGAGATATTACTATTTTAGAGAAAACTTTCCTTCCAACATTTCAATAGTATTAAAATAATTAATAATTGAAACAAAACATAGAATGAGCCCATCTAAGAAGTGTTGAGACCCTTAAGATCTCAATCCAAAGTTATTGGGTAGAAAGTCACACCCTAGGTGAAAAAGGGTACCAAATGCATAATTGGTGGAAAGATACACCCTAGTTGGAATGGTGCACCCAAATAGTATGTGGTGGTGCTAAGTTACCTCTACTTTAAATAATATTAGACTAACTATGCACAATATGGAAGTAAAGTATGTGCTTCATAATTATTTCAATAAAAGGGGATGAGAAAATTTGTATTGTATCATGTTGAGGTTAGAAGCACATCAATGATGTCTTTATAAATTTAACCAATCAGATAAGAGTCTCAAATCAAAGATATTTAAAAATACTACAAAGTTAATAAAAAAAATATTCAAATGATATGCATCATTTATAAAAATTAGGTGTTTATTCATGATAATGTCCAAAAGAAATCAAGTGGAAGCACATACTTTAGATCTCTATATAAAAAGGCTAGGATCAAACCTTAGGTCCACATCATGTTTCAAATCATCTAATAAAATTTAAATAATAATTAGCTTATAAACAAAACTATCCCTAATTATTGACTTTTAAACCTAGACAAAGTAGATCTAGAAAATTACATCAATCAAAAAATCTAACTTTTCTGATTCCAAATGATATTTACTTAATTTTATGAATTACTAATATTATGATATAAATTTTATAAGACATATTTTTTCTACAATGTAAATATTAACTGATGGAAAGGTGAAATATTCCTTCATCTCTTGGAATCAAACCAAATGGCATTTCATGGTAAAATTTTGTTTGTAGTTTGAATTATAGTTTAGTTTACTTGAATCTTATTTCATTTGACTTATGGCACTATAGTTTAGGTCATGTGAATGCTGGCTTGATAAAATGTACGATGAATCTGAATTTGATTCCAAAACCTGACATTAGTTATAGTAGATGTAAAATTTGTGTGCAAGTGATATTACCTCCAAAATCTTTTAATTCTATAGATAGGAATTCTTAAATTTTGAATCTCGTACATAATAATATATGGGAACTTAATGGGATTGGAACTAGGGATCATAAATGATATTTTTTAACTTCAACTGATGATGCTAGTAAATATTGTTATGCATACTAACTTAAAAGTAATACAAGGTGTTAAAAATGTCAAAATATTTGATAAAATATTTAAGAATGAAGCATATACATAAATTGATAGTATACTTAAAAGATTAAGGTCATATAGGGGAGGAGAGTATACATCAAACTTTCTCTTAGAGCTTTGTCAATTCCATGATAGTTCATGAGGTTACTTCTCCCCATTCCCCATAATCTAATGGGATTATAGAATGTAGGAAGATATTCCAAATAGACATGGTAAATACAAAACAATAAACTTCAAGTCAGCCCAAATTTATGTAGGAGGAAGCTTTGAATATGAATTTCAATATTTAGAATAGAGTTCCCCACAAACATAAACATAGAAGTTCATTTTAGTTTTGGAGAGGAAAAAAGGGAGGTCTTAAATATTCTCAAGTGTGGGGGTACATCACAACGATACCTATCCCTGAACCCAAAAGGAAGAAATTGTGACCAAAACAATAAATGTCTTCTTGGGTTATGTTATGACAAGCTATTAATATAGATTTTTTATTATGAAATCTAAATCTTAAGCATGGATGTGATTACAATACTAGAACTTTATAATGCAACCATTTGTTAGGATGATTTTTCCATGGAATATGATGTTCGAGAGAAAGTTTGTCAATAGGATCCAATTAGCATAGGTTCCAATTCTGAGAAAGTGGAAAGGATAACAAATATGGGGGATGACTCAGAACATTCTGTGACATCCCCAAATTTTCTAAAACTTAATCTAATGCGTGATGTCCAAATTGAAGCCCTCACTAGGCTAAGAAGAAGAAAATTGAGAGAATCCCAATTTAAACACCCCACACTAGGCTAAGAAGAAGAAAATTGAGAGAATAAAAAGGAAACCACAATAGCACATGCACATGAACAATAATAAACACCATACAACACATGTTCACCATTTGACATATAATTATAAAATGAGTTGTTACAACATTTGATATTACATATTGAACAACAAACTTATACATATACATGTACTACCACTAAACAATAGGATCTTAAGACAACAGGTCCACTTGTACATCAGCTCGCCACACAACTCTATGACAATCTTAATTCTTCAAGATCACATGTCCATAAACCTAAACAAAGTATTTCACGTGGTACACGTCAGCACAATATTCAAGAATATTTTACTAAGTACACCTACATGTCGTTTCATATACCTCTCATTACTAAGCTTGGCAATAAGATAAAATTAATACTTGGCAGCACTAAACAAATATATGATAAAAGAATACTTGAATAAAGATATATTTATTAACAAAAGAGAACACATGTTATAAGCTCAATTTCCATTATATGCTTGTACATATTCCTACCAATGGGATAGATGCATTCAAGCCTTATGATCTTCTTACCAAAGAGATAGATCATTGTATATGTGAACTGCTTACCAAAGAGATATATCACTCACGAGCACTATGCTTACCAAAGAAATATAGTTCTTTCAAATAATGGAATAAATATATTATGTTTCAGGTGTTCATAGACATAAGTATGGAAAATCAAGCAAGATAGCATACAAAAACAATCATTCCATCCAATACCATATGCCAAGTATTCTACTGCACATATAACACAAGCATATTGTATAATAAGCCAAGTAAGCAGTAATGGCATACCTTGATCAAGATAGATAAACTTAATCACATTCCTGATATCATATATATATATCCCCATGCCAACTATATCTTGGTCAAACCTGATTAAAACAATATCATGTACCATCATCAGGTTCCCATCATCACTAACACTAGTTATGATTCATTAGGGTTAAACTTAGTTCATTAAGCTATTCCCATCATTAATTGTATTCTGATCTTGGATTTATCTTGTTGATATCATATTCTGTATTATAGTTCATTTACTGATATTTGTGTCTCACATTATTATCTGAACAAATTAACCTTAGGTTACATGAATTTACCTAAATTAGAGTTTCAAACCATGTATTAAGAGTCATCTTCAAATAACATGAATTATGTGCATCATTGTGATCTCATAATTAAATTTAGGTTTCATATATTGATATGATCTTATACTAAATATTCCATCATTTATTGACCATTAATGTATTTTCTACATTTTGTTTAGGGTTATTAACCCTAGATAAACATATTGAGAAAATTTCAAGATTTCATGCATCAACATCATAATCACTGACCTTAAATAGATTACAAACATGAATATAGGTTTACTGACATTTTATCATAATTTTTGGACATCGTTTGATATTTATTATCTATGAAACAAGTATAAACCATCTTGCATGATATCACCGTGATTTAAGCATAAAAAGACATATGATGGTTCCATGTTATTTTACGCATTGTTTTGAGAATTTTGGTATATTATTTTTATTTTTTGATAATTGAGCTATTTATTGTGAATTATTAAAGATATATGTAATTCTGGGATATTCTTACCTTTTGGCCAATCCAGAGCCACCATGTGTCCACTCTGGGGATGCGACTCTTAGCTCCTCTACCCACACTGAGATGGCCGGCCTTTCTTGGTTCAGATGGGTTTGCTGGTGGTCTAACTGGACTGCCCAGTCTCTTTGTTTGCCGTTCTTGTTGTTTCCTTGATGCAATGCGTGCGAGTTGTCTCGCAACTGCCGCCACCGCCGCCATGTGGGAGATCACCGAAAAGGAAAAAATAGCTACTCCACATCTCCATTGTCAGAGAATCTACTTGCATTTCCTTTGCTAGGTTAAGACCTTCATCACTGGCTTCCTGGGTCTCCACTTAAGGCTTCAGAGCCTTGATCCCCTTGGAGCTCACCGCTGAGGTTGCTTCCATGGTGGAGTAGAAAGGGGATTCTTCACTAGCATGCTCTCCCTCCAAAACCAATAACTTGAGGAGCTCTGTCAACCTCCACAAACTCATCTCTTGGTTTCAGTGGTAGTAAGAACAACCATGGAGGGCCCTCGAAGGTGGTCTTCTTCTCTGACAAGGTCTACTGCCATCCTTGGCTTCGGCGGCCCAAGAAGAAGTCATCAAACATATAAAATTGTGCAATCAACACCCTAGGACTCACTCTTGGTTTCCCCATCTTCATATTGCTTAAAATTCCCCTCTACTCCCTTCTATCCTCCATTCCACTCCCTGCTATTACTTGCTCTCTACTGTGGAGAGCCAGTGAGGAACATTGGCTCGTTCTCAATGCTTACAAACTCAGTAACCACCAGTGACCAGTCATGGTATTCATTTTGACGAGTCGAGTCCTACCTCTGAGTTTGTTTCCCTTTATGATCCACATTTTAGGTGAGTGGTGATGGGGTTGGCCGTAGAGTCATCCTCCCACTACCTTTCTCTAACCTCAAGGTAGGAGACAAATAGACATCCATTCATATCACATCCAAGGGTCAATGGCCAGCATCCACTTAAGCCAATCCATGGCTTTGCCTTCTCAAGCACCCTAGCAACTGGATAAAAGATCTAAGGCCAGGAAATGTCCACACAGTCCAGTCTAGGATCCATGGGCGTGACACAACCAAACTTAGGTCTAATAAACACCAAAGATGCACATTATTTCCCAAATTTCAAACCTATATAACTCCCTCTTGGATACTCTAATTGCCTCCAAATTTTAATCACAACTCTACCATCACTCAAGCTACATTACATTCCATTCTTGTGCCAAAATTAGATTATTTCACTCATCAATTAAATACTCCACAAAGGTATAAACATAGGGATTTTAATCATAATATTAACATCCATTACCACTCAAACTTTACCAAAACACTTGGAATTTTCATGATAACTCAACATATGAGTTCCAATATGTTATCTGAGAATAAAGGATTCAAAAGAGCACTCTAACACATCCTAAACACCTTAAGAGAAATTTTGTCCTCAAAATTAAGTCAAAAACCCATCCTTCACACATTCCATTTTATAATCTGATAATTTTAGTGTAATGATTCAATCTAGGACAAGTAAATGACCTAGGACATCCAAGGACATTGGAAGTGAGTTTATCACTTACAATGTTGAGGATGATCTTGTATCCTTCAAATAAGATATGGCTTCCCTAGAAGATAAGTTTTAGAACGAAGTCATTAGTGATAAAATCCAATCAATTCTCTCAAATGGAACTTGAGAACTGGTGGATTTTCATATTGGATATTCTATATCTCAATTGAAATGGTTCTTTAAAAAAAACTCAATGCAAATGGAAGAATCAATAAGTAAACGTCCAGATTTGTTTCTAATGGGTATAAACAAAGGGAGGGAACATACTAAATTGATACATATTCTCCTATTTCTCATATGACCACAATTTGTGTGCTCATATCACAGGCTTCCATTTATTATCTCACTGCCCATCATATGGATGCCAAGACTACATTCTTACATAGTGATCTTCAAGAGAAGATATATATATGGAACAACCCAAGGGTTATGTGGGACATGGGAATGAGTGCAAAGTGTGTAAATTTGCTAAGCCTTTGTATGGTTTAAATAAAACCTTAAGCAATGGCACAAAAAGTTTGATTCTATGATATGATCTTTGGACTTCATTTCTAATGATTTTGACAAGTGTGTTTATTACAAGGTCATTAATATATAATAATCATGTTATACTTATATATAGAAAATATATTGCTTTTTGGTACCCATATGAAAGTAGAAAACAAGACAAAATCAACTTGTGTAGTAATTTTGAGACGAAAGATACATGGTTTCGTAGATGTGATTTTAGGGCTAAATCACTAGGTCTACTGATAACATTATAGTCTCTCAACTTAACTATGTTAGAAGATACTAGAGAGGTCTGAATACACATTTTGTAGACCTATTAAGAATACACATGATTCCTCCAGTCCATTGATCAAGAATGATATTGGAGTCCTTGTGTCTGAGTTATGAATCTCAAATTTATCAGAAGTTGGATGAATTTTATTAACTGTACAAGACCAGACATTACATTTTCTATGTGCAAGTTAAGTAGAAATACTAGTTGTCCTAACAATACCCATTAGGAGGATCCTGAAAGAGTGTTGAGGTATATAAAAGGAACTAGTTTCCTTGGGTTGCATTATAGAATATATCCTTTTATAGTCAAAGGATATATTGATGTAAGCTAGATTTCCTTAAACTCTAGGAACTAAAGGTCTTTCATTGGTCGTAGTTGAGAAATCTAGGTTGGATATGTGACTGAAACCCTATTTTTTTTGCAGGATGTAGAAATCCATACCAAAAGAGAGGACATTCCATAAATTGAGTTCAATGTGATATTGACAAGCTGTCAGGTGAATTGCTTGACTCATTGTAACTTTGTTGATGCCTTTAGTATATGCGAATATCTCCCCAAAAAACATGTTAGTGTCATGACTACAAATTGGTAATACATTATTCTTTGAACGGTATCGAGTCCTATGATAGGATGCTAGTGGTACATACTTGGAGACTCCAACTATCTGATTGATGTTGTATAGAATGCAATAGGAAAATTGACCCTATCATTCATGATTCTTATTTTGTATGTGTGACCTTTGATTAATAATTTTTCTTGAGTTCCATAGTATTTATAGTATTTTTAAAAACCAATGCTCTTTCTCACAACGTTTAGGTTCAAGATGTTATTTAAGTTGGTTCCTACTGGAGTCTACATTGTGTAACTCAGATATGGTTTAAGATGAAAGTTAACTGCTAAAAGCTGAATATTGAAGACTGAGCAGCAAAGCACACTACACATTAGACTTTATTGGGGATTTTTAGCTATATTAGATTTAGCTAGTTAGCTTGCATGGTTAATTCCAATGTAGGTGAAACTAGTACATATGGGTGTGGAGGAAAAAGTAGTTTTTGGCTATTATGCAAATAAAAAGAAGGTCCCACTTCTAACGATCTTGTGCTTCTTATATGTAGGAATGCACGTGAAACTACTATCCAAAAGTACCATGGGAGGATAAGATCGCCCTTGTGGTGGGTATCGTGACCACACAAATGCACACACACATGCACACACCATGCCACATCACACATGACTCACTTGGGCATGCAACACTGAGCTAAGCCAGCCTTGGGAACATGCATGTGGATTTGTGGGTTGTGGGAATTGTCTTTTGTCTTCCATATCTTTTAGCACAATGAGACAACTATCTAATGAATTGTTTAATTAATTCTTTTAAAATGAAAAATGACTCCTCATATTCCATTTATGTGTACAAGAGCAGTCATTTGATTACATTAAACTAAATCAGGCTGAGAGTGGGTGTGCTACAAATAAGACTAATGGCATTAGGGTTAGCCACATATAAGATAATTCAGAGTATTTGTCATTCATGTTTGAAGCCTAAGTCGTTTCCTATTTCATATGTTTCTCCCTATGCAAGTTAACTCATGGAGTTTGTCTTCTATGAGAGAGAAAACTTCTCTGCTCCTTTTCCCCTTGACAATTTTCTAGGTGGTGATACTTAATGATCACTGAGATGCACCAGTATTGTAACTGATCATCATTAGTGCATGAGAGAAATGAAACCTACCTGCAAGATTGTGATTGGATCGAGTTTGAAATATCAACATACATCTGGTGCAATCCAAAGCACGAATTTCTCTAAGTTGCATCTTGTAAGATTGTGATTGGATCGAGTTTTAAACAACAACATACATCTGGTGCATTCCAAAGTGTTAATTTCTCTATGTTGCATCTCTCTTCATTAAGAGAGAGATTTAATATAAGCTTTATATTGATATTGTATTATCTCTTTGGGTCTATTTGTTCTTATATTTCTTGTTTGAATATACAATTTGGCTTGTAAACCTATCGGTTAAATTATGATTGCTATATAGTTCTTGTAATGATGATCATAGATCAAACAGACCCCGTCAAGCATTCTTGGAAGAATGCAAAAGAGAAGAGCATAGAAAGAGAAGGGGTATGGTCCTGTTTGGTAGGTGGTAACTATAACTCACTACAACATGATACATTTTTTTGCATATTATTCCTTCTAGTAGGATTAGTTGAGGGAATTAGATTTCCACCAACTACACAATTGGAGCAAAAAGCATTGAGTTGGTACCACACCTGAACAGAGAGCATTAGGAGGCCCATTGGATCATGGATATGACAGATTAAAGGGTAGCAACTAAGGTTTTGGTTAGAGCCACTATTGGAAAAGAACTTGGCAACTAAAAGAAACCATTGTAACATAATATGATGCTTGAGTTCTTTGTTTAACAAGGCAATAATGACAATTGGGCAAGAAGTGATAGTGGGTAATCGCTCCCAATAGTTGCCAAACACCTAATTCCCATCACTAAAAATTAGTTTTTATCATTTAATGTAATGTTTAGTAGCATTTTTATTGGATTTTTTTAGTATTAAAATTACATAATAATACATATCACCATATCTAAGAGTTGAAAATATTAATCTTTTTTTCAAACACTATTATAATTTATGCATAGACAATAAACACACACGATAATAGACACACAGACAAAATGTAGTTTAAGATGTGTTTTGCTCATGCCTTGAGGCATGCTTGAATGTTTGGCCCCAAGAGCTATCAATCAGGAGGGCATAGCGAGGGAAAGGGCTTACCCATACTCCTACCCACCAGGTGTGCGAATAAGGGTATGGATAATTCCCCACTGCAAAAATATCCTTACACTCTTCTTACCCTTACGTCTTACCTATAGGGTAAATGAGGAGGGTAAGGGAGAATAAGAAAATTTATATATTTTCCAATCATTTCTACTGATATTAACAATAAGGGCATGCCTAATACAATTATATATCATGATTCTCCATTATCACTATTAATTATTTAGAATAATTCCAAGTAATCTTGTACAACATTTTCCACATTGTTTTTCTATATTAAAAGCATATTATCAAGGGAAAAGTTGTTGCATATACAAATACTATTACTCCTAGTAATGATGTATAAACAAATGAGTCACCCTCAAAAGAAAATGATTGCTAAACCAAAGTGATTTTAAATGAAAATATGTCAAACAAAGTTATTTTTCTAACATACATATCTTACACCCTCCAAAATGTTGTTGTTTACAAAAAATTGAGCATAGATAAATTTGATAAACCATGGTAAATATGTATGAAATGGAAATTCAGTCATAAAATATTTTTATTATATACTCTTGTGTCTTATATTATTAGATTTTGTATTATACTTGATCAATGAAGTCCAAAAGAAGTAGAACACCATACAAAAAGTATGAAATGGCACATATACTAAAAAAATCTTGTTATTTCAAACACAATCATCTTACATCTCCAAAATGATGTTGCCTGCATGAACAAATTAGCTACATTATAAGTAGATAAGATCATGTATTGTATCAAATGATGACTACATAATATAATTAAACAACACAGTGATTATATATTTAATATATTAAAAATAAATATTGTCAGGTAGTCGATTAGAGGGTATGCGTAATGGATTACCCTTAAGCTTACCCACTATGGTAGACAGTTAGATGGTAGAGAAAAAGTGGATAAAGGGTAAGAAATACTTTAACCTTACCCTTCCCCTATAGGGTATTGGTAAAGGTTGGTGGATTTTCCTTAGCCATTGACAACTATACTTCCCCCTACTTGCCAAGGAAATATGAATGACATGGGATTTAATTATATAATGTAGGAATGGGGCATAAAATGCCCCCCATTGTGAATTTGAGGAAAAATTAAAAAAATGTTATACACTTTGAGTGATATCAAATATTGTTCAAGGCCTCAAAGCCAACATTTAATTCACCAAAATTTCAAAAATTATCCATGGATTTGGTGAAAGGTAAACTTGTATACCCTGGGGGGATTGCACAATGGAACATTGACAAGTGGACTGGCATCGTTGTTGGTATGTGGTTAGCCTAAAACTGCATTGGTTGACCCTGGTGGCACATGTGTCTCATATTTGGAAGGATAAAGGATGTATTGAGGCATGTTCTTAGGGTAAGTGCTTCTTAATAATTTTTTTGAATGATGAGGACCTCAAGATAAAAGTTGAATGGGCCCATGTTATGTAGCTAGGAAACCCTTGCTTATCAAGAAATGGGAGAGAGGAGACTCGATGGATAAATTGAAATTGCCAGAAATTCATATATGGATTTGAATTTTGTATTCCTAGTGAATTATGGGATAAAGGTATGTTTAATCATGTTGGCACTTTCCTTTGTAAACCATTCTTTATTGATACTCAAATGTGTACCTTCAGAAGGCTTGAATTTGTGAGGATTTAGGTTCTGGTTCTAGTCAATTCATCCTTTCTAAAGGCATTTACTATTATAAGTAAATGATGGGCTAGAGGACCTAGTTTGAGTATGTACGGGAGATGACTGAATGCATGAACTATGAGAACTTTGGCCATAAGTCTTTTCTCTATAAGGAATCTCCCATGGAGGAAGGGATAGGTAAAAAGGGGAAGAACAACGGATAGCTAAAGAAAACTCGAATACCTCTGATTGAAACTCAGGAATTCAGTGATGCTATAGGTGATCTATAGGCAGATGCAATGGTCAACCTAGAATATGTTGTGAAGATGGTTGCTCATGTGTAAGATGATCAACCTAATGTTACAAGGAATCATGTAGATTCTTATTTCGTAATCAATCCAAGGAACAACCATGTTAATAAAGATGGATGGAGAGTTCAAGGAAAGAAGTCCAAGTCTCCTCCCAAGTGCTTTTCTAAAACTTCCCACCCTAGCTCTAGAATGTTTGCGATATATCCAAACAAGTTATTGTTTCTTGATTCTAAATCTCCAAAAGAGGGAGAGGTAGTTGAACCTGATAAGCACATTAATAGGAATTTGTATGTGGTTTCATAGAGTGTAGGAAACAAAATTGAACATATCAATGATTCTATATAGCGGTCGAGGGTTGATATGTTTGTTATCCTTGATTTAAGGATTAGTCCTATTGATATGCCTTCTAATGTCAATACTATGTGGAGGGGTGCTAATATCATCGTGAGTGTTTAGTTCTATTTCTATGTCAGAATCATCATCTTATGAAAAGTATTTAGGGTCCTAGTAAAGTTCTCCTTTAAGTCTAAATAAGTTATTCATTTTGAAGTGTCTATTAGCTCTAAGTCCTTTTTTCTCTCTACATTGTATGTGACCAATAATGACAGTGAGATGGGAAGTTTATGGAGTGACCTGAGGTCTATATAAACTTCTTGTGTGCTTCCTTGTTATGTAGGGAGATTTTAATGTTATTTGATTAAATAATGAGAAATCAAAGAAGAATCCTCCTTCTAAATTTAGTATGAAGGAGTTTGATGAGGCTATATATGATATTATGTTGTTGGATATTCCCTTGAAGGATCCTTTTGTTACATGGGATAGTTAAGAAAAAATGAGGCGAACACATTTTCTAAAATAGACATAATTATGTATATCTTGATTTCTTTTTATTTTTAAAGGTGCTTGGGGTGAAGTTTGATCTTATATTGTGAGTGATCAAGGAGTGTTAAAGCTTGGTTTCTTCTCAGGTAAATAGTAAATCTTCTTTCAATTCTTGGTTAAGAACTGATGGTTTTTCTTTCCTGGTTAAAAGCATATGGTGTTGAGAATAGAGTGGTTCTCCTATGTACATGTTACATGAGAAGCTTATTAAGCTTAGAGCTCCTTTGTTTAAGTGAAACATGGATATACTTGGGAATATATATTTGGTTTCCATGTGTTTTTAAAATAAACCTATTGAGGCATAGGATAAGGATAATCTTTATATAGAGGATCCCTACTGCAAAGAGAGCTATATATCATTAAACGGAAACTAATATTTATCTAGTCAAAATTGTTATACAGAAAAATCTAGCATATGACGACTTGAAGTTGGGGTTAGTAGTACTAAGTTATTCTATACCTCATAAAGACTAGAAGACTTACTGATAATATTTATTCTCTTAATATTGATGGCTCCTTTTGCTCAAATCCTAATACATCTCTGAAACACATTGTATTTTTTCTATGGTGTCCTATTTAACTTAAAAGGGACCAAATAAATGGAAGTATGAATGGAATTTAACTTCCCTAAAGTAGGATTAAAAAGATACTTTGAGGAAACTAGTGATGAAAAAGGAGGTTGCTAATATTATAAGAAATATGGAGAAGGATGAGGACCATGGCAAAATTGGATACAATAATGAATTCTTTTTGTCTTGTTGGGGGATTGTAGGGAATGATGTGATGAAGGTTGTTCTTTGTTTATCCAATAATGACAAGATTATGAAAGAATGTAATAAATTTTTATTACCTTGATCCCGAAATCAAGAGATGTTTGTTCCTTGATGGACTTTACACATATTTCTCTCTCCAATTTGATCTATGAGGTTAAAACCAAAATCATGGCAAATAGACTAAAAATGATTCTACTAGATTTGGTTGATGTTTCGAGTATGCTTTTTTTATGGAAGAAGAATAGGGGATGTAATCCTTCTTGGAAATGAGCTCCTTATCTTCCTTTCAAAGCTTGGAAGTAGCAAGATGTGTATGAAGGTGGAATTGTACAAGGCCTATGTCTGTGTTAGCAGAGAATACATCCTTGTTATTACGGTAATCATGGGTTTTCTATGGTGCTGGTTGAAGTGAATTTATATATTTTCCCTTGTCCTTCTTTAAAATCTTAATTAATGAATATCCTTCCATACCCTTTTGCTATTTCTAATGGGGGTTAGGCTAGCAGATCTGATTGATCCTTACCTATTTGCAATTGAAAGTTAGGGATTACCTGTCGTTACTGATTATAAAGTTAAATTTAAGAATTTGGTTCCTATCGTGAATATATCTATGAGTGTTTCACATATCATATTTGTAGATCATTTATTTATCTTATCCAAAGTTGATGATGCTAATGCTACAATCATTTAAGAATTCTAATTCTTAGAGACTTTTGCTTCTATTTTATGGCTAAGGTCGAATGCTAACAAGAGCCAGTTGTTCATCAATAGTAAGGTTCAAGACAATATCTTGATAATTCTAAGTATTAAGGTGTTGAATTTTCCTATTAGATACCTTGGCCTGCCTTTGTTTATAGGAAGGTCAACTAAATCCATGTGTGAGCCTATTCTTTATAAGGTTAACTCTAAGATGGATTCATTGAAGTGTAAGCTTCTATCTATGGCAGGAAGGATTGAAATGGTGGTTTCTACCTTGTCCTATGATCATATATTTTGATATGCTGCTTTCCCTCTTCCCAAGTCAATTATTATTGAATTAGAAAAGAAGATGTGAAGGTTTATCTAGGGTGATACTAATGAGAAGAAATAGTATCATCTGATCTCGTGGTCCCAAATTTGTAAGCCTGAAATGGAGGGTGGTTTGGGTATCTGTTGTATTGAATACTAGACTAATTTTGGCATTTTTAAAAACTTTTGATATATTGATAGTCATAAAAAGATAATTTGGACAAATAGTCGCATGAAAACATTATCCCTTGACTATGTGATTATTTTCTATGGAAGAAATTTCTCAAGTACATTGATGTGATTCTACCTCATGTAGATTTTAGTGTGGGAAATGGTAAGAAATTGCTGCAATGGATGGACTCTTACTGTGGTAATGACATTAGTCTTATGCAACATGTTGATGCAAAAATAGTTAGAAGACTTAGAGCTGATGATTTTTGTAAAGTTGATACCTATATCGGGATGGGATAGTGGTACTTCCTTAATGCTAGAAGTGGGTAAGTAGCCTATTTTTTGTAGGGTTTACCTAAGCGTTATGTCAACCAAGATGATAGCTTAACCATAAATGACAAGGGAAAACATTTCTCTAAGGGAAGGTTTGAATATTTGTGAAGTTAAAGGACAATGTCTAGACTAGACTAAGTGGATCTCGAGGAATAAGATCCCTATAAATATTTATGTTTTCCTCTGGAAGTTCTTCTCAAATCTTCTCCTACTCATGATTTTTTTGAAACAAAATCCTTCCATATGATCTTGATTTGTATGTATTGCAGATGTGAGGAAGAAAGTTTCTCTCACTTATTATTTGACTGTAAGTTCAATTCTAAGGCTAGAAAAGGTTTAGAGTTTAAAGAGGTGAGATCACCTCTCTACTAAAATCGCACGGAAATATACACATCCATCTTTTTATAAAAAAAACTTGAAGATGAAGGATGATAGTATAATAATTCCAATTAAATAAGCAGAGACCAAATAAAAATTAATGTCAATAGAAGAAGTGGAATGTAAAAAAAAATTTATGCCATTACATAGCTTTATTTTTGAAAAAAAATTAAATACTACTGGATCTTACAATAGTAACCTAGTCATCTTTGGGATTGTCTCACACTTGGTGAGCTACACCACGAGCAGGTCCTACCTCTCTTCCTGTCTCTTGGTAGTAGGGGTCACCCAACAAAAGGATAAAAAAGTACGTGTCAATTTTAGGTAAAGGACATTTCAACAGTTTAAATATGAAAAAATAAAGGTTTACTAGCTACTAGATATCAAGAGTTTGAGGCAAGTATATCAAATAAGAAATTCTACCAAGTAGAATAATAATAAATTTGCATGCATGATTAAATGTGACTAAATTATACTAACATAGGGGTGAGGCACCTACCAGACCTCAACCTCTGGGTGAGGGAGAGTAACACATTCCCAAACACCCTAATATTTTATTAATTGGGGAGAGTGGTCACGTTCCCCTAGTCTCATGCCCAATACTATGGGCAGTTTGTACTCATGTACACTATATTAGTTAATTAATCATTTTCATCATCATGCTAAAGTAATTCAATGGCTGATAGAACAAGTTTATCAATATTTGCAAGTGGGGTCCAAACCCTTAAATCATTTATAGAAGAATTTCAAGAATGAATAAAATAGGCTCATGCCTCATTGAGAATTTAGGTGTGGATAAATAAAGCCCAACTTTAGGGTTAGAATGCACATACCTCACTTGAGTTATCCTATATGTGTCTTTTCTTCAATTATTGATATCTAAGATCCTTAAATCCTAAATTCAAGTATTTTAACACAAGGATTAGGGTTTGATGTAATTTAAAGGTTGAAACCCTACTTTTATTCCTTCAAGACAAAACTTCAATTTTGGGTTTGAAAGCTAGTCCAATCAATTAGTGATATTTTTCTAACTAAGAAAACATATTTATTTAATTAATTTGAGGTTAAAATGAATTAGTTATCAATTTTTAGAGCATTTTACATAATTAAAATGGTGTTCATACAAAATATCAAAATAGAAATGAGAATAAGGACTTAAAAACCATAAAATTAGATTCTACATGAAATAATCTTTCCAATGAGTATTTATTTATATTTTTAAGATAAAGCATCGATTTTATATGAATTAAACAAATTGGACCAATCAAAGAATGAGAAAATGGCACGTAGGCATAATGTCTAGCGAGGGCACGGGCCACGCGGATGGGCCCATGCTGACTTGGGCCAAAAGCAAGTGTCCACGTCAACAGTCCACACTTGTGTGACTTCGGTCAAAGGCGTCAAGACAAAGGTCAAAAAGATGGAAGTACCCTCTGTGAGAAAACAAAGGAAAAGATCGAATGAGGGGCAAGAGAGAGATTCACCACATGGCTTCTTCCCCCTCTCTTGCACCAACCATGGCTGCGAAGAAGGCTCTGCCCATTTGGGTGTTTCTACAAAACCAAACTAAAACTCGTGATCAGGTACTCGAAACGAAGAGCAAGACGTGACGAACTCACTGGACTAAGCTATTGGGCTGGTGTTGTCGAGATCTAAGGAAATGCACCACAAAGCTCTGAAAGAGGTAGAGGTGTCAACAACTGATAGTGGGAGCTCTAGAAAAATTGAGAGGAGATTTCAGTTGCTTATGCTCTGACAAAGATGCCTATGCTTGCATTTATAGGTGGGGTGGCGACCCTTGGCCTAGGCGAGTTGGTCCAGAGAGAGCCTTCGGCTGGTCGCTTGGCATTTTACACTCAATGCATTTCAACACAAGAGTAATAGCTTGAATGAAATATGAGAGAGAGACAAATTCAATGGAGAAGAAATCATTACATTTGGTTGATTGAGGAGTGATAACGGGTCCGAGAGGGGTCGGGTGTACTATGCGTACATTACATCTCTACAGCCGGAGGTAGGTGACAACCTCATAGCCGTCAGATTGAGACCCGATCCAAATGATCAAATTATGACCCTTAAATGGTTCACGTGGGTGAGGGGGGCATGTGACAGGAAAAGTACAACTAAACTTAGGCTTAAATGTGTGACATTAAAGAAATCGATTTAATTCCTTGGTAAAACTTTAATCCAATCTTTTAAAAATGAATTGAGGGGTCAAACAGTGGTCAAATGATCCCAAATTTGAATCATTGGTCCATAATTAAGTTTTGAATATTCCTATGTCTTTAAATCTCCTTTTTTTCACCTTTTGGCCATTAGTCACCATATTGGTCTTTAATGTGTTACTTAATGTATAGGAATTTAAGTTTATTTGAAATGAGTTTTCTTTTAACAATTTTGGATGAAAATGTTAGTTAATTCTTCCTTATTCATTCCAAGACCATCAATGGAGTCATTACTCCTATTTCCAAGATTTATTTTCCTTTTTTGAGGAGAGAGGTAAAAGGAGTGATGATGATACTTATTTAACCCTTATATTTGCATTGAGTTTTATTTCTAATTGTATTTCAACAACCTTTTCATTTTTATTGACATGTAGCAACTTAACTCTCAACAATATATTAATTGAGGTAATTGTGCACTAACTCCTTAAGCTTGTATGCCTATTTATTCCAAGTCCCTCAACTTTATTAAAATTAACAATAAGGACAACCCGGGAAGAAAAGTAAGATATCTTTATGAAAAGGGTGAAATTTCAAGTACAAGGAATTCAGTTCGTTACATAGAGGTAGTAGGGGCCAAGATGCTTGTGTTGTATTCCCAACCATATATTTGTTGTATTTCACAACCTTTCAACAAATTTTAGTCTCACATTGCTAACTTATAAAGTGAGAGGGATCCACTTAAGTGGGATAGAGAGCAAAGGCTTGTGGGCCTTTGTTGTGGATTTTCAATCTAAGGTTGACTGGGTTTGTATATGTTTTGGGATTTGAAAAAAAAACTCAAACAGACACACATGTGTGTGTGTGGGCACCTTTCCTCACCATGCCCTGCCCCGTCCTACCTGGCCGAATTCAATTTGGTGCATGCATGCGATTTCATATATTCATTAAATCAATTTATTTGATTTTGTTTTGTTTAAATGACATTTTTTTAAAAGGGAAATCTGAACATGAACAAATTCTTAGTCTTTAGTTGACTTGAATAGACAATTACCTTGAGCCGCACAAAAATAATTCCTTTTGAACAAAATACTACTCGTTTATCCATCCAGATACATTAATGTTTTTGGTGGATGGTCTAAGTCCCTTTAATTCTTATTTAGGTGCACCCAACAAATCGTTTTTTTTGTGAACTCGTTCAACAATTAATTTATCAGGAAAAATGGTTATCTTATGCGCCTATCTATGTTTGGTCTATCTATAAAATGGACATATTTCAGCCATTTCAAAGCACAACAAAGCCATCCAGAAACATACTGATAAAATTTGAGCATGAGAGAGATTTTTTATGTGAGATTAGAGCTTTTAAGTGTGCCACTTTTAGCTATTGTATGTGGTCTCCAACACCTCTCCATCGACCCACTGCAACATCTTCCAGCTCATTTTCATCCTTCTTCTCCACATGCTACTGCCCACTATAGTGCATATAAGTGTGTTTCTGGAAAATTGATTTTTCCAATGACTTAAGAGTGCAACAAAATGCTCACATTACTTAATGCTAGCGTCAAAATACCAAGTGTTGGGGATGACTGAATCTGGGAGGCAAGTTGTTGGACAAGCTCATGTATAAAAGCAATGGATTTTGTCTTCACAAAGGTGATCCTTGTGTCGTGCCTTCACCCACATGATTTTCTAAAGTCTTATCTTTGTTCTTTATTTTTGACCTAATTAACTGATGTATTAATTTAGTGAAGGAGTTCTAAAACATTAACTAAAAATTGTGAAATATATTCAAAGTAGTGAAGAAAACATTCCCTTTCTACTTGTTATTTGTTTTGTTAATCTGATAGTTATGGTTTACAAAATATAGAACCTAGAATCATGATGACCATAGAAGACATAGCTAATATTTAGCATAAAAAAATTAAGGGGTTATACTTTTGTCGATGGCAATAAAAGATGAAATTTTGACTGACATCCTTAAGTTTAATTTCTTCTGTCACACTACCTGAGGAACTTGAACTACCTTTTAATTATTTTAACCTATAGTGATTAATCTTCTCCATATTCTCCTGCTAAGATACCCAAAGAAATCACATATCTTTGGCATGGTAGGATCCTATTTGCTCTTTATGATGTGATTTATAACATATACCACAAATAAAATTCTTCCCTTGAGCTTTGTCAATCTTGAGACAAAAATTTCAGAATGATATATGATGGGATATAATAATATTCTTTTATTACATGGTATGTATATAATATGCTGGATAATAATCTTATTCCATGCCAAGCACTTGAGTACCAAAACCTCGTCTCAAAATAGGTTTATAGTAGTTATAAGCTTGAGGAGTATGTGTAAGTAGAAACCCTAATTAAAAATCTCCATCCATCCTTGAAGGACTTTGCCAAGTGTCTTCATCATAGGCATGATAACCATGCCTCCTTAGTGAAATCCCTTCAAACTAAATTCAATCATAGTAAAGAAGATGTTAAGGTAAAAACCTTTTTCAACCTTGTGGATGATGTCATGCGTAAGATAAATTAAAAAAGTCAATCCTGCATCGAAGAAATATTTTAAGAAAGACAAGCAACCAAGTCCTAATAAGAACTCATATTCTGGGGGCCAATGCATTTATTATTCGTGTGTCAAGGTAGGTCATCTTTACAATGTTTACAGGGACCACAAAGGTCAAAGGAAGCAAACTAAATAGGCCCCTAAGAATGTAGAAGTGAACATGATCAATGTGAGGGTTGATGTATCTTCTTTTAAGTGCTAACCTTTCTTCTGGTGACAATTGGTGGATGGACTCTGGAGCAGTTTCTCACATCTTCTATGATCATTTTTCTTTTTCTACCTATGAGGCTGACAACATAAGTGTAATCTCTTGGGGTGATGATGTGTGCACTAAGAAGATTGTAGGCTATGGACGTGTGCATATAAAGCTCACATCTAGGAAACTCCTTAAACTGCAAAATGTTTTACATGTCTCTAGTTTTAAGAAAACTCAAGTTAGTGAAGTCTTAATAATCTCATCTAGTATACTCTTTTGTGTCAAGGGAACACTATTTTTATTTCTAAATTTGTTTTTACATATGTGTTGGGTACACCTGTGAAGGTTTAATTAGGCTCAATGTCTCTTATTGTTATGGTACTTCTCAAATTGGTGATGATTGTTTGAGTGTCCTTTTTACTTCCATTTCTTGTGATAGTTGACATGATCATTTAGAATATGTGATCATGAACACTAAGAAAAATATGGCTCACATGAATTTGATTCCCAATACTCCAATCTCTAATGATGTTAGTTGGAAAATATGTGTTCAATCTAAATTACCTAAGAAACCCTTTAGTTTAGTATAAAGAAATGCATCTTTTCTTGAGCTTGTTCATACGAACATATGCCATTTAAGTGGTATTGTTAACATTATGTAATGTGCTACTTTGTGACATTTACAGATGAATTTTCTAAATACTATAGTATTTACTTATTGAAATCTAAAGACTAACAAAAGAAAAACTTAGAATTTATAAGTCACAAGTAGAAAACCAAATAGAGAAAAACCTTAACAATATAAGATTTGATACATGAGATGAATATACTTCCAATGAACTTAAATAGTTTTGTGAAGATCATAACCTTATTGATGATACCAAAATCCCAGTAAAATCCACAATCTAGTGGAGTAGCCAAAAGAAAGGATAGAACTGATGGACATGGTTAATGCCATTTTTGCCAAATTTGATCTATATCTATATCAAACAATGTGGGGGATAATTTTAGTCGATAACTACATGTTGAACCATATCCTTTTCAAATACATAGAAAAAACACATTACAAAATTTGGTTCAATAGGAAACTTGTTTTGAAGTACCTTAAAGTGTGCGGGTGCTTGGCTGAAGTTAAAATCCCTAAAATCAAGAACCAAAACTTTTGGTCTAGAAGTGGTAATGTTGTTTTGATATGATATGTTGAAAATAGAAACGTTAATAGACTTTAGTGATGAAGTCAGATATCCCTACTACTAGAATAAACTCCATACTATAAATCAGATTAGTAGATGCTATTTACTATGAAAACATCTTTCCCTTCAAGCCCAGTGTACCCAAAAAAGCTTGTTTAGGTCCCACAAATGTTGAAACTTCAAAACCTTTGGAAACCATTCAAGATTCAAATCTTATTACCGACATACACATACCTAAACATGAACCATTGAACCTTGTAGTGGTTGATCCTCCAAGTGAGTTTTGTCAGGGTAAAAGGGCTAAAGTAATAAAAAACTTTGGCCCTAACTTCTACACCTTTATAGTAGAAGAAAACCCTAAGATGTATGAAGATGCCTTGAAACCCATATATATTGGTTTCTAGAAGGAATATATTGATAGTAAAATATAATCCATTATTAACAATTATACTTCGAGTCTAACTGATCTTCCTTCAGTTTGCAAAACCAATAAATGGGTCTTCAAAAAGAAATTAACGATAGATGGTAGAATTGATAAGGTTAAGGCCTAGCTGGTAGCCTAGGTGACAAACATCAAGTAGGATTTGATTATTTAAACACCTATGCTCCTATGACAATGATCACCTCTATTCGTGTCCTTTTTGCCTTGGAAATGATCCATAATCTTGAAATTTATCAAATGAATACAAAGACTTCCATCCATTAGAGATGCTGAGGAAGAGAACAACTTAAGGACTATATAGTTCAAGGATAAGAATACAAATTATGTAGACTTATAAAATCCATATATGGTCTAAATCAAGAACCTAAATAATAAAATGAAATTTTGATAAAACTATTATATCTTATAGATTCACTACAAATGAATCTGATAGATGTATATATTGTACGACTGTTGATAATGTATTAATGATTATGTGTGTGTTAAATATATATTAATCTTGAGATCCAATACTGCAATCATTTCTGAAACAAAATCTTTTTTACCTAGAATTTTGATATGAAATATTTAGGAAAAATTGATGTTATTCTTTTTATAAAATTGACTAGATCCACTCTCGGCTTGTCTTTAAATGAATCTCACTATGTATAAAAAGTCATGAATACATTTGACATATACTATTATGTGGCTATTAGTATTCCTAATGATCACTCTTTACATCTTAAGACACATAAAGGTAATCGTGTGGATCAAAATAGATACACCCAAGTTATTATAAGCTTGATGTACTTAGGAAACTATTCTAGACCTGATATTGATTATGTTGTAAGTAGGATAACTAGGTACAATAGTTGTCCTAACGCCAACCACTGAAAGGCTTTGGTTAAAATTTTTTAGATATCTTCAAGGTATAATGAGTTATAGTGTTCATTATATGAGTTTCCCAATCATGTTAGAAGACTTAATGGGTGTTGTACTATTGAATCTAATTAAACCAAGTCAACTATTGGTTATGTGTTTTTCTATGTCATCTAAAAAATATGTAAGCCACTAAGGAGGTTATTAGGAAGATTGTCTTTGAAATATCTTGCATGACTTATATGTAGTTTGAAAATTTTCTTTCTTCTTCTCTTAATACATTATGACAGTAGGTCATCCATAGGCAAAGCTAAAAAATCTAAGGATAACCTGGGTAAGTTCTTCAGGAGATTAAGGTATGAAGAAGTGAAAGATCTCATTACCAATGGTGATATATCTCTACTATTTGTTACTTCAGTAGAGAATATTGTTGATCCTTTCATAAAAGGTCTACCTAGAAATCTAGTACTTAGTACGTCGAGCGGCATGAGTCTTCTTCCCATGAGGTTAACACACAATTGTAAACCTACCATTAGAAAATTTGAAGATCCTGTAAAAAATCATTCAAAATGACAACTAAGTTGTGCATAAGTTTGGCGGGAGAACACCTTTTAAAGTTTCACTCCAAACTCTTCCTAATGGAACTTGTGTTTCAAGACTGCCTTAGTAGAGGATGAACCTTTTCTCTAGATGGGGTTAAGGCCATATGTTTGGCACAGTCCATTATTGGACAATATACCCTTGAGAGATTAATATTATGTGAGTGTAATCCTAAGCTGGGGTTTATATGAGTTGGTCATACTCATATAGTGGTCAAAAAATATATTCTTGTGAAGGTTGTATTGCACACACTAATATGAACATGTTATCGTACCCTCATTATGTTTGCATAGTTTATTAAAATCAAAATTAGAGACCTGGTTCAAGATATAATTCATCAAGCCTCTCCAGATATAGATGAACTATTGCTAGGTAAAATTCAAAGCCACAAGCTATCTATGTTGAAAGACATAGTTTTAGACGCCTTTCTTTTTGTGTTTATATTTTTTTGAGGTGTATGAAATATTTGAGTGAATATTATATTTTCAACCATATATTTAGTGTATTTTACAAACTCTCAACCATCTTTAATCCCCGAGGGAGACTAGAGTCTTGTCGGCCTTTTCTAGGACTTTTGAATTTTAGGTTGATGTGGCTTGCAAGTGTTCTAGGCTTTGACAAATTAAAACACACACACAAATGAGCGTGCATGTGTTCCTCGCCACACCCACCCTCCCTGCCCGGTTAAGTTTGATGCAAGCATGCAATTTGGTATTTTTATAAAAAAAGATTATTTATTTTACTTAAACAAAGTTTTACATTTTGTCATTCAGAAATTCGAAGATAAACAACTCTTTATACCTTAATTGCCTTGGAAAGACAATTATCTTGAGCCACTCAATTGTAATTTCTTTTAACAAAATATAATCTTTTTTCACATCTAGATACATTAACCTTTTGGTTTGCTGGTCAGAGTCCATTCCATTCATATTTGGGTTCATCCAATGAATCATTCTTTTTGAGAACTTGTTTACCAATTAATTTTTAGGAAAAAGTGGCTATCTTGGGCTCCTATCCATATGTTTCGTCCATCTATAAAATATATATGTATCATCCATTTCTAAACACAACAATTTCGTCTAGAAACATACTACAAAAAGCTGAGTGCGAGAGAACTGTTGTGTGGAAGATTAGTTCTCTGTTGTGTGTTATTTTTAGCTGTTATGTGCAGCCTCCACTACCTTGCCATCAACCATTGCATCATAGTTTTTCATGTTATTTTTCTTCCTTCTTCTCCACCTGCTTCAACTACCCACTATTGTGCGTCTGAGTGTGATTTTCATGACTTGATTTTTTTGATAACGTATGATGGCTAACAAATTGTTCGACACTACTATCTTGCTCGCATCGGGAGACAAGTACCAAGAGTGGCTCTAACAGGTAGGGATGCCTGATGACTAACATGACTAGCTAAAGCTAATGCATGTTGAGCAACCAGATGAGCCAAGGAGTTATATCCTCTTTTTACATGGATAAAACATGCAGAAAGAAAAGAAGAAGCAAGGTAACATACGTCTTCAGCTATCAACCCCAGGTAGTCTGGTCTTTTCCTCAAGTCCTTCAAGGTGTTAATCACGTTCAAAGAGTCTGAGCATAACACCACTTTGCTTCCTTGGTCCAGCTTTGTCAGCACAAACTGTAGTCCCTCCCTTGTTGCCATAGCTTTGTCTATATCCGAGTTCCAATCCACCCGTACCCTCTTCTGGACTGCACCCAAAAACATCCCCTTCCATCGTGAACCACCGCCCCCATCCCACAGCTGCCAGCTCCCCTCACCGCCGCATCAACATGCACCCACCACCAGCTCATGTCCACACCCGACCCGGTGAGATCGCTCGCCTTAGACACTGACACGCCCATGCTGACCGGCTGTCCTGCTCCCTTGCTACTACTGTTTGCCACACCCCCTCCACCATTAGACTTCCTATAATCTGATATCATGGCCCTATAGTTATGAAGGATGGGGCGGGGAAAGGGTGCTTCATCATTGAAAATCTTATTGTTGCGACAAGTCCAAATAGTCCACCAAATAGTCATAAGTTCATCAAGTTCTTCTGCCGTGCAGCTTTCCCAAAGAGCCAGCAAGTCATCATGCAGATGGTCTCTAGTAGCCAGACACTTTGTACTATCCACCCCACTCATCTGTCTCACAATTTCCGCCCCCGAGCACTACCCAAGAATATGAGGGATAGTTTCTTCATTAGTTGCACATATTGGGCATATTGCATCAGCCGTGACATATCTTTCCCGCACCCTCCCTTTGGTTTCTATGCTACCCATTGCTAGACACCATAGAAAATGAGATAGCTTCGGGGGGCATTTCCTATCCCTGATAAATTTCCAAAGTGCATGGGGAACCTATCCTTCCCCCCTCCCCAGGCCATTGCTACCTAGCATTCCCAACCAATAGGTCAAACGAACAGTGAATATACCATCCTTGCCCGGCCACTAGAACACACTATCCACTATCTCCCTATTAGACAAAGGAATTGTCATAATCTGTGCAGCAATATCCATGGAAAAAATCTCAATAAGCATGTCCACGTTCCATTCCCGCCTGTTGTCCCGCATCAAATCACTCACTATGCTAAGATCGGGATCCGCACATGCTCTAGCTATATCCATGTCCGCCCAGTCGCCTTCAAACCACATGTCGGACCAGATTTTAATGCTTTGTCCGTTACCAACTCGCCTCATGATGCTCTCCATGAATAGAGATTTCACCCCCCATAAACTATGCCAGGTGTAGCTCGGGATCAGGCCAAGACGTGCCTCTAAAATGGTGATGTTTGGATAGTACTTTACTTTCAAGAACCTTGCCGCCAAAGTCTCCAGTTTGGTATAAAGCCTCCATAACTGTCTAGAAAGCAGTGCCTGGTTGAAGACTGACATATCTCTGAAACTCATGCCTCCCTCTCTTTTAGACTTGCACAAACCTGCCCAACAAATCCAAGAAATTTTCCTCTCTCCCGTCTTCACTCCCCACCAGAAACGTGCCATCATAGAATTAAGATCATCTATTAGTCCCGCCGGTAACTGGAATATGCTCATGACGTACGTAGGGATCGCTTGAACCACTACCTTGATGAGTACTTCTTTGCCTGGCTTGGATAAAAGTTGCTCCTCTCAACCTTGAAGTTTGATGCTCACCCTCTCTCTTATGTAATCAAACACCTTCTTCTTCAACCTCCCCATAGCCGTAGGGAGTCCCAAATAGGATGTCTGCCTATCCACCTCCTTCACTCCCATGATATACTGCAACTCGTCTCTTTTGCATCTCGGTATCTTTTTGCTAAAAGCAATCTCAAACTTGGAAAGATTGACTTTCTGACCCGATGCCTACTCGTATTTGCTGACAATTTCAGCTATTTCCAGGCATTCGTTCCTTGTCCCTCTAGCAAACCAAATACTATCATCTGCAAAAAAACAAGTCTAAGATCCGCCCCCCGGAAAACACTCATACCATGAATGGTATTCACATTGATCGCAAGGTTTAGGAGAGTAGAAAAAGTATCAGTACAAAGAATGAAAAGATAAGGGGATAGCGGGTCACCCTGACGTAGTCCTCGTGAAGGCTGGAAGGCGTTTGATCTTTCCCCATTGGGTGTAAAAGTGTGAGAGACTGAGGAAACACAATCTAACACCCCATTACTCCATCTGCCGCTAAAATCAAAATTTTCCATAACTTTTCCTAGGAAGGACCACTCAACTCTGTCATATGCTTTCATCATATCAAGCTTCAGCGCAACATGCCCCTTTTGACCTCCTTTGCCTCCCTTCATGGCGTGAAAACACTCATATGCAATGAGAGCATTGTCTGTTATCATTCTGTTCGGTACAAACACACTTTAATTTTTAGAAATTCTATCCATGAAAGGTTTCAATCTATTAGTCAACACCTTGGTAGCAATTTTATAAATGACATTGCATAAACTGATAGGCCTGAAATCAGCAACTACTTTTGGTTTTTTTATCTTCGGAATCAACACCACCAAGGTATCGTTAAACCCTTGGAATGAGTACTCCCCTTTCCCCCACCCTTTGATATAGCTGGCTATATCCCGTCCAATCACATGCCAGTATTTTTGGTAGAACATAGGCTTTAATCCATCCGGTCCCGACGCCTTATTTGGGTGCATTTGAAACACCGCCGCCTTGATCTCATCCTCGCCCAGATCATCCTCTAGAGCCACAAACATAGAGGTACTAATTTTATTTTCAATTCCTGCCACGACCTCTTCCATACCCACAGTGTCACCTGCCTCAAAAAACTTCTGAAAGAAATTTTCAATGATGCCCAGAATGTCTTTTTCCTAAGTTCTCCAAATCCCGCTATCATCCCTCAGCTCCATAATTTTTTTTTCTATCTCTGTTAAGCTTTATGGTGAAAATAAGAGGTATTTTTGTCCCCTTCCTTCATCTCCTTCACCCTTGTTCTGGCACACCAGTACGTTTCATCATCCCAGTGTAGTTTCTCAAGCTCATTTGCAAGTTCCTCACATCTCTGAAGAGTCCTCCCATCAGGCCATTTTTTCTGTTCCTCCCCAAGTAGACGCTTAGTCATTTTAATCTTTTCCTTTATTGCTCCATATTTAACATCAACCCATTTTGTTTGCTCACCACTAACTCTACTCGGCCTCCCTTTCAGATCCACGTCAGCGCTCGCCTCCCAAGCCGCATTTATCGTCAATTTACAGCTCTCCTCAGATAGCCACATGAGTTCAAAGTAGAACCGGTTTTGCCTCCTCCTTTTCTTTTCCTCTCCCACCACCGCATGCAAAACAATGGGAGCATGGTCCGACTTGTAGAAGGGGAGATGATGAACCCAGCTTCCCGTATAGATGCTACACCAATCATCACTGACCAGGAATCTGTCCAGCCTTTCCTCCACCAATGTTTGAACAGTAACACCCCTTCTCCAGGTATATATATTTCTAGAAAAATCCATGTCTAGCAATGCGCAATCATCAATGACATCCCGGAAAGCCTTCATGTATCTGTCAGGTTTGCTGGGGCCACCCCTCTTCTCCTCATTATTTGTAATCTCGTTTAAATCACTAAAGAACACTATCTGGCCTACACCCCTGTTTGAAACATGTCTCATTAGATCCCACGTCTTGTGCTTCTCTATCAAGGCCTGCCTATTTATTGGTCATTAGAAAGCTTCTATCCCTTTTAGTTGACTGTACATGGCACATATTTGGGACCCTTGCATTGTTTTGTTTTGTTGTAATGAAGAAACATATAATTAAATCCATAAATGATGTACTTTAAGAAACATATCATATAATGTTACTTATTCCTAGCATACATCGTTGACCCTGATCTTACTTTGTTGTAAAGAATAATATGGATAATTGAACCCACAAATGATGCACATAGAAAATCATATGTTATAAACTCACGTCATTCGAGGTTAAAGCTAGAAACGATAAGCCGGATTGAGTCGTCCAAGTGGAGAAGGATGATGCACATTTAACATGATTGTAATAACATCAAAACAAAACAGACAGGCGATGGATGGCTGTTCGAGAGAGCCGCCCATTGCCGTCACCAACCTGACGCGTTGGAAGCCAGGGAACCAGGATATGAATAAAATAAGAGGCCAGACGACCAAGCGCGTACACATGATGTCCGGTGCAAGGAAAGACACGCATGGTATATGTCATCATTTCACATAATAGTATGGAGTTGCATTTCACCTTCCTTAGACATATACTAAACTGCTAAACTAATACTTGAACCGTTACGCAAGAATATCATTTGAACCATTACGCAGTCAGATAAGGACACAGACATTGTCGTCTACCTCGCTGATGCCATGGCATAATCTCTGACACACGCATCCGTTATTATCTTGGGTGTGGATACATTGTCGGGCATAGTCTCCACAAAACAACATGCTCATTGTTTATTTTTCCTTTGCTGATGACAGAAGCCGATGTTGCCATCAGCTAGTAACGACCTGGGCGACATACACGAGTAGTTGAAGTCAATTGAACTGTTCTGGGAAACCAGCATAGAAACATTGGAGTGCTCCCCACGCTTAACGGCCAAAACGAAAAGATATGAGTGCTCCCCGATCAAAGAGGATACTACTATCCATCATGTTAGCAGAAAACCTACCTAGACTAATTCCATCATCCTTTGACGTCGGATCTACTGCCCAATACTTCCCTACTTGGGCAGTTTGGTTATTTTTGATAAATTTATTTTGCATTGAATAAAAGGAAAATCCATCACAATCGCCAAATCAGATTACATAGAGGAATAGATAGAATTACATTTCACTGTGGTTAGGCACAAGAAGTACCGTAAACACATATAATGTGAGAGATGGAGGAAACATAAAGTAAAGAGTTATTTTTTTACTCCAAGTCACGTCGTCCCCTAGGGTTTCCGCTCTAGGCGATTTGCGATCCAGGGCCATCTCTCCTCGGTCACAGAGGCGGAATCCTCCCTTGCTCTTGCATGTACCCTCTTCCGCCATGGAGGACGATCTGATGAAACGGTATGCGGTACTCAAGGTTAGGGAAGAGGAGGAAACTGATGTACTCGACTTCATAACAGCGGCAATCAAGACGGGCGGAGATCATCTGGAGCTGGCCGTCGTGGGCAGGTTAGCAACTCAAAGACCATACAACTTCCCGACGCTCAAACGTACCCTAATCAATGCATGGGCACTGAGGAAGGAGGCGAGCTTTAGGCAAATCTCGAGCAATTTGTTCATTGTTCAATTCTTGCATTGGCGGGATAAGGAGAAGGTGTTACAGGAGGGACCATGGAACTTCGACAACCATCTGCTCGTCATGAGGAGTATTCAAGCGGAGGCCATGTCGGAGGCCCTAGAACTGAATCTGTGCAACTTCTGGATCAGGCTATACAATATGCCTCTTGGCTATTGGACAGAGGAAGCCATCAGGGCGGTTGCGGCGAAGATCGACACGGTTGTGGTTGTTGATCGCCAAGATTTAGGGTGGGACACATCGTGCAGAGTCTGGGTCACCTTGGACATTACACAACCCCTAAGACAGAAGCAGAAGATCATGGACGCTAGAGGAAACATCATCTCCATCGAGATCCGGTATGAGAGGTTGTTGAATTTCTGTTACAGATGCAACATCATTGGCCATCTCAAGAAGGACTGTGTGGACAGAGCGGAAGAGGAAGAGGAAGATAAGCACCACTCATGGGGGCCTTGGGTCAAACCTCACCAGTGAAGAGGTGGGTGATACCGATTAAGGAGGAGATGTTCGGGCGGGGCTGTGAGAAGAGAACCTTAGACTTCACCAGGAAGCCAAGGGGGAAGGGGCAGTGGGAGGATGAGGGGGATCATCGCAGCTCCAGTAACGGTTCCACAGGAACCATGTTTAATAAACAATCATACGGGGGGACGGGGGAGGAGGAAGAGACAACCTCGAGGGTTCATGTCTCACAATCAGACCTGGATACGATCTTTACGGTGGTGGACAAGGAAAGGAGGGTTGGGAAGGTGGGAACATCAGATACTACTGGGACGGAGCGACACACCCAACCAACACCCATCTCCGAGGTAGGAAATCTGAGTCCGGCATAGGCTGCTGAGGATCGAGAGGGACATCAGCAGAGGGTGACAAAGGCAGCAAGCACTGAAGGGGGTGATGATTGTAGGTCGCTGGAAGGATTGGTGGAATCAAATGCACAGTGCGAGCAAGATGACACAGGGAACGTGAAGGGTGTGGCCGAGGGCAGGGAAAGAACTGAGCAATTTGTAGGGGGACGACGAGCATCGAGCATTTGCATGAAGAAAGCACTTAATAGTGGGGTTATTGATAATGAGCGATATGCTGACAAATCGGTTGAGGGAACAAAGGAAATGACCAAGGCAGGTGGAAAAGGGAGAGTGCGCAGGTTTACTCGAAGGGATGACAGCTTAGGTGGTCCCAGAATGAAGATGCACACAACAGAGGGGCAATCAAGTCTGGAACGAGGGCGAGGAGGGGAGGACGAATGTGCACCAGAGTTAGGGGAGTCTGAGCAAAGCATGGGAAAAAGATATCGTACATCAGAAGACATGACAACTACGTCCGGCAAGCAAGTAGCGGGTTCTGGGATGGTCCAGACCCGTGAATAACAGTGAAAATCCTGGCATGGAATGTCTAGGGTCTGGGCCGCCCTGGAACGGTGAACTCTCTCAAAAGGAGATGCTGGAGAGAGATGCCTGACATAGTTTTCGTGATGGAAACTATGTGCAAGAGCATGGATCAAGATAGAGTCAGAAGATCCTATGGTTATGACAGTGGCTTTGGGGTGGATAGTAGGGGCAGATCTAGAGGCCTGGGACTGTGGTGGAGAGGCGATAGGGTGACGATCAAATATTTCTCTGATCATCACATCTGTGCTGACATTGATGAATACAATCCAAAATATAATTACTGCTTTGCCAAGATATATGGCTGGGTGAGTGTACATGACAAGACTCAGACTTGGGCTCTTATGGGAGATCTGCGCAGGGCCTCTCAAAGGCCTATGGTGTTTGGTGGGATTTTAATGAGATTATTGCACTTCACAAGAAACAAGGGGGTCAGGTACGGAATGAATGGCAGATGAGGAACTTCAGGGAGGCTATGGATAGTTGTCAAATCATTGATCTGGGGTATACGGGGTGCAGATTCACTTGGCGGAGAGGCTTACATGCTGACAATCTCATCATGGAAAGATTAGACATGTTTCTGGCTGACAGGGAGTGGTGTGACATCTTCAACGTGAGGAGGGTAAATAATTTTCCTAATCGTAACTCAGACCACGAGCAGATATATCTTTGGGTAGAGAAATCTAGACAGATAGAGGACAGAGGGAAGAGCTTCAGATTTGAGACTCTCTGGCTATGTTCTCCAGAATGCGGGAGGGTGGTGGAACAGGCATGGGAGGAAAATCCAAATGGTGGCCTACTGACACAGACAATGGGGTTTGCGGAAAGACTGAGCTGTTGGGCTAAGAAGAAATTTGGGAATATTAAGAAGAAGATCTGAAGGATAGAGAAAGATTTGGAACGAGCACATAATGTGTTACCCTCTCACAATATGATCCAGGAGTGTACTTAGTTGACAAAAGAACTGGAGGAATTACAGTGGTGGGAGGAGAGCTTTTGGCATGCTAGAGCACGTACAAATGAGATGAGGGATGGCAACAAAAATACGAAGTATTTTCACCATAAAGCTAGCTAGAGGAAAAGAAGATATACCATCGACGACATCTTCAAGGAGGATGGAAGTTGGCAGACTGATCCTGAGGAGATTGAGGGGGTGATCACTACTTTTTTCACCTCTCTCTTTTTAACTTCACATTCGGATGGCATGGAGGATTTTCTGGAAGGCATGCATGGAGTTCTTCAGGATGATGATGTCACACAGATGGAACAGACCCCCTCAGAAAGTGAGATATGGCAAGCACATCAACAAATGCACCTAATAAAGCTCCTGGACCCGATGGCATGAAGGCGATTTTCTACCAAAAAATATGGGGTACGGTGAAGAAGAGTATGGTTGATTTTATAGGGGAATGGTGGAGGGGAGAGCACAGCCTGTCAGAGATAAATGAGACAGATATTGTGCTTATTCCGAAGACAGAGGTGCCCGTCCTTATTTCTGAGTATCGCCCCATTAGCCTATGTAATGTCTCTTATAAAATCATCACGAAAGTCATGGCGAATAGAGTGAAGCCGCTGTTGAACAATATTATTTCTGAAAACCAAAGCGCTTTCATTGGAGGCAGGTTGATTACTAACAATGCTTTGGTGGCATATGAGTTTTTCCACACCATGAAACACAGGAAGAGGGGAAAGAAGGGGTTGTTGGTGCTCAAACTTGACATGAGTAAAGCTTATGATAGGGTAGAGTGGTCTTTTATGGGGAAGGTGATGGAGAGAATGGGTTTTCCTATGAGGTGGAGGACAAAGGTGCATGAGTGTATGGCTAGCATTTCACACAGATTCATCATAAATGGAAAAAGGAGGGGATCTACAAGACCGACTCGAGGACTACGCCAAGATGACCCTATTTCTCCCTATCTCTTTATTTTTTGTGCTGAAGCTCTCTCTTTATCTCTCTTAAAAGTAGCTCAGGAAAAGAGGATTCATGATATTAAGGCATGCAGGACAACGCCGTGTGTGTCTCACCTTTTCTTTGCTGATGACAACATTGTGTTTAGTAGAGCTACCTCACAAGAATGCTCCGCTTTAGCTGAAATTTTTAGTCAATACAAGAGGGCATTCAGGAAGAAAATTAATTATGAAAAGACTGAGGTTTCCTTTAGTGGCAATATGGAGGCAGAAATGAGGGACACCATAAAGAATATGCTGGGGGTGTGAGAGGTGGACCGACATGAGAAATATTTGGGATTGCCTATTGCTGTGGGGCGGTCCAAGAAGGTGGTCTTTGCTGCCATAAAGGATAGGGTTTGGAAAAAACTACAGGGATGGAAGGAACAGCTGTTGTCTAAGCCAGGGAAAGAGGTTCTCATTAAGGAAGTGATCCAGGCTATTCCTACTTACTTGATGAGCATTTTCAAACTCCCCGAAGGACTTATAGATGAGATACATTCCATGATAGCACGGTTTTGATGGGGAGCTAAGGAGGGTGAGAGGAAAATTCATTGGCTCAGCTGGGCGAGATTGTGCAGACCAAAGGAGTTTGGGGGGATGGGATTCTGGGACTTGTCAGCTTTCAATAGTGTGTTGCTGGAAAAGCAAGGATGGCGTCTTTCCACTACGGAAGGATCGTTGGTTAGCTGCATTCTGAAGGAGAAATATTATCGACATACTACGGTCATTCACTCGACGAGGGGAGGTGCACCTAGCTATACGTGGAGGAGCATTTGGGGGGTGTTACAGCTAGCCAAGCCGGGCGTTCTTTGGAGGGTAGGATCAGGGAGGAGCATTGACATATATAGTAACAGATGGATTCCACATCTGAGTGGGATAGTACACCGTTATCTGATGCAGGGGCCAGTTACATATACCTCAGTTGCTGGATTGACAGACGCGGAGATGGGCCAGTGGGATGAGGCTGCTTTGACAGATGTTTTCCCTGCTCACATACATTCCATGGTTCGTGCCATACCCTTGAGTGGTAGGGAGGACGTCGATACTTTATGCTGAGATAGTGATAGTAGAGGAAAGTTTACAGTGCGCAACGCATATAGACTGATGCGCACAGGGGAGGACTTACTTGATGACCTGGATGAGGAGGATTGGAAAAGAGTGTGGAAGCAACGCTGGCCTCCAAAGCTAAAACACTTCATATGGCGATTGCTACGAGATATTTTACCGACTAAGGTAGCCTTATGTAGGAGGCACTCAGCCCAAGACGATCTATGTCCACGCTGTCTTTCTCATGTCGAGGACTCCACTCACACCCGTTTGCTCTGTGCTTCAGCGGGTCCGGTTTGGGCAACAGGACAGCTGGTTTGGCCGCTCCATACGGGCATGGATGCCAGGGAGTTCACTAGGGAGCTTTTACGTGAGGATGATTTAAGGAGAAGGGAGGAAGTAGCGACACTTTTATGGACAACGTGGACAGCCGGGAATAAGCATATTTTTGACTCCCAGAAGCCGAATATTCTAGCACTTGCAGCCAGCTTTCTTTCTCTGATGGAAGAGTATCGACGACATTTGTCGGCGTCACGCATAGAGGCCCATCGGGAGGATGGCATGGACTTTTCATCTTGGAACCCCCCACCACAGGGGTATTTTAAGATGAATGCTGATGCAAGTGTCCGCAACGGTGGGAGTGCGGGGATTGCAGCTGTCTTCAGGGGTCACCTCAGGACTATCAAGGCTACATACCAATCCCATCCGGACCATGCGTTCTCAGTACTTAGTGCGGAGGGAATGACAGTCCTACATGGGATTCAGGTAGCCTTGATCCTAGGCCTGAAGGATCTGATTGTCGAGACTGATAGCGCTATGTTGGTTCACGCAGTGAAGGCCGGCGGATGGGGACGGGGATACGAGGACAACATCGTCGCAGAGATTTGCCTTTTGTCGTTACGTTTATCTTCTTTTCACTGTTGTTTTATTCGTCGGCAAGGTAATGGGGTTGTCCATGCCTTAGCCAATCATGCTTGTTTCTTAGAAGTTCCTCGGACTGGGCTTGGCTATTGCTCTTGCTGATATGAATAAATAAAAAGCGATAAGCACCCTTTATCAAAAAAAAAAGTAAAGAGTTTATTGGGGCGGCGCCCCATAATAAGCCTCTAAGTACTCGAATAACTAATAAAATACTTCTAATAATCTAGATAATTCATAGCCTGTAGATATATATGGTTGCGTTGTCTATGTTTTGTTCTTTATGGATTTGTTCTGGAGAGTAAGCTCTTGTGGAAAATGTCATCGTCTATGATTTGGATCAATTACATAGCTTTGACGACTTGAATGATATACATCATCCCTGTTTTAATTATAGATAGAAAATATATCAACGTATATGTTTTGATATTATCGTGCATTCGTTCAATAGAGGATCTGCAGTTTTTGAATAGTATTTTGTTTTGTTAGTTCCATATAGTCCAGAAGATAATCCTCGTAAGAATAATAGGTTTACTGAAAGCGTCATATTTTAATTTTGTTTTTAATACAGTGTGTGGTCTCCAATTTAGTATCTTCAATGTTTCTTTGAGTGTAGAACCAATGTTCCAAGTTGTTATGTTCAATCCCGCAAGTATGGAAGAGATGGTTAGTAGATCATGCGATGATCTGACTTATAAAACAGATGGTAGGTTCCTGAAACTTAAATTCAGTCATATTTTAACCGGTAAGAATTTTTGTTGTGCCCTATAAATCAAATGAGAATATGAATTTCGGAAGGGCACTCAATATTCCATAGTGTGTGGGGGTAATTTGTAGCAATTCCCAAGTGTATATAATATGTATATGTTTATTTGGATGTATACTTATTTCCCCATTTTCATGATATATTTTCTGTAGTTCAGTGGACAAATTTTTTAAGCGAGAAGCTCTATTTCAGTGTTGGAGAAATTCTCGAGTATATATGTTTTAAACTAGTTAGGAAGTTGAGAGGAGATGAGTAGGAGAGCTTTATCGGTGGGGGTGTTGATAAGTCTAGATGGAACGTTCATGTTGAGCTTCATGTTACTAATTGAGTTTCCCAAAAGCCATGGACGAATCCAAAATTTGATGGAACTAAATGAATGTGGTGGCATGTGGATGCTATTTAGTATGATATGAATGATTTTATTAAGATATCTTTAGAGGAAGGATATTCTAGAGTAGTTAATATTTAGCCATGAATTCTTGTGTTTAGTATTTATTGTGTATGTGTGACTGCCAGCTGGTTTGTTTGTTTATACATAAGGAATAGTGATTTTGTGGATGAGACATTAAGAAATGATGTTAATTGTATCCCATCCTCTTATTATTTGGTTTTTTCAATGCTTTCCATTAGACTAGATGTTATTATTTGTTATTAGTAGTATGTTCCCATATAAATTTCTATGGGATTGGTCAATCTTGTGATACGATCTTATAGGGCAAAGGAATACTTCTCAAGTAGTATGTGACAAAAGGAGTGAGTGAGGAATTGATGAGTATGAGTTGGTGACGAATGCATATTAATCCATTTTTGTCTCATCATTTTGGTCATTTATTTAGGGCATTATGTTGTTTTTTAAAAATATAGGAAATCATTGCAATTACCTTTCTTTTCTCTGTTTAAATAGAGTTCTTATAAGTTTTTATTCATAATTTGTAGGTTTATGTTAATTCTCACTCCTTCAACCCCAAATACAAGAATGCACTTTATTACCCAATAAGCAAAAGATCAAGAAGTTTTTTTAGCTTTCCAGTAGACTAGTTAGTCGACTCGCCCCCTCCCGATCGACGACACAATAGCGGAATCGGAAGGAGTCACAAATACCAAATGATCAGATGAACATTCAGTTGATCGAATGAAACCCGTTAAAGATGGCGTGTTTTCATCATCGATCTAGGCGATTTACCTCAAACCTGTCGACTGAATTCTTTGGAACTGAAGTATCAATTCAATGAGTCAAATCTTCTCCGCTTAGAAGTTACGCAAGAATTAATCCCATCGACCAACTGGCCACCTTATCAATCGAGTGGCGTGCTATATCTAGAGATTTGTAGCCCTCCACTAGGCCTTTCACTAGGGTTTCTAGGGTACTTTCTCTACTATAAAATGAGGGTGGAGTGCCAAAACAACATCTTCAACCCCCTCTATTATCTCAGAACTTTGTTTGAGAGAACGGAGCAAGGAATGGAGAGGTGAGTCTACAAAGTGTTCCTAGCAACATGATTTCTATTCTTCATATCCTTGTTCTTGCTTCAATGAGAGATATTAAGTAGTTTCTCCTTTGTTGGGACATGGGGAATAGCTCCACGATCCCGTAGCTTATCTTAGAAAATAATGATTCCAGTAAATTATTGAAATATTGGCCTTCATTTGTTTAAAAATATGAATTATGAATTGATGATTTGTTCATCATGATTGTTACGTCAATAACGATGAGACCATAATATTAACATTAAATGAGACTTATAAGTTCCTTGATGAAATCACAAACAAAAACTTATTGAATGATGAACCATGACTACAGACGTCTTGACCCTGGGTCTACAAGTAGCTTGATCCATGAGGTCTATTTATGAAAGGAACAGATCACATGATCGTAATCTAATATTCATTTAAAAAAGGAATTAAAATTGATAATATAACTACAGAGACTTGTGGTAGTGAAACCTAAACTTCCAACAATCTCATTAATTGAAATTAATCCTTGATTAATTACTTTCACTTTTTCAAGTTTTTTTTCTTATTTTAGTTTTGAATCTCTTCATAATTTAGTTTACTTCTTCATATTTACTTTCTTGTTTTATTTTAATCACTCTCTTCAAAATTGAAATTTGAATATTATTTATCGTAACTTGTTTGAATTAACTCTTAATTTTTTTTTTCATAGGACTGAAACCTTTCTATACTACAATCTATTCGTTTGTTTATAAGTGAATTGATAGCCATTAAAAGGTTAAACTCTAGGGATAATTTCCCTAGCAAATTTGTTATGCAGGCAAAAGCGCAATAAATTTGGCATTGTTGTTGGGGATGGAAAAAGAGTTAACCTTAAACCAAATTGCTTTGAATAATTAGGAATTTTTCTTGATTATTTTCATATTCACTCTCTTCTTGAATCTTCCATTGATTGTCCTTTTCTACAGGTATACACGATATATGAGATGGTTTAAAGGTGTGACAATACATTGTTCATTTTCGATCCTGGGATTGACAACACCTTCCATCATCGAAACCAAATGCTTCAAAACAAGATGAATCAAGAGGAGGTCAATCAACAGATAAACAGGGCTCTCTCCACACAGAGAGAATCCATCTTAGCCAAATCAAAGGTAGTCTCTATTGCCTAACTAGAAGCATGATATGCATCCTGATATGAAGCAAAACAGAAGAAAAAACTTATGGACTTGTCAGTCTCCTTGATCGCAGATGCACTACACCATGTTGTATCCCATGCTATTACCACTGCACAGTCTGAGATCATCACATAGTGGATCACACTACTTCAAGTAAGTACATTTTTTGGAAGGATGGGCAAAAATTGTCAAGACCACTCCAATACTTCATTGATGTTTGTGCCTTATTCAAAGTACCAGGAATCTCAAATGACACTCTCAAATTGCGGCTATTTAAATACTCTCTGGTAGATCTAGTTAGAACTTGGTACAATAAAATGGAGGGTGATTACATCACCACATGGGAGCCTCTCCTGTCAAAATTACTTAAAAATATTACCCCTCATCACTCACTTATCAAATCCAAGGACAAGTTACACTATTTGCCATAGTTATAGGAGAAACATTGAGCAATGCTTGGGAGAGATTTAAGGAACACATACACCATTGTCCACATCACGATATCCCCCAAGGAAAATTGATTGAGACATTCTATCAAGGCATCGAGAAAGATACCAGGACCTTTTTTGATACCTGATGTGTCATCGTCAACACAAAAATTCACCAGAGAAAACTATCCCTGGAGTTTACCTTCGATGTGTAAACAATCCACTTGTAAAAAAATGTATCGATGTAGTACATAAGGTATCAATCCTCAAGGACTGAGTGTTGAGAGAAAAATCAAATCGAATTGCAATAAAAATATTGAAACGAAGTTGAGGACATTGATTTATCTAAAATAAGAAAGTAAATTTCGGAATTGAAAGTGTGGAATTAAAATGAATAATTGAGAGTTAAAAAAGCAAAGTGCAAGACTTAAAACTAAGTTATCAACTAGATTACAAATGAAGAGAGAACAAAATAGTAGGAATCAACCAGTTAAGATTAGTTACGATTTTATGAGTTGTTGAAAGTCTGGATTTCACCACCACAAACTCCATAATTAAATTAGCCACTTTTAAAATTCCCATTTTTAGAAATTTTCAAATTAGGACCATGGGGATCTGTCCTCTTTGGAATCAGATCCCATGGATTAAACTTCCTTCAAATCCATGGTCATGGGCGTTCTAATGGTCCTTGTTCAATCATCCAATGTATTCTCAAATGGGTCTCTTTGAAGAACGCATGAGTCTTGTCTTATGTGCTAGTCCATAAGTCCAAGGTCATATCATCATGGATCATAACTGTCATCGTGCATGAGTAATCAGATCACATTCCATGTTATTATATAGATAAGAACATATTTTTTATATCTTTAAAGGGGGTTTATAGTTTGGTAAGATAAGATATGAAGATCATTGGGCTAATCCTGCTGTTCCGGCAAGAGGAAACTACTCAGACATAATGAGTTGGAACAAGGATAGAGTATGAAAAGTTGGATGTAAGATCCAAGATAGAAGAAATGTTTTTCATTGGAGTTCCCCCTTCTCTTATAGGGGGAAAAGAGGGGACAAAATTAAAGAGGAATGACTTGCTTCAAGTCAAAGTCATACTAGTCAGAATTTGGTTGCTTTGATGACTTTCTCAAATTGGCACTTGAGTGAGTCTTTACTTGTGTTCTTTCCTCCGCACAAAAGCATATGGCATTTATCAAATTCCTTTGTGCCTAGTGAAAAGAGTATCTTTGACAATAATTGTTTCCCCAAAATAGAGAATAAAGAAATTTATTGAATGTCCTTCCTTTAATTCCTTTGACTGCTCATTAACTTTTTGGACTCTCTTTACAAGAATTTTAAGTAATTTTGATCCCATCAAAAGACAATCCAAAAATACAATTTTCTTGTAGGAAATTAAATTATCTTTCTTACGTATATTTGCACGTTAAATTTGGAGTTTGTATGGAAAATATATGGTGATTATGGTGAGGATATATATATATATATATATATATATATATATATATATATATATATATATATATATATATATATATATATAGGGCCCATCTTTATTGCCCGTGCGGGTAGCTACCCGCCCCCCATTTCGGTTACTTTTTTCCAAGTTGGTTACTATTGACATGTAGAGGGTTACTTCACCATGCAAACTGCTAAGTTTCGTGCATAGATAGTTACGTTTGCAACAGCAGATTTTAAAACACGGGTACATATATATATATCTGTTGCGTATTTTCTACGGGATTACTTGTTTAGTCGCACAGTTACTTTTTGATCAATATAGTTACTTTTTTTTATAGAAGGGTTACTTTTTTGGCCAGAATAGTTACTTTTTTGCCTAACGGGTAGCGAAATCCAAGCTACCCACACGGGCAATGAATGAATGCCCATGTATATATATATAAATATATAGATATAGACACACACACATGTACATATATACATATATATATATATATATATATATATATATATATATATATATATATATATATATATATATATATATATATATATATATATATATATATATATATTTGTGTACATATAGGCCATTCATTCAATACCCATGTAGGTAACTAATGTTAGTTGCCCGTGGATCTATTTTGTAATAGGAAGTCACATATTTGTAATGAGACAACCAACATTGTAAATGAGATGACAAAATTTTTAATACAAAGATTCATCTTTTAATATTAGTAAATTTTTGTCATTAATATCATTTTTATTATATTTAGATAGAGAATAAAAATTTCACATTGTATTGGCAAAATGAGTATCTATATTACAATTTTGGTTGTATCATTATAGTTAGGTGCCTTCCATGGGTAACAAATGTTAGTTACCCACACAGGAAGTGAATATATATATATATATACATATATATACATATATATATATGTATAGGTATATATGTATAGGTATATATATATATATATATATATATATATATATACACACATATACCTATACATATATATACATATGCCTATACATATATGTTTACATCCAAATATATATATATATATATATATATATATAAATATATATATATACATATATATATATACATATATATATATATATATATACATGCATACATACATATATATATATGTATATATATATATTTATTTATATATATATATATATATATTTATATATATATATATATATATATATATATATATATATATATATATATATATATATATATATATATATATATATATTAGACACTTAGGAAAATTGCGCAAACATATTCCAAGAGTAATTTTGGGAATTTTCTAGCTTTGAAATAAATTGTCTATTTTTCTTCAAAAGGAACAATAAATCAAGTAAAAACTTCAATTGATTAGAAAAACAAAACTAAAATAATTATCTCTAAAAATAGAGAAATAATCACAAAATGATCCTAAAGAGAGATCTAAAATATGCAAAGTAAATGGATAATATGCCTTTTTAAATACCTCATCTGGAGGTAACTTTATTTTCAAAACTTTCATATTGCTTGGGAAGTTGTCAAAGAACTACTAAAACCCAAACCCAATCTAACCGAAGTAAGGGGGAGTTCTAAAAGTGACCAGGCCAAGGATATCGATTCTATTGTTTGTATGCAAAATTAGTATCCAAATGTATTGAAAATTATGAAATTGTCATGTTGAGTGATAACAAACAGAATTATGATATGCAATTTTTTTTAAATTCAAATAGATTAGGTCATGAAGTATAAGTGTAATTATAGTTATAAAAATATGAATGAAATATACTAGAGATTTTATTGGGGGTGAAAGAATGAAAGGCTCATGTTTTTGAACAATTTCCTAATGGAATCCAGATACATAGAGATTATTCAATTCAATGTTTAAAATTTTGAATTGACTACAACGCTTTTTATTAGATAAATTATAAAAACATTATTAGCCAATTGATACAGTTGATGGTCACCAAATAAACTGATAAAAAGTGATCCTAACCTCTATGCTAATTATATGTCATGATTGTACAATTTGGTATTAACTCCCATAATGAAAAGGCCCTTGACTAAAATAAACATCTAGTGCGTGGATGTTATGTCATGAGCTACTTTGTTTGCACATTGTCACGATAAGACATTTTCATAACCAAGTTAAATCACTAAAAAAAGTAACACATCTCCTACCACTAAAACCTAAACCTAAAACCCTCATATTGCACCCCATATAGGCACCTACTTTGATACCCTAATCATATCCATATATGATTTTCACCTCGACCTAACTATGAATATGTAGGAATCAAGGTCAAAGTGGGGTCAACCAAGTGTTCTCTCACTTTTAAGGGTGTGACCCCACCACTAAATGGTTGATGAATCACCAGTTTCAAATGATCTTGGGCATGGGAACCCAAAACGTGGGTTGACGATAAAGTGTTCCCAACACATCATTGGTCAACACACTTTACAAACAACAACTAATTATGTGTAGCCCCAACCTCAAATATAGTATGGTCGTCAATGTGCAATATACTTTCTCATCATGTCTAACACATAGAGTATTGAAGGTCATCATTTAGCCACCACCATGTGCTATTACACCATGATATAAAAGAAGCTCTATGCCTCTATCCCTGGAGAAAAATGTCATCTATAATGTATTCTAGAGTCTAGGTCCAAGTAGACCTCATGGGAAATGCGGGCACCACCTAAGGAGGCCCAATAATCCATTGTCTAGGTCAGTGTAGGATGATGTAGTCCAAGCTCATCCAAATGACGACTTCAGTCAAAGGATGTATGTTTGTCTATCATGAGAGATTGCACTCATCCAAACACAACATGAAGGCATCATCCAATTCTAATCAATTTGTAGTTGAGGACATAGCAATGCTTGATGTAGGGTTGCACACGTTCTAGGTGTCTGAGATTCAGATTGTCACACATATCTGCTCCCCCAACTACCTATTAGGATAGGGCTGTAACAAGAATGTGCATAAGGGTATTTGGATGTGAATATGAGGCATGTGATAAAGGTACAACCAGTTGATGTAATGCTTCACGATGTTGAGGCACTATAGGAAAGTTGGGAATGACTCGTAGCATTTTTACCCACCTATTAATCAATTTAATTATAATTAGATAGAATGGGGCTCCATTTGTGAATAGTTTTTAAGTAATTAGTACCAATACTTATGGATTGTAATTAAATCTTTACCTGTAGGTAGAATTTGATCTTTCTAGGATAGCTTCGACACCCTCACTTGGTATACAAAGCATGACCAATACCATAAGCATTAGTGTTACCAAAAGCATCAACCTCCTCTAGGTGCTTATGCTCGGACTTCTCATTCTATAAGGAAATTGTATAATAATCTTCGATATAGTGGTATCGTGCTAATTTAGATTTCTTATCATGATTGACTAATAATAAAACATAATAGAAGAAAAACACACCTATTGTAAGGACCCTGACCTGCGTTTAGGGTTTACCCTGTTTGTTTTGCTTAATCTTGGTGCTTTGGTGCTTCCTAATCACCTTTAGTAGTGATTAGGGTTATGCTGTGCTTTGTTGAGAGTTTGAGGGGCAACTTGCAAATAACCCAAGATTATGGTCTTGTGTGCAAGATTGCCATCTTATGAGATGTTTCCCTCTCTTTGCTTCCTCTAGGGTTGAGAGGAAGGCTTGGGCTTGTTGTTTGAGTTCTTTGGGCCTGAGTTGAGCTTGTTTGGGCCTTGAGGTACCTTGATTGGGCTTGCTTGAGCCTTGTGTCGGCCAAGACTTGTTTGTGTCATCCAAGGTGAAGTTTGTGCCAACCTAGAGTAGCTTGTGTCGCCCAACTTGGTGGTGTGTCGCCCAGGAACCTTGTTGTGTCGCCCATGTTGCTTGGTCTTGCTTGGTGGACACTTGGTGCACATCTTTGACAAGTGTCTCCTGGCTTGCTAGAGTGTTGGCTTGAATGCTAGGACAAGTGTCCCTTGGGTGGACGACACTTAGCATGGATCTACCTTGGTTTCTCCTCCCCTTCTTTCTATATAGGTAGCTCTTTCCCTTGCCTTAGCTTCCTTTGCTCTTTTGGTCTCTCCTACACCTTGAGTGCACGACACTCCTCTCCTTCTTGCTTGTGTTGGCCGATATACTTCCTTAGAGTAGCTGTGGTGGACGATACACCCTCTTGGAGAAGCTTGGTGGATGATATCCCTTGGGCCTTGGAGTGCTTCTTCTTTCTTGGAGCTTGGAGCTTAAGGCGGGTTGCATAACTTCTAACCCTAACTCCTTTACCTCTAGATATGATCTTGTTGCTTGTTAGTAGCTTAGCTTAGTTCCTTGCTTTTGTACCTCTTCTTATGTACCTTTGGTGGCCGATCCTCCTTAGGGTTTAGGGTTTCCTTGTGACCTAGTATACCTTGTGATCTAGGGTTTGTGCTCCCTTGAGTTGGAGGTTGAAGATGACCTAGGTTGAGTGATACCCCTTCCTTGTTTGGTGTGTTGGATGATACCCACTTTTGTATTTGTGATGGACGACATGGTACCCTTGTGATGGATGACATGGTGAGGTGCCCTTGAGTTGGACAATACCCTTGCCCTTGTGTTGGGCGATAGGTGGTGCTAGGATGAGTGTTAGCCGATATACCTCTTGTTGGGAAATATGGTTTCCTTGTGCTGAATGATATCTTCTTGTGATGGACGATAGACCATGGGCGTCGTGGTGATCTTTGTAGTGGTCCTTGTGGTGGACGACAGGGCCAAGTATGGATATGTTTGGGGTTGGACGATAGGCACATATGGTGTGTTGGCCGATAGATGTTGTTGTGTATCGGGCGATACACCTTCTTGCTGTGACGGCCGACAGGGTTGGGTTGCGACGGGCGTCACACCCTTTTTCTTTGGTGTGTGCTGGCCGTTAGGCCTTGAGTTGTTGTTGCATGTTTTGTGGGAGTTCTTCTCTCTCTTTCCCTCTCTCTCCTGGTGGTTGAGGTGAGGTGTGAGCTGGACGATAGCCCTAGCATAGCGGGCATTATGGTTGAACGGGCATTGCCCGATAGCACTGACGCGCGACACCCCCCCCTGTGACGCTGTGTCGCGGGGTAGGGTGCAACGCAGCGTTGCTGCAACTCTTGTGCTTTCCATTAAGAGCTGAGTTTGAGTAAGGGTTAAGATGGGTTTTAGTGAGGGTTATGTGGTTTTCTAATGACGGTCTCATGTGTCATGGAAGTGAACGGTTATGCACAATGTTAATGATAACAATAACGATGTTAATGTTGGTAATGATGATGCTAAGTGACAGTTACACTAATAGCTTGCTTAATGACATAACAATAATGTTAATAGTGCTAATGATAGCAATGATGTTAATAATAATAATAAGTGATGGTAATAATGGTAGTAATGATGCTGATGGTAATATATGATGATGATAAGGAAGGTAGTGGTAATGAGATACATGAAGTAATCCTTATGTTTATTTGTTAATGACAATAATAATTGGTAGTCACATTAATGGTTGCTTAAGGATAAAGATGATAATGATGATAGTGGATGGTGACAGCAATGACATTGGTAATAATAGTGTTTGCTCTGTATTCTCAACATCTTGTTTATTCATATAAATCCTGAGATAAGGGTAAGCATGAATATGGTTTTTTAATGATGTGTTTAATACACTTGATCACCAGATAGTGTAAGAATGATAAGTAGAGTATCTTGAATGATATTTCATGATAGTGAGCATATCCCTTATGTTGGAACTATGATTATTGCGTATCTTAACCATGTAGGTGATGATTAGCCATGAAAAGGCTATGAGACATATGTGATGAATAACATCACTTTGATAATTATCTATGAGGTTGTATGTATGATGTGTTTGTCCCATGATGATGATGTGAGCCTTGAGAGGCAGTGACAGTACATGATGAGGGATTGAGATCCCACGGTATGTGGTAATCCTTGAGATAGATCTGGATGATTGGCAAGAGGCCGAGTGGTAACATGTGATGTTGGATCCTTATGATGGATTAGGTTGATGTGGTTTCAATAATAATATAATGTTGTTTACTTTCTATTATATCTTGCATGTTATACAACTTGGTTGAATCTTGCAATCCATCTAAAAGACACTAATTAATCACAATGAAATCATATCATGTAGTTTGCCCTGGCCATAGATCCATCATTGTCAGGACTTGGTGATGGTGAAACAGGTTCTCCTACGGGGTAACCTGGAAGCGCATATTGTTGAATATGTGTAGGTTGCTCCTAGCCTGAAAATGAGGAGGTAAGAGTGTAACTTCGGTTGCAGACTCAGATACGCATATTGTTGAATATGTGTAGGTTGCTCCTAACCTGGATATTGACCTAGCCAACGATTTCTTTGTCGTCCAACTCCAAAGAGAGGATGATTTTATGCATGCCCTAACGGGTGGACCTTGGCCACTCTTTGGCTCTTACATGACGGTTCAGCGATGGCAACTGGACTTCTCTCCGGAGGCTTCATCTCCACCCAAGTTGGTCGCTTGTCTTAGGATACCAAACTTACCTATTCATCTGTACAGAGAGGTGCTTCTTGCGCAGATTGTAGACCATATCGGGAAAACGATCAAAGTTGATCTCAACACGATCTCACAACGACGAGGACGATTTGCAAGAATTGCAGTGGAGTTGGATACGGGTAAACCCCTCACCCCCCAAGTGATGATAGAGGGAAACCACTACCGCATTGAGTACGAGAACATCCCAAGCATCTGCATGTATTACGGGCGGGCAGGGCACCTGGAAAAAGATTGCTCCAAACGGATCACCGACGAGAACGCGGAGAGGAGTGCCGCTGCGACCGACGATTCGTCGACGCCAGTCCTCCCTACCCCCCTGCAAGGATTCACTGACTATATTCCTGCTCGCCTGATCTCGCGCAAGCAAAGGCCTGTGCAAAGGAAGGACCCATCCAGAGTAGCTAACAAGTTTTCAAGCCTAGAGAATCAAGAAGACGAAGAGGGAGACACGGAGGTTATTGATGTCGACTCGGTGGAGGAGAAGGTAACTACTGGATTCGACTGGAGCGTACGGAAAAAAAACTTCAAACAATCCAAGAGGAGCAATGAACCAGCCCAACCAGTCCCCTTGCAGCAACCGACACAGGCACCACCGCAGGTTTGAAGAACTGAGCGCCCCCACCCATCTCACTCGGCTGTTACCCCTTCAGGCGATTCAACAGTTCCTGGAAGACCTAGCACAACCCATCCCTTCATCACCACACCCTTTTCCTTTGGAAAAGAGGGCCTGTCTCATCCCTAGAGGAGTCCGAGCCGCAACTCAGTAGGGATCCATCTTCATAACAGAAAAGTTGTAAGTTCAGGGGAAGGCAGTAAGACTTCCACCAGGAAACGCGGGAAAACCTCCCTGCTGTAAGATTTGGAGGAGGAGGCGAGATCAATGGGGAACTCCACCCTAACCGATCCCAGTTCATGAAGCTCATCACATGGAACGTCCAAGGTGTCTGCAATAAGGACACCCAAAACGCGGCTAAAGAACTCTCAAGAAAGTTCGAACCGAGGTGCAGTGGTGATCGAGCTCTGAACATCATCAAGAAGATGGGCTTCGCTCAATCTCACAGAGTCGAGGCAGTTGGTTTTTCCGGAGGAATATGGCTTCTCTGGAAGAATGATATCCCTTTGGAAATCTTAGTATCGCACAAACAGTTTATTCAGTGCAGAATTCATCAATCGTTCTTTACCTTCGTCTATGCTAGTACGCTAAGGAGTGGTCAGAAACTCCTCTGGAACCAACTCGGTATGTTGGCTCCCTCCATCACTGGCCCGTGGGTGGTGGTGGGGGATTTCAACGTGGTTATGTACCCATCTGAAAAGTTCGGTAGCAATACATTTGATAGCGCCAATAGTCGTGATTTCATCGAAGTCGTCGAGGCATGCTCGCTGCAAGACCTGGGAGCTAGCGGAGCGCGCACCACCTTCAGGAGCGGACTCCTCCATGAACGGCTTGACAAAGCGCTGGGGAACAACCACTGGATCGAGCAACCCGCTCGCTACTCGGTCGAGGTTCTCGAGAAGAACCATTCTGATCACGCTCCCATCCTGGTGTCGTCAGAGGCGCTATCCAAGACGAGACAGACGCAAGGGACTCACACCTCCATGCGATGGTACACCATGCCGGGGTTCGATGACCTGCTGAAGCGATCATGGCCTAGGGACGAGAATCTATTTGATGCCAATACACAGTTACTTGCTACGGCGTCTAGCTGGGACAATGCGAGTCGAAAAGGTGATCGAAGATCAAAAGAACAAATCTCCAATAAAATTAAATGGTTTCAAATGAACCTCGCCCTCAAATTCGACCATGCGATGGCCCAAGAAACAGTTGATCTACAAGCTCAACTTGACTCTATTCTTCATCGGGAGGAGGCGGAGAGCCAACAGCGAACCAGATGCGATTGGATTCAACTTGGCGACAATAATACCCACTTTTTCCACTCTATAACCAAGGCGCGGAGGCAACGCAATAGAGTTCCACACTTGAAGGATGGATCAGGCGTTTGGCTTGACGATGAACAGGAGCTGAAACTCCTTATTATTAACTTCTTTTCTTCTGTTTATCAAGAAAGCAATGAGGCGCTTAGACGAACGGAAAGCCCACGGTTCGTGGGTTCCTTTCTAAGCCTATCCCCGGAGCAGCGTGAGAAGATGTCAGCACCTCCCTCACCGGGTGAGATTTGGTCAGCCCTTAGCTCTATGTCACCGGTGAAGGCGCCAGGGCCTGATGGAGTAGACGCTGCCTTCTATCAAAAGACCTGGTCGCTTTTGAAAGACCAGCTCTGCACCTTCATACATCAACCTTTTAGAGGCATTAGTCTTCCACCCTCCTCGACGGATTCCACGATCATTCTTATTCCTAAGGTCCCCTCGCCGGAGCAGTGCTCTCAGTTCAGGCCCATCTCACTAAATAACGTTTGTACCAAACTTTTATCTAAGGTCATTGCGACAAGAATCAAACCTTTCTTATAGGACTGGATCTCGCCCTTCCAGTCGAGCTTTCTGCCAGGAAGGAGGATTGGAGATAACACATCGTTAGTCCAAGAAATAATCCATTCCATGGAATCCAAAACGAGCTCCAAGAAGTACCTTGCTCTCAAACTGGATCTGGTAAAGGCATTCGATAAACTCAGTTGGCAATTCATTCTTGATACTCTAATCCGCACCTCCATTCCAAGGAATATTGTAGATATCACCATGTAGATCATTTGTTCCGGGCAATCATCGGTGATTTGGAACGGCGAGATAGCGGGTTCCTTCCACCCATCTTGTGGTGTTAAGTAGGGAGATCCTCTCTCGCCTTATATCTCCGTTCTCTGTCTTGAACGCTTCAGCCAGCTGATAGAGATGGAGGCAGCTACAGGCAACTGGAGACCTATTCTTATCTCAAAAGCTAAGGTGCCGATCACACATGTCAGCTTTGCTGACGACATTATCCTGTTCGGAGAAGCTTCTCTACATCAAGCAAAGATGATGGGTCGATGTCTCCGGTGTTTCAGTGACGCCTCTGGTCTTTTCCTTTCATATGAAAATCATCTGTCTTCTACTCATATAACACACGCAGAAGTTCTAGAAACCGTATCAGCAGGAAACTGGGAGTTCAGGAAACCAACAACTTGGGAAGACACCTGGGTGTACCCATTATTCATATAAGAAAGAGCAAAGAATTATTCCTCTCTCTAGTGGAGAAATTTCACAAGCACATTAACTCTTGGCAGAACAATATGTTGTCCCTCGCGGGGAGGATAACACTCGCTATATCGGTGCTCCAATCTCAGGCTTGCTATATTATGCAAGCTATACAATTACCGATCTCCACATGTGATAAGATTGATCAAATCGTCAGGAATTTCATATGGAATGGATCCTCTTCTTCAGGACATCTAAACCTAGTTGCTTGGAAGCGGATCACACTACCTAAGAAGATGGGAGGTCTGGGTATCAAAAAAACCAGAAGTTTCAACATTGCACTGGTAATGAAGCTAGCATGGGAATTCATTCAAAAACGCAAAATACCTTGGGTGGAGGTAATGGCGGGAAAATACATCTCTCGCGGACAATACAAATCGACGGGATCGCACCTGTGGAGGAGCATACGCAGACACATTCCCTTTCTCCTGCAACATTCAAATCACATTGCCATTTCGGGTCATGACACCTTAGTGTGGTCGGACGACTGGATTGGGCAGGGGCAAGTACCATGTTTAAAAACTGGTCTCTCTCCCCCTGATGATTTGTTGGATCTCAAGGTTTCAAGCCTTGTTACATACGATGGAGGGTGGGATTTGGAGTTTCTGAACTCTTAGTTCACTCTACAATCTTTCAACCTCATTACTGACATGCCGACCCCCTGATCTTCCTATGGGGAGGATGTCCGCATTTGGAAACCGGAGGCACATGGAAGGTTCACCGCCAACACTGCGTATATGCTCATTAATCAAACGGATGTTAACACAGATAAGGCACCATTCCTTACCATCTGGTCTCTTCCCATCCCTCATCGGATTAAAACCCATCTTTGGTTGCTGCTACATAATCAGCTCCTCACAAACTCTCTCCGTGTACAAAGGAAGATAGCTGATGACGCCAGATGCTCGCGCTGTGAAGCTTTAGAAGAAGACTGCATTCATGCCCTCCGAGACTGTAATGAGGCCAAATCGACATGGTCTCACTTACTGCCGAATGAAGCCATTCATTTTTTCTCAAGCACCAATGTCAATGACTGGCTGGAGTATAATCTCCATACATTGCGTACTGTGCAAGATTGGGGTACTGTATTTGCCATTACTTGCTGGAAGTTGTGGAAAAATAGGAACACATTCATATTCGAACATAGAGCTATCCCTCATCAGATTCTTGCGGTGCAATGCTATGCTGAAGCAATCTCTATACGTAATGCTTTCGGTCAAACATCCACGACTACTGTAGAAGTGAAGGCTCCAAATGTAGTTAAGCAAATTCAATGCTCGTCCTCCATCATTATAGTGGATGTGGCCACATCTTCAGCTACAGACCGTTCGTGCGCCTGCACAATTGCTAGGACTATTGCTGGAGAATGGATCACATGATCTGCAACGATGATCGCCAGTGTTGATGCAATGCAAGGAGAACTGAAAGCTATCTTACAGGGTGCGGTTTTGGCTTCGGATAACCACATCCAGGCTGGGATCATCATCTCGGACTCCTGGAACGCTGTACAATGGACAAAAGGAGATGCAGAACCTCCTCCGAAATATCTCACGATTACCTTGAGAACCCGCGAGATCCTACAGAGGGCAAAGATACAAGATATAGTGCACCTGAAGAGAGACCAGAACAAGCTCACCGACATGCTAGCCAAATTTTGTCTAAAACAGCCAACACTACCTACGGATTGGAGTAGATGCCCTACTAGTGCTCTTCAAACATATATATCGGATAAATCCGTCTTTAGTCGTTTATTCTCTAGATTAGTTTGCTGATGTAACCGATATTAGTCGGTATTGCCCAAAAAAAAAGAATTCAACTCATCTATTAATTTGAATTTTTATCAAATAGTTTACACCTAAATATATGAACTGTAAACTTTGTGTAATCAAATTTCAACATGTCTTCAGTGACATTGTAATATGACATATTAGCTTGTGATGGTCTATTGTTATTCTCATTTAAAAATTTCGACAAAGATTCTTATGTTGTGGTATTGTTTTGAACTAAACTACTATCAACTTTACACATTGTGTAGTATGAAAATATATTTATTTCATGCCATTCATATGATATGATAGTCATTCTCTATTAAAAAAACCATTTCATGTTCTCAATAGCATCATTTGTATTTTTGATAGTTTACTAAAGATCTTATTTTCAAACCACCAGATAAAATTTTGATTATGCTGTCTTTAAAGCCACATTGAGATGGATCAATGATACTATCTCTTGATAAGATTGATTTGTTCAATGATATAGATATCCACTTTATCAAAGTTGTATTAAATATACAAATGTATGTGTTCCCACAACTCATGACTGATTCCTATCACTGTTGCTCCTAATGTCCCTTTGATAGAACAAGTTTCATAGTGATGAGAATTTTTTACCACAAGATTCATTTTAATTTGAGAAATTATTGCAAAAATCTATTACCTCTATAGACACATAGGCATGAATAGTACTCCCTTCAAGGCGGTAATGATTTTGAACATAAACCTTAGGAACATTCATTTTCCATTTTCAAGGGTAAATATGTTCTAGGAAATTTTGACCTGATATCTTCACTTCCTAGCTCAAATACTTAATAGGATGTACCATTTTATTAATGAATGAAGGACAAAAAAAATCTCAAAGTGACATAAGGTAACAATCACTTCTTTTTTAAACTTATTGAGATTGTTTGGATTTATCACTTTGCTGCATATTACATTAAAGAAGAAACAAATACTTGTGGTTGCAAGCCTTACATGTTTTGACAATATAGAATGAATAATCATTAGAAAATTTTGCCAAATCAGAGTGTTAATATCATAAGATTCAAGACCAATCAACTATGGGTCTTCATTGACACCAACCTACAGATTTAGAAGAGTATCCTTATGGTACTTTCACATTATGAAAGCACTCACAAAATATTGTTTTGTACCTTCTAGATGAATTGTAACAATAATAAGGTAATTATGTGCAAAGATCACTCATATATACTAAATATTCTTTCCTTATACCCTCTTCTTCTTTAGTTTTTCTTGGTATACTTAATATTGTACCAATGATGTCGTCATAGACACTTTTATCAATGAGCATGAGGTCGATACATCGTAGAATGGTCAAATAATGCCAACAAAGAAGATCTCATAATGTTGACCTTTTCTTGTTTAAATATTTATCACATGCGGGAATACTACATGGACCCTTACCAAATGCATTGATAATGTCTTCCAGTCTTTTATAACACCATTCCCTAGCATAGGTTCAGGGGCACTTCGTTCATCAGTTAATCCGCTAAGTGCTTTGTGTTTCCTTTGATAAGGATGCAATGGTTGTAGAAATATTTGATGACCAATATGAGTTGTCTTTCTATGATAATTTAGTTGTATTGGGATAGTGTTTTACTCACACGTAGGAAAAGCTTTGGATACTTTTAAATTGAATCCAAACAAAATCTCATAAGATGGGAAAACATTAATCATGCAAAACAACATAGTATGTAAATTAAAAGTCTCTCCACATGAAGCACCATAAATCTTAATGCCTTCTTCCTATAGTTGCATTAAGTCATCAATCAAAGGTTGAAGGAAAACATCAGTGCCCTTGCCAAGTTTCTATACCCATAAAATCAACTTTGACAACATGAAACACTTATTCTTCATACACAACCAAGGGAAAAAACTATATATAACAATCATAACTTCTGAGTGCTATATTGGCAACTTAATGTACTATAGTGAAAAATCCAACTCTTAAGTTACTCACTTATTCATCAAATTGAGGCTACAATAAATAAACTATCCTCCATAATGGGTAATTAGACACATGTCATATGACCAACTTATTATATTCCTCAAGCTAGAATTTGTTCATCTTCTAAATTAGCAAATAAGCACTAAAACGTTCTATTATTGGTAGATACCACATCATCTTAGTAGGAGAGCCATTCTTGGTCATACCAAAAGTCACCATTTTGTACTTATATGCCCCACTTTTTATATGACCTTACAAATTTCTGTAGTCCTTCAAAATAATACCCAGTCATTCAGGCATGCATGCATCTTTTTAACCTCCATTCTTATTGGGAACATTGTTTTCTTTGCTTTGTATGTCGAGATTGGAAGCTTTTTTCCCTCATGAAGCATTTCCTTCAATAGAGAAAAGAGATAGAGATGCAAAACTTTTGTCACTCCACCTATTATTGGATTTTGCACTATATGATCTCATGATATCACCCAACCTTGTGAACTTAGCACAATCTAAATATAGTTTATTAGAACCATGTACAATTCTCATAAAAGAGGAAGGTGGATTACTAAGATGATCCTCACAACTGTCTAGAATCACATATTCCAAATCATTTTAAGTTGGTTCGCACACATTATCATCTTTCACTTATTCTATTTAGTTACCAATATAAATATTTTCTGGTATCATAATAGGAATCGCGATATACAATACCAATCATGACATAAAAGTTTAGTCCAATTACATATGTCATGACTTTTACATTGGTCGATAGCCTTGACTATCTAATTGTTACCATAATTCATATAGGGGTAATAGAACCTATCTTGGGGTCATATCTTATATTCTCAATAATTATCATAAACTCGTTAAGATCTCTTTTAATGGTGACGGACCACCATAGCTACACGACTGCCACCATGAGCACGAGGCAGCCGATTAGAAACCAGGAGCAACAACTATGGAAAAAATCATAGAGGGGCAGACTAAAGTTGAACATCGATGTCAGTGTCATGGCGACTGGGAAAGGGGGATGCGGTGCGGTGTTGAGGGATGAGATGGGCCAGGTGAGTATGACCTTCTAATGTCGACTAGAGCATACGTTTTTAGTGCTTTGGGCAGAGGGAATGGCTGCTCTAGAAGGCATGAAGGCTGCTACCAACCTGGGTTTTTCTAACATCATGTTAGAAATGGATAGCTTGCTGCTGGTGCATGCTTTCAAAGAAGGGGGATGGGGGCGGGGGTATGTGGATTTTCTTGTTTGTTAGTTGAAGTCTCTGTCTAGAGTTTGTGTCCTTTGATTTGTGTTTTGTTAGGAGAAAAAGTAATGGGATAGCCCATGCCTTGGATTCTGCCACCTGTCATGTTGATAGCCCGCGACTACTTATCGAGGAATATGATGAACACATTATTGTACTTGCCTTAAAAGAGGCTGAATAAATAATATGACATGCGCCTTTTCTAAAAAAAATCTATTTTAAAGTGTGAAGTGTACAAAATTGAAATGGGCATCCAATTTTAACGAGTTTGGTAATCACAAGGCAAATTAAGGAAAGTGGGGTTTAATTTGGGTGTTATTTCAAATTTAGGTTGAAATATGTTTGAATTGACACCAAAATTGTTAGTTTCTAAAAGACATTATTTAGCGTGCTTATTGATGAATATGTACTATCAATACAACTCCTTTCATTAGGGTAATATATTGATTTCCCAAAAATAATTAGGGAATAGATAATCCCCTACATGCATTAGAAACATAGCAAAAAACTACAACTGTAACCCTGAGTAGGAGGGACTAAGATAAGATATCGCAATGTGTCCTATCTATTGAGCTTATATTATCTCTTGTAGGAGGCTTAGAAAAATCTCCTTCTATATCTTATCAAATATGAAAAGGCAATCCTAATCATGTCTAATGTTGATCCAATTGTTACTTTACTATAAAATGTGGTAGCACAAAGATGTGAGACAGATGCCACCAAAATGAATTTCCGTTTTCCCTTTAATATAGAGAATAATATCATAAATGCCTATAGGAAGGGAGTGGCCTCATACACTCTTAAGATACTACAAATTCGAAAGTATAGAGAGTATATACATTTATATAAGAGATGGGAGTGGGATTCCTCCACATCCTAATAGAATGGGCAAAGGGTCTTTGTGTCAAATCCCCATTTGTCCATTATGTCTATGGTATGTAGTTTACTATGTAACACTCTATAGACCATAGTGCTCCACTTGGAAACATGCTCCTTTTCCCATATGAGAGTAAACAAAGGACTATTTACATAATTAACCATATTCCAATGTTATTGTCTAGATCCAAGAGAGCTCAATTCTCTTTAACATTACGAGTGTAAAAGTTACTACCTATCTGATTTGTGATCATTGAACACATAACTAAGTGTATAATGTGGGTTAAATTTTCAAGAAATTTCCATCCTATCTGATTAGTGATCATTGAACTCATGACTAAGTGTATAATGTGGTTCAATTTTCAAGAAATTTCCATTAGTTTTCCCCATAGTTTTTCATGTACATCAATGTAGATGAAAAAAATACCCAAAGACATATATACTCAGGGAACAAATATGGAAATAACTGGTAAAATATCTTGAAAACCTAACACATTCCACACTCACATCATAAGTGAGATTAATCATTAAAAAATAGTACCAAACTAGGGTCTATCTAAGATTTACTCCTAACAAATACATCTTGTACGGGTTTCTAGACCAACAAATAATTATAATTATTAAAAACATATATAATTTGAGTTAACTTACCTCTAAGCTAAGTCTAAATCAAAATAATTACATGGTAATTCATGTCAATTTTAGTGTTTTGTAGGTTTGATCATTCATCCATAAAAAATAATCATGATTAGGGTGGGGTCTCTATCCCACCTTTTATATATTAAGTATGATCATCCATTCAAACAACATTTACATCTCTAATAGTATGAATGCACTCATTGTTATTGATAATTTAAATGAATAATGTCCTTTGTTCTAGATCTATCATCATATTGAACATTTCATTTTCAACCTATATGAGTTATCTCTAATTCAATATTCATGTTAGGTATATATTGTTCAAGATCAACGAATCAAACAAGAAATATCCACCCCTTAAGATCAACAAACAAATGCAAAATCTTAAAAAAAACCCAAACCAAACAAATTAAATAAGAATTAAATCTAGGATTAAATTTAACCCAACAAGCCCTAGTATGAATTTTCCTACAAAAGTGGAACGCTAGGAGCAGGTATGAAGAGAAATAGGCCTCAAGGATATGGCAAACACAATAATGATTGCCACTAAAAATATGGACGATAGTCACAACAAAAACTATCAATAACATTGCACCACCTGTAACCAAGGGAGGAGATAGAAACAATGATGAAAGGAGGTTAACAGAAACAGAAGTAAGAAAATCCAATGGAAACTTGTAACAACCGAAGCAACAAGAAAAGTTTCAGTTCAACAACAAAGAAGGTGGCTAGGGAGTAAGCATGTATGATAGTGAAAACAAAGAACACAACGAAAGTTTCATTTCATGGCTTGAACCGGTATGGAGCAACAATGTTTCTATAATATCCTCAATTTCGATGCATTTGAATTATATAAATATAAGACATGAATTGGCAAATAAATTCCCCAATAGCATTGTTGTGGAATTGTCATAGAACTGTTTGTTACCCTCCACCTACCCCCACTGACAACAAAGTCAGTGGCAATAGGGGTTGGGCGCTAGTCCATAGAATGGAACATAGTTTAATACAAGCAATATATATGAAAAACCAATAAAATACTAAAGAAATGATAAGATAATAAACATGGAGATAGAGATATGTACCCATTTATAGATTCAAGTATACCCATTTGTATTGCATTTTAGAGTTTACAATCTTGAGTGCAACTGAGGTTCATTTGGGAACTACAAATTTGATAAACAAAACATATTAATGTTAAAGAATTAAGTACACTATGAAAATGCATGTAAACTGTTTAAGAGTATAGTAAAAGTTTCTTGGCTAGAAACATCATATAATAAAGAAGTAGAAACAAAGTGTGAAACACTTAACGACATTCTTTTATACAAAGTGTGTTTTAATTGTATTTCCATTATATTCAACAACATAATATGGCCATTGACAATCTTCCCATTGGAAGGGTCCGTAAGGGTGCTCAAGATTAGCCAATCCTTTTATCAACATGGTATGCCTTATCTGCAATTATCCAGTAAGGTGCCCAATCTTGTTCCCTTACCCCTAGAATACAGGAAGGTACACTAGGTTTGTATAATGGACAAGTTCAACTATGTTCAAGGCTTGCTCAAAGTATATCAAGCAAAATGAACATACTAGTCATAGGGAACAAGTAGCTCAAATAAGTAATTAACTGACCAAGCATTCATACGAGCAAAATACAAACAAGGCAATGCCAAAGTAGGGTCAAGAGAGTAAGTGTACATTAAGAGTTATGATTCTTGAGTCAGTTGCCTAGGGAAGGACCAAGCCAACATGGACCTAGGATGTAAACATGAACACCATAGTGTCTTAGATCACTAGGCCTTGATAATATCAACATCATATAAATCATGTGGATGCTCTCCTAGAACCAGATCTGAATTAGTTTATTTCTTTGGATCCGAGATTTCAAACATGCATGCAATAACTCATCACAATCCAAGTATCAACATTATGTTCTAGGTCTAGGTAAGCCATCCACATCAGAAGTAAAGCTAAATCAAGATAAATTTCGATTTTGGAGTTAGGGAAGCATGTAATTTTGATCATTATCATGGTCCAAACATGCAAGATCATAATTAGACATATTACATTCATTCAAAGTAATAGTTCCACATATCCAAGTCATATGAACATTAAGCAGGTCAAGTTAGGAAGTAGAGCTAACACATGATGATTCTACTTATTTGATGTCATTAAGATATCATGGATTAGAATTATATTATGATCCAACAAGGTTTAATCCCAACAATCAATATACGCATCTCGAACATGTTAGAGGAAATACATAGTTTACAAGTAGTCAAGAGAGTACATGAATGTATTACATGGAATCTAGGGAAAAACCATAGAAAGGATTACTGATTTTAAAGTAAAAAATAGATCCCTAATATTTATTTATCAATATGTGCAAACAATAGAAGAGATAGCTACCAAAGTACATACTAATCACAACATGTAGAATGTGGTACAACATGAGTACATCAAACAAGTTAAACATGACAAAGGTAGGTTGGTGAAAAAGGGTACTAGAGTTTACTGGTTTGCATGGGTGTCAAGTCACATGTCATTTCAAACACAAGAATAGCATCATAGGACATTAAACATCATTCAAAAGTCCCTTATATGAAGCAAAAAGTCTATATCAGAGAAATCAAGTTTAGGATTAGGTCCATCTGATGGTTGTATTTAAAAAGTTACATTTTTCTTATCAATTTGGTATATAATACTTCAATATTTAGTAAAGGGACCTAGAAGTTACATATGTTTGAATATTAAAACATTAAAGGGGATTTCAAGAGCAATTACCCTGAAATTTGGCCGCAAGCTAGTACATTAAATCGACCCACAGTTGCTCTATTGGGCGCACTTCCTAGACAGTGGTGGTAGATCCAACCTAGGAGGTCCGTGATGCTAGTGAGAGGCCCATAGCGGGGTGGCATGCAGCTACTGGCGGTGAGGAGGGGTGAGTGAGGGAAGTTGGGTACTGGGTCAAGCTACTAGTTGTGTGGGCCCATGGTTGCACACTTTGATTCACGATGGCGGCTGGTTGAGGCACATCCTGTGGGTGGTTGGGTGTAGTGAGTGGCGTGCAACGGTGGTGGTGGGCGTGGCCATACGACTATGGGCGAGGAAGGAGCCTAGGCCACCACTGATGGCTGGAATTGTGAGGTCTAGTGGCTACGTGGCGTGCCACAAGAGTTCATTTTTGGATGCATGGCAGAGAGCGGAGGGGTGAGAGAGAGAGGGAGAGGGAGAGGGAGAGGGAGAGGGAGAGGGAGAGGGAGAGGGAGAGGGAGAGGGAGAGGGAGAAGATAGATAGAGAGAGAGAGATTGAGACGAGAGGACTGCTACACCAATGCCTGTCAATCCAATGCCTCCCAAATCACCACCTTCCTTGCTTTAGGCTTTCTAAACCCTAGGCAGGTGGAAGAAGCTACGGTAGGGTAAGCTGGAGGGGTATTTAGGGTTAGATTGAGAAAATAAAGTTGAAAGGGAGGTCTTAGGAGATTGATAGGAGGGTTTTATAGGCACAATGGAGAAGTTTGATGGTGACTAGGGTGTAAGAATGGCTGACGACCATTCCAGGTGGGAAAAAGGAGAAAAACATTACATCCCCTGCCTCCTATAGTTGCTTCGGTGTCTCATTGGCACCCGATACCAATTAGGAAGGCTAAAGAGGGGTCAAGGGATGCGAAAGGGTGAGAAGGGGGGGTCATAGAGTAGTCTGGCATCATGTAGCCAAAGTTATTGCATGTAGCAGCTGGCAAGGTGGAGAGGATGGGCATGCAGATCAATCTAAAACTCTGGCTCATGTCTATCAACGTTTTGGGTTGGACCCAGTTTGGTTGGTGGACAAGGAAGAAAGAAAAGGAAAAGGATGGGAGGAGGTGGCTTGTGGGTCATAGGTCATCTGGGCCCAAAAGGCCAGGCCAAGGTTGTGAGGAGGTACCAAAAATTACAAACTTATATGTTTTAAAATATGTTTTTCAAATAGGCATAGAATTTCCATCCTACCTCCAATTTGGACTAAAAAAGATGCCTTGAAATCATGATAAGGAGTTTTAAAATATTAGAACAGGTGTAAGGTACACATATTCATAAATACCTGATCAAAATTCAAGGGAATGTGATCCTGTGTGATCTGAAATTAAAATGGATTTTTATCAAATTGAGTGTCACCAAGGTGATACATGCATACTAGATGGACCAACAGTGTAACAAAAGACATATATGTTATATATATATATATATATATATATATATATATATATATATAATTTTGTGGTGTAAACAAGGGAGATATCAAAATTAGAAGTTATATCCAAAGTCTGAATGTCCAGGTTATCATAGGAATAATAAAGTTATCTTTGTAGCTTAGGTTCAAACCATGGACCTAGTGAGGCCGATGGGACTATTTTCTTTGTAAATAGGTCCTTGTGGAACAAGTTAAAGAAATAAAAAGGAATTCATGCATAAATAAATAATCATAGCTTTATGATTTATTAGATAACTAAAATATGAGATAATATGCAAGTTTACAAAAGAAAATAAGATATGTGACGTTTTAAATAATTAAGGGAGTAATTATCTAACCATGAATGGAAACACAAGATTTTAAGAATCAAATAGTGTTTTCTCAGTCTTAATTTTGGTACACTTGAAAATAATGTGGAAAAGAAGCGAACTCTAGAATTTGAAAGAAAAAGGACTTTCCATGTGGTGTTGGTAATTAATTTAATGATATGATAAAGGAATAAGTTTTATCAATTAAACTTATATAAATAAATCCACAAAATTAGGTAAAGGTTAGTAAAGACACTAATGAGTTACCTTCCAAGTTTCATAGCAACAAGATGTTCCTAGAGGCCTAGGGAATTTTTTTAAGGATGAGGGACCTATATTTGAAGTGAGTGAAAAAGTATATTTAAGAGCACCATTTTGAATCAAATTGGGCTAGATGCAAGATTGTGGTACTAGAAGGATAGTTTCCTAATTTGGGACATATCAGAGTAAATGAGAAGGAATTATGGATTTTCTAAAATTCTATAAAGTAAAGCAGTTTACTATTGGATGATAATATGTGTCACATTTAATGTGACCAAAACTTTAGGAAAGCAAGATGTTGGCCCATGAATCTCTCCATGGTCTTCTCATCATTTGATCTCAGATTGACTATCTTGAGATCATCTTCTACATCTGACAGAAAAGAAAGGAGTGTCTTTTCTCCCTCTCTGACCCCGAGTCCCCAATAACCCCCTTTCTGATCACTTTAACAACATGAAAATCTCACCATGACCTTTCTCTCTCCTAGATGAATGTGATTCTCATTGATTCAATGGTATCTTGGGCCTTATCTACTAAGAAATCACAAACAACTTATTGGCCTCTCACCCAGCCGAGTAGCGGATCTCCAACCTTCATCCTACGGTATCACCTACTATACAACCCCACAAGGATCTCATTAATCTCACCCTAGAACCTGATCGCACCCACCTTGGCTGTTATGTAGCACCACAAATCCCCCAATTATTTCATCTTCCACTTTATGACTTCCCTAACTCTGCCGTAAAGGGAAACTCATCCCATGTCGTCTCAGTCAAACCTAAAACCACAATTAGCTTTACAAGGCAGTGAGGGGCACACCCGAAATCCTTGCATATTCCCTTGTGACCTCCTCATCCACTTCTCCCTTTTCCATCTAGGTGCCCTACTACCATGGTTGTTGCTTCTTTCCATGGAGGAAACATGAAGATGATACACGATTTTGGTCCAACCAATAGAATGTCGTCCAAGCTAGGGTAAGCCCTCATGTTTAGGCAAGGGTCAGAGAATCACCACCAACAGTTTGTAGCAGTGGGTAGTTTTGAGATAGCTAAAAACCATTGATGACTTTACCCTACAACAAGTGGATCCCCAATATCATTGAGCATGGATAAAAGTGTCTTTTTATCCCAGATAAGCACTCCCTTGCATGTGAATTGGATAAATGGTATTAGTCACTAATGTGGCATGTTTTCATTGGCCAACATATGCTTATATTATATAGATATAGTAATTAAACAATAGATTAGATCATAGTGATTGTTTATATCTAATTGATCTGGAAAATGCTCAGAATCCAACTCAAATATATTTGAGGCCTAATTCTGATCATAGTTCTAAAAGTAGAGTTAATACATATTTATGTGGTGATTAATATATGGAAACTCTAGTTTTGATGAATGGATTATTAATCATGTTTAAATATGTTTCCTTGAGATATAAATTGACATTGTCAAATGTGATGTTAATCCAAGATGGTTAGGATAATAATGATGAACCATTAGGGTTTCTAGATCAATGATCATACAAATGTGTAAATAAGGTTTGAAACCGAAGATAATGATATTAATGCACATAATCTAATTTTTTTGTAGATATAATAATTAAGGTTTCACCTAATGTTCAATGAATCAAATCAATAAAGAAAAAATGAAATTAAGGAATAATTTTTTTGTATCGATTAATATTCCTAGATTAGAAACTCCCAAGTTGCACAATGAATCTAGGGTTTGTACCCTTATTTCTTATCCATACCCGAAACAATCCTAAACCCTAGATTAGGAACTGAGTAGGGTTTAATATGAGTAATATTATGGTGACACTTTGGGATTTACATACATGCATATTAAATGTTTAGTTACTTGGATTCCTCTTCGCTTGCTTGATTGGATGATATGAATAAAGTATGAATACATGATCTATATGGTTCTACATTGAGGTACGTGGTTACGATTATGAATGTTGCATTAAGGAATGTTGGTGTCTTCTGAGGATTTCTCAAGGATTGTTGAAATAAACGATTGGATGTTTATTTACCTTCTAGTCAATTATAATGAAACTATGAGTATCACATAAAGTTAAGCATAATGTTCTGAACCCTAAGCTGGCATGAATTAAGGGGTGATGCACATGGGCTCTAGAAGGGACAATGATCATGCATGGGATAGCATATTAAGTAAGGGTTAGAATATGTAATTAAAATGATAGTTCTTATCTCCAAGTAGTTGATTGAATATATGTTGTTATATTACTTGCACACTTCTGTGTGCATCCCACGTACAAATTATAACAATATATTGATCCACGTTTTGTTTCACAATGTTTTAGGTAGTGCAATATATGAAGATATCAAGACATTATGAATCATATGAAATTGATTAAAGGTATTAACTCTAACGAAGGGAGGATTAGTTAGATACTTCTTCTCATATGTATTAGTTCCATGTTGGAAGTTCATGTAACTCCTTAGAGAAGTATCTTGTAAACAATATTTGTATATCAATGGAACTTATTTGCTTTTATTTGTTATTTGTTAAAATCTGGATCATGGGAATTTTAGGTAATGGCTCTCAACTTTAAGGTCCTTTCTTAATTGGTGGAAGACGAAAGTGAGGTCGTTACATTTGGTATTAGAGCCCCAAAATTTTCAAATAATATTTAATAGTTGATAATTTCAAGTGATCCATAGAAATATAAGGTGAATTATTCGGGCGTAACCTGATGACAATGGTGTCTAGAATGGATCATGGTTTTGGAGGTTGACAATATTTTCCTCCGCACCATTAAGTTGGTATACGAGGACTCCCTTAGCCAATGTGATACCGGCCTGGCCAGAATTTGGGTTTTCCTAAAGTAATACTTTTGTTGGTTTCTCATCTATAATGCATACACTGTTCATCCTCTTACTTAGTAAACCCTAAAATATACTTCCCTCCTCATCTCAAGTTAGGATTTTGAGAAGAAGTAGGACTATGGAATCCTCTTCCAATTAATGTACATGTAATGTGGAAATCATAAGATAAAGAAAAATGTTTTAATGATTTCCTTTCAAGGGTGAACCCTAGATGGATCTAGGGTCAGTTTATGAAAACCCTTAGTAGGTTAAGGTAATCATAAAACCCTATGATGTAGGGTGTAGTCCCTAACCGAACCATAATCCTCAGAAATGGGAGTAGTGTATACCCATATGAACTAATAATTCGGGTAGAAAGAATAAGAAAAATCTAGATAAGTTTAGGTGACATAGCCTCCCATGCATGCACATACATGGAGAAATGCATGCATGCTGCATGTGAAGGATTTGAATATACATATGAAACATAATCAATCAATGGTTAGATAAAAATGAAAACTCAACTTTTAGGATTGGTGCACGTACCTGGGGTGGGTCACCCCAATTGTGGGAACGGACCTATTCGGGAGGAAAAACCCTAAATCCATGGTCTAGGTTGTGGCTAGAGAGACTAACCTCCTCATGTGAGCCTAGAAGGTACCCTAGGTTATGACTTTCCTAGAAGGGTGACTTGACCAATAAGTTTTAGAATTGAGGTCACCTTGAATGTCACCTAAAATTTTGAAGGATTAAGTATACCAAAAATGTAATCACTGACATCCTTTGAACCCAAGTATGCCATCTCTATGGGATATGATGATCAAGCCCCAGCTAGGGAAGGTCACAAAGAGATCAAGACCCAAATTAGGAAGGCCAATATGGAACCAAGCCCCAAATAGGGAATGTGTCTTGAGTCCACCGTGTAGATTATTAAGACCAATACCTAGATAGGGAGAGTCACAAAGAGGTTTAGCCCCAAACTGGGAAGGTTGACATGGCTCCAAGCCCCAAAAAGGGAAAGTTGTTCAAGTCCATTGTGTAGATGACTATGGACAAGCCCTAGATAGGGAAGGTCACAAAGAGGTCAAGCCCCAGATAGGGAAGGTGGACCAAGTTCACAACAAGGACATAATGTAAATGTATGTACCCCAAGAGATGAAGGAAATCAAGGTTAAAGAATTAAATATGAAAATAATTTTCTTTTGATAAAATCGTGGAAGGGTAGAGCCCTAAGTCAATCCTAAAGTCAAGTAGGGAGGATTAGAGGTATATGAGACCTATGTAGTTAGGAGGTTATCATGCTCTAAGTGCATAAGACAATGGGTCAGGATATGGCTACCCATGTTTGTCCAAGGCCCTTGGGTTAGGATATTGGCCACCTTCATGAGTTCATGATTCCCAACAGGTAAATGTGAGAGGCACTCCACAAGTGCATAAGGCCCTCAAGGCTAGGAGGAGATCATTCGGAAGGTACATGTACTCGTAGAGATCTTGAGGGAATGACTAAGGTTAATGAGACAAGAAGTGTAGAAATAAGAGATACAAGAAGTCATGCAATAACGAAATTGTGCACAGGCTCAAGAGTGAGAAAGGCAACTGACTTCATAATATATAAGAATATTGTGGGACTGAAAATAGTTATGGTATGGATTCATTGTCCAAGTGATTCAACCTAAAAATTCAAAATTTTAAGATATTGTGTGGATGCACCATCTCTTCTCTTCGAATGGGGTGAACTTTGTATTTGGGCTGTAGTAAAATGCTTATTTTATCTCATTATCAGTGTGAGATATTGGGTAGAAACATATTATGCTTAATAAGTGACATATGAAAATGAATACCTTAAGTTGAGTTTAATGACATGATCTAGGGTTTGAGGTGTTACTTCACCCATATGTGAAAATAAATGAACAATAGGTCAGAAACCTAGGTGAAAAGAGGATCGCTAAGTGACACAGAAATTACAAATGAAAATGTAATCACCAAGAGATGATATCATGTAAATACGAAGGATGTGGTTATACCTTGAATTGAATTAAGTGACCAATATTAATAATAATTTGAGGAAATTGCATATCAATAAAATGTTTTTAAAGGTAATTTATGAAGGATTCCTGACCCTAAGGTTTGAAGCAAAGTTGAGTTATCATTCACCTTAACCTTGGTTTGAATTTTTCGGAAAAAAATTCCTTTTAAGGAAGGGTGAATTTATTATCCTCAATTCTAGTGAATTTTAATTATATAATATTAGGCATGAATTTATAAATAAATTCCCCAATGGTATTATTTATGGAATAATAGAGTTATCTTTGTGGCATGAGTTCAACCCATGGCCCAAGTGAGGACCACGAGACTATTTGCTTTGCAAATAGTTCCTTATGGAATAAGTTGAAGAAATAAAAGGAATTCGTGCGTAAATAAAAAAACATTGGGTTTATGAGTTGTTAGATCATTGATATATCAGATAATATGCAAGTTTCCAAAAGAAAATAAGAAATGTGATATTTTAGATAATTAAGAGAGTAATTATCTAACCATGAATTACAACACAAGATTTAAAGATCACACAGTGTTTTCTTGGTCTGACTTTTGGTATACTTGAAAATAATAAGGAAAATAAGAGATGTCTAGAATTTGAAAGAAAAAGGACTTTCCATGTGGTGTAGGTAATTAACTTTAAGGACATGCTAAAGAGACAAGTTTTGTCTATTAAACTTTTATCCATAAATGCCAAAAATTAGATTAAGTTTGATAAAGGTGCTAACGAGTTACCCTCCAAGTTTAATAGTGAAAAAGATGTTCCTAGAGGCATAGGGAAAATCACAAAGGATGAAGGACGAATTTGTAATAAGTAAGTGTTGTTTCTTTATTTGAAGAGAGAGAAAAAGGATATGTAGGAGCATCCTTTTGACACCAAACTTGGCTGGATGTGAAATTATGGTATTATAAGGATAATGTCTATTTGGGACCAATTAGAATTATAGAGAAGGAATTATGGAATTTTTAATATTCCATAAAGAAAAGTTGTTTATTATTGATTGATAATATGTCACATTTAATGTGACCAAGACTTTAGGAAAGCAAGATCTTGGCCCATTAATCATGCATGGTTTGATGACATTTTGATCTCAGATCAACGATCATGAGATCTTGTTTTACCTCTGATAGAAAAGGAAGGAGTGTCTTTTCTCCCTCTCCGACCTCGAGCCCCTAATAATCCCTCTCATATCACTTTAATAACACAAAATACCGGCATGCCCATCCTCTCTCCTAGAAAAACCTGATGCTCACTAATTCAACATCATCTTGTGACTTGAACACCAACAAATATGCAATTGACTTCTTGTTCTGTCACCCTACCGGGTAGCAGGTCTCCAACCCTGATCATAGGGTATTGCCTACTATAAAACACCAGTAGGATCTCATCTATCTCACCCCAAAACATGATGGCGTCTAGCTCCGATGTCGTCTAGCACCACAAGTCCCCAATTTGTTCATCCTCCACTCTACAACTGCCCTAACTCCACCACAGAGGGAAACTCATCCTAATCTATCTCAATCGAACTTGAGACCACAATTAACTTCACAAGGCAGTGGGGGCACACCTATCATCCTTCCACATCCTTTTGTTTCCTCCTCCTCTATTTCCCCATTCTTTGGCAAGGTGCCCTGCCACCACAGTTGCTACTTCTTGGTATGGAGATTTTGTTTAGATGAAGAACAATCTTGATTAGATGGCCAGAACGTGAGCCAAGCCAGGGTAAGACATCATGTTCGGGAAAGGAACAAGGAATCACCACTAGCGGTTTGCAACGGTGGGTAATGAGATAGCTAAAAACTATTGATGACTTTACCCCTAAAGTGTGTTGCCCAAAAATCACCAACTCATGGATAAAAGAAACTTTTCACCTTGGCTAAGCGCCTTGCCCATATGTAAATGGGATAAAAGGTATCAATAAATCAGGTGGCATGTCTTGATTGGTCAACATATGCTTTGATTAAAATAAATGTAGTGTTTAAACTACAGATCAAATCATAGTGAAATTATATATCAAGTTGATCAAGAAATATGTAGAATCCAAATAAAATATGTTTGAGTCATAATTCTGATTAGAGTTCCAAAAGTAGGGCTAATACATGTTTTTAGTGGTGATTAATACATTGAAACCCTAGTTTTGATTAGTGGATTATTAATTATTTTAAAATTCATTTCCTTAAGACATAAACTAAAGTTGTTCAATGTGATGTTAATCCAAGATCATTAAGATAAAAATGATGAAAAACTAGGGTTTCTAGATAAATGATCGTACACATATGTGAATAAGCTTTGAAACCAAAGATCATGATAGAATGGCACAAAATCTACTTTTTGTGCAGATCTAATAATTAGGGTTTCAGTTAATGTTTATATGTGATCACTAGGGTTTGTAGCCTTATTCCTTATCAAAACTTGACACAACCCTAAACCCTAAATCAGGACTCGATCAGGGTTTAATCTTAAAAATATGATGGTGGAATTTTTGGATTTTCATACATGTAGATTAAATGTTTAGTTTCTTGGATTAATATTAGCTTTCTTGAGTGGCTGATGTGCTTAATGTATGTTTGCATGATCTACACGGTTCTACATTTAGGTACATGGTTACAATTATGAATACTCACATTACTAACCGTCAATGTTCGCCTAGGATTTTTCGAAGATTGTTGAAATAGACTGTTGGATGCTTATATACCTTATGCTCAATTATAATGACACTATGAGTATCACATAAAGTTACATATCATGTTCTAAAAACATAAGATGACATACATCAAGGGGTGATTCACATGCACCTTGGAAGGGATAATGATTATGCCCGAGATTGAATATCAAGTAAGGGTTAGAATATGTAATGAAAATACCAATTCTTATTTGCAAGTGATTGATATACTATATTTTTTTATGTTAACTACACACTTTTGCGTGCACCCCAAGTACACAATATAGCAATATACTGATTTGTGTTTTGTTTCATGTCATTTTAGGTAAATGCAATATATGAAGATATTTGGACATGATGAATCAGATGGAATCAACTGAAGGTATTAAAGCTAAATAAATGAGGATTAGTTAGATACTTCTTCTCATATATATTAGTTCCATGTTGGATGCTCATGTAAATCCTTAGAGAAGCATCTTGTAAAAATATTTGTAAAATGATGGAAATTATATGCTATTGATTTTGATTTGTTAAAATCTAGATCTTAGGAATTTTAGGTAATGGCTCTTAAATTTAAGGACCATTCTTAATTGGGTGAAGCTTAAAAGTGAGGTGCTTATAGTCTTTGTTGCTAAGCTTTTACAAGAGAAGAAGTATTCCATGGGTCTATAAAGAATGGGGGCTATTAGAGAAATTGTAACCTTACACAAAATTGATTTTGTAAATTGTTTTTTTTTTTGAAGTGGGGAATTTCACACCTGTTCAAAGTAGCAGGAGAGAGAGAACACCATCAGCTACACTGAGGGCTATAATCCCTTCCTGTAGTGCCCCAATGAGTTCGCTGAGATTTGAACCCGCAGCCTGCGCTTCACAAGCTGCAGGCTTGACCAACTGAGCTAGTTGGCAAGTGCATTGATTTTGTAAATTGTAATGTCACATTTTTAAACAAAATGACACTAGGGAATGAATTACAATGTCGACTTAAATGGAAAACAATTCTATATGAAAGTGGTACCTATGTTTTTAATTGAGCGACATCCAATGAGATTGAACATCTCTTGTCTTTATCTAGTCAATTCTACATAGTATAATTTTAGTTATTTTAGAAAAATAGATGATGTGGGAAGTGTTGCTAGAACTAAAAATGTATTAGTGACCGATCGGTTTGAGGAGAGGATGAGTGAAAGGGTGAGATCTAGGGTTAAGATGGGAGCCCCTTCCCAAACCAAAATTTGACAACTAAAAGTGAGAATTTTCATAGCATTACTTGTGCATGTGCATGTAAAATGGGCATACCAAATAAAACTGAGTGGTCCATGTATTTTGCTAACACATTGGGACATGCACAAATCTAACTTTTCCATGAATTTTGATGACATGAGATTTGATTTTATAAGGTGGAAACATATGCTTTATTGAGGAGTTTTCCATGAGAAGGGATATCAAGAATGTTGACTTGCTTCATATTCTCCTTCAGTTTCATGATGTATAAAGTGAGCTTCTTCTACTATGGTCCTACATGGGTATCATCAAGCTTATATTCAGCTTAAGGACATTCCAACTTGTATACATGGAGGAAGTTGTAGCATGGTTTGATATGTGATAATGCATGTCATTTGAGAATATTGTGGTATTTAAAGGTCCTTTATTTGGGGACCTTTGATGATGATTGTCTTCCTTACCTATTAGACTAGCTGTTTAGGGCCTCTATTAAGTAATAGAGGCTTCTTCATATGCTTTTATGGACTTCGGGGCCCAATATTTGGTGCCTCAAGATCATATTTTGTGATACAAAAGAAAACATGGGATGAACTGTAATCTAACTATACATTAGATTGTCTACTAGTCATGATCCTATCTTTTAATCTTATTATTTTTTACCAAGGAAATCACAACCCTAAGGCTCAACATGCTTTGGGTAGTGTCCTTTGTAACAAAATTATTTAGGACATAGATGTTAAGTTGATCATGACTGTTGGACAAAAAATTATTTTTGGGTGTCTGAAAACTGAGCATGCTCATTATTTTCTTCTTTTTATTCCTATTTATGGGCTTGGACTACATATGCCAACAATAAAGTATCACTCTATTCTCAAGTATCACTTTAAGATTCCTCTATTTTAGCTAATGAGACAATACCTAATTTTTCACACACTTTTAGAGAGAATGTGGTGTAACATAACCAACCTTGGGTAAATTCTTAACATAATATTTCCTTTATGTTTTCATGCCAAATTTACTTTTTCTTATAATTATACCATATTAGTAATTCTTGGGTGACCTATAAATATTAAAGACTTTTCATGAAAATAGTTGCAAATTTAATAATGAACTTGATAATATGGTTTTAGTCACATAAATACACATATTGAAGGGTTTAACCCTTGTTGACACTCTAGAAAGTTCCCAGATGGATTGGATAAGGATACTAGAGAAATTTGAATTATAGCATTCCAAATGTTAATGTGAGTGATAAATGTACACAAAAATTTTGAACCTTTCAAATAACCAAATCCAATCCTACATGATCCCAAAAGTCAAAATTGATTGTATTATCATGTTTATCACATCTTAATTAGTAAATTTCAAGAGTTTGGTTTTATTGGGCAATGTTTGCATCCCCAAATGGAGGGAGAATGAAATCTATTGCTTCACCTAAAGTATATAATAAACTGCATTATTTTGTGGTAGTATTTTCCCTAAGTCTACTAGCCTCATAGTCAGGCATAGTGAGGGACCCGACTCACTAGATTCATACCACACATGGGGTATAAAGATAGAGACATCATCCCCTTCCTCTCCTCGCCTCTTTTCTCATGTCTGTTACAACCATATAATTGGTGTTCTCACATTTCCTTTTCCGGTCACCATTTCAAATGATTACATTAGTAATCACTTCATCTCAATATTGTGAGACATTTAAGCCCTAGATAACATCCTCTTGTGCGGTGCACATGAACCACCCAAATCTAATAGAAAGACAACCACCACCATCGTACTTGGAAGTTCTTTCTTCCCCTCCACCCAAAGTTGTGCTAGGTTTTGTCCATATAGGAAGTGTCACCTACCCATTCTCTACCTCATGGGTGACTCAAATGCTCGCAAAGACATCTACAATGTGCAAACAAAATTGAGCTTCTCTGCTTCTCATCAGAGTTTTTCTATGTGTGTTTTCATCACTACGGGTTGAATTTCTACTAGGTAACATTCCTTTACCACCATTCGATCTACATGTCACTTCCTTTCACATCAATTTCCACTGGTTTTATGTATCGACAAACTCCATGTCACTACTTTTCTTCTTGATTAGGTGAGCCTTTGAGAGGCCATTTTACTCTAATAACTAGCCTTGATCACTAGAGGGTTAAAGGGGAGTTCCAAGGATGTCTCCATTTCCTAGTGATGGTTTTGTACTAAATGACCTTAGTGCATCATTTCACTGGCAATAGTTTTATGTAGAATGTGTCCACTTTATTTCATTTTGGTATGGCTTCACTGCTCATTGTTTAACCTGGATGTGATGATCAACCATGATGATTAGTCGTGATACTTGCCTTTGATTTTTGCTTCCTCCACTTGATCGTACTGAATTGATTTTCAAGTTTGCTCTGACCATGACCAGTCTAGATGAAATTTTGCACATGGTACAGAAATGACGTATAATGTCACATTTTCTGGCGTCGGTTAAAAATAAAACACTGACGCTAATACACTACGATGTTAGTTTAACAAGACAACTGACACTTTACAAAAGACACAAGTATTGCTTTTTCTTTAACGTTGGCTTCTCAAAATAAAAACTGACATCCAAAATCACACGCGAAATACAATTTTCCAAGGAGAAAAATTGCCTCCAAATTTTCAATTCGATGTCGGTTGGAGAAACACTGATGACTCATGTTCTGCGTCAAGCCCCGTGAAAGTATTATCCCCCATATGTCGTCGGTTGTTTAAAAAAACTGACACCTAAATATCCTCTGTGAGGCCAATTTTCATTCCTTATTTGGCATCGGTTGTTGCACAAGAACTGAGGAAGATGTGTGTTCGCACATTGTCCCCATGAAAAATCTCCCCCCCCCCAATTTGCCTAATCGGCGTCAGTGTTAGGGGAGAAACCTCCAACTATGATTGTAACTCAAGAACAAAATATTTTTGTCGGCGTATGTGGATAGAAGTCAGTTATTGTACATTGAAACTGACGATGAACACCTCGTGTCCCAGTATAATGTTTTTTGTTTGAAGTTGTAGATGGTGTTAAGCGTCAATTTTACACAAAGACTGACGCTAGATGGTGTTAAGTGTCGGTTTTACACAATAACCGATGCTAATAATTAACTGAATAGTACCCACGCAAGCCAGACTCTTCCCCTTCTCTATTTCATTCCCGATTCTCTGTTACCGCTCAAGCTAGGTCTCACGATTCCGTGTTGTCGCTCACCGCCACCGCTGCTGTTGTGGAGAGGATCTCACCGCCGCTATAGAGAGGAGCTCACATCCACCACTGAGGAGCTCGCCGCCGCCACTCCAGTTTAGCCATTGCCTCTGCCTCTTTAGTTCAGTCATCACCACTGCCGCTCGGTTGCTCAGTCATCTCTGCCAATGACCACAACCACAGCCCGTCATCCTGCCACTACTCGCCACTTGCTTCACCACAGCTTTAGTCATCTCTGCCTCCACCTCTAGCCACCTCCACCTCCAACCACAACTGCGACCACCTCCACAACCACAGTTGTGACTATCTCTACTTCTGGCCACCACCACCACATGCTGCTCCACCAGTGCAGTGAGTTTTCTATAAGATTATTATTGATTAATTAGGGTAGATTAATATTGATTAATAAGGGTTAATAGAGGAATGAATGAACTTAGTTCAATATATAATTGTTCTCCAAAATTTTGTAGTTGATTAATAACGATTAACTAGGGTTAATGATGAATGAATGAATTTAATAAATTGTTATTGCTTTCTTTCTCACTTGTTAGTGATTGATTTAACTTATTTTAATATATAATTGTCCTTCAAAATTGTGTAGTTTATTATTAATGATTGATTTGGGTTAATGATGAATGAATGAACTTATCCAAATGGAAGAATGAATTGAATTAAATGATGTTACAAAAAACCTAGGATATGACCGATGATACTATGATTGTAGGTATATGAATGACAACATATATACATGTATTTTTTGGCCTAGAAACTCATCTGAGATTTACTCATTAGGAGTAAATCTTGGATAGTCCCCGGTTTGGGACTGTTCTTGAACACATAATCTCACTTAGTATGTAAGTGTATAATGTGTATTCAGTTTTCATGATGTTTCGTCATCACTTCCCCGTTTGTTCTCTAAGTACATATATCGATGGGCATTTGCCCATGTACATCGGTGTACTTGGAGAACTACGGGAAATGCTGCCAAAATTTATTGAAAATCAAATACACCTTATACACTTACTAGTGATATTAGGTGATCAAGAATGGGATAGGTGGTACACATTTATTATATATAAGATCCTAAACCCAAAAATTTTAACTGTACACCCTAATCTTTTAACCCTAAACCCTAATATATACATGTTTTCTCTTAGATCATAGAATGGATAATCATGGATGCCCATTCCAAATCGTTGCACCCCAGAGTTTATTTTCGGTCTTGATCAGTTTATTAGATTTGCCAAGAAACATACGAAACAATCTGGAGATAGGTTCTACTGTCCATGTAGGTATTGCGGTAACAACTTGAAAGTCAGTAGTGGTGACAAAATCAAAAGTCATGCCATGTGCAATGGGATTGTACAAGGCTATACATAATGGCACTAGCATGGAGAGATTTCAAACCTAAAATCAGTGGATGTTGATAGCAGTTCTTGTGTGGATGAAGAAATTACCTCTGATGACGTAGATGTGAATGAACCAGTTCCAGTAGACATCATTGATGCGATGTTGGATAGTTGTGGGGTAGACCACAACGATCGGCCTCCCATGTTTACAAACATTGTGCATGATGCCGAGAGACCATTATACATAGGTTTTACTAAGTTTACGAAGCTTAGTGTTGTGTTGAGATTGTATAATCTGAAAGCTAACAATAGATGGAGTGATAAAAGCTTCACGTCATTGTTGTCTTTGTTGAAAGAAATTCTTCCTAAAGGAAATTAGCTGTCACTCTCAACATACCAGTTAAACAAATTGTTGTGTCTAATGGGAATGGAGGCCAAGAGGATACACGCATGCCCGAATGATTGTGTATTATTTCAAAAGGACTATGTGGATTTGAAATATTGTCCAAAATGTGGTGCCTCAAGGTATAAAATGATGACTTTGGGGGAGTCCAAAATTGGTTCTCCTGCCAAGGTGATGTGGTATCTATCTATAATATCATGGTTTCAACACTTGTTTGCCAATCTGATAGATGCGAAGAATTTGAGGTGGCATGCAGATGTTAAGAAAAATAATGATGGGATCCGATGACATGCATCTGATTCCCCACAATGGAAGAAGTTTGATTTATTGTACCCTAAATTTGGTGAAGAAGTCAGAAATCTAAGACTTGGGCTTTGTACATATGGGATGAATCCGTATGGGTCATTGAGCACCCAACATAGCACTTGGCCTATTATGCTTATTATATACAATCTTCCTCCTTGGTTGTGTATGAAAATAAATATGTTATGTTGTCGTTGTTGATATCGGGCCCTAAACAACCTGGAAATGATATCGACGTCTATCATGAACCTTTGATTGATGACTTAAAGAAACTCTGGGGTGAAGGTGTGATGACCTATGGTGCTTCACGAAGAGAGACATTTTGTTTGCATGCTATGTTGTTTTGCATTGTTAATGACTTTCCAACATATGGGAATTTGTATGATATAGTGTCAAAGAATCTCAAGTATGACTCATATGTGAAGAGAATATTGATTCAATACCACTAAAACATGGTAGAAATACTGTATATCTCGGTCATCGAAGGTTTCTTCCAAAATTCCATCTGTACCGTAGGTTGTGCAAAACGTTCAATGGACAGAATGAGGAACAGAGTGCACCTAAACCTATACCATGGGAGGTTATTTATGAAAGAGTAAAATACATTGTCAATGAATTTGGTAAGAGATTACAATGTACCATGGCCACACAGAGTGAAAAATCTTTATTCATGAAGAAGTCAATATTTTTGGATCTTCCCTATTGGAGTTCTTTGGCAATCAGGCATTGTATCAATGTCATGCACACTGAGAAAATTGTATGTGATAGTATCATTGGTACTTTGTTGAATATACCAGGTAAGACTAAAGATGGGATAAAATCCAGAATGGACCTACGTCAAATGGGAATAAGGACAAAATTAATAGAAGCAGTTAGTAGTGATCGGAGAACGTATTTACCTCCTACTTGTTACACATTGTCTAGAAAGGACAAGAAAGCTTTTTGCGTCTGCTCAGTAAATGTTCAGGTGCCACATGGTTATTCATCCAACATCCGTATGTTGGTATCAATGAAAGATCTAAGGTTGATAGGTCTTAAATCTCTTGATTGTCACACACTAATGCAACAAATATTGTCTGAGGCAACTCGATCTATACAGCCAAAGCATGTAAGGTTTGCAATCACCATCCTTTGTTTATTTTTCAACAGTCTATGAACACAGTTATTGATCCTGAGACACTCGATAAGTTGCAAAGAAAGTAGTTGTTATCCTATGTTAGCTTGAGATGTATTTTCCACCTTCGTTCTTTGATATCATGGTATATCTTGTTATCCACTTGACTAGGGAAGTGAAAATGATGGGACCATTTTTCTTGCATTAGATGTATCCTTTTGAATGATACATGAGCATTTTTAAAGGTGATGTTCAAAATCGTTATCAACCTGAAGGGAGTATTATTGAGGGTTACGTGGCAAGAGAGGTTATGAATTTTTTTCAATGACTTTCTGAGTGGTAATGACACTCCTGTTAATGACAAGAATATTGAGGAGTATTCTGGAAAAGGAATTTTGGGATCACAAGTGAAAGTAATCAGTTGTGAGCTATTTGAACAAGCTCACTTGTATATTTTACACAACATCGATGAAGTGAGTGTTTATATCGAGGAATATACCAATTTCATCAAGAAACAATATCCTCGAGCCAATTCAATGTGGCTTGCTAGAGAGCATAACAAGACATTTATTAAATGGTTTGAAGATAAATTCTTACATCAACTATATCAAACACCAAATAATCTTACAAAAAATATCAAATGCCTTCCCTTTAAACCCAAATTGAATGTTATGTCTTATGAAGGGTTTGACATAAATGGGTTCTCATATTACACAAAGCGTCATGATGATAAGAGCATCGCCCAAAACAGTGGGGTCACCCTTCAGGCATCTTCATTATTTTTTGCAAGTGCAAAGGATAAGAGTCTACGTGAAGCTAAAATGTCATATTACGGTGTCATTGAAGACATATGGGAGTTTGACTACATACATTTTAGAATTCCTCTCTTTAAATATAATTGCATTGATAACACCAAAGGAGTTAGTGTGGATGAATTGGGTTTCACATTAGTGAACTTTGAAAAGATTGGCGAGAAGGGTGAACCATTCATATTGGCATCACAGGAGAAACAAGTATTTGATAATGATCCTAGAAATGATAAATGGTCAGTTGTTCTTCATGGTAAAAGACAGTTCATTGAAGGTCATATAGATGAAGAAGAGTACTATGAGTATGATGCCCCATGTCCATTCTCAGTTGGGTTGCCAAAACCACCAAATATTGAAGCTAACAATGACTTGTATGTGAATGGAGATCACACTAAAGGAATGTTAATTGATAAAAGATTGCAGTATTTTTATTTTTTTATATGTTCTATTTTTATGAATGTGAACTTTACAATGTTTTATTATCTTCTAGTTATGTTAGATGTTAAATATTTGATTTTTTAATGACACTTTTAGATGGCTGAGCATGAGTATGATGACCGTGATGATGATTACCATTAGGGTGAGGATATCAATATGGTGCCTCACAATGTAAGTTTTAAAATATATCCTATATTTTTATCTCTATGTCCATTTAAAAGTTATATCCTATAAGTGTGTTTTTTTGTCAAATTTTAGGTTGATGATGTACCCCCTGAAGAACTTGGGGAACTTGATGAGTAGTGAAAATTTTTGGAAAAGTGAGAGGCATCACTATGATGAACACATTACTACAACAATGGGACAATGGACCCAAACTGGGTGTGGACATTGATCATGTAGAAAATCTAGTTGGAGTGAACTGCAACTTGTTTATTTCATATCTTGGGGTTCTTACTTGTAGCCATTATAGTCCTAATGTAGAATCTTGGCATAAAGTTCCTAAGGGGATGAAAGACTTAGTATGGAAGGAAATATGTGTGAGTTATTATTATTTGCAATTCTATTTTACAAAATACTAATTTTTAGGATACTAGTTAAATATATGACATGTTTTAGAGTATATTGAACTGGATGAAAGCCGGCATCGTAAATGCGTGATGCAACACTATGGGAGGGTACTAAGGAACTATAGGAAAAGTCTCACCCGAGATTACATATGAGATGTTGAGAAGAGGAAGATGTCAGCCACTGAGCAACAAAACTACCTGGACCACAATGACTGGGAGGAGTTTGTTGCCAAAAGAAAAACTAATGAATTCAAGGTATTAAGCACCACTCCCAATTTAATTAATATACATTTTTATGTATTCACCTATTCAAGATTGACCTTTAGTGTTACTAACCAAATTAATGTGCTTACTAACAAGGCTATCAGTGATGCTCAAAGAGCAATGCGTGCACTGAATGTGCATGACCACACGATGGGTCCAAAAGGATATGAAGGCATTCGCCAAAGACTACAGGAGACTACTGTTGTTGAGTCTGTTGCTACTCAGGAGACTGGGGAGTCCTCTACTGTTACTCCCACACCTCTACCTCGCCATGCTATGTGGATAGCTGGGAGGAAAAATAAGAAAGGAGATATAACCAAATCTGCAACTGCTGAGGCGGTTGCAAAAATGGTAAAATTAAACTCTCAGAGCAATTGATATTTATTATTATGTTTACTTACCAATTTTTATTTATGGCGATTAGTGGGAGCTTCACGAGGAGAGGAAGCAAGGAAAGTTCATCTCTGAGGGCATAAGGGATGAATTGACAGTTGCTCTTGGTAACCTAGAGCATCTTGGATGTGTTAGGGGTGCATGCGCTAGTATGGGCATAAAAGCGTTCTTTGGGCCATCACAACGCAAACATGTCCCAAAAGCGGGATTTTCAAAAGATGAGGTAACCTATTATTTTTTAGAATGTTATTACAAAAGGGAATTCAATAATCAAAAGTTAGTGTTTCTTTTGTCCATGTATAGGTAGATGAGTTAATTGATAGGAGAGTCAAGGAAGCACTTGATAAGAGACTCCATGAAGCAATGAGCAAGTAGCAAGCGTCTTAGACTGCCACTGAGACAATACATGTGGTGTGCTGCTCTTCTCCTACTATAGAGGTGGTTAGGAGTAATCCTGTAGACCCACCACCTAGCACGTCCGCTGTAAGTATTTTTATGACATAGTAGCTAGTCTTTTCAAGATGATATATTTATGTGTATATATATATATATATATATATATATATATATATATATATATATATATATATATATATATATATAACATACTTTACGTAAATTTATAGGGGTTGAATCCATGTCATCTAAAAAGTAAAGAATTTATCATTGCAGAGGCCGAAACTTACCCACCCCTTATAGGGGATATGTTTCATGGCACTCCAGTACCAGATGGTGCAGTTCGTGTGAACCCAAGACTTATACACCATTGGAGGAATCATCCATTGCCATATGCCCACCCAGATTCTGAAACACTTGGTGAAGTAGGAGGAGTGATATTGTGGCTCAAAATGGATGTCATCTATACTGATATTGTATGGTATATTTACATTATGTTAATTTGTTAGTGTGTATATATGAGCTAGTCAATTGATCTGAAATTATATATACAGGTCAAAAGGAAGAAACCCGCCATAGATCGGCCTCCACCTGCACCTCCTCCTGAAGTACGTAGTTGGCTTCCAAGGGACCTATATGACTCGTGAGGTCCTAATTGTAAGGGTATGACAGTATGGATAGGCGAGCATAACCCAAATTGTCCTATAAATGTTTCTATTCCAGTGGATGTTGTAGGTGAATAATACGATAACGATCTATTTGTACAAGATATTTTGGAGTTGTTTTGTTATGATTAGCTGAACATCTATGATAGAGCTATGGATATGGTAAGAACTTGTTTATATATCTGTATACCTTATTTTATATACGGTGATCTAGTTTCTTATATATTAATGCATACATAATACATGTTTTGTAGCCACTTTCATTTCCCCATATGAGATTTGTGATTCCATCTTTGAGCAGTCACGTAGATAAAGAGCCTTCTTCAATTACCTCATACTTCTCTATTGCTTTTAATAATTTTGGTAAAAAAAGAAGACAGTGATAATAGCTCCATTCAATGTTGAGTAAGTTTACTTTGCTTATAATTTAGAATAAAGAAAATTACATTTTATTGTGGATTTTGAGTTATTAATTTTTAACTTTCTTACCTCTAGTGCTAAGCATTGGGACGTTACTGGTTATTCTCCCCAAGACGTGGACTATTTATTATCTAGACCCTTCGGGGAAGGAATTAGACTCATTATATGGACACCCAATGAAAAAGCCATTATTCGCATGAGAAATCTTCATATTTTATATATGTTAAAATCTATTATTACATTATTATTTAATAAGGCAATTTAATTTGTTGCATTAACATGTAGTGCTTTCAGAGCATTCAAAAAAGCTAGAGGAAACATGTCCAAGACAAAGAAACTGTTACTTTGGGAGAATGTGAAAGTAATTTCTTGACTCCAATGTATTTATTATTTATGTGAACTATGATTGTTTGTATTTGTTAACATTTTGTATGTTTCAATTTATAGTGTGCTACACAAAACAATGGTTGGGCATGTGCATACTACATGATGTGATATATGGACCTAATTATCAAACATGCTGCAATGGAAATTGATGCCATACAACATGTATTATATATAGTCTCATTAGATAATATGAAATATATTAATCTTATTATATATTATTAATTTTATATATACATCATTCTCTTTGTAGGTGTTTAAAATCAGTGACTTCACTATAGATGAAAAGTTATTAGATGTGCATACTCCCTATACAATGGAAGAATTAGATGATGTAAGAGAATAATGGAAAAAAAGCCTTACAAGTAGTGGGAATTTTTTATTATCATTGGAATACTGATGGTGATGATGACTATGATGATAAATGATAAAGAATGATATTTCTAAACTTTGTTGTCATAATTATTTCTGTATTTGATGACATGTTAAACTTTGAAAGACACACTTATATATACATGTCTGAATGATTTTTTTTAATTGTCTTATGTATACATATGTGTGAATGTGAAGATCAATACATGAATGTTTCTATATGTGTCTAAATGTGAAAAGAGATAAAATGAATGGAACTGTAGTTTGCTATATGTGTGTGAATTTGAAATGGAGGAATGAAAACTATAGGTTTCTACATGTGTGTAATGAATCATAATATGAATTAAATGTGCTTATACATGCGTGTGACGAATGACATGATCCATATATAATGTTGTCCATCCTAATTAGTTTTGTAGGTTTGTGGCTTGTTGTTGGATGAAATCAATGGATGTTGTAAACTTGCAGTTTAGAACTGAACTGCAGGTTCTGCATCCTACTGACCAGCCGGACAACAAGCCTGCAAGCTGATAAGAAAAAAAATCAAATCATAGTTGTCGGTTAACAAAAGAAACCGACAACAAAATTAGCTCTTCAGTTATTAATAGTTAACTGTCATCTTCATCCCTAATGGTGTCAGTTACTGTTTGGTTAACTTAAAAACCATCAATAATTTTAGGTCAATGGAGTCAGCTTTTTGTTGCTAACTGACACCTATTGTCTAACCTGGGGCCAATTTTTTTTTGAGATGGGATATGGCGTCTGTTATGACTTGCTAACTGACGCCTATGGTCCCCCTGTTGACACATTTTTTGGGTTTGCAATCGAGGGATGGCTTTGTGTCATCGGTTATGAAACTGACGCTGAAGGCATCTACATTTAGTGTCACCCACTTGGGTGTCGTATGAAAACCAACTTCTAAAGTCATATTTAAACGACGCTAAAGGTGATATTTGTACTAGTGAAATTTTGATGCTTATTTGAGCATTGTGATGGTTCATGACTTTGCTGGGATACAAGGAAAATAAAGGGAAGATTTCCCACATGCAAGGATGGGATTGGTGACAAGGGATTCACTGTTGGGATAAATCTCTAATATCTTCAGAGTTTCTCCTATGATAGAGTGTGAGATAGGGACCAACGTCCCTACAATTTGACCTAGAAAACCCTACCTGGTGACGGTCTTGTTAAGGAAACTAGGGGGTCAAATCTCCATCTTTCCTTTATCAATTTATTTGAATTTCTAGAAATTAGATTACTACTTAAGTTACTAATTAATCTATAGAGTATTAGAAAAATACAAATAAATATATTTTTAGAATCAAAAAATTATTCTTGATTTAATTTGAATAGGTTTTAGAGTATGATTCTAAGATTTCAGTAAATTGATTTTAGGGTTTAATAAATTAGATGGAATAAATATGAACATAATCAATGTATGAAGTGTTTAGGTGTTGAATTCCCTAAACCTTGACATTAGGAGTTTTCTTTGACTTGTTATTCTTAATTTGAGGTATTTACTCTTCACTATTTGAATTTTGGACATTAACCTGATTTCAATCAAAGTTTCTACAATGAGGTATCTCTTGAAATATTGTCCCTTCTTATTTGTGAGTATTGTAATTTATTGAATCATTTGATTCCACTAAACTTGATAATATCTTGTTGTCTTGGGTATATGACCCCACCTAGTGGTTTTTTGCATGACTCCTACATTATCTTGCCATCATATTTGTGCAAGTTTGATAATTTAGCTAGATATCTACCATAGATTCTATTGCATAACCATCAGGTCACACTATTCCGCCCAGGGTTTTCTTTTCCACCTCTTAATATACATGGGCATGCTTATTCACCCATTTTACTTTAGGACAATGACTCGGTGGTGTATTGTCTCTACAATACCTATCTTTAATCTAAATATATCTACATGCAAATGTATCTAATTATTTGTGATATGATGTATGATAAACTATGGAAAGACATGTTATATCAACTGTTCTACATTGTATTTAAATGATTCTTTATCTTGAAATTAATACTAATGAACTTACGTAATTTCAAAGGCCCCTCTTCATGGGAAAATATCTTTTATTCTATACCTATGATACCAATAAAAATGCCAAAATGTTGTTTATATGTATATACTTAGTCTAATGCTAACACACGCCTTTCTTTTCTTCCTATTTATTGGGTGATGTTCCCCTTCTACCCAAGTGCAGAGCAACCAATTGATCACTTAATTAAGGTTCATGTGCTTGTGGACCTAGGTGTTGGGGAACCTTTTCCATAGTAGTTTTTGAAAACTTCTAAGATGTTCAAGTTGTCCACTACAAAAAATGTCAAGTTTTATGTTTTCTTCAATTTTCTTTTACCTCCAAGAGGACTTATACCTATAATACTAACTCTAGACGTATAATAGTTTATTTTCCCTTTCCTCTTCTAGAATACTATCTTATTAGTTATTCCATTCTATTTTGGGATTATTTTAGCATTCCCCTCTATATAAATCTTGTGAATGAAAACACAGGGCCAAATTTGAATATTTTTCAAAATAAATGTTGGGAATGGTCCCTTGTGGGTTCCACTTCTTAAAAAATGTTATCAGAGCGTAGTAGTTGGTAGTATGGTGTGTCAAAAATATCTAGTTAGGTTCTTATCATTGTCTTCCCTAGTTGAATAAGGAACAATCATTTTGGAGATGGAGAGTCCTCCCAATGGTGGGATAACCAGACTGGGTAAACTACTTCACAACAACCACAATTTGGGATGCCTTTCATGAACCCACAATTCCAGACTCCCAACACCCAAGTCAATCACAGAGGACAACCTACGGTAATAATGCCTCTTGTTTTAGCCATTCCTCCTTCTAGTTTAACTCATGAATAGGAGTTGTATTTTCTACACCAACTTTTCACTTCTACAATGATAGGTCAAATATTAACTCTTCTATTAAGAAGACAAAGGAGTACTCCTTGACAATGTTTGTCAAGATGCATCTTCCCTACTTCAAGAGTGAAGGATAACTTGAAATGGTGGACACGAATGACGAGTGGGTCTTAGCCATTGAGCACACATTTGAGGGTATGGCATGCCCTCTTAACCAGAAGGCTCACTTCTTCACATATGTTCTTGATGAACCAAATTGTGTGTGGTGGAATGGGGTCCCTCACACCCATGATAATTCTATTATGTCATGGGAACAATTTCTTGCTATATTATACAAGAAGTTTTAATGTTAGCTCTACCACACTGAGGAAGAAGGATGTTGTAACATCCCAAATTTTTTAAATAAAACAAGTTTAGGGTCCAAAATGAAAAGTTTCAACTTTTCTTTTCAAAATCATATCATTGATGCAAGTTACCCAAATATAATGAGATTTTCCATCATACCTCAAATTTTGATTCAAAATAGAACTCACTAGGGAAATATAATTCATCTTAGTTCTTATACATTGATATACTAACCTTTAAGAGATTGTTGGACAAAAAGTTTTTAAAACCTAAATGTAATTAGTTAGGGAGATTCTAGACTCCCTAATTAGCTTGTGGTTCGAATTTGAGGTCATTTTGACTTTGTTTGACCCCAAAACCAAATTTGAAAGAATTTCATATAGTTATGAAGTGAATTTAATCGAAATATCTATATAACCTAAAGTTCCTAATTTATTAAGCTACCACCCGACCCTTTTTCTCAGTCGTGTTTGAGTCAGACTGGGAAGCGAACCCATCTGCAGGTGAGAGGATTGTCTCTCTCACCCGAGTTCTATGTTTTACAGACTCTACAGAGCCAGACATTGTCTCCCCTCATAGCAATCTCTCTCTCTACCTACAACTCTGGAAATAGAATCCCTCTTCACCTTTGGCTCCTCTCAGTGAGAAGACCAACCCCAGAGATGAGGGGACTCTATTCCGTATATCTCCCTGACTCCCTGAGCAATCACGATCCTCCCCTATTATGAACTTCGAGTGAAACCAAACCTTCCCTGACCCTCAATCTATATAAGACAAGCCCTTCAAACCTCTTAAAACGATCTATGGTACCCCAACAACGTGGTTGCATTGTCGTTTCCCCTCAAGTAACTGATTTTAGATCTGTAGCACTCCAATTTGTCCATGTTCCCTCTAACGATTCATTGTAGTTGAGGGATCCATCCCGTCTGGCTTTGAAGCTTTGGATCAAATCAGGAGCTCAATGAGAAGCTTCATGCACAATCAATTTCCCCCCTTGATGTGAGTTCTAGTTTTCCCTTTTTCACCTTCCGTCGGGTATCCGGGAGCAATATTAGTGTTTTCTGTCACTTTTTGCCCAAGTTTGAGCTCATCCTCTTCAGGAGAGCAGAGGCAACTTTCCCCTGAACCTGGTTTCTCAAAAAGTTTGATGTTGATGCTTTGTGGAGGAAGGACCTTTGTTTTGGTATCGTGGTTTGTGTTTACAGAATGAGGAAAAAGAAACCAGGGTGTAAAAGCCCCCATCTGCCCTTGTGAATTAAATTAGTTGATTTGTTTCCAAAGGGCATTTCTGGATCCTAGCACACTTTAATTGATTTCAATCACGTGAGATTCAAATTGTCAGTTTACTCTTTTGCCCTTGGTCATGCCATTAGCAGAGAAATGTTCCTTGGGACGCATTAGACTTTTTGTCAGCATTTTAGCTAGATTTTTAAAAGACATGATTAACAATTTATCTCATCCCTATTTGGCTTAGAGGCAAATTATCTTTGCAAAAATTATAGTATTTGACATAATCCTATGTTTGGGTCGAACCATATATGAATTTTCATCAATTTCTTGAGATCTAGATGAAAGACTAGGTTTCAGTGCATTTTGTGTTTTGGTTTTCACAAAGAATCAGACTTTGTATAATTCGGGTTTAAAGAAACATGAAACCATAGACATGAAGTTAAGAATTAATCATTAATGGATGTTAATTGATCCAACATGAGAATTAGGTCCAACCAACCCAGGAAGCTATTAGGATTCAATCAACATAAGAAGTTGAAATAAGGTCTTCTCTAAGAGAGAGGTAAGCGGGTTCATGCACTTTGAGTATTTACTATTTGTTTTTCATTGCTTTATAATTATTATGATAATCAAGTTAAACTATATAGGCCATGTACTTCAATTTGAAAATTTCTTACATCAATTTTGTTATGTGATTATTATGCTCTCAAGTTTATTTTAAAAATCCATGTCATATTCATGTGAAATCCAAGTAAAGGTTAATTATTCCAAGACAATGATAAATCATGTAATGGTTTGTATTACTTTATCCTCAGCCTATGGGCATTATGACCACTATTGGTGCATGAGTACCGAGGATACTTTAATCAACCACCAATATTAAGTTATGTGAATCCAGATCAATTGTTCAATTAGTTTCATGTTTTTCCTTATTGCCAAGTTAGTATGTTGTTATAATGATACTCAATGCCGCTTACTCTAACATGATTATTATTGCATGCATAGTTGGGGGCGCGATGCCCGCATGTACAAGACAACTTCCAGGAAAGAGCCATATGAAGGTCAACTTAAGGAATAGATCAAGGTTTCTAAAAGACATACATGGTGGGGTGCCATCTACAATAGAATATCCTAATGTTTATAGATAACTTCATATATAAATAATGTTTAATCATGTGTGGTAGTTAGTTATAATTCAAGAACTCAACTGTAATCCATGTAAGAATCAAGTTCAATTTTAATGCAAGGTGTTTTATTTATCTTTTCGCAGTGAATATCATGTTGTGTAATGTTCCTCCAAGCCAAGTGACCCATGTTATGAACAACATAGGGTTTGCTTCCACTGACGTATATATATGCTTGGAGGGGTGTTACAATATGGTATCAGAGCAACGAGTAGATGGAATATAAGCAAAAGATTCATATGTTATGTGCTCTAGGTATACAAGATTATGTTAGAGATAGGGTAAACCAAAGTAAGGGTCTAGTCAGAAGACATAAGTTATATAAGGGTTAGGATTATGTGACTACATGTTTTAGATTTTTATGTTAACTCTAGAATTATACATAGCATGCTCTCTCTTCTTCCCAAGTGCTTGTTTTATAGGATACAAACTCATGGGGTTTTGTAGAGAGAATGTTATGTGCATAATCATACTTGTCTAGTCCTTTCAAATGCATGTGGTATGGGACATGTGCATGAGGGAGTTGCCAAGATAAGCATGAAAAAAAAATACATAGTTGGCATTATAGTTTGAGACATATAGTAACCTACACCTAATTAGTTATATAATAAGACCTAGCATGCATATCCCCAAATGAGGGGAAAGTCTTTTTCTCCATCTACCTTGCTAGTTGGGCCACATGTGTCTTGATTTACATGTCCTCACATGATTCCTTCTAATATCTAATTGACATAGAACTCTCACTCTCCTCTCCCTCAAGACTGATTCATTGTCATGTTCTTCAAGATTTAATGATAATTAGATTACATGTTGTTTAAATCATGCACTAGTGCTATTCAACAGTCCTCTCTCACATATGCAATCAATATTAAAAGGTCTTGTCTTTTATATATAAATCAATCCCATGATGTGGCACCTTCTTCAAACATGTTCTACTACCTCTCTCACACTTCTAAATAGGATTCATCTGGATGTTTCTTGTACCCATAATTTTTTCCTACCATGTCATTGGTCTTATCAGGGAAAGAACCTCTCAAATAAAGTTCAATCATTTTGCTCCACGAGCCTATGGATTCTAAAGGTAGACATAAAAATCATGTCTTAACCCTATCCATTAAATATTAAGGAAATAATTTCAAGTAGATCATAGTGGATGGAATGCAGTCTATCTTCAACATGATATAGCTCTCAACAAAACAATTAATGCACTTCAACTGGTCTTCATTGATGTTCTCATGGAAAGCTTATGACTTTATTAGAGCATGAAGTCATGGATCATGTTTTTACCTTTCCAAATTAACTTGTCACATTTTGTGACCAAATAGTGCTGTAATAGATGATGCCTTTATTTTATCCCATTTGGTATACTCCTCATCTAATGCAAGCTCTTCATTGTCATCCATGTGGTTAGACATGTCACCTTCTTATTCCACATGTTCTTCTTGAATTATCACTTGCTCCTCCTTATCCAATGGTATGAGTTTTGGTGTTTTTGGTGGTGTACTAGTATATGAGGATGACATAGTGGGATCTTTATAGTCAGTGGTCTATGTCTAGATGACAAATTCGTAACTAAGTAATAAAAGCTAAATGTGAGAAAATACTATCCAAAAGGAATAAAGCTTTTGTAATTAATTTTAAGTGAAATGAATATCTTAAATATGTAATGGACTATATTAGATGGTTCTAGCACTCCTAGTTCTAGTGCTTCCAATATCCCAACAACAACACCAAAATCTTAAGAGGACTTAAGTGTGTGTGTTAAAAGCAAGTGTATGTGTCTAACGAATAAAGGGACTCAAAGAGGCCCAAATATCCATCATAAGGAATTGGGAAAAATAGAAACTACTACTAACTAAAATAGATTAGCTATATCTAAGAAAAGTAATGGTTACATGATTAAACAAAGAATAAGAATTAAATAGGAGAGAATTAAGTGGGTTGAAGATAAGATCTATGAAGTCTTTAGGATTCTAGTTTCACCATAGTGTGACATATGCATGCATTCAATCCAATTAAAATAGATTATGTTTCTTCTTAGGAATAAGAATGTGTATCTTGTACTACCCACTCTCACAGTGTAGTACACTATTTAATCTAATTACTAACCCTCTCTCATAGTGTTAACATAGAAAGTCAAATGACAAGATTTCTCTATGTAAAATCTAACTCACAACTGTTAGCATTGTGTTGATAATGGCTTCTCTAACTATTAATCCTTCTCTAAAAATAATTAAAAATCAAACAAATATTCATGTGATCAATAATAAATGAGGCAATGATGAACTTCCATTATCAAAATATGAAGAAAAGACAATTTATATTTAACCAAAGACAAACATGCATAAAGTCAACACTAGGCTACTCTTGGGTTGTAAAGTGGGTGGTTTATCCCCTCATGCTCAACATGAGATCAACAGAAGGGTAGCAGAACAACAACATCGAGAACATAGAAAATACATGTAACAAGATATAAGGTGAATGCCCACTAACTGCCTCTAAATAGGGATTCCACCATCAAACTACTCCTCAAAGGTATGAAGATGAACCTTTCTCCATGTCTCCTAATCTCCTTCTCCTTGGGCTCTTATTGTAGAACGACCGATAGCCCCTCTGTGGCCTTCTACTTTGTTTTTAGCCAAAGAGACTAAAGTACAACTTCTCCAACAAAATGAGTGATGTTTTAATTTTCAATCATGTTTATCAAGAAAATTTTGGTGCCACAGACTTGGAAATTAGTGCCACTAAGTTGCCTCTTTACTCAATAGGGATAACTGGTATCAAGATTTCCCTGATGCTTTCTAATTTTTTTATCTGTGCCACCAAGTTGACAATCAGTGGTATCGAATCAACATCTTAATTTTATTAAGCCTTGTCTCAATGGTACCAAGACTTCTATGTGATGAAACCCTCTTTTCTCTGATGTCGTCCATACCAACTTTCTCCAATTTGTACTTGTTTATTTGCAATAAAGTAAACAATGCATTGGGCAATAGTAAAATATAATGATTTATAACCAAATGTATGAAAATAAGATAAAATGGAAGCACAAGAGTTATGTAAACCTATTTTGGCAAAAGAAGCATAAAATGTATGAATATTGAACAAGTTCCAATGAAAACATGCATAAATTTGCCCATAATTTGGTAATGAAATCATCTACGTCATTAGGCCTACCAACCTTGTCATGGTTGATGATGTCAGATTGGAAGAGCAAAATGATGAGGAGAAGAATCTTACTGATTCATTGTCTGTGAACCCCTAACGGTGCGTCATTTTTTCCATCTTCTAGGTTATCGAACAATCAGGATGATGGTGGCGGTGAGTGGAAATCAATAGAGAATAGGCCAAAAAAATGTCAGTATATGTTGGATGTTCTACTCTCTCATTTGTCTTGACAGTACACCAAAATATTTATGATGTTACTACAAGGGAAATGCAAATTTTATATAAGCAAAATACTATTGTTGAAAAAAACACATCAGCAAATAGATTGGCAACTGGCTATTATTGAAAAAACACTATAATTAGTAGTTTAATGCTGAGTATTGGCTAATTCCAACATGTTCTCGCATGTTGTCTAAACATGTTACTCTTATACAAATGATTGATATTTCAAAGATAAGCTATAATATGATTACTATGGCTACTAATAGAAAAATCTAGACTACAGATAGAGAATGGTACTTTTGTTATATAACCAGCTAGTGGTATCTACTCATTTCTGCACTCAAGTGCAAGCCTTGTCTGCTACCATGCTAAAAGACTATTATATTTAATTTAATAAGAAAACAAATCTAAGTGGGAGTCCAAACATATCTACATTGTGATGCCTTCACACTCACTCATATGCACTTATTTTCCTCTTGTACTGCACTTCCCCTCTTGAAAATGTGACTTCTCCTCTGCCAACCAAACGTTCTTGGAGAAGTACATCAATTATAGAAAAGTCGCCTAAGTTCTTGATGAAAGTACATGCTAACATCCTATTTCTTATTTAAATATAGAGTTCTAATCAATATATCTAGATTCCAATAAATAGCTTAACAATGTCAAACTTGTGTTATAATAAAAATGTATGACCAAGTATTATTAACCAAGTGCAATATCATTATCATGGAGCATCATATAATATTAGGAAAGTAGTCCAAATTAAAATGTCGAACAATGTCAACATTCAACATTATTTTACTCATTACTTCAAGAAGAATACTATAAATTTAAGATAGAGTTCTTAACCTTAATAAAAAAGTACCTCAATATTGACAAAAAACATTATTTTTTTATAAATTTAATTCATCTCTACAATGATTTACTAAAAATACCATCTTTGAAATTCAAAGTTGGTAGGACACATTTAGTCTGTCAAATTAATACCCCAACAATCATCATGGTTCTCCAAGTACGTAAGCCAATTTTTTACCGCATCATATATATAGTGTCCTAAGTATAAAAAATTTTACTTGTTAACACTCCATCTTTGGTACACCCATATCGGTTGGATAATTATCAAAAATTGTGAAAAATGTATATTTAAGTGATAAAAAATTAATTAAGATATGCCAATAATCTTTTAATCTTAGATAATTTAGGGTGATGAGTTATGAGTGTAGCTATAGTTATAAAATATGATAACAAGGCAATAAAAGTAGCATTGAATTGTAGGGAAATCAATATAAACATGTCAAGGTTGTGACTAACATCTATAAAGATACCAAGATACACATAGATTATTCGATGTGATTCTCAACAAATTTCCTAGGGCATAAGACTTCTAATTCGACCTTGATCAATGGTAATGATATCATTCAACAATTTATACAATTGATAGTGACAAATGAATTGATAAACAATAACCTAATATATGCCCTTATTAGAGTTCATAATACAATTTAGATAATAAACTCCCACAAAGGGAAGGTCTCTGACCGAAATGAACATCTATTGAGTGGATGTTAAGTCACATGCTAATTTGCTTGCACGTTGTGAAGAGGACCCTAACCTAAAAAAGACATGTTTTGAACCAAATTTGAATCACCATAATAAAGTACACATTTCCAGCCACCAAAATATACAATGCTCATAGTGCACACCATGCATGCATCCAATTTGATCCCTTGATCATGTTCAAATTTGTTTGCCACATCGGGCTGATTAAGACTTAACATGGACTTGGTGGAGGGGTGCCCAAAAAGTGTGTGACCCACTTTGAAGGGTCCGACTCCACTACTAATTGGTCAACAAATCACCCTTTGAAATTCTCTTGGGGACCCAGAAAAGTTATCTTCTAGCTTTATTTTTATTTCAAATAAATATTTTGAATTATATTTTTACAATCTATTGTAGTTTATTATTTTAAAATATGATTTTTAATGAAAACTTAAAATTTGTGTTCAGAATAGTTTTTTAGGGTCATATTCTAATTTGGAAGTTGGAGTAATTAAAATAATCTTAATTATTTGTTGGAACGTTTATGAATAGGAACTAACACTAGTCTAGAAATAAGGACTAGAAACAAAGTTTTGTATATGTAAATATCATATTGATCTAGATAATATTCATAATAGAATATTTATGAGTATTTATGTTTAGGAAACATCACAATTCATTACATAACTTATATGCAACATCATTACAAAACTTATATGCAACATGATCATAATGTGAGATTGTTGAAGAAAGAAAATGATGTCATCACTCTTCCAGTCTCCCAATATGATTTAACTATATATTCGTGTTATTTCCTATATAAGTACTTGTCAAAAACTTATGATACAAATTTTTCCAGAGTCTAACAAATGGACAACCGTATATTAACTCTTCTAACTGCTTGATTGAAGCACAACGCTCAAATTAATGTCACCATGTTATAGTTAATTCAATACATATCTGTATAAAAAATCAAGAATTAGTTCCCATCATAGTAATAAGCAATAGGATACGATACACTTAGTGAAAATAATGGTTACATATTTTTTAAAATTGGTCATCATCTTTGAAGTTGGACTACCTTGCATAAGTATACATATTTGTTTGACAGTGACAACTTATTTGTGGTATTTTGTAGGTGTAACCTACCATAAATCAACGCAAATATGAAATCACTAAGAAAAATCCCTCTTTTTAAAGTCACACATTTGTTAATATTATTACTAATTACAATCATGACAACTATTAAATACCACACATTCAATAGGGAGTGTTATCGACGGTCAAGTGTGGGTATCATCACACATCCCCAAAAGGTCATGTATCTGATTCCTAGTTAATATTGTCCCAAACATCATGATTCTGAGTAAATAAGATGTGGCATGTAAGCGTCCTACAACCATGTCTCAGGGCCCAAAAGTTTATCATTTTGAAGTCGGTCCATTAAAATGTGAAAACATATTAAAAACATCTTGTCATTTCTATCGCCACCTTCCGTGATGAAAAGGTAGGCAGAGTGGGTTTGTTGGAACTTAAAAAGTAATAGATTTTGATAATAATCATAGAGATAAGGGATTCCTTATGAACAATATCTTTCTTTTCATCGTACTTGTAGTAATTGATATATTTTGTCATTCAAGGTGAAATATCCTTCATGATATAGATTCTTACAAACAACACGGGCAAAAATAAAAAGAAGATCTATTTGTCAATTTTTTTGTAATGTATCCTACTTGAAAATTTTAGGTATACGTATCATGTCTTGTTAATGAAAAATTCAACCTACCTTCACACGGTCTACATCAATAAGACTTTCTTGTTTCTTGAAACCTTAGTTCATTTGAATGCCTTCCCAAGTTATATTCTCCAAGAGATCCTATAAATCTGAAAGGTGACGATGCGCTTTACACAACACATGGTGTTTGTTGACACCTTCATAGAAAGTACACCATCATACAACACTAGAAACCTAGTCGCACACTTTTCCCATGTCCCAAAAAATGGCAGCATAAAACATCTTCAGATTTTTTTTAATGTTTAAGTAGTGAACACCCACGTGCCATTTGCGTGAAAACAAAATTAGAAAAATTAATACTACAATAATTATATATGGATTAGGTGTCAATTTGGATTAAAATATTTGAAATATAACGATTCAATATTGTGCTTGTTTAAAGTATTCTGAAATAACCTAATATTTCAAATTAAATTAGGAGAGTTGCACATAAAAATCCAATACTTACCACTACTTTTTATATTATCATCTATGGTTGTGCCGATAAATGAGTTAAATTACAAGGATGAACAAATGAGAATGACAAAATCATAGTTGCCATTACAACAAATACATCCCTAAGGGATTAAGCCTACCAAGAAAAAATTACAATTGGTAAACTAAGCAATACAAAAAATGACAAATTTAAAAACATAATAAAAATATTCTATATGGTGTTACACTAATTTTGGACATGCACTAAATTTTGGACACGCACTAAATTTTTAGATGTTGCAGTCAAATAAAACAGCAAAAACCCAGCCAATGATGATCAATTTCAATATTCAGGACAAGAAGAGCATTTACCTATGTTACATAAGTGGATATTTGATACGGTTAACAGTTATATAAGGATGCACGCAAAAAGAAAAAAAATTACACCGTACATGTTTCCCTTGAGCGACTAATTTTCTGCTCAGAACAAAATGTTACAGACCCTTCATGTCAGTCAGAATGGAACCCTCTTTGACTACAATTACAAGGCTAGTAAGCAGGGGTCGAGATTAATGTTATTGGTTCACGAATGGAAATTGAAATGTCCCCATGTTAACATTCGTAGCACATAGAAAAAGGCAAATATTAAAACAAAGAAAATATGGACTTTGACAAATACTAGATGCAATAGCAACAACAATCATATTGATTTCGATAATGTACCTCGTATAATAAGATGACACACTCACTCCGTGTGACTTTACAAAGCAGCTCGTGAAAGGCTAGTTTCACGTGTATTCCAATTCATAACAGATATAAGAATCATTACATAAAAGCAACCTATTTTCAGAGAGATACAAACATGCATAATATCTAATCTATCACAGGTCAAAGAAAGATAAGTGTAGCCCCATTGAAATGTATAACAAGAGGTACATTAGAGTGTAATTCTCCTGCATAAAAAAGAAAGAGTACGTATTATGGAAACAAATATGTAGTGGGTATAATTAATCATTTGAGCACCTTGCTTGTAGCCGTGTATTCGCAATGCCACGTTTTGTGCCTAACAGTTTAGATTAATTGTTCCCAACATGGACCCTGATGGTACAAGAGAATAATCCTCATCGACATCATTTGGTGCGAAGCATAAGGTTCTTTTTCAATTGAAAATTGAGTACCGAAATAGCCTTGAGAGAGGTACAGAAAATTGAAAGCAGCGACAACTGACAATGTTATTAGCAACCGGTGGAATAATCGTAAGCAGTGAACATCAACCCGACCGTGGTCTTTTTCATTAAAAGCCTAAAACACAATAGTTGCTCATCCTAATGAAAATGTATCTTTTGTGGCGCGCGTTAAGTGACCTCTTGCATCGCTAAATGGCGTCTCGGATGTCGGATGCTGCTGCAGTAGTGAATGCTCCTGTCATCTAGGGATGGCTGTGAGAAGTGCATTGCTAAATGGCGTTTTGGAGGTCGGCTGTTGTCGCAGTAGTGAGTGAACCTGTCATCTAGGAATGATTGTGAGAAGGAGATGTGTTCCGTGTGTCCAATCTAGAGCAGTATGTGAGGTACCCGAATCATGTGATGAACATTGAACCTATTGAACTCAAAAGGAGGATGACTTACCATGAGTCACCTGTGAGAGATACCAAGGTGAGAAAGAGAGCTCGGGAGTAAAAGATAGAGACTGTAAAGGTTCTTTGGAAGCACCATGGAGAGGATAAAGTCATATGAGAACTGCAGATGGTCATGAAAAAGTTTTATCATGTTTTGTTAGTATGTTTGCTGGTATTTTGAGGGCAAAATTCCTATAAGAGGGGAAGGATGTTACAACCCCATTTTTTATTTATATTGATTGAAATATAATTTTCCAAATAAAATATACATGTATGAAAATTGTATGATTTATTTTGAATAAATGAGTTTCTTTTGTTTCCTTTGTATATGTGAGTTCGTAGATCCTAATAAGTTAGTGAGTCCAATGTGATAAAAAGGGAAGAAAAGTTAATAGAAATTAAATAATGCATAACAAGGAAAAGAAATTAAGATAATGATGAGAAATATGTGGAATTCTCTAAAAAGTTGTATGATTGATCATCGTGGATTAGATTTTGAATCCACATAATTTTTAATGGTAAAAGTTATCCAAATAAAGGAAATAAAAGAGTACGAGAGAGAAAATATGAATAAAATATGCCTTATTAAGTGATAACTTGTATATGAAGAAAAGTCTCTCATACTTCCGTATTTGAGTCCCAAACTTGGCACACAAGTATTTTAATTCATTGTCAACTTTCTTCTAAATTTTGGGATCAAACAGATAAGCAGTTTAGGAGATATGATTTTTGTAAGAATTCCTAAAGTTAGAATGATATTGTTAAATGTCATAATTTTTGGATTTGAAATAACATGGCTTGGCCTTTTGATGCGTGTGGCTTTCTGGTCGTCGATCTCCAGATCAACGATGGGCGACTTATCTCCTACCTCCAACCTTTTTAGGAAAAAATTGCTACCATACCGTTGATCCTCCTCCCTCCGATTCTCTCTCTCTAAACAATGTCCTCGTTTGGAAAAAACTCCATCGAGATTAGGACATTAAAACGTACCCAATAATCCCAAAGTATCTGTATTTCCATAATGGGATGGGTTTCACCAAATTTCCAATCAGAAGCAGACCTCCATGGGAGGATGGCTTGTAAGCCATGGATATAAAAGGGCCTGGAAACTCCCTTGAGCGTAGGGAATACTTGACCTAGATTCGCAAGTCCCTGGGCATCAAATCTTCCTACTTTCTCACATTAGTTCCTTCGTTCCTCATCTGCTTGGGTCCTTTGTATACCATCGGCAGACGCTTCACCTGGGACCTGGATCCATGCTCCTCTGGCTAGTCTGAGATCGCCGTTGAGTTCAGTGGGGTCTAGCAAAGGGGGTAACGTAGGTGATTGGTCCTTCGACGCCAGGATTCATGGCGTCAACAACCCAGTTGACCCCGTGTAGGAGGCTACTTCATGAGAAGGAGCAGGAAGAGGTAGGGGACAGATAGCTAGGAAATGACTTCCCTGCCCCAGCGCTCTACTTACAGGTAAAGGGCAATTTTGTTTTTCTTTTTCTTCTCTCTTTTCTTAGCTTGGTTGCGTTGCCCATATCTCTTTGTATATGAAAGACCATTAATGGGCTTAGAAACTCTAATTTAGGTGAATGTGACTTTTAATAGCTTTATTTCAAAAATCCATGTATAGGACATAGATATCATGATCTTAAACCAAATTGAGAGTAAAGAAACTTTAATGTGGATAATTTGAGTAATTGGGGTTTTATGCATAGAAAAGTTGTTTTAAGGTTTGATGGCCTAAAAAGCGTAAAGATTGAAAAATAAATCTAAGAAACCCTAATTAAACCTAGAAACCCTAGAAGGATTCCCAAGTCAATAAAAGGAGTTATGATGAGTATGTAATGATTAGGTGATACATGCTTTTCAGGATTCAGATTGCTTGTGTGATTTGCTTGACTTGGTTGATTGGATTGCCTGTCTGGATTGGATATCTTGCTTGATTCTTTGAGACTGTCAAATCAGGTATGTGGTTATCTTTATGATTACTCGCTTTAGTTTCACAGTGATTTTTGAGGATTTACTGATTGCTTGAAATTAAATGTTTGTATGACTTTATTTCCTGCAATCTGTAAAGTGATTATGATTATCAGAATATAACTATTTATGACTTGCACAAATCTACATACCATATCTGGATTTATGATTAAAGATTTATGATGACCAAGCCCTAGAGGGAAGGTCTTAAGTGGTCAAGACCTAGATGGGAAGACTATGTGGCACCTAGAGAGGTGACCCACAATGTACCAAGCTCAAGTTGGAGAAGGTTGCCTGAAGTCCATTGTAAGGACTAAACCCTAAGAGAGGGTGAAACAGAGGATGAGTAAAAATGGCTGGGAAGTTGTAATGAAAATGTAATCTTTGATTGTTAACAAATATCTGATGTGAATAGATTGTTATGAAATATGTGTGAGATATTGATTGTCACCACATGCCAGTATAATCTTTATGCTGATTGATGTTTCGTTTGTCGGAGTTTTAGGATAACATGAAAGTGTATCAACCATTAAAGTGACATTTGAAGAATAAAGTTAAATAAATATTGGAGGATTAAGTTAGATAGAACTCTACATCGGGTAAAGTTTTAAACTCCTATTTTTGAAAGGTATGTGAGAAGTAAATTTTTATCCTTCTTTAAGCTTAGTCTTTGGTAGAATTTATATTTTTTTTTATTATTTGCAAAACCATTGATCATGTATCAAGATAGCGGCTCTGGAATTTTGGTCTTCCTTAATTGGGGGTTACCAGGAAGTGGGGTCGTTATAATTGGTATCAGAGCATGGTTTTCCATCTAATCACTAATAATTATTAAATTTTACAAATTCTTTTGAGCCCAAGGAAGTTATTAGAGGATTTTCTAAAGATTGAGGTTTCTAGAAAAGGATCATGATCCGAGGGCTGGAAAGATTTTCCTCCGCCCCGCTGGTCGGTTAACAAGGACTCCCAGAATCTGTGTGACTACGTGGCCATAATATGTGGATTTGATTCGAAATAAGATACCTCTAGGCCTTCTCATATGCTTTCATCCCTTCAATACCCTTCTCACAAAGAAATTGTAATTTCTTAGGGTTTTGTCTCTCTTTTCACCTCCTCCTGAGTTTGGGGGTTAAGAGTAGTAAGGATTAAGGAATCCTCCACCAAAAAATAAAAAGCATGTAAGAAAGATGTTGTGGGCATAAGTCTAAATGATGAACTTAGACTGAGATTAGTTACATGCTTAGGTTTCATGGCTTGTGTTGTTGTGCCCTTGGATATCCCTCAGGAGAATACTGAGTTTAGACCATCTTGTAGGAAGATGAGGAGAGGGATAACCTTGGAGAAAGAAGCCTCCAGGAAGAGGAAGACACATGATGCATCCTCTAAGGATGATGCTCAACCCAAAACCTTAAGCATTCGATAGAGAATGAGAGGACATGATGAGTTAGATATCATAGTTGACCATGCATGTATGCATGTGGGTTAGAAATGTATGATTTACATAGAGGGTTTGAGTACATATGAGAAACATAGACTATGTGTTGTTGTTTGACCCCTAGTGCCTTGCGGTGACCCGACCTTGGGTGGGTCGTTCCTGTTAAGGGTGAGGGATAGCTCCCTCATTGATAATAGTGGTGACCATATAGGAACCCTAACGGACATATATGAGAAGAAAAGAGGCATTCACCTATATAGAAGTGAGTGGCAACAAGGCTGGAAGTAGGTTTTAGACCTAAGACAGAAGGGTTAAGCCTGATAGTTTATGAGATAGGCATGTAGAGATTTGGATGATCTTGGCCGAACATAAGTTTTGATAGTACATTTCACCCATGTAGGGATAGATCGATGTGTATCCTTAAGAGCTTGACCCATCTTCTGAGAGAGAACCTCCAGTGGTAGGACCAGTTATAGGGTTAGCCCTAGAGAGAGCGAGAGACCCCGATGAATAAGGTTGGAAACCTGGACTCTGAGACATGAGGAATCATGAGAAGGTTTGGTATGATGTGGCCTAGAATAGATGACCCTGATAGATGTGTGATTTATAGAGGTTGTCGTACCTTATGTTCCTTTGGAGGACAAACCCTAGGAAAGAGAAAGAGGCTTCCTGAATGAATGTATAGATGATATGAGTGCCTACCTTTTAGGTGTAGGAAAGAGAGAGTCCCAAAGACCGTGAATAGGTATGGTATGGTAACATGTGGTGAGGCCTCTTACCCAGTTGGTTGTCCTTGTGTAGGACTCTAAAGGTTGTTCACGTGGAAGGATTTTAGGAAGTATGTGCAATATCTTGTATAGGTTTGGTTCATGTTTGAACAGTTGAGCATTCAATTAGACAATTGATGCATAAGAGGTGAACCTGGAGTTCCTAGACCAAAGAGGGAAGTAGTAGTACCTAGTGCACATGATACTCACGAGGCTGATTGAGTTCATAGGAATGAAGCGTGGCACCCCCCATGTATTAGACCAAAAGGAAACCCCCACTTGAACTGAGATATATGAATGGTGAACCACTCACATAGGTTGGTGACGTATGCATGTATGATATTAGTCCAACCTTGAGGAATGATGATCAAGTATGACATACCAAGGAACTTAGAATGGTTTAATAGGTTGTCTTCTTGCTAGCCACGTGCATAGGTAGCATGATAGGAGCTATGCATATACATGATGGTATGAACCCTGGATGCACGAAAGTTGTGTGACCTTTGTTGCTATCAAGTGATAGTTTTGTCCTGTCCTGGGAGGGGACCCTTCATGTAGGACTGAGTACCAACTCTTGTTTGGGTTTGAGGTAACCATGAGAGGTCACTTATAAGATCTTGATGAGCTAAGTGTAAGATCATGTGTATGAACATGAATCTATAGACCCATGTGTAACCATCTCTCAAGATCATGAGGATATGTTGCCATGGAGGTAGTCTGTATGGGGCCAGACAAAGTTAGGTAGGTCGCCATGATTCCTATGAGGGATGCAAGGTTAACCATGAGTGCCCAGAGAGAGGATGGAGATTTGGGTGGGGATTCAAGGATGAGATGTGCTTTGAGTGTTAACAAAGGAGCTACTGGCTATGATGGAATCCTAAGTCAATACTAAGGTCAAGGAGGGATAAGACCGATGGAAGTAGGAGTTTTCTGTTCCCTGAATGCACAAGACCATAGGGTCGGGAGGTAACAACTACCTTTCCCTGAGGAACATGGGTTAGGAGGTTGGCCACGTTCATGAGTTCATGGGGCCTAAGGGGTAAATGTGAGATGCACTCCCTAGATGCATAGGGGTAAGATCACCCCAAAATTACTGACACCCTAGAGACCTTGAGGAAATGACCAAAGATTGTACATAACAAGAATTTTAAGACCTAAAGGTGATGGGAAAAGTCTACCCATGGGTTTAGACATAGAATTGACATGTTCATGCTGTGGATACATGTGAAGTATGATACAACTTAGACTAGAAAGAGTGATTGAGATGTGTGATGCACCATCTCTACTCCTGGAATGGGATGAACTCTATATTTGGACTACAGCCAAATGCTTATTTCATCTTGTTTTGGGTGTGAGAGACACACACAAAACGCATGCCATACTAAGGATAAGAGTGATATAAGTTGAAGAATTTCTATGATGAATGAGGATAGAGGAAGGACCACAGCATTTTGAGAGTATTTTGGAAATATGGTATGAAGGCATAGATGAACTAATGCAATCATCATATCAGGTCAGACATGTCAAGAGTAGTTCGGTTTTTATGAAATACAAATAGGTTTTGGTAACCAAGATGATGGATGCAAGAGTTCAAAGTTTACCTGACTCAGACAGACCTAAACCCAAGACAAGGATGACAAGTGGAGTATATGGAAGAATATGTCTTCACCATCATATAGAACAAAAGGAAGCTATAACATAAGCTCTTAGCCAAAACACAGCTCATGTGTGCATATGTCTTGTTTAGCAATTGAAGAGGCTGGAAGAGGTTTCTAGGTGGACCGTATGATCATTGGAAGACTAGACCTATGTGGCTAACATCCAGATATAAGCAGACATGTTGGATGAGTTAGTGGTTGCCCGGTTAGCCTAGAGCTTGATGAGATGAAAGGTTTGTTAGGGGAACCTCAGATGCACCTCTCAGATCGAGTAGGTGGTGGAACCCACTACTAGAGTGTTTTAGGGTTCGGATTTGAAGAATCATATAATACAAAAAGCTCACGATTCTACGTACACTGTACACCCTCATAATACCAAGATGGTTAAGGTTTGCAATGGTACCTTAGAGGCCTAGAATGAAGAAGGATGTAGAGGCATATATGACTAGATATCACGCATGCCAGAAGGTGAAGGCTAAACACCAGTAACCTAGTGGATTGCTGTAGATGATTGGATATTCCCGACTGGAATGGGAGCAGGACACCATGGGTGTGGTGGTGGGTCTCCTTGGAACAATAGAGGTCATGGTGAAATATGGGTTAGGGTATATCGCCTTACCAAAGAAACCATTACTAGTAGGACAAATCTTGTTGAACTATGTGAGAGAGTTAGTTCAACTGGACGGTGATTCGAGTTCAAATATTCCTGAGCATGGCTGTAAGTTCACTTCAATGTTGTGGAAGTAGGTACATGAAGAACTCTATACTAGATTGAAGTTTAGCATGACATGTCACCCCCTGACTGACAGACAGTCAAGAAAGGATGATCCAGACTTTAGAGGGTCTAATGAGAGCATTTTTGCTCATTTGAGATGGATCATGAGAGTAGTACATGCCCCTATTTGAGTTTGTTTGTTTCAAAAACTACCAAATCCAATATTGGGATGTATGAAGCTCTTGATGGGAGTCTGTCGATGAGAGGACCTTGGGGAGGTAAGAGAAACCACAGTTGTATGATGATAAAGTCTCTTTGATTGAGATATTTCTGAGAAAGCCCAAGATTGACAGGAGTCGCGTGCTGATGCGAAGCAGACTGACTTGCACATCACTGTTGGTGAGCATGTGTTTTGAAAATCTAAATGCTCTAAGCTATGTCTAAGAATATAGGAAAGTTGAGTCCCTGATACAAAGGCTCGTTTGAGATTTTAGAATGGATTGTGGAGTTGTTTTTATTTAGCCTTACCCCTCAAGAGAGTATAATGCTTGATGTGTTCCATGTGTCCAATCTAGAGCACTATGTAAGGTATCTGACCCATGTGATGAGCATTGAACCTATTGAACTCCAAGGGAAGCTAATTTACGTTGAGTCACCTATGAGGGTAAAGGATACCAAGGTGAGAGAGAGCTTAGGAGTAAAGGATAGAGATGGTAAAGGTTCTTTGGAAGCACCATGGAGAGGATGAAGCCACATGAGAGCCACAAATGGTCATGGAAAAGTCTTATCATGTTTTGTTGGTATGTTTGTTGGAACTTTGAGGGAAAAATTCCTATAAGAGAAGAAGGATGTTACAACCCCAATTTTGGGGTTTATATTGATTGAAATGCAATTTATCAAATAAAATATACATGTATGAAAATTGTATGATTTATGTTGAATAAATGGGTTTCTTTTTGTTTCCTTTGTATATGTGAGTTTGTGGATCCTAATAGTAAGTGAGTCCAATATGATAAAAAGGGAAGAAAATTTGAATGAAATCAAATAATGCATAACAATGAAAAGAATTTAAGATAATGATGAGAAATATATGGACTTCTTTGAAAAGTTGTATGATTGATCATCATGTATTAGATTTTGAATCCACATGGTTTCTAATGGTAAAAGGAATCAAAATAAAAGAAATAAAAGAGTAAGAGAGAGAAAATATGAATAAAATAGGTTTTATTAAGTGATAACTTGCATATGAATAAAATTTTCTCATACTTTTGAATTTGAGTCACAAACTTGACACACAAGTTTCTTACGTCATTATTGACTTTCCTTTAAAATTTGGGATCAACAGATAAGCAGTTTAGGAGATATGATTTTTGTAACAATTCCTAAAGTGAGAAGGATATTGTTAAATGTCACAATTTTTGAATTTGGAATAACATGGCTTGGCCTTTTGATGCGTGTGGATTCCCATCTGCCGATCTCTAGATCAACGGTGGGTGACTTATCTCCTACCTCTAGCCTTTTTAAGCAATTATTGCTACAATACCGTCAATCCTCCTCCATCTAATTCTCTCTCCCTAAGCAATGTCTTCATTGGGAAATAACTCCATCGATATTAGGACAATAAAATGGACCCATTATTCCCAAAGTATTTGTATTTCCATAATGAAATGAGTTTCACCCAATTTTTGATTTGAAGCAAACCTCCATGGGAGGATGACTTGTAATCCATGGCTATAAAAGGGCTTGGAAACCCCCTTGAGAGCAGGAAATTCTTGACCTAGATTCGCATGTCTCTAGGCATCAAATCTACCTGCTTTCTCATAGTAGTTCCTTCCTTCCTCATCCACCTAGTTCCTCTATATATCGCCGACGGACGCTTCACATGGGACCTAGATCCATGACCCTCCAACTAGTCTGAGATCGCCGTCGAGTTTGCTGGGGTCTAGCAAAGGGGGTAACATAGGCGATTGGTCCTTTGGCACCAGGATTTGTTGAGTCACCAACCCAGTTGACCCCACATAGGAGTCTGCTTTGCTAGGAAGAGCGGGCCGAGGTAGGGGATGAATAGCTGGGAAAGTACTTTCCTGCCCCAGACGCTCTACTTGCAGGTAAAGGGCAATTTTGGTTTTTTTTATTCTCTCTTTTCTTAACTTGGTTGCACTGGAGCGCACTGCCATCATGCCTATGGGCCATTGGTTGGATCCATCCACGTGGGTAATGCTAATAAATGATAATAAGATTATTAAACACTGATTTGGCAATCCTTGATTGGACAATGAATCATTATCTTGCAAAATTGATAGTATTTGGTAGGATGATCAGATAAAGACATACTATATATGAAAATTGATCAAAAAATGCATCAAATTGATTAAATTAGAATTAAAACATGATTCTACTTGCAATTCAAAAAGTGTATAAAGTTGTCATCCTGAATGGTTTTATTAATTAAAAACACTAAGTTTTGATAATGATGAGATATAATGATGTTTCTTGGATATTATGAGTAAATATTAGCGTCTTGTTAATAAAAGGATTATTTAGATCTAAAAGAATGATCTTTGCCTCAAAGAATGATCTTTGTAAATAATTGGCTCAATTTAGGGTTCCATGTATATGCAAGATCATTAATGGGCTTAGAATCCCTAATTTAGGTGAATATGCCTTTTGATGGCTTTTTTTGAAAATCCATGTATAGGACAGAGGTATGATGATCCTAAAACAAATTGAGAATAAAGGAACTTTAATGTGCATAATTTGAGTAATTAGGGTTTTATGCATAGAAAAGTTGTTTTAGGGTTTGTTGGTGAAAAAAGGGTAAAGATTGAGAAACAAATCGAAGAAACCCTAATTAAACCTAGAAACCCTAGAAGGATTCCAGGTCAATAAAACGGGTGATGATGAGTATGTAATGATTAGGTAATACATGCTTTTTAGGATTCAGATTGCGTGTGTGATTTGCTTGACTTGGTTGATTGGACTGCGTATCTAGATTGCATATCTTTCTTGATTCTTTGAGACTTCCACATTAGGTATGTGGTTATCTTTATGATTACTCGCTTTAGTTTCATGACGATTTCTAAGGACTTACCGATTACTTGAAATCAAATTTTTGGGTGACTTTATTTCCTGTAATCTTTAAAGGGATTATGATTATCACAATATAAGTATTTATGACTTGCCTGAACCTACATACCATCTCTAGATTTATGATTTAAGATTTATGATGACAAAGCCCTAGAGGGAAGGTCTTAAGTGGTCAAGCCCTGGATGGAAAGACTATGGCACCTAGAGAGGTGACCCACAAGGTACCAAGCTCAGGTAGGAGAAGCTATCCTAAAGTCCATTGCAAGGACTAAAACCTAAGAGAGGGTGAACCAGAGGATGAGTAAAAATGGTTGGTAAGTTGTAATGAAAACGTAATCTTTGATTGTTAACAAATATTTGATGTGAATAGATTGTTATGAAATATGTATGAGATATTGGTTGTCACCATGTACCAGTATAATCTTTATACTAACTAACGTTTTGTTTGTCAACATCTTAAAATTACATGAAAGTGGTTGAACCATTAAAGCGACATTTGAAGAATAAAGTTAAATAAAGATTGGAGGATTTAGTTAGATAGAACTCTACATTAGGTAAAGGTACAAAATCCTATTTTTGAAAGGTATGTGAAAAGTAAATTTTTATCCTACTTTAAGCTTAGTCTCTGGTAGAATTTATTAACTATTTTTTTATTATTTGCATAACCATTGACCCTATTTTGGGATAGCAGCTCTGGCTTCTTGGTCTTCCTTAATTTCTCTTTAAAAATCCAAATATTGAGATTGAAGATGTAATTACTTTGATGAGTGGTACATTATATTGGATTATACATATCATATTCAGTTACTATTAAAGTATACCCTGTCCTGTTTCACATACTCTATATAATGTTTTGTGAATCACCTAATACTCATGTATAATACAACAATAGTCAATACCACATGTTATGCCATTAACTCTTATGTCTATGTCAGCATTTCAAGTCTATTTTCCACAGTGAAGTCTAAAAATCTAGAACCTAAACAAGTTAATAGTGATATTTTATAGTTTTTTCTATTATTTGGTTCTCTAATTAAAAAAGAGTACATATAATAATGTGAGGTTCAATTACCATGTACATATAATCAAGAGAGTTATTCTAATCATATGAATGTTCTCTGCCATCATTTGTAAAATATAATAAGAATTCATTGCAAATATATCCATGTTTAAATGGATCACAACACAAAGATAAGTTTCACATTTTAGTATCATTGTGCTCCATGAATCTATAACATTTTCCCCATTGTATGTTATAGTATTATTGTAGATATATTCTTATATTATGAAATGCTATTAGGTTGTATGTATTCATATTTTTTCATCAAACTAGAATTTGCATACAAAATCCCTCAAATGATACAACAAGGTTTTGTTGAATCCCATTTGAGTACTTTGCAATTGGATTAGTGATGGGATATGCCTTGGATCCTACCATGGAATTTTAATACAACCCGATACAAAGATGAAAGGATTGGCGCCAACTATTTTTGTAAGTTTCACATAAAGAGATTTTTTTCAAGGAGATGGAAGGGTTTGAAAATTAGAATCTAGTAGTGTTCGTATGTATGCCCAGAGAGACAACCATATGATGATTGTATTGGTATATTTGATAAATCATTAGATTAATAATAAATATAATCTTCCAGTTAATGTATTTATTCAGTTATAAGAAAATGATGTAACATAATAAATATCTAAAGGATGATATTACTCAACGACATATGTCTTTAGGTCGAAGACCTAAACAATGAGTTCATATGGATGTTAAGAGTATGTGTATTCTTGTTATATCCCTAGTTGGCTGTTATTGTGAAAGGTTGATAGACAACAATACCACATAAGACTAGAGTGTTTGTTGGTTGATGACAGATTCTCATTAGCTATGATATGTGGTATCAAACCAAATAGATAGATACTTGTTAGAGAACAGTGTATCAAACAAACCAATCTTGAGATTGTTCCATGGAAACCATGAATAATAGTAAAAAACAACTCTCATAGTGATGATAGTGATTGCAGTTCTTTGACCTGAAATCACTACACTCATCACATGTTGTTCACTGTACTTTGACATCATCTACCATGAAGATGGTTCTTGGGTGCATTGTGACACATGGAGATGATTGTGAGTGATGTAGATGGGATATGTCCCTCCTATACGAGTATGATATCCTGGCCACTTGATAAGTGAGACTAAGAAATGCATGACCATGCTGATGGGAGTCAATATGTGACATTGAGTTTACATATATTTTTGATAGTTTGTAGTAGTTCAAGGAACATGGACTAAACATTAAAGAGGATGGTGATTCCATGCCTCAAGTTCAATTTGGATACTGGTGACAAAAGGAACTATACAATCATTGTGTATCCCATTCATCTCAAAATTTTGATTCAAATAATACAATCCTGGATACAAGATGTTAACACCAATCATAGATTGTAGGTTGAAGTTGTTCTCAAACTTTTCAGTTACTTGGGTAGCAATGAAGTCTTGCTAGATACCACTCATTGTTTGTGATGTCATAAATCAGTTATGGATATTCAGAACCAATGCAACATGGAACTTATAGGGTTACCCACATACGATATACTTGGAAAAGGAGTTTATTCATGAATGCATCTTAAACTTGATCCCTAAAGTGTTAGGTATTGAATTTAAACAAAAAAGGTAAAAGTTGATTGATAGAATTGTGAATTGACTAGTTCAAGGGTTGCATCAATTGATTCAAGTGTCAAGTCAACTGAACCAAGATTAGCAATCAGATCCATGAGTGACCGCTTCAACAAGTGAACCTATCATCACTAGTCTTTGAACCAAATAGTTTGGGTTGTCAACTGACTATTTGGTTTATCAATTCGATCAAATCAAGGATCAATGCTGACATGTTGTGCTTTAATTGAATATTAATTTCCAATACAATCGTAATTGGGAAACATAGTGAAATGACTAGTTCAAGGATTGAACTGATCGACTCACATGGCAACTGATCGGTTCACTATTTGAACTGACTGTTTCATCATTGTAGGTTTTGGAAAATTCATGAAATTCCATCTATTCAACTCCCGCTCAGATTAGAAACCTGACCCTGATTATCCTATAAATAGAGGGTTAGTGGGGGCCTTCCAGTGACACAAAAATAAGCAACGAAAATTGTTGTGTTCACTCTAGTTGTGGTAACTGAGAGAACCCAAGCAAGATATACCCACCAAAGGGGGGGGGGGCAGAAAGGGCGAGACAATTGTAGGAGACCAAGTTGATGCTAGCACGACAACTAGGAGAGACAACTTCTTCATGTCTATTCACCTAGAATGATAGGAGTTCTTGGTGGTTATAAGACAATCTAGTAGGTATCCATGTGCTGAAGCTTATTGGGTATTTGGAGAACCTTGCAAGACTAGGATTTCCTCTAGGTCAAGAGTTGGCCACTGATGTGATTCTACAGTCACTACCACGGTCATATAGTCAATTTGTCATGAACTACAACATGAATGATTTTGACAAGTCATTGTGAGAGTTACTTGGCATGTTGAAAGTAGTTGAAGTGCAAATGAAGAAAGACAAGCCCAAGTCTATGATGATGATCAGTAGAAAAGTGAAGTCCAAGAGAAAACACAAAGCTAGAGTTCTAAAGCTAGATAGAAGCCCAAGTCTTATGCACTCAAATCAAAGGTAACGGTGAACAAGGGAGGAAATTGTCACCACTATCACCAGCATGGACATTGGAAGATGAATTAACGTCTCTACCTGAAGGAACTAAGGAAGAAGGAGGGGATAGAGATCTTTACTTCATGTATATACATTATTGAGATAATTTTGTCTACTTCTTCATCTTGGGTACTAGATACCAGATGTAGATCTCATTATGCTCAAATACACATGACCTGAAAAAGAAGTAAGCCTTTACGAAATGGCAAGGTTGAATTGTGTGTTGCAAATGAAGCAAAATTTGGAATCCATAATTTATCTCTACCCACGGGGCTAGTAATAAAGTTAAAGAATTGTTATTTTGTACCTCTCATAAAAAGATACATTATTTATGTATCTTGTATGGATAAGGATCGATATGAATTTCATATAAAGAATGGTCAATGTTCTTTTTTCAAGATGAGATCTTTTATGACAGTGCCCCTATGTCTTATGGTCTTTATTTTTTGGATCAAAAGACAATTATTTATAACGTTAAAACCAAACATTAAAAGTCAACAACTCAAACAAAACATATCATTGACATTTCCATCTAGGGAACATCTATGAGAATCACATCTCTAGACTCCATTAAGATGGTTATCTAGACTCTTTTTATGTTGAATCAATTTAGACATGTGAGTCTTGTTTGTTGGGTAAGATGACAAAGACTCCCTTCACTCGCAATAGTGAGAGAGCTAGTGATCTATTAGGACTTATACATACTGATGTGTGTGGCCTTTTGGAACAAATGCTAGTGGTGGTTATTAGGACTTCATTACCTTTATAAATGACTTTATTATGAATGGTTATGTTTACTTGAAGAAACATAAATAAGAAACCCTAAAAATTTCAATGATTTCATGAATGAAGTACAAAACCAACTTGGTAAAAGTATTAATGAATTTTGTTATGATCGAGATAGAGAATACATAATCCAAGAGTTGAGAACCTTTTTTGAAACCATAGTATCACATCACAATGGACTCCACCTAGGAAACCACTACACAATGGTGTATCAGAGAGAGGGAATCACACATTGCTAGATATAATGTGACCAATGATGAGTTTAATTGATCTTCCGACTTCCTTCTGGGGTTATTCTATAGAAATTTCCGCATTACACTAAAATGTGTACCATCTAAATTAGTTCAAAAGACACCATATGAGATATGGTATGGGAAGCATCCCAATGTGTCTTTTGCAAAAATTTAGGGTTTTGAAGGTTATGTGAGAAAGCAATTTCCTGAAAAGCTTGGACCCAATTAGATAAATGTAGTTTTGTTAAATGTCATAGGGAAACCAAAGGATACTACTTTTATACTCTATATGACAACATAGTTTTGTTGCCAGGGGTGGTTAGTTTTGTTGCCAGGGGTGGTGCATTCCTAAAAAATGAATTCATTTCTAAAAGAATCGATGGGTGGAAAGTAGATTTCAAAGAAGTTCAAGACCACAAGAAAGCATTGAGCTAATAAAGGTAAAAGAGGAATGTAGAGAGCCACAAACTGTTTTGGAATCTAAAATTCTTCATGTGACATAGGAACCTCACAGATCTAGTAGGACATGCCTTGGGCTTGACAGATTTGGTTATCTACTAACTCAAGAAGGCAATGAGTCAGTCATTGATGATGAGCAAACTACCTACCTAGAAGTTGTGAAGGGACCAAAGTCTGAGAAATGGCCTAAGCCCATGAGATCTAAGATGGAATCCATGTATTCCAACAATGTATGGACCTTGGTGGATCCTCCTGAAGGGGTAAAATCCACAAGATGCAAGTAAGCGTTCAAGAAAAATATTGACATGGATGCTAATGTACAAACATACAAAGGTTGATTGGTTGCAAAGGTTTCAGACAACTTGAAGGTGTTGACCATGATGAAAACTTTTGTCCAGTTTACATGCTTAAATTCATCAAGATCATGCTTGTCGTTGTAGTATGATTATGATATTTGGTAGATGGATGTAAAAACCCCATTCCTTAATGGTAATCTTCTTTAGGATGTGTACATGACACAACCTAAGGGTTTTATAAATCCAAAGGATGCAAATAAAGTTTGTAAGCTACAAAGGTCAATCTATGGATTTAAGCAAGCATCTTAGATCTAGAATCTTTTATTTGATAAAATAGTCAAATAGTTTGGCTTTAGTCAAAATAAAGATGAACCATGTGTTTTCAAGAATATTAGTGGGAGCATGATTGTATTCCTCATATTGTATGTGGATGACATACTATTGATGGGGAATGTCATTCCTACTTTATAGAAGGTAAAGACCTAGATAGGAAATACATTCTATATGAAGGACTTAGGTGAAGCATACTACATTCTAGGAATACAGATTTATAGAGATAGACCTAGAAGCTTCTTAGACTAAGTCAGAGAACATACATTGACAAAGTGTTGTGTAGGTTCTGCATGGAGAACTCAAAGAGAGGAAACATGCCCATATCTCAAGGTGTTACTATCTCTAGAGATTAATGTCCCAATTCTTGTGAAGAAAGGGAGCACACAATAAGATTACATCTCCAATTGGAGTTTATAATGTATACAATATTATGTACTCATCCAAATGTCTCGTATGCCTTGAAACACGATGAGTAAATATCAGTCATATCACAGTGAAGCCCATTGTACTGTCATGAAGAACATTCTTAAGTACTTGATAAGAACTAAGAATTAGTTTCTTGCCTATGGTGATGAGGAAGAGTTGGTGGTAAAAGGTTACACTGATGCAAGCTTCCAAACTAACAAAGATGACTACCGATTGCAATCTTAATTTGTGTTTTTCCTAAAAATGGAGATGTGAACAGGAAGAGTTCCAAGTAAGAGACAGTTTTAGATTCTACAACAAAGGCCCAAGTATATTACTGCATTCAATGTAACAAAGGAGGCTAATTGGATCAAGAAGTTCATCTCTAAACTTGGGGTGGTTCCAAGCATCAACAATGCAATTGAGCTATGTTGTGACAACAATGGAGCTATTACACAATCTATGAAACCAAGATTGCAACAACATTCCAAGCATATACAAAGGGGGATTCCATCTCATACAAGAAATCATATAGTGAGGAGATGTGAAGATTTTTTAGAGTACCAACTAAATGCAATCTGGCTGACCCCTTGACAAAAGCACTTTCGCAGTAGAAGCATGAAGGTCATGTTAGATCACTTGGGATTAAGCTCATGGGTGATTGACTCTAAGTGCAAGTGGGAGTCTGTTGGCATGTATGCCCAGAGAGACAATCATATGACGATTGTAATGGAATATTTTGTCAACAATTTGATTAATAATAAAGACAATCTTTGAATTTATTATGTTTTATTCAATTTTGAGACAATGGTGTAACATAATAAATGTCTAAAGGATGATATTAATCAATGACATGTGTTTTTGGGTTGAGTACCTAAACAATGAGATCATATGGATGTTAAGAGTATGTGCATTCTTGTTAAGTCCCTATGCGGATGTTATTGTGGAAGGTTGATAGACAACAACAACACATAAGACTAGAGTTGTACTAGTGGATGAAAAAATATCATTAGACATAATATGTGATATCAAACCAAACACATAGATACTTGTTAGAGAATAGTGTATCAGACAGACTCACCTTGTGAGTGATGCATGGAAACTATGAATGGTAGTCAAAATTATCTCTCGTATTCCATTGTGACCTTGAATAAGGGTTGCCATAAAGGTGTAGCTTGGGCACATTATGACAGAAGGGGATGACTATAAGTGATGTAGATAGGATTTTCCCTGCTATAGGAGTATGATATCTTGCCCACTTGATAAGGACACTGAGAAATGCATTGTCGTGCTGATTTGAATAAATATGTGATATTACACTTACATATAACTCAAACAATCATTCTGCACTAGTTAAAGGAACATGGACTGAACATTAGTCAGGATGATGATTCCATGCCTCGAGTTCAATCTAGATATCATTTACAAAGTAACTATACAATCATTGTAAAACTTGTTGGATCTAAGGCTCTAGAGGGAGGGGTGAATAGAGATTCAAAATTCTCACAAGATAAATTAGACCTTTAAATTATGTGAATCATAACTAATAGCTTAAGAGAAATTTGAAGTCCTAACTAAGCAAGGATAGAAAGAGTAAGAGAAATTGAAACACGCACTTGGACAAGGTGGTTTAGAGTGGCTCCACTCTCCAAACTAGGAGAGAGTCAATACAATACCTAGAGAGGTCAAAGTCTAGGACTTTGCAATCTGTGTATACTTATTATTCATTCATAAGAGATACAAGCAGACCACCATACATCCAAGGACTTACCTATTCAAGAAAAGAGTCTTCCACCTATACAAGGACATACCCACTTGATCAAGATGTCTATAGCCTTCAACAAGGGCCTACCCACACTTGCATCAAGTCTTTGGGCTTGAAGGAATTTCCCACTCTTCTTGAATCTTGGCCTTGCCCTTCTCCTTCACCAGGAAAATATCATCACCTCTTTTTCAAAATTGAAGAAGAACATCAATAGCTTCACCTTCACTTGGAGTAGCTTTCTTAAACCTTTTCTTCTTTGAGAAAGGGGGTAGGGAAGATGGAATGGACAAAGAGATTTAAAAGCACATGAAGCTAGCTATCTTACAACTGGCCTAACTCACTCATAATCATAACATGCTATGTAAATGAAAGAGAGAAAGGGGTACAAGGAGTTGCAACACACTCAAAATAGCATGAATGAGCAAACTTGGAATGAACTCAAAGCGGTCCTATTTATAGATGGGGGTGTTCCCTTGAGTGTGGAATCACTTAAGGGCAAAATATAGCCATTTTCCAAGTTACAAAGGATCTATTCTTGCTAAAAAAACTCTCCAATGGTTATTATCACTTTTTCTGCATTTTCCATACAATACATTCGGTCGAGTTTCAATAAAGATTACTCGACTGATCCACTAAGAGACAAAGATAATGTGACGTCCCCGGATTTTCTAAAACTTAATCTGATGTGTGACGTACAAATTGAAACCCTCACCTCAGCAAGAATCCCAATTTAAACACCACTCACTAGGCTAAGAAGAAGAAAACCATAGGAAGTCAGAAGGAAATACAGTAGCACATGCACATGAACAATAATAAAACCATACAACAATATGTTCACCATTCAATATATAATTACAACATGATCTGATACAACATTTGATATTACATATTGGACAACAAACTTATACATATACACGTACTATCACTAAACTACAAGATCTTAAGACAATAGATCCGCCTGTACATCAGCTCGCCACACAACTCTCACTATCCTGGATTTTCAAGAACACATATCCACAACCTAAACAAAAGATTACATGCGGTACACGTCAGCACAATATTCAAGAATATTGTACTGAGTACGCCTACGTATCTTTTATATACCTCTCATCATATCTTGGCAATAAGATAAAACTAATACTTGGCAATAATCGAAGAAAATATAAGAAAATCATATACTTGCACAAAGATATTCATTAACAAAAGAGAACACATATTTTAAACTCATTTTCCATTATATACTTGTGCATCTACCTACCAATGGGATAGATGCATCCAGGCCTCATGATCTGCTTACCAAAGAGATAGATCATTGTACATGTGATCTGCTTACCAAAGAGATAGATCACTCACTAGCACTATGCTTACCAAAGAGATATAGTGCTTTCATTTAATGGAACAAATATATTATGTTTGATGTGTTCATAGAAATATGTATAGAAATTCAAGCAACATATCATACAAGATAATCATTTCAATCAATACCATATGCCAATTCTTTATTACCATATAAAACAAACATAATGTATAATAAGCCAAGTAAGAGGTAATGGCGTACCTTCCAAAGAGACATCCTAATCACATATTCCTCATGTCATCTATAACTTTGTTAAACTTGATCAAGAAAAGATCATATACTATCATTAGGATCTCATCATCTTACATCTCATCTTACCGTAGTCGTGTTCATATTAGGGTTTTCTTATCTCATTATGATATATACATTATTACTTGTCTTACCTTCATCCTTATGTGGGATTTATGTTACTGATGTTATGTTCTAGATTATAATTTATCAACTGGATATACTCATGTGTCACATTATTATGTGAACATATTTAACATTATGCCACTTTCATGAACCATATTAGGGTGAAATCACATGTATTAAGGGTGCTCTTCATATAACATGAATTTCGTGTATATAGCCGATCTCAGATTTATATATTATCTTCCAGTTACATATATGAGAGTTTTCTGTAAATGTCATCATTTATTGAGCATGTATGCATTAATTGCACTATCTTTAGTGTTATTAGCCCTAATTAGCCATATTAATCAAATTATATGCTTTCATGCATCAACATGACTATATCAAACATCATATGCATTATATACATGGTTATGGACTTAATGACATTTTCCCATAATTTTATGTCATCATTTACTATTTATTATTCATAGAATAAGCATTACACATCTTATATGATATCACTGATATTAAAGCATTAAAAGGCTGATATTATCATTCTACCGTGTTTTACTCATTTTTCTAAATATTTTGTTATATTGTTTGTATTTTTCTGACAACAGAGCTAATTACTAGGAATTATATACGAACTGAGCATATACTGAATTATTACCTTTTGTAGCCAATCACACGTTGCCACACATCCACTTTGGGGTGCATTGGTTCTTCCTGAGGCACATCTTGGCCAGCCGGTTCAGGGTTTTGAACCCGTTCTGGTTCTCTGATCAGGACCTGGTTCACCCGTCCCTTCTCCTCTTTGCGATAGCGGCGATCTCAGGGTGAGTCGTGCAGGGAGGCTCCCCTTTCCTATGCGATGCCGACGCTGGCTGGCCTCCAGTGTGTGATCAACAAAAGTGTTCCTTGTCCTACTCTGGGTCTTCCTGCGGTCTCCGTCCTCGGGGTCACGCCGCTACCATGCGGGAGGTCTGTAGCGTGAGGTAGAGGGATCTTCGGTTGGCTTGTATGCGCCAAAATCCATATTCTGATGCAGCGCCCCTTCATGGTGCTTTTCTGCTTCTCCTTTCTCCTACTGGGTTCTTGAGACATGGCCACTGTCCGTCGTCTTTGCTGTAAGGCTTCTAGTCCTCTCTCTCTCTCCCTCTCCTACTCGATGCCGCCCATCGCCGATTGGTTCCTGGTGGAATACCGGTGAAGCTCTGCTCACCTGGGATCTGCATCTACCGCCGTCTCTTGATGATGGCAACACCACTGTCTGGCCGGGTGGGGTGGCTTCTCTGGCCTCAAGCAGGTGATAGGGCGCCAGTTTCTCCTCCTTATCAGGATAATGCAACCCTTTCTTCCCAAGGCGCCGCCACGAGGTGCTCCTTTGGCGTTTTCTATCGCTGCTCGGACTTCGACGCCTGCGTGCGTCGTCCATGGGTTCTCAACCCCGTTCAGGGTGCTTCCGTGATGGTTAGCTTCTCCATCTGCATGATCTCACCGCTGCGCCTACACCACTGTTTTGATCTGCTTCAGCAGCCACCGTGACTCCTACGTTGTAGCAGGGAAACTTCCTGGGATGGGACTCTCTGTTGTGTGCTCGGTTAACTTCCTCCACCACTTACGATGGATATGATGGATATTGGGTCGCCTGATTCAGGTCCTTGGAAGTGCAAGTAAAACCACCCACTTCTTTTCCTTTACTAGGCCACGACCATGACGTGGGGCAAGTCGAGGCTTGCCTGGTTGATGGTGCCCCATGATTTTCTCAGATGGTCTATTAGGCTGCTGGATTTTGCCCCTACATAGCCAATCTGTGGCACTCAACGAGGGAAAAATATAAGTCATACATGTCCGTAAAACTATTATAACAAACCAAAACCTAGGCTACAACTTATATGCATTGAATCATCATCCATCAGTTATGTGTATTATTTCACAAAACTCGAACTTCAATAGCATCTTCCACGGACCTCCGAACATTATGAAACTTCTCCTACATCTTTATCACAAATCAAGGTACATTCCATTCTATTTTGGCCCCTAAACCCAACCGTATGACCAATCAATAAAATTCCCCAAAGGACATTAAAGATAGGGGTCTTAATCATGATATAAACATCAATCACCATCCAAAAGTTACTAAAGCACTTGTAACACTTAAGATAATTCAACATGAGATAAAAACACTTATGTCATCAGACATTAAAGGATTCCAAAAGTCCACTCCATCACATCCTACACACCTTAAAAACAATTTCACCCTCGAAATTAATCCAGAAATCTAGTCTTTCACATCATATACATCTTAAAAGAAATTTCATCCTCAAAATTAATCATCCTCTTACTTCAAGGAGAAACCAAAAGGGTCTACTTTCACTTGTAGGGTACTAACATAGGTGCAACATTTCCAAAAACAAAGCCTCATATTCATATCCAACCCACTATTAGGAGGTTTCAAGCATCTATGGTGAACTACCCCTAAAAAGGGTTAAGAAACTCATGTTAAGTCATGACATATCTCATATGTTAGGGTTGCATCCTCATCTTTACCCATGCATTAGGTTCCCACATCATATTACCATGTTATAAAGGAGTTAACTAAAGTTAGCACATTATATCAAGGTGTCATCAACATTTTATTGAGCTTATTGTTAGAACATGTTCAACATTAACATATGCATTTTAGGAGGGAGTTAACTATAATTAATCCACTTTATTCATCTTAACCAAACAATCATTATCATCATTTTATGTTGTGTTGTTTTTCAAACTATATTTTTCATCTTTATTAAGCACTAAGATTAACACCTCATGTAACATGTGTCATTTATATGATCTTTTTTTTTATTTGCTCATAATAAATTGCAAGATTTACTAGTAATTTCATCACAAGATTAACTAACATTGTCACATTATCATCATTACTTATGTACGTGGTTAACCATTTATGCATTGATATCTATTAAACCATTTTTAAATTTTCCATCATGTCATATCCACTATCATATCTCAAGTTTAGATCACATCCTTACATATATTTTATCATGGTTGTGATAAACAAACTTATGCAAGTGGCTCGTAAAACATGCATCAAAACTTTATATAGTCCAAATGAGGTTCCTATAACCCATACCACGAGGGTAGTTTCATTCTTAGTCTCTCTGAGCTAACTCAACTCTATGGGTATCTCATATACAAACTTTATGTTTCCTCTCTTAGTCTAGGGTTCTCAGGTATACCTCATTGGCACTAGTGATTGCTTTATAAGATCTAGCCACATAAGCACCAACCAAACATGTTATGAAATTCTCTTCATAGGTCTTCTACCCATGAAACATCATACCCAAAGCTCTCTTATATACACCACTAGATTCCTACATGGGAAACCACCAACCTGAGCATGAGGCTCCACAGAAACTAACATAGATACCTCCTCCAGGGTCTTGGGCTCTCTCCCTCACCCAGATGGCAGGCACTCATATTGATGTTCACATATGCACATATATAACCAGCCTCTCTCTGACTCTAGGGTTTGGTCCTCCCAAGGACATCTAGGGTTCAACAAGACTATAGGAATCATGCATTAAGCAACACAACTCATTCACTCAGGAGTAGTCTAGTTTAGGACATATCATAACACATATTTCTCATAATTCTCATATCTTGGAGTTTAGGTTCTCTAACCTTCTCCCAATGGGTCTCACTCTCTCTGGAGTTAACCCCAAAACTGGTCCTAACACTAGAGGTCCTCCTTTGTACAAGAGCTTGAGGCTCAAGCTGACTCACAACCTTGTCTTAACTTATCTTATCTTAGAGAAATATACATACTTACATCGTTAAGGACTATTTCAAATCCTCAAAACTGAACTTAAGTCCTCAAAGACAAACGTAAATCATCATAACCATCTTATGTCATCTATATAAGACTTACATCATATCATCAACGATTATATCATCTATTCCATCTAACATATATATCAAAAAGGCTCTAGACATCTAATCTAGAACTACTCTCTCTTCAAGACTGATGTCATTCACTTTCACTTAGGTTACATGACCACCTCCTACTCATATTTGTGTGGGGACACATTTTTGTTATACTTATCCATAATAAAATATTATATAGTTTTTTCTGATAAAAAAAATCATCAGAGACAACTATCGCGGTTCGATCCGATTGGAATCAAAAACCAAATCCTGGAAACGAGTGTCCCACATATAGTAGAGAGTACAGTGTCATGAAAACTAAGGAAATGGGTGAGAACATGGTGTAGACTAGTGTAGCTACTCTAGACAACAAGCGCCATATGTTTAGGGTTTCTCTTCCCTTGATGCACGTCATTTCCAAATAGTGCAACGTCCCATACCACTACACTACAAGGAAAGAATGACATATAAGGACTTGCTATTCAACAAGTACCAGTCTAGACCTAGTTCTCAAACATCTAGGTGCTAACCTAGAGGCTAGGTCAGATCTAGTCTCTAAAAGATGACTAATCGAACCCTAAAAGATTATTAAGTTCAAGGTTCTTTAGTTTTGAGTTGCATAATGAACAAATGCCAGGCTTTACTATTGTTAATGCTCTGATACCACCTATGACGTCCCCAGATTTTCTAAAACTTAATCTGATGTGTGACGTCCAAATTGAAACCCTCACCTCAGCGAGAATCCCAATTTATTAGGATGAAATCACATGTATTAAGGGTGCTCTTCATATAACATGAATTTCATGTATATAGCTGATCTCATATTTATATATTATCTTCCAGTTACATATATGAGGGATTTCTATAAATGTCATCATTTATTGAGCATGTATGCATTAATTACACTATCTTTAGTGTTATTTGCCCTAATTAGCCATATTAATCAAATTATATGCTTTCATGCATCAACATGACTATATCAAACATCATATGCATTATATACATGGTTATGGACTTAATGACATTTTTCCATAATTTTATGTCATCATTTACTATTTATTATTCATAGAATAAGCATTGCAAATCTTATATGATATCACTGATATTAAAGCATTAAAAGGCTGATATTATCATTCTACTGTGTTCTACTCATTTTTCTGAATATTTGGGTATATTGTTTGTATTTTTCTGACAACGGAGCTAATTACTAGGAATTATATATGAACTGAGCATATACTGAATTATTACCTTTTATAGCCAATCACACATTGCCACGCGTTCACTTTGGGGCACATTGGTTCTTCCTGTGGCACAGGCTGGCCAGCCGGTTCAGGGTTTTGAACCCATTCTGGTTCTCTGATCGGGACCTGGTTCACCCGTCCCTTCTCCTCTTCGCGATAGCGGCGATCTCAGGGTGAGTCGTGTAGGGCGGATCCCCTTTCTTACGTGACGCCGACACTGGCTGGCCTCCAGTGTGCGATCAACAAGAGAGTTCCTTCTCCTTCTCTGGGTCTGCCTGAGGTCTCCGTCCTCTGGGTCACGCTGCTACCATGGGGGAGGTCTGCAGCATGAGGTAGAGGGATCTTCGGTCGGCTTGTCTGCGTCAAAATCCATATTCTGATGCAGCACCCCTTCATGGTGCTCTTCTGCTTCTCCTTTCTCCTACTGGGTTCTCGAGACATGGCCGCTACCCGTCATCTTGGTTGTAAGGCTTCTAGTCCTCTCTCTCTCTCTCTTCCTCTCCTACTCGATGCCACCCATCGCCGATTGGTTCTTGGTGGAATACTGGTGCAGCTCTGCTCACCTGGGATCTGCGTCTACCACCGTCTACTGATGATGGTAGTGCCACCACCAGGCCGGGCGGGGTGGCATCTCCGGCCTCAAGCAGGTGATAGGGCACTAGTTTCTCCTCCTCATCAACATAATACAACCCTTTCTTCCCAAGGCACCGCCACGAGGTGCTCCTCCGGCGTTTGCTATCGCTGCTCGAACTTCGACACTTGCGTGCATCGTCCATGGGTTCTCAACCCAGTTCAGGGTGCTTCCGCGATGGTTAGCTTCTCCGTCCTCACGATCTCACAGATGCGCCTACACCACTGATGTGATCTGCTTCACCAGCCACCGTGACTCCTAAGTTGTAGCACGGCAACTTCCTGGGATGTGACTCTCTATTGTGTGCTCAGTTAACTTCCTCCAGCACTGACGATGGATATGCTGGATATAGGGTCGACTGATTAAGTTTCTTGGAAGCGCAACTAAAACCAGCCACTTCTTTTCCATTGCTAGGCCACGACCATGACGTGGGGCAAGTCGAGGCTTGCCTGGCTGATGGTGCCCCATGATTTTCTCGGATGGTCTATCAGGCTGCTGGATTTTGCCCCTGCATAGCCAATCCGTGGCACTCAACGAGGGAAAAAGCTAAGTCATACATGTCCTTAAAACTATTATAACAAACCAAAACCTAGGCTACAACTTATATGCATTGAATCATCATCCATCAGTTATGTGTATTATTTCACAAAACTCGAACTTCAATAGCATCTTCCACAGACCTCCGAAAATTATGAAACCTCTCCTAGATCTTTATCATAAATCAAGGTACATTCCATTCTACTTTGGCCCCTAAACTCAACTGTATGACCAGTCAATCAAATTCCCCAAAGAACATTAAAGATAGGGGTCATAATAATGATATAAACATCAATCACCATCCAAAACTTACTAAAGCACTTGTAACACTTAAGATAACTCAACATGAGATAAAAACACTTATGTCATCGGACATTAAAGGATTCCAAAAGTCCACTCCATCACATATAATTTTCAAACTATCAGTCGAGTTTGTTCTGGGAAACTCAACCAATGAGTCAAAATTAGTTTTACTTAGTTGATTGATCAGTCAGGTTCTATGAATATGTAACTCAACCAATTGGTCTCTCTAGAAAATCCATCATTGAATCGGTCGAGTTTCCAACTCGACCGATAAATAGTGTGTGACAAATTTTCTAAATTTACATCTGAGTGATCAAATGTTGGAATTAAGTGTCCTTGATTTTTTCTCATATTAGTTACAAGTCATATCATCAATATTAATGATTACAAAAATCATCTGAGGTCATTTGCAGTGATTTCCCAAAATGCTTACTTGCATTGCTTTTAACTTGAACTTGAACAAGATAAGACTTGTGTAATTTAATCCTTTTCATGTACCTAAAGCCTAAAATCAATCTTAAACAAACATATTAGATAAATAGGTATGGAATGGTTAAGTCATTATCAAAATATGGCCAATGTATAACTCTCAAGTCAACATTCTCTCCCTTTTTGGCAATGACAAACCATTCCTCAATCATATTGAAATGGATATTTAAAGTTATAACTTTTCTTGTGAATTGTAGGGGGATTCATGATTTGAACAATGCAAATTTCTCCCCCTCAATCTGTGCTTACTTTTACCTTCATAGTTAGTCTTTCTGAACAAAACAAAATAACATGTATACTATATTTCCTTTAGCAAGTCACATGATAAACCATATAATGAACAAGAAAAGGATCACGTAGACAATAAAAGCAATATGGTTGATCTTCAAAACATTAAAAAGTGTCTCCCCCTTTTGACATTATCAAAAAGGAAGGGGGTAGAAGAGCATAGAAACATGTCTTCTCCAAGCACAACCAAACATACATCCACAACATGCAATCTCAAAATGTACACCAAACAGAGACGAGAGAAACAAAAAATATAAGTCATAATCAAAATATGGTTAATAGGGAACCAACTCATAATATATAGAAATCAAGGAGTAAGTGTACATATGATAAGATTACAACTCAGAAAGCATGTCCTCAGAAATAACTACAAGCCAAAATGATGAAAACATGATGATAAAATAGTACGGCTCGTAAAATGTGCCAAGATGTTTTTAATACATAATAGCCTAGAAAGATATATATGGTCAACATCTAGACTAAAAATAAGAAAATCTAAACATCTATGTCCACATCATCAACATCCTCATCTGCATCAGAAGCTTCTAGCTCATAGTCACCATCTCTGTCTGAAGGTGCATCAGAGACAACAACATCACCTTCATCACCAGAGGCACCATCAAAGCCAACAAAACCATTATCACCTTCCTCATCATCAGATGCCTCCTCCTCATCAGTAGTAGAAGCTTCCTCATCATCCTGGTCTAGCATATCCTCATCAGCTAGGGAACCAAAACCACGGTTGGGACAACGGGCATTCTTCTCATCCCAAGACATGCCAAGAGCATGAAGTTGTAATGTCCCCAGATTTTCACCTTCTCAAAACCCCATCGAGATGAGAAGACAATATTTGAAAACATTAGGAAATTGTATCAAAGTGCATTGCGGAAGTAATTTGTGCCTACATGAACATCAACCATAACATATACCATAACATTCTCAACATTCAACATGAATGTTAATTATAACATGAACTATTACAGATTACATTTACACATTTAATAGAAAATTTTACATAAGTCTACAAACATGTATGCTAGTCAGGATCTTAATACAATAGGTAACCTGAACAACTTGCTCACACCCTGTTCTCTTTCTCCCATGCTATCTCTGAACCTAAAACATACGTGAAACAACGAATCAACACACAAGGTGTTGTGTACGTGGGTAGAAAGATACATACTAATATGCTTGTATAATTGAAATAACTTGAGAAAGAAAGAGTAAAAGAAAGCATTATTTAAAGCGATAATCAGGTAAACATCATTTTTATTACATTTATTTGTTGCGGTTGTACTACACTTATCTGCACTTGACTAACATCCAGTATGGGCTGGAAAAAATTATATCATCATACATCTAACATGGGCCAAAGCATCATACATCCATGCTAGGCAACATACATCCATACCGGGCTAGGTGCACTAGTAGCTACAAACCTTCCATATCCTTTTATGTTATTTTAGATTTTGGCGAAGTATAACTCATAATAGTTCAACCAAGCAATGAATATCCAAATAATAGCATTCCTGATATTACATATCATAAGCAACCAAGAAATCTAGTCTTATACTTATAAGACCACGTACCTGAGTTCAGAGATTTCTAACCATTCTTGCTCGTCTAGATATCTGGGGATCACCTAATTAATAGCAAATATTCATCATTAATACAAGGTTCACCATTATTAATGGTAATTTGGTCCAATTTAGAGTTTAGGTCAAATCTAGGTGTTACTGATCTAAAAATGTGTCTCTAGTATTTTTATAGTGATCCAGATGTCATTCTAAGGGTCTGGTTCAGATTCCATATTTTTCTCATGCTTTGTATATTTTGTAGAACTAAAAAGAGTTTAAAAGCATTAATTTGCTCACTAATAAGGAAAGACATACCATTTTGGCATTATAATCAGATTAGAGTCCACGTATGGTTTCTAAGTGGTTTTTAGGTTCAAAAATATTTTTCTCAGATTTAATCTCATCCATTTTCTAATTATACCATTTAAATGAAATATTCTCATCTAAATTAAATATCATAGATATTAATATCTCAAAAGATTGATATAACGATTCCAAAATAAAGAGGGTACTTTTGTAAGTCCAGGGGTATTTTTGGGGAATTTATTAGATAAGGGAGCTATTTATAAATGCATTATCTAAGTTCGGGTCCATGTATTGGAAATATCTAAAGATTTACCTCCAATATGGGTCAGATCTAGGCAAGGATCTGCTACCTTCAGGATCCATCAACCTGGATCGGGCTACCCCCATCCTCACTCTTCTCATTCACTCAGGGTTGTCTCATCCATCCCTATTTCACACACCATCATGGCCTGGGCTAACGGCGTGGAATCCCACGAGTTGTCCACACCCTCCTCGAAGACCAAAGGGGGCCTCGGCTTCAATGAAACTCTAGGAGACCTTCTGATGCCTTGGCTCCTCAGAAAAAGTAGCAGATCCCATTCCTGCTGGGTACCTGGCTCTCGAGCTGCCGCAAGGAGGAAGAAAATGAGGAAAAGGGGTTGAAGACCCAGCAAAACGTTGAGGCCCATGTGGATGTCCACTGGTGTCTTCTCTGCATAGGTCGTCACCGCTTCCAGCAAAGCAAGCCGCAGGAGTCCAACATCAAGATCTTCTTTCTCTTGCTCCTCTATACTTACAGTCGGCTACCTGAGGATTTGTCTCTCTACGACGGTACCACCGCAAGTAGAAGGATCGGTGAGGAACCTTGCAGTGGGAGTCAGTTTCATCAGGGACTTGAGCCCGTCGGTAGCCATCTGTTCTAGGTAGAGAAGGCGTGAAGCAGAAGAGCTATGATCTCAATGGCAAGGCATTGTTCTCGAACTCGACTCCCGACGCTATGAGACGATATGTGGAGACTCAAGGATGTTTCCAGTACCCTCCAAAATAGGTAAATCTGCATCAATCGATCCACTCAGATCTGCCTCCTACCCTAACATCCACTGGTTCAGATGACCATGGTGGGGTGACTCATAAGGGTGATCACCATCTACGGCGCAACCTCAGTAGGGCTCATCATCGTCAATGTGTAGAAGTAGGTTCCTCCCAGCTCTCAGACGTGGTAGCCCGCTTCTTCCTTTCTCAACTGCAGCTTGGATAACCCCATCGGAAGGCCTGACTCCTAAACGACCCTGTGTGGTCTCCACTGCTATGGCTGTCATGGATGGGAAAGCTCTCTGCCAAAAGGAATTCAGAGTCACCAACATTCCTAGTCTCCAAGTCTGCTTGTTGGTTGAACTCCACGGTGGAGGATGGAAGTACTAGAAAGAAGGTTATCGTGGCTGTTGGATTGTGCTGACACCATGGCATGAGATGATGGCTCGGGATGGACGATGAGGAAGGTGTTGGGTTTTAGGGGAGGCAGAGAAGGAAGTAGAAACAAAAATTTTCTCCCCAAACCCAAAACAAGGAAACACGTCAACGTCTATACAATAGGAAAGGGATGGATTGTGGAATCATACCTAGTCCCGAGGCTTGCTCGGAGACAATACCTCGCGTCTTGAGCGGTCTTCACCTCCAGTCTCGGATGGTGTCTATGCAGCTCCTGGTCACACCGGGACTGACAACTCCTTATCTCACCGGGACTGTCGGGATTGATAGCAGTTCTCCGAGCGGTAGAAACCTCCCACCTCTGAAGTAGTCCACACGGACCACCTAGAACTCCAATCTCCTTGTACCACAAGGAATTGTAAGGAGTCACACCCTCCTGTTGGCGTACTAGTCGCTAACACACTCTCCTGTCACCAATTGCTTTCTAAAGTTGTCCTTCCCTTGTTGTGCCTCCCTTATCGGGTAGCACTTGCTCGGGCTCTCTCTCGGTTACCAAAACCAGAGAGAACGACAACTTTGCAGAGCAACTGGTTACACTGTGTTGTACTTTGAGAAGCCCCCAATACCCCTATATATATAGGAGGGTCATGGGATAGGGTTCTCCATCTCGGGCAATGCGGGACTAAAAGAAGGAGTAGAAGGGTTCAAGATTTTCCACAAAAACAACCAACTCTCAACCTGAATCGATCGTTTCACAACTGAAACGATCAGTTGGAGACCTAAACCAGTTGGTTGACACCTCAACCAATCGGTTGGGAATCATGAACTGGTCGGTTCACTTCTGAACCGGTTGGTTCGTGGTCCTGATCAATTCCCAATTGACTTTCCTTCTTTTTGTTTCTAATTGGTATCGAATACCAATCCTTGATCCAATCAAATGGGGCAAGTGAAACGAAAGGAAAATTCTCACCAATCCTACTTTCCCAACTTGCTCGGTTGCACCAGTTGAATCGATCGTTTCAACATTTTAAGCAATCGTTTCACCCTGACCATGAGCCGATCAACTCAACACTTGAGCCGACCGGTTCACCAAGCTCAGCCGATCGGTTCATCACATGAGTCGATTGGTTGGGAGTTCAGATTGTGCAGAATCAGTCAATTGCGATTTCAATCAATCTGATACTCTAATCAATCTGTCCAACACCTTAAACACTATGATTTTGAGCTATCAATTAATTGAATGTTTAATTGAACTACTAAACTCCTTTAGTAATCAATCTAAACATTGTTTGTGGACAAAACTCCTCTTCCAGGTTGAATCCTATGTGTGTGACCCTGCAGGTCCTTTTCACATTGGCAGTGAAAGTCCATAACATTTATGACTTCACAAGTAAAGAGCGGTGCCTAGTCACACATCAGTGCTACCCAAGTGAAATAGAAAGTTGGAGAACAAATTTAAGTCCTACAATCCGTGAATGGTGTTACAGTGAATGTATAATTCCTTTATCAATGATATGAGAAATGAACTCGAGGCATGGAACAGTCATCCTGTCAACGTTCATTCACTTTCTTGATCTCAGAGTAGATTGGAAGAGATATGTATGACATCAATATCACATACTGATTCACACATGTGTGCACACACCTATTTCAATCCTACTCATCAAGTGGCCTTGGATATCAAACCCCCTCAGGAGGGACAAATCCCACATCTATCACTCACCCCTCAAAAGCCCCATGTGTCAAAGCCACCCAATCATCACATTTATAACAACCCATGTTTCAGGACTACGTTTGATGATGTCAAAGTGTGCCCAATGACATGTGTTGAGTGTAGTGATTTCAGGTCAAAGAATCACACTCACCACCATCACTGTGAGTATTGACTGTGACTACCATGTCATGGTTCCATGTGTGAAACTCACGGTGGGTCTGTCTGGTACACTTGTTCTCTAACAAGTATCTATGTGTTTGGTTTGATATCTCTATATCATGACTAATGAGATTCTATCATCAACCAACACCACAATCTAGTCTTATGTGTCATTGTTGTCTATCTACCTTCCATAATGACATCTGACTAGGGACATAACAAGAATGTACAAACTCTTAACATTCGTATGATCTCATCGTTTAGGTCCTTAACCTAAAAGCATACATCATTGAGTACTGCCATTCTCTATACATTCAATATGTTCTATCACTATCTCATATGACTGAACCAGAAAGAATTGGAAGCTTGCTTTTTATGTTTAACAAATCAATCTTAATGTATCCCACCAATCATCCCATGATTGGCTCTCAGGGCATACATACCAAAAGACTCCCACTTGCACTGTGAGCCAATCACCCTTGAATCATATTCATAGTGATCTTCAAACATGTCCCACATGTTACTTTGCTCTAGTGCAATCATAGGGAGTAATGGCAACACCTTGCCAAAGTCAGTTTTGAACTGCATGTCTCTCATCTCTTCATCGTACGTCACACATATGAGATGGAGTTTCCGTAATATGTGATCTAGTATTCCTTTTCTAGCCTTTAGCCACATTGCATGATCAAGGATTCCATACTTGTCATCAATGAGCGGAATATCTATAAGTTCATCTCATGAACTTCCAGATCCATATAGTATCCACTACTGTTCTCCAACACATAGATACTCGGCATTTCCTTTTAAATGGTTTTATTGGAACATTTCCAATTATCAACAAACTTTCACTTTTATATATATCCTTTATATATTTTGCAATTAATTTTCTGTCCTTTCGGAAGTCCGCATCAATGTAACTCTTTACATTGAACTCTTCCTTATCTCCATAGAACTAGTACTTCTCAAGTACTTATCAAGTTCTTATGGTTTCCAGTAACGCTTACTGGAAGTAGACAGACATCCACTCGTCATGTCCCACATATGAGTTATCAGGATGAGCACATCATATTGTCATATCCTACATACAAGATGTTGAATGGATTTTGTTCTTTCCATGTCCATACATGCAAGATAATGGGATGATTTCATACATGATAGATCCATATCTATTCTTAGTGTTCCCATTCTTCATAAGAATTGGACACTTGGCCTTGGGATACTAACTCCATGTAACATGGACAAGTTTTCTCCCACTAAATCTGTACATACTGAACCCTTCAGTACAGATTGCCAATGTATGCTTTCTCTTTTCAGGTCAAGAGGTTTTCGAGAACTATCTCTATAGATCTCTATTACTATCATATAGGAAACATCTCTATCTTCCTTAAAGATAATTTCCACTTTTGGATTTCCATTCTAGAACATTTCCATTTCACATCAACATGTGGAATGTGAACATGCTCCCACTAAATCACATATCCCTTCTTTATCTTTGACATATCAGTCAAACCCTTTGACTATATCATCAAATTAAAGATCCAATTCTGAGTTGCTTGTACTCCATCAATCACATTGATTAGTCCATTGTAACTTATAGACTTCATTTTCAATAGTGGATTCATAAACCTTATAGGTTGTGTCACGTACAAATCCTTGTTTTATTCCTCATAGGAATATAGTTTTAGTATCCATATGACAAATGCCTTAGTCATTAAGTTGCAATCAACAAGCATCATCCTTCTCAAAATGTTATCCATGTGTCTTAACACTTAAGACTTATTTGCACTTATGGATTTCATCCAATGAGTGCTACCATCAAGGTCATACCTTATGGTTCACATGGATGTCATTTAGGATGAAATGGTCATAAACCATAACTCAAAATTCGGTTCCTCATATTCATCTAGATAGTTCACTCATCACATGAACAACTCATCACATAGATAATTGAGGTGTATCCGTCAAGGATATAAGAACTCACAACTCCTTGTGATTCTCAATGTCCTTTATTAGAGTGGGGTATTCTTTTATTAAGAAGAATTCAGTTATTTGATAATCATTCTCTAACTCCTTAGAGTATGATTCCTTCTTGATTTAGACATCACCATGCCTTACTCATGAGCTCACTATGATACACTATCATAATCACTCAAAAGGATCTCAAACATTTGGTCCAAGTATTTCATTCATTGATCTCATCAAGAATTAACACTTTACCAAATTTGCACTTCATCTATGATAATCTTGAACACTTCAATATATTGATATTGGTATTTCTCTAAACACCATTTGAAGTATTAGCATTTGTTCCAATAGGTATGTACATAACATGTATCATACCTAATAGGATAATCATTCTCCCACTACCATTAGTGAAGATTGATTAATCATGTCCAAGATATTCATGTCTCTTACTGGTTTTCTAACCAAAAGAGTCTAGATTTATCCTTCACATGGACACTAGAAATGAATTTCTCATGATTGATGCTAATTTGATTGATTGAGTTATCTATAACTTTTAGGTATCATTTTATCTTATGCATATCAAATACCACAAGATAAACAAGGCATTTCCACATAGATCATATCTTTAAAAGATTGAAACATCAACTTTATTGATTGCCATCATTATCATACAATATGCAAAAATAAAGTGTTTCTATCTATTGGCAAATATGAAATAGCAGTTCATAACTGTATTACATGCCTTTTAGGCTGAAAATAAACTAAAGTACTCCTATCTATGGAGGCAACACTTGCCCCATTTATTTAGTGCTTTACACTTTACATTTTGGTACCATATACCTCAAAAAGTGTTACAAGTTCACTTTCATGACACCTTTAAGTAGAGACATTTATTGCCTCCTTCTTCTTTTGTTCTTTCAGATAGAGAGGACAATTCCTTTTCCAATGTCCTGGCTTTTGACAATGGTGGCAATTGCCTTTCTTGGTCACACCTCCCTTGGCCTTGAGAGCTGAAGACGACTTGGGCTCCTCGCTAGCATCAGAACATTTCTTAGCTTTGCCCTTGCCCTTGCACTTGGACTTGCCTTTCTTGCTCGTGATCACCATCACAGACTTAGGCTTGTCCTTCTTCATCTGTGTCTCGGCTATCCTCAACATGCCCAACAACTTTGACAGTGGCCTATCAAAGTTGTTCATGTTGTAGTTTATCACAAACTGATTGTAAGATTCTGGCAATGATTGCAGTATCAGGTCAGTAGCCAACTCTTGGCTTAGTGGAAATCCCAGTCTTGTCAGGTTCTCCACATATCCAATCATCTTGAGTGTGTCAGGACCAACTAGATCTCTTTCTGTCATGACACACTTGAACTGTCACGGAACTGTTCTTACCCCAATCCCAATCTCACTTCCTAGACAGTGGTAAAAGCATTGAAGCGCCCGTCCCTGAGTGGCCCGATAGGATTCATCACACTGGCATATACAATAAGAATTAAATAACTCAAAAACTGGATATTTAAAGAACAACTAACCCAATATGAAGATATAACCAATTTGTCTTTGTCATCAGAGTATATGAGTGCGGAAGTGATCTTATTCATTTTTCCATGTATATTGCCTAAAATCAAGAAAATCAAGACACAATCATGCAATTGCACGGTACGCTATCAAAATCAAGTAAAACAGTTTATAAGAAAAATATGTATACTTGGCAGGACTTATATTTCAAAGTATAACAAACAATTTCCAAACATTCAATATCATTCGACAAAAAGGTAGTTATTCAACGATTCAAATTTTATTACGAGTTCCCATTATGTTGTATTTCGAGAAGTATGCTTATATATTTTTGTGTGACTTTATCACCTCAACGCGATGGGGTAAGTCACTGGGCTCCTTCTCACCATAGGAACATAGGAAGCCAATGTACAAGTCCCACCTCCAATGAGGGGGTTGTTGTACTCAATATCAACATTATCAACATTATCAATATCATCATCATTATCAATATACGGGCAGTCATAATGGGCATGTAATTTATGTTCTCATGTTTTTCAAAATATAGTATAGAAAAACAGAAGACTAATCATAGCAAACAGTAGCTCATCCAAATAAATAGCCAAGTATACAATCAAGAGATACATACAAGTATCTTCAATACAATCAAGGAGGAGTCATATAATAGCGTACCTTTCACCGAGATTTCGAGTATAGATCATGAGTAATAGGTCGATCCTTCGAGTTAGATCCTAAAACACAATATTTGGATGAAGGGTCAAGATCAAGATATTTGGAAATCATGTTTCAATATTCGAGATTAGGGTTACACTTTCCTAGGTCAACATTGGGGTTAGGTCATCCACTTATGATCAATATTTCAATATGTTCAACATTATTTCAAGAATACAATATATTCGAGTGTGAATGACTTACCTAGGTTTTCTAGGATCATATTTTTAACCCTAATTTATGATCATTATCAAGTTCTAACATCATTGGGGTTCAAGATTAGATCAAGTTCTGATAAGTAGATCATAGATCAACTTTTAGGTCAAAAGATCTAGATATGCCACAAGATTTAGATCAATCATATTATCAAGATATCATCAAAATTACCTTCAAGGAATAAGATTAATATTCAAAGGTGATTAAGACAACAAGATTAGATCTAGTATAGACAGGTATGATTTCATGTCTCAAGATAATCATCAGAGTTAAGATATAAGGTTTCCAAAGTCTAATCACAACATTGAGTCATTTAGACTAATTAAATGAGCAAGAGATCAGATTTAAATATATCATTGAGCATAGTTTGGAATCAGGTTTCAAACGTATTTTCAACAGGTTCATTGGATTGTTCTGATCAAAATTGACTACTTGTTCATAATATTTGGAGCTAGTATGTATTTTCTACAATTAAAACAAGATCTGAACATTTATATGAATATTTGTCAGAGAGGGAGCAAAAATACCTTTGATACGGAAAATCGAGGACTGTTGGATCGGGATTGGGTGATCAAGATCGCACCACAAGGCTCGCTGGTCAGGAACTGGTTCAAACTCTACTTGGCCGGTTTATTCTAGATTTACCGGTTCACTAGTGGTTTGCTTGGTTCGGGGAATTTCCCCTTGAACCAGCAAGTCGGGCTCCTATCGTCTACGCTCTAGCTTCACCCCGCGGTCCCAGAAAGGAGGCGGAGGATCTCACCGGTGTGGATGGGCTTTAGGAGCAGCAGGGACCGAGCAAGGCCACGAGAAAGCCATCCCAGCTCGCCTTGACTTCGCGGAGGTGGTGGTGTTTGCAGATCGAGGTGAGAGGGCAAGCAGTGCAGATGCCCAGAGGGGCCTATGCGGCGGCGCCGCTATGGAAGCAGTAGGTCAGGGAGGAAATTGGGTGCACTTGGGGCTGGGGGGTGAGCAAGGGCGAGTATCTGAGCATGGTAAAGTATATGCGATCCTTGGGAGGGGTTTATATAGTATTAGGACTAGGGTTTTAGGCAAACGAGCTTGGGGTAGAGGCCATGGCCGCCGGAGCTGAGAGAAGGGGGCGACGATCTTATTTTGGCGGCATTTTAATGCATTAAACATGGTCAAATTTGGGCCCGTTGAGTTCAAATTTGCGAGAATAAGATTTCTATTCGCTTTGATTTTCGAATTAGGGTCGCGAGCGGGAGATTCATTCTTCCGTCCCCATTTACTCCTCCCCACAATCAGAGGGAGGTTGAAGACAGGTTAGTGGCCGTGAGATCGGCCCCTGATCTGTGTGGGGCTGATATAAGGGCTGGGGATCGCTGACTAGGAATAGCCAAAGAAAAAGGCAATTATAAAGGGATTTTGAGCACAAAAACTTCCAAAATTCATAGAAACTTATAGGAATGTCCAATTGATCTCAAATTTGGACCAAAGCTTCACAAAAACGTGGAGAACCTATAGAAAAAGTTTGAGAACCAAATTATGAGGTTTGATGGATCAATTTACTTTATTGGACAAAGTAACAAATAAATCAAATATGTGGGGTTTCAAAGTGTATAAAATTCAAATTGATCGCCAAATTTTGGATTTGAGTCTCAATAATGATTGTGAAGATAAGAAAAATAATTTGGGACCATTATTAGGTATAATGAGGGTAAAAAATAGTAATTTCACCATACTTATGTAAAATTTCACTTTGCCACATCCTTCCCTTCTTAAAAAGGAATTTTGTCCCCAAAATTCAAAAACATCCTCAAAATTGGTATTATTCAACCTAAGTCATTTCTGCAAATACTGGGGTATCCTCAAGTATAGAATCAAAATTGTATCCTCAAATTTCAAGTAAACCAATAATTATAATTGGGATTCCATGTTCCATATCATAACCAACTTGGTATCAACATCTTTCATCATCGAGCAACTAAGTATCAAGGTCAACGCATATGAAGTCATCATATGGGTAACAAATATGGAAAGAATCCTATTGATCACAAATTTGGAGAGATCATATTTAGGTCAAACAAATAGAGTTCAAGTGTACAAGGTGACTTTCAGTCCCAATATCTCAAGGTCTTAAACTCTCCATTGGCCTAGGTGGGGTTATACATCCATGATTTGATATTTTTCATATTTCAACATTTCAAGACCACATCATACTTTCAATATCATGATTTTCGGGCTCAAAATCGTTGGGAGGTCCCACCCTAGTCCTAATGGGAGCTAAACCCTAAGTCATAAATCGAGAAGTCAAAATAGTCATTTTTTTGAAAATTTCAACATTTGGGATTTTGAAGTCATTAGTCATATATCTAATATGATTTGTAGATCCAAATAATGTGAATATAGGTTTTGTATCATTATTGAGATCTGATAATTGTGAGTCACCAATCCATTAATCAATATCAAGAGTCGAGATTTTAGGAATCAAAAGTTATAGGTCCAGGATTTTGAAGCTAGGGTTTAGATTCCTATTTAGACCTTAGTAGAGATCACTCATCTATATTCAATTTTGAGCAAAAATATTCAATCATTATTCGAGCAACATATCAAGATTTCATTATCATGGTTTCGAAGGTTGATGAATGATCTAGACCTAGGTCTATCTAGGAAGTCAACCTCAAGCTATAGTCAATATTGCCATATGTTAAGGTCATTATCAAATCAATATTCAAGATCGAGTATCAACCATGGATTTAATCTATTAGGCTTAGGTCAACCAATCCAAAATCGGGTGAAAGGAGATAGCTTTCCAAACTCTAAATAATCAATAGGATGAAAACTTAGAGGTAGTTGTAATGGGGATGTGACTTAGGTTAGGGGAGTCATGAGTCAACTACCACCCTAATCTGGCACATTACCAACATCAGTCATTATCAATTGAGCTTATTTAAATAGGGAGAGTATCCATGATTAGATCATATATATCATGGTCATAAGATCAAAATTCAAGATAATAGGTCAATACTGTCAAGATTTGCAATTCTTTCCTTTCATGATCAAGGTAGTGATACAATTTGGAAATCGAGGATTTGAATTTGACATTCGAGGAATCAGAGAATATTAGTGCAAAATCTAGTCCCATAATCATCATATCAAAATCGAGATTGCAAAATGCATCAATAGTCAATAGGAAACTGCTATTTGCATCATAGGTTTTACATCTTAATTTTGTGAGTCTAAGACTTAGTCAATTAATATCATAGTCAAGATGTGTATAACATAGGATACGAGTTTGCTAAACTATGTTTGAGGTTTAATCAACAATAGGACAACATGGGCTTAATCGAATAGGGACCTTATCAACAATGAGGTATAAGGTATAAGTCATCCTTATTTCACCAAATCATAATTCGTATCATTTACCTCAAACATAAGAAGCATATAGTCAAGATTTAGCTAATTTGAGTGTTCATGATATTAGAGATCATACATGAGTATTTGGTTTCAAAATTAATTGATCAAAATCGAGTTTTCCAATTTAGGTCAGAGCATGGCATCAAATTTCAAGATTTAGTAATATTCATTTTTCCCATGCATAAGCTACCCATAATCGAGACATCATGTGGTAGAAAGTCACAAGAAAGGACCACATGAGGAGATGAGAAAACTACCTAATCTTCATCTACATGGGTGGCTTAGGATAGTCCTTAAAGAAGAGATGAGATGCTAGAAGACTCTCTAGGTTTTCACAAGATAACCTTTAGGTCCAGTTTTGGATCAATTAAGGCCAAGTAGAGCAGGGGATCTCAACCACCGTGAAGATGGATAGGAGAAATTATGCCAGAACCCCGAGCCTAGACACCTCAATTTTCACCATTATGGACTTTAGGGTTTCTTGGGTGTAAGAGACTTGAGAAATTATTTACTTAAAGTATATGGGAGTGTGTAGGCTCTGATACCAACTGTCACAGAACTGTTCTTACCCCAATCCCAATCTCACTGCCTAGACATTGGTAAAGGGATTGAAGCGCCCATCCCTGAGTGGCCCGATAGGATTCATCACACTGGCATATACAATAAGAAATAAATAACTCAAAAACTGGTTATTTAAAGAACAACTAACCCAATATGAAGATATAACCAATTTGTCTTTATCATCAGAGTATATGAGTGCGAAAGCGATCTTATTCATTTTTCCATGTATATTTCCTAAAATCAAGAAAATCAAGACACAATCATGCAACTACACGGTACGCTATCAAAATCAAGTAAAATAGTTTATAAGAAAAATATGTATACTTGGCAGGACTTATATTTCAAAGTATAACAAACAATTTCCAAACATTCAATATCATTCGACAAAAAGGTTGTTATTCAAGGATTCAAATTTTATTATGAGTTCCCATTATGTTGTAATTCGAGAAGCATGCTTATATATTTTTGTGTGACTTTATCGCCCCAACGCGATGGGGCAAGTCACTGGGCTCCTTATCACCATAGGAACATAGGAGGCCAATGTACAAGTCCCACCTCCAATGAGGGGGTTGTTGTACCCAATATCAACATTATCAACATTATCAATATCATCATCATTATCAATATACGGGCAGTCATAATGGGCATGTAATTTATGTTCTCATGTTTTTCAAAATATAGTATAGAAAAATAGAAGACTAATCATAGGGAACAGTAGCTCATCCAAATAAATAGACAAGTATACAATCAAGAGATACATAAAAGTATATTCAATACAATCAAGGAGGAGTCATATAATAGCGTACCTTTCACCGAGATTTCGAGTATAGATCATGAGTAATAGGTCGATCCTTCGAGTTAGATCCTAAAACACAATATTTGGATCAAGGGTCAAGATCAAGATATTTTGAAATCATGTTTCAATATTCGAGATTAGGGTTACACTTTCCTAGGTCAACCTTGGGGTTAGGTCATCCACTTATGATCAATATTTCAATATGTTCAACATTATTTCAAGAATACAATATATTCGAGTGTGAATGACTTACCTAGGTTTTCTAGGATTATATGTTTAACCCTAATTTATGGTCATTATCAAGTTCTAACATTATTGGGGTTCAAGATTAGATCAAGTTATGATAAGTAGATCAGAGATCAACTTTTAGGTCAAAAGATCTAGATAATGCCACAAGATTTAGATCAATCATATTATCAATATATCATCAAAATTACCTTCAATGCATAAGATTAATATTCAAAGGTGATTAAGACAACAAGATTAGATCTAGTATAGACATGTATGATTTCATGTCTCAATATAATCATCAGAGTTAAGATATAAGGTTTCCAAAGTCTACTCACAACATTGAGTCATTTAGACTAATTAAATGAGAAAGAGATCAGATTTAAATATATCATTGAGCATAGTTTGGAATCAGGTTTCAAAAGTATTTTCAACAGGTTCATTGGATTTTTCTGATCAAAATTGACTACTTGTTCATAATATTTGGAGCTAGTATGTATTTTCTACAATTAAAACAAGATCTGAACATTTATATGAATATTTGTCAGAGAGGGAGCAAAAATACCTTTGATACAGAAAATCGAGGACTGTTGGATCGAGATTGGGTGATCAAGATCACACAACAAGGCTCGCTGGTCACGAATTAGTTCAAACTCTATTTGGCCGGTTTATTCTAGATTTACCGGTTCACTGGTGGTTTGCTTGGTCCCAGAAAGGAGGCGGAGGAGCTCACCAGTGTGGATGGGCTTTAGGAGCAACAGGGACCGATCAAGGCCACGAGAAAGCCATCCCAACTCGCCTTGACTTCACGGAGGTGGTGGTGTTTGCAGATCGAGGTCAGAGGGCAAGCAGCACAGATGCCCAGAGGGGCCTATGTGGCGACGCCGCTATGGCAGCAAGAGGTCGAGGAGGAAACGGGGTGCACTTGGGGCTGGGGAGGGAGCAAGGGTGAGTCTCTGAGCATGGTAAAGTATATGCGATCCTTGGGAGGGGTTTATATACTATTAGGACTAGGGTTTTAGGCAAACGGGCTTGGGGTTTAGGCCATGGCCGCCGGAGCTGAGAGAAGTTTATAACGCGACAGCACTGCACAGGTCGATACGCACAACGCCTAGTATCCTTTACGGCTAGGACTACTGGCTAATCCCATTCGCTCCCCTTCATCTCTCAGTGTCAGTGTCGTCCCAGCAGATTCGCCGTTGGTGTTCTTTCAGATCTCTACGCATTTCACCGCTCCACCGGAAATTCCCTCTGCCCCTACCGTACTCCAGCTTAGTAGTTTCCACCGCCTATCTAGGGTTGTGGGATTTGATGGCGGACTTGAAAACTACAGACGCTTGACGCCCAATCATGGGCCCGTTGAGTTCGAATTTGCGAGAACAAGATTTCTATTCGCTTTTATTTTCGAATTAGGGTCGCAAGCGGGAGATTCATTCTTCTGTCCCCATTTACTCCTCCCCGCAATCAGCGGGAGGTTGAAGACAGGTTAGTGGCCTTGAGATCGGGCCCTGATCTGTGTGGGGCTGATCTAAGGGTTGGGGATCGCCACCAAGGTGAGCCCTGGATCGCTGACTAGGAATAGCCAAAGAAAAAGGCAATTATAAAGGGATTTTGAGCACAAAAACTTCCAAAATTCATAGAAACTTATAGGAATGTCCAATTGATCTCAAATTTGGACCAAAGCTTCAAAAAAATGTGGAGAACCTTTAGAAACAGTTTGAGAACCAAATTATGAGGTTTGATGGATCAATTTACTTTATTGGACAAAGTAACAAATAAATCAAATATGTGGGGTTTCAAAGTGTATAAAATTCCAATTGATCGCCAAGTTTTGGATTTGAGTCTCAATAATGATTATGAAGACAAGAAAAATAATTTGGGACCATTAGTAGGTATAATGAGGGCAATTCTTGCCAATTGCATCATATGCAACTCTTGATAAAATGTCATATGCAACTCCTTGCCATGATCATCTCCATGCCTCAAGGTGAAGTCTGACCCAAAGCCAACACGATGAATATGCACCCTGCTTGGGCAGACCCACACATTCATCATTCACGCTTCCACGAGATAGACGGTGCACCACGCTTGGGCGTGCCCACACTTGGTTGATCAAGCTTTTCACGTGTGTCACATTTGGAAGGCATCTAAAACTTAATATTTTAATGAGGGATTTGGTTTTTATATACATATACATATCCAATCACCACAATACATAGTACGTATCATATACATGATATATCCCACATAAAACATGCAAAATGATAAAAGCGATGATTATGGCCGTCCTAATGTGATTCCTCGAGCCAAGAGGAATCATGGTCATCTATGTCTACATCACATGCAACTTGTATAAGATGAACTCTGTGCTTTTCCTTCTGAGTTGATCAACTCATCATATGAATGATCTACTCTCTCTATCCGGTCGTCTGGGTGCCACCAGCCGATCAGTTGACTCCTCCAACCGATTGGTTCTCCTGGTCATCGTGCATCTCCTTCTGGCCGCCACCCACTCGTCTCGCTCCTCGAACTGGTCATCAACCGATCGGTTCACTCCTTGAACCGATCGTCTGGAACGTCAACTGATTAGTTCACACCTTGAACCGACTATCTCAGCTGTCATCAGGATGTCCACCTTTCTTTGACATAACATGAAATAAAATTCTATCCTATTTTACATTGTAAAAAGAGAAACCTCGAGTTACATTCGAGGGGAGCAAAGGTAGGAAAGAAATCTCAAATTATTTTGAGTTACATCAGGAATAGGAGAAGGAAGATCGGTGCGCAGACCGAGATGCTAGCAACCACATACAACCATACATAGATAGGGTTTATTGGCCATAACCACGCTATACATCCACCACAAAACTTGTTTTAGTGTGATGCATATCGAGTGCATTAATAATACATATCATATATGTAAATTGGGATTTGTGGATTTAGGATTGGACATGCATAAAGCCAATTTTATTCGTATTGTATGCAATAAATAAAGGTGACAAACCAAGATAGATCATATCGATAATCCCTAAAGTATAGAGAAGTTGACGTGGCTCTGATACCACTGTTGCGTTTTAGGGGAAGCAGAGAAGGCAGCGGAAACAAAAATTTTCTCCCCAAACCCAGAACAAGGAAACGCGTCAACATCTATACAATAGGAAAGGGATGGTTTCTGGAATCATACCTTGTCCTGAGGCTTGCTCGGTGACAATACCTCGCGCCTTGCACGGTCTTAACCTCCGGTCTTGGACGGTGTCTGTGCAGCTCCTGGTCGCACCGGGACTGACGACTCCTGATCTCACCAGGGCTGTCGGGATTGACAGCAGTTCTCTGAGTGGCAGAAACCTCCCGCCTCTGAAGTAGTCCACACAGACCACCTAGTACTCCAATCTCCTTGTCCCACAAGGAATTAGAAGGAGTCACACCCTCCTGTTGGCGTACTAGTCGCCAACAAACTCTCCTGCCACCAGTCGCTTTCTGAAGTTGTCCTTCCCTTGTTGTGCCTCCCTTATCGGGTAGCACTTGCTCGGGCTCTCTCTCGATTACCAAAACTAGAGAGAACGATAACTTTGTAGAGCAACTGGTTGCACTGTGTTGTACTTTGAGAAACCCCCAATACCCCTATATATATAGGAGGGTCATGGGACAGGGTTCTCAATCCCGAGCAATGCGGGACTAAAAGCAGGAGTAGAAGGGTTCAAGATTTTCCACAAAAAAAACCAACTCGCAACCTGAACCGATCGTTTCACAACTGAAACAGTCAGTTGGGGACCTGAACTGGTTGGTTGACACCTCAACTGATCGGTTGACACCTCAACTGATCAGTTGGGACTCATGAATCAGTCGGTTCACTTCTGAACTGGTCGGTTCGTGGTCCTGATCAGTTCCCAATTGACTTTCCTTCTTTTTATTTCTAATTGGTATCGAATACCAATCCTTATTCCAATCAAATTGGGCAAGTGAAACAAAAGGAAAATTCTCACCAATCTTACTTTCCCAACTTGCTCGGTTGCACCAGTTGAATCGATCATTTCAACATTTGAAGCAATCATTTCACCCTAACCATGAGCCGATCGACTCAACACTTGAGCCGACTGGTTCACCAAGCTCAGCCGATCGGTTCATCACATGAGCCGATCGGTTGGGAGTGCAGATTGTGCAGAATTAGTCAATTGTGATTTCAATCAATCTGATACTCTAATCAATCTGTCCAACACCTTGAACACTATGATTTTGAGCTATCAATTAATTGAGTGTTTAATTGAACTACTAAACTCCTTTAGTAATCAATCTAAACATTGTTTGTGGACAAAACTCCTCTTCCAGGTTGAATCCTATGTGTGTGACCCTGCATGTCCTTTTCACATTGGCAGTGAAAGTCCATAACATTTATGACTTCACAAGCAAAGAGCGGTGCCTAGTCAGACATCAGTGCTACCCAAGTGAAATAGAAAGTTGGAGAACAACTTTCAATCCTACAATCCGTGAATGGTGTTACAGTGAATGTATAATTCCTTTGTCACTGATATCCCAAATGAACTCGAGGCATGGAACAGTCATCCTGTGAATGTTCATTCACTTTCTTGATCTCAGAGTAGATTGGAAGAGATATGTATGACATCAATATCACATATTGATTCACACATGTGTGTGCACGCCTATTTCAATCCTACTCATCAAGTGGCCTTGGATATCAAACTCCCTCAGGAGGGACAAATCCTATATCTTTCACTCACCCCTCAAAAGCCCCATGTGTCAAAGCCACCCAATCATCACCTTTATAACAACCCATGTTTCAGGACTGCGTTTGTTGATGTCAAAGTGTGCCCAACGACATGTGTTGATTGTAGTGATTTCATGTCAAAGAATCACACTCACCACCATCACTGTGAGTATTGACTGTGACTACCATGTCATGGTTCCATGTGTCAAACTCATGGTGGGTCTGTCCGGTACACTTGTTCTCTAACAAGTACCTATGTGTTTGGTTTGATATCTCTATATCATGACTAATGAGATTCTGTCATCAACCAACACCACAATCTAGTCTTGTGTGTCATTGTTGTCTATCTACCTTCCACAATGACATCCAACTAGGGACATAACAAGAATGTACAAACTCTTAACATTCGTATGATCTCATTGTTCAGGTCCTTAACCTGAAAGCATACGTCATTGAGTACTGCCATTCTCTAGACATTCAATCTGTTCTATCACTATCTCATATGACTGAACCAGAAAGAATTGGAAGCTTGCCTTTCATGTTTATCAAATCAATCTTAATGTATCCCACCAATCATCCCATGATTGGCTCTCAGGGCATACATACCAACAGAAGGTACAGATGAGGATTCTAGTCTCTCAGTGATGTGGGTCTCTAGCGTCAAGTGAAGGTTCAATCTATCCCGACTGTTGTGTAGGTCATGGGTTTGCCAAGGGATTCACTTAGACTACCTCGCCTTCATCGGATCTAGAGGATGCCTTAGCTGCATTTTGTTCCTCCATATGTGGAGGTTAGGGATGACTTGGTCTTGGATCTGTTTGGATAGTTAGGATTGTGAGCATGACCAGTGATTATGACTGAATGGGCCACGTGACACACATAATAACCTGCCAGCTTGGACGTTGTTCGAGTGATATATGGCCTAGTTTCAAGATACTCATTTAATCATAATCTTTCATAACTCAAACTCTTATATTTCCTAATAGGAAGCCCCAATTTAGATGGAATTTTAATCCACGTATTCCTTGTCACATGAATCCTTGTATTTCCAAGGTTGAACCCATGCTTACAACATTTGGTCATCTAACTTAATTCCTCAACTGAGTTCAACCACCTTAGGAACACTCATTGTCCACAAATATCATATCGGGTATCAAAACTCTAAAATTAGGGTCATCACATTCACCCCACCTTATATGGAATTTTGTCCTCAAAATTCAACTAATCTCATATTTAAGGTGAAAACAAGGAGTTCAACATGATATAAGTCAACACTTCTAGGCTTCAAAGCCATCATAGTTCTGGATATACCCTAAGTTGTTATCTTAGGATATTTAAGCATGCAAGGGTGTACCCACTGCACCTTATATAGGTGAAAGCATTTTTTTAAGGGATCGTAGTATCACTTAGTGTCTTAATCATCGTATGCATTCTTATATTTTATGAATTACATCCTCAAAGTCCCTTAAGGATAAGGGTTTTGTTTTCTCGTAAGAAGTTAAGGATGTATTACTAAAGTTTTCATCTTTCATTATACTTGCCTATGTAAGATGATGTCAAGATCTCACATCTTCAGTCACTAGAATTATCATGTTTACATGATTAATGTGGTTTATGATTAGCATCATACCATGATTTCATCGTTGGAGAAAAATTGCTTATCATACTTAAATATTAAGGTTTCACCCTATTGAACGAGTTATCCTCAAGAAGAAGCTTAGATTTAGAAGGATTGATCCTAGGCACTATATTTTGTGATTATTAATCTATGAACCAAAGATATCTTTTTTTTTCTCATGATTTCAAACTTATATCATTCATTCATGATATAGTGAGAAAGAGAATATACAAAGCCAATTGTATCATGCTTTCAAACTTGGATATCACATGTATGATATATGGAGGAAATATAAACAATATTAGGCCACGCTTACATGAGTGACTCTTCATAAATAAATTATCTATATAGCTCAAGTGAGGCTTCTATCATCATATATTAAGAAGGAGAAGAAGAAGGGAGAACATGTATTTTGAGTATCTTTTGCACAAAGCATCATACTCTCATAACTAGATTTCATATATTACCTCACTTTCAACTAATGATGAAATTCACAAAATATGTCACTCCAGCTAGGACCTTACTCAGCCAAAGGATTGACTTTATCATATGGGTCATCTACCCACCCTTTTCTTTCACCCAATTCTCACATATAGATTTGAATCATGCATAAGGACTCAACTCAAAACTCGAGAGTAATCTAGTGTAGGACTTTTTTTAACACATTTCTCATATATTGGAGGCTAGGTTCTATGACCTTCTCCCTGTAGGTGTTACTCTCTCTAGAGTTCACCACATATCTCATCCTACCACTAGATATCCTCCTTTTATAAGAGCTTGAGGCTCATGCACACTCATATCTATCTTAACTTAGCTTATCTTAAGTAGGAAAAGGGAATGTACTTTCATCACCAAGACTCATCTTAAAATCTTCAAATTTGGATTCAGGTCATATACAACTTATATCCATATAAAGCAACTTATATCACTAGAGGTAGAACTTAGAAAATATCATCCATGCTTACATCAACTATCATTCTATGTTCCACTCTATGTATCACATATCTTGATAAGGCTCTAGACATATAATCTAGACCTACACTCTCTTCTAGACTGATGTCACTACCTTTCTCTTAGGTCGCATGAACACTAAGTACTCTCCTGTGTGAGGGACACATTTTATATTTACATATATTTAATAAAATAGTATATAGTTTTTTTTTCTCTGAGAAAGAAGACGTCAGAAAATAACTATCGAGGCTCGAGTCGATTGGAAAACAAAACCAAATTAGCAAAATTGAGTATCCCACACACAGTAGATAGTCTAGTGCTATGTCACCTAGTGAAATGGTGAGAATGAGATGTAGACTAGTGTAGCTACCCAATACATATGAGCTCTATATGGAGAGGGTTGCACACACTTGCCTAAACCTAGTTCTCGAACATCTAGGATCTAGCCTAGAGGCTAAATCAAGCCTTATTCCTGTAGAACAATTTACTAAGTTTCTAGAAATTAAAGTGAAATGTGAAATTTAGTTTTATGTTTCATTGTGAGAAATTGTCAGGTGTGGCTATTGTTCATGCTCGAATACCAACTGTAACGTCCCCAAATTTGCACCTTCTCAAAACCCCATGGAGATGAGAAGACAATATCCGAAAATGTTAGGCAATTATATCAAAGTGCATTGCGGAAGCAATTTGCGCATACATGAACATCAACCATAACATATACCATAACATTCTCAACATTCAACATGAATGTGAATTATAACATGAACTATTACAGATTACATTTACACATTGAATAGAAAATTGTACATAAGTCTACGAACATGTATGCTAATTAGGATCTTAACACAATAGGTAACCTGAACAACTTGCTCACACCCTTTTCTCTTTCTCCCATGCTATATTTGAACCTAAAACATACATGAAACAACGAATCAACACACAAGGTGTTTTGTACGTGGGTAGAAAGATACATACTAATATGCTTGTATAATTGAAATAACTTGAGAAAAAAGAGTAAAAGAAAGCATTATTTAAAGCGATAATCAGGTAAACATCATTTTTATTACATTTATTTGATGCGGTTGTACTACACCTATCTGCACTTGACTTACATCCAGTATGGGCAAAAATTATATCATCATACATCTAACATGGGCCAAAGCATCATACATCCATGTTAGGCAACATACATCCATACTGGGCTAGGTGCACTAGTAGCTACAACCCATCTATATCCTTCTATGTTATTTTAGATTTTGGCGAAGTATAACTCATAATAGTTCAACCAAGCAATGAATATCCAAATAATAGCATTCATGATATTACATATCATAAGAAACCAAGAAATCTAGTCTTATACTTATAAGACCACGTACCTGAGTTCAGAGATTTCTAACCATTCTTGCTCGTCTAGATATCTGGCGATCAGCTAATTAATAGAAAATATTCATCATTAATACAAGGTTCACCATTATTAATGGAAATTTGGTCCAGTTTAGAGGTTAGTTGAAATCTAGGTTTTACTGATCTAAAAATGTGTCTCTGGTATTTTTATAGTGATCCAGATGTCATTCTAAGGGTCTGGTTCAGATTCCATATTTTTCTCATGCTTTGTATATTTTGTAGAACTAAAAAGAGTTTAAAAGCATTAATTTGCTCATTAATAAGGAAAGACATAACATTTTGGCATTATACTCATATTAGAGTCCATGTATGATTTCTAAGTGATTTTTAGGTTCAAATATACTTTTCTCAGATTTAGTCTCAGCCATTTTCTAATTATACCATTTAAATGAAATATTCTCATCTAAATTAAATATCATAGATATTACTATCTCAAAAGACTGATATAAGGATTCCAAAATAAAGAGGGTAATTTTGTGAGTCCAAGGGTATTTTTGGGGAATTTATTGGATAAGGGAGATATTTATAAATGCATTATCTATGTTCGGGTCCATGTATTCGAAATATCTAAAGATTTACCTCCAATGTGCGTCAGATCTAAGCAAGGATCCGCTACCTTCAAGATCCGTCAATCCAGATCGGGCTACCCCCATCCTCACTCTTCTCATTCACTCGGGGTTGTCTCATCCATCCCTGTTTCACACGCCGTCATGGCCTGGGATAACGGCGTGGAAGCCCACAAGTTGTTCACACCCTCCTCGAAGACCAAAGGGGGCCTCGGCTTCACTGAATCTCTAGGAGACCTGTCGATGCCTTGGCTCCTCATACAAAGCAGCAGATCCCGTTCCTGCTGGGTACATGGCTCTCGAGCCTCCACAAGGAGGAAGAAAATGAGGAAAAGGGGTTGAAGACCCAGCAAAATGTTGAGGCCCATGTTGACGTCCGCTGGTGTCTTCTCTGCATAGGTCGTCACCACTTCCAGCAAAGCAAGCCACAAGAGTCCAACATCAAGACCTTCTTTCTCGTGCTCCTCTATACTTACAGTCTTCTACCTAAGGATTTGGCTCTCTACGACAGTTCCACCACAAGAATAAGGATCGGCGAGGAACCTTACAGTGGGAGTCGATTTCATCAGGGACTTGAGCCCGTCGGCGACCATCTGTTCCAGGTAGAGGAGGTGTGAAGCAGAAGAGTTGTGATCTCAATGGCAAGGCATTGTTCCCGAACTCGACTCTCGATGCTATGAGAACATATGTGGAGGCTCAAAGATGTTTCTAGGACCCTCCAAAATAGGTAAATTTGCATCAATCACTCCACTTAGATCTGCCTCCTTCCCCAACATCCACTGGTTCTGATGACCATGGTGGGGTGACTCATAAGGGTGGTCACCATCTATGGCACAACCTCATCAGGGCTCATCATCATCAACGTGTAGAAGTAGGTTCCTCCCAGATCTCAGATCCGGTAGCCTGCTTCTTCCTTTCTCAACTACAGCGTGGATAACCCCATCGGAAGGCCTGACTCCTAGACGACCCTGTGTGGTCTCCGCTGTTGTGGCTGTCATGGATGGGAAAGCTCTCTGCCAAAAGGAAGTTAGAGTCACCAACATTCCCAATCTCCAAGTCCGCTTGCTGGTTGAACACCACGGTGGAGGATGGCAGTACCAGAAAGAAGGTTACCATGGCTGTTGGATTGTGCTGACACCATGGCGTGAGATGATGGCCCGGGATGGACGATGGGGAAGGTACATATGAGAATTCTAGTCTCTCAGTTATGTGGGTCTCTAGCATCAAGTGAAGGTTCAATCTATCCCGAGTGTTGTGTAGGTCATGGGTTTGCTAAGGGATTCACTTAGACTACCCTTCCTTCATTGGATCTAGAGGACGCCTCAGCTGCGTTTTATTCCACGATATGTGGAGGTTAGGGATGACTTGGTCTTGGATATGTTTGGATAGTTAGAATTGTGAGTGTGACCAGTGATTATGACTAAATGGGCTGTGTGACACACATAATAACCTGCCAGCATGAACTTTGTTCGAGTCATATATGGCCTAGTTTCAAGATACTCATTTAATCATAATCTTTCATAACTCAAACTCTTGTATTTCCTAATAGGAAGTCCCAATTTAGATGGAATTTTAATCCACGTATTCCTCATCACATGAATCCTTGTATTTCCAAGGTTGAACCCATTCTTACAACATTTGGTCATCTAACTTAATTCCTCAACTGACTTCAACCACCTCAAGAACACTCATTGTCCACAAATATCATATCGGGTGTGAAAACTCTAAAATCAGGGTCATCACATCTCATTGGCCTAGGAGAAGGAGGGAGCAGAAGTACCAAGATCACCAAGTAGGGTGGCTAAAGGGCTAGCAGGAAGCAACAACACACCAGGGGTAGATTCAAAAACAACATAGGGTGTAGCAGTGGAAGCAGCAGGTGGTGGGGTGGGTAAACGTGATCATATGCATAGGATGCATAGTCACGTCCTGGGTAGGGCCGGTAGGTAGGATAAGGGTGTGTATAGGATAGGTTCATGTTGGACATGATAGTACCAAGATCATGATGCATTTGCTCCTAAACTTAAAGGTTGTATGCCTATTGATGCATCATGTAGCCCATAAGGGTTTCATTTGATACATGAAACAAGGAAGGGGTATGTCAGGAAGGATGAGGTGGTGGAGGTGCATGGGTAGAGGTAGAGGTGGAGCCATCATGTGTGGTATAGACAGGGATAGGCACAAACTTCTGAAGTGTGGCCTCATTGATGTAAACTCCTTTCCAGGCTAGTTTGTAGTGAAGGTCATGGAAAAGAGATTTGCCAGTGGCAAGCTGAAAAAGACCACAGATTAGGGCTGGGTAGGGTGGTTGGGTGCCACGGGTGTTCTTACCGGAGTCAAAGAAAGTCACGTGATATAAAATATACTAAGACCACTTGACTCTGATGTTCTTTAAGAGACAGTACATAATTATTGTAGTGTTTTCTACAATTTCAGTATGATCTTTCTTGGGATGAATATTGCAGTTAATGACAAGGGCAAGTATCTGGTTCTTATGGTCTAAGGAATAGGAGGGAGGGGTTCACTTATTCCTACATGATAACTAAGGATTCTTTAAGTATTTATGAATATTAATGAGAGTAAGATCATATTTCTTGTAGAAGGCATTAGGTTCAACTAGGTCAAAATACTCAGAGTAGTCCATCCTCCAAGTGTCATTCACCTCAGTACCCGAGAAGAAGATGTTCAAGGTATCTTCAGAGACTTGGAATTTCTTCCTGACAATTTTGGAAGTGAGGACTACTTGAGAATTGGGTGGTGGTATGAGTGTTTCATAATTCCATTGCAAGTTAGCATAGAATTCGTGTACGGCTTTTGTGCCAGTTATGGAATTGTTGTAGCACAAGAGTTTGACACACAAGGCAGAGAAATGGTGATTGTAAAGCTACTCAGATACTTGATAGATTACTCTTTTTCCATGAGGGGTTGGCTCAAAAAGGGCATGGAATGGAAAAGGATTCCTGGGAAGGAGGTCTTTGTACCTTTTGAGAGCCTCATTGGAGACAAAGAATGTATCATAAAAGGGTATGAGATGCGAGTTGGAAGACGAAGATGATGCTCCAGCTGGGGCCACCCTCTTTCTCCTATTGGATGCCATGAAGACAAAATGGAGAGGATAGAGACAAAAAAAGAAAGAGAAACACCACTAAAACTCATTTGCACAACTAGGATTGATGGGAAAGAGGTCAAGGGAGGTCAATCTAGGTCGAAATAGGGCAAGGGAGAGGAAAGTCAGAGCTAGGGTTGAGAGATTGAGGGAGCTATAGGTTGGATTGGTATATTTTCTCTAGTTGAGAGGGAGAAAAGTTGGTCAAACCTAACTTATGTTTGCTCCAGTACAGCCATCGATTGAGTTCTATGACTCAGAAACTCGACTGATAGGCTCTTTAAAAAAGCTCTCGGCCTCAGATCGGTCGAGTTGGCAACTCGACCAATGTCCACCTGAACCAACATTAGAAATTCTAATTTATAGCCATTAGAGTGCTAATAAAATATTTTTTTCAAGCCCATTTTGCATATTAAACATACTTGGACACATATCACTCATCATTGGGTACTATTTTGCTATAAATCCAGCATTTGCAAAAAATACCCAAGAATAAGAGAAAAACATGGCAAAAAGAACATGAAAACTGAATTTTAGCATATTAGCAAGCAATGGTAATCAAAACATAGGCAAAAACATATAATATACATGACAACTAGCTATAAGGGATAATAGATTCATTCAAAGTAGGTATGAGCAATTCAGATCTAATAAAATTAAATTTCTCTCTAGCTAGAGGTTCAGAAAAAATGTCCGCCAACTGATATTCTGTGTCCACATGCATGATATAAATATCCTTCTTGATAATGTGATCACAAAGAAAATGACAGTTAACCTCTATGTTCTTAGCTCTACTATCCAAGATAGGATTATATGACAAGTTAATTGCACTAGTATTATGACAATAGATAGGAGAAGCATCAAAATGAATGTTAAAGTCTTAGAGAATTTGCTTCATCAATAGGGCATGGGCAAAATAATTCTCGGATGTAATATATTCAACCTCGATGGTTGATAATTCCACTATGCTCTATTCTTGGAGAACTAAGACACCAAGCATGGTCCTAGGAGAAAGCAAGTGCCACTTGTACACTTTCTATCAATCAAGAATCCTATGTAATCTACATCACTATAAGAAGTAAGAGTAAAATCTCTTAACTTGGGATACCATAGTCTAAAATTTTGAGTTTTGGTGAAGTACCTTAAAATTCTCTTAACAGCTATAAGATGTGATTTCTTAGGATTTGATTGAAAATGAGCACACAAGCCAACACTAAACACAATATCAGGTCTAGAGTAAGTTAAGTAAAGTAGACCTCCAATCATACCTCTATAGAGATTCTCATCTACTTTTTCACCTTCTTCATCCTTACCAAGTTTGGCGGTGTTTGACATGGGTGTGTCCATCATCTTGGTGTTCTCCATTCTAAAGTGCTTAAATAGCTCACTTATGTACTTACCTTGGTTGACGAAGTTCCCATGCTTGATTTGAAAGATGAGTAAGAATGTGAGATCACCGATCATATTCATCTTGAATTCACTCTACATAAGATAACTAAATTCCTTATAAGATCAAGGTTAGTTCCAAAAAAAATGATATCACCATCATATATTTCAATGATAAGAAAAATGTTAGAAGTGTGCTTTAGAAACAAGGTAGAATCTACTTTGTCCATGATTTATCCATGATCTAACAAAAAGTTCTTTAATTTCTCATACCAAGCTCTAGGTAATTGTTTGAGTCCATAGAGAGATTTTTGCAACAAATAAACATGATTAGGTAAATTATCATATTCAAAGCCTAGAGAATGTGCAATGTACACTTCCTCCTCAATTGTACCATCTAAAAATGCACTTTTACCATCCATTTGATAAAGAAGAAAGTTTTATAACTAGCAAAATCTAGCAACATTCAAATGGACTCAATTCTATCTAAAGGTGCATATGTTTCGTCAAAATGTATACCTTCTTGTTGATTGTATCCTTGAGCCACTAACCTTGCTTTGTTCCTTACCACTTTGCCACTTTCATCAAGGTTGTTGCGGTAGATCCATTCGGTGCCAATGACCTTTCTATCACTTGGTCTTGGCACTAGGGTCCATAATTTTTTCTTTTCAAATTTCTCCAACTCTTCTTGCATAGCTAGGATCCACTCATCATCTTCAAGAGCTTCTTTGACGTTCTTTGACTTGAGTTGTGAGATGAAGGCAATATTGACTTGTTCTTTGTTGAATGCAGCCTGCATCTTCACTATTTCAAATAGATCACCTAGAATTAGCTCTTTTGAATGATTCTTTGCAAATTGGGGAGTTTGATCCTTCTTCTCTTCATCTATCTCTTCTTCTTGAGTGACCACCTCGTTTCCCTTTTGGGTGATGTTGAGCTTTTTTATGATAGGAATTACCTCACCTGCAACATCATCATTTGGAACAACATCATTGGGAATAGAGGGGTTAGTCTCAATAAACATAACACTTATAGATTCTTCTACTTAAGTAAGTTCAACATTAAACACTCTAAGTGCTATAGCCAAGAAAGAAAGTCTTGTAAGATTTCAAATCAAACTTGTTGAGAGAATCTTTCCGTATTAAAAACAAAAAAAGGACATCCAAAAACATGGAAATACTCTATGGAAGGCTTTCTACCATGCCGAGATCATAGGGAGTTTTCTTTAAATAAGGATGTGTAAAGACTCAGTTTTGTACAAAACTTGAGGTACTGACAGCTTCAGACCAAAACTTATTTGGAGTGTCATACTCTAAATGAATGATCCTAGCCATCTCCTATACTGGCCTATTCTTCCTCTCTATAACTGCATTTTGTTGAGGTGTTTGAGGTGAATAAAAGTTATGTGCATAGACAGATTCTTGACAAAAATATTCAAAAAGATAATTTTCTCATTCTCCCCCATGATCACTATGGATGGAAACAATCCAGCAAGAAACTTCATTCTCAACTAGTTTACAAATATTTGAGAAAACATCAAGAGTATTGCTCTTAGAAATGATAAATATGGTCCAAGTATATCTAGTGAAATCATCAATAATAACAAGGCAATACTTGGAACCACGAAGTGATTGAGTTCTCATTGGTCCAAATAGATCAATGTGAAGAATATCAAGAGCTCTCTTGGTGCTAAGGACTCCTTTGGATTTGAAGTAGGACATGGTTTTCTTACCTTGGGTATAAGGCTAGCATTCATCATCCTTTTCAAAATCCAATTTAGGAAGCCCCTTGACCAAATCCTTTTTCCTCAACTTCTTCAACTGATGCATATTTACATGACCAAGCCAACGATGCCAAAGACAAATATCATTCGAAATGACTACTAGGCATCTTCCAATAATAGGCTTAATAGAGTCAAGCATAATTATATAAATATTACCACTTATAGTTCCCTTATATATAGCTTGATAGGTGAGGAAATCTAGAATCAAGCATTCAAAAGAAGTAAACAGCACAAGGTAACCATTATCACATTATTGACTTACGATTAATAAATTGTGATGTAGGCTATCCACAAAAGGAAAATTCTTGATGCACAAGGATTCACCTACATCACCCTCACCTTTAACCTTACCTTTCGTGTTGCCCATAAAGGTAACCAAACCTCCTTTCTTTTTAGTGAAGTTGTTGAAATTGTGACATACCGCTATCACACGGACAATGAAATGCCACACGAAAATGTGCCGAAACACCATAAGCCACATATTACCGAAAACATGGGTTAATTAAAACCGATTGCGGAAAGCAGATAACAAAGAAACCATTACATTCACATCCTCATCCTGTAAGCAAATATGTTATATAAATATACATAACCTTGATATATGTCCACAACTTATAGGAACCAGCTGTCCTGTCAGCACAAGAGTTCATCACCTATTTATACATACATAACGAGCCATGTAAGGCCAACAACAGGATATAACAAGATACATCAACTATACATTGTGAAGCATCGTCAAAACATCTCTTAGGACCCGAGAGTACAAGGACGACTCTAGAACTCAACTATAAAAAAACCAAAATAGTAGCATATCCATCTCTTGCCTTCTACTGCTCTTCTTGCTGCTCGGTTGCACTGTCATGGACACCACCATGTCTAGCGTGATCACCTAAAAAGGTTGTAAACCAACAGGGTGAGACACCCAGTTCCAGCGAGAAACATAACTCCCCACTGAAACTATACAACTTTAGAAAAACTAAAGTATGCACATCAGATAACTGATATAAGAAAATTCTATGAGCAACATACTGAGCAAAACTTATTTTATTAACAAACTTACCAAGATATCCATGAGGCATATAACCAAGTATTCTTTATGGAACATGATTGACAAGATAAGCTTTATAAGAACTTGTCACAAAACATAAGGAACGTACAAATAACTACAAGGTATAATTAGATCAACTATACAAGCAAGGCCTCAACCGATGTTTTGTGTTTTTCCCTAAGTAGTATATACTATTCAGCTGGATTACGTATTATTATGCCCTGAGGAAGTGAGCTGTACCGCTCAAATCTAACCATCAGCTGTGAAGCCGAAGCCGATGCCATACAAGGTCAATGGAAGAGTCGGACTCCACAACCTCTACTCCTCGTGGTCAGTGCATGAAAACCAAAGCAGGACCACAGTCTCATGCTTAAGTGGCCTCAGCCACAAGGTCATCTCTGCAAGCTACCCATATATGTAGCCCGCCTTGGTACAGGTCTCAGCGCTAGTATACCTTGAGCCACGGGCCTAATCACCGTGCTCTGAGCCATGAACGTATTCATTTTCTATCACACTGAGCCATGTGCCTATTCACCATGCTCCAAATATCCTGAGTCTGCAACCACAGTTGCACTCAAATCCTCCTATTTTCGGCTAGGAGAAACCACACATATTCAATAATATGCGTTTCCGGGTTAACCTACAGGAGAACCCATTTCACCATCACCAGCTACTAACGATGATGCATCTATGGCCAGGGCAAACTACATGATATGTTCCACTGTAATTAATTAGTATATTTTAATTATATTTTTGAGGAAACCATGTTGTAAAACATAAACAACATTGAGTTACATTAATACTGTCATTATCACATTATCATGGGATCTCAATCCCTCATCACAGAATGCCACTGCCTCTCAAGGCTTACATCATCACCATGGGATAGCAATCTCTTATCTCAACATCAGAGGACTTCACCTCAACTAGGCTCTCAGCCTTTATTAGATCCAAAAACCTTTCACATCATACTGGTGATACATATTATCTCATCCACAAGGATTATCATCATTCAGTGTTATTCAAAGCACATATACCTCATAGCTCTTACCTGGCTATGAATTCATTTGATACATCTGCATGGTTAGTATGCATATCAAGAGAGATAACTTAAATCACCAGACATAGATCTTTATGATTATCATGCTATTAGGGTTGAAGATACATGATTGGAACAACATCCATGATTATAATTACATGAAGCACATGCGGTATCTGTAAACAAATCACATTATTGTTAGCAAACCATGAGCATCCACTATGCCCTAAACTTATCATCTTACATAGCATCATCTTTAAGTATCAAACATATCACTAGTTAAAAACTATCATTCATAACACATCATCAACAAAGGTGTGGTTACAAGATAACAAACTCACAAAAACTAGGGTTTCTGGGTTAAGCATAACCCTCATCAAAGGTACCATCTACCCTCACTATAGGTGTTGCGGGTAGCACCATCCCTCGCCTAAAGGAGTATCAGGCAGGATTACATCCCTCACCAAAAACCTATCGGCTAGGGCACTTAGCCACACATATCGGCCAACCATGGAGTGCATCCATGCACAAGGGATATTGGGCAACCAGACCTAATAGGTGTCGTGCAACCTGATCCAAGAGTTGTGTCGTGCAGCCAAGGAGCAAGGGGTGTATCGTGCAACTAGGTCAAGAAATGTATCGTGCACCCAAGTGCATGGTGTATCGGGAAGCACAACAGCCCTATCGACTAAGACCCCTATCTCCCATTAGGGTTAGGGTTTCATATCGGGAAACTTATCATCACCATATCGCCCAAAGCCAACCCATGTCACCCAAGGCACAAACAAGGATATCTATCAAGCATCATGTCAGCCAATGGCATAATGCCCACAACCACCATCTAAGGCAAGGGTTCATCTCGGTCAAGGCACATCGCCCCACAACACTATCGTGGGTAGAAGGTTCATATCGGTCACAAAAGCAAACAAAACACCATTTATTATATCGCCCAAGACTCAGCCTTAGAAGATGGGTATCGCTCAGAACTCATCATAGGGATATCGTGTAAGGGCTCAAGGCCATTATGGGTTGGTCATCTTCAACCTCAAGATGGCCACCAAGAAGCCCTAAAAGATCAAGAGAGTTGGCTCACCTCTCAAGACAATTAAGTGAGAGAGGGGTATTGCACAACTTCCATCACCTATCGGGCAACAAAGAGGTCCATCTCCTCATATCGGCCAACCAACCAAAGCTAAACTCACCAATAGATTAGGAGACCCTAAGCTCACATCTCAACAACTAAGAGAGAGGGTTTTTTCCCAAGGAACTCCACCTCCATGGTTTAGCCAACCCAAGGCAAACCAAGGGACAAAATCTAGGGTTTCTCTAGAGCAACCTCATAACCACTAAAGCAAGAACATAGCTAGAAGAAAACATGGTCGATCAAGATATATAACATGCAACATGAAAAAGAAGTAGTATAGCTAGAGTTAGGAGTTATGTAACCCGCCTCAAGCAAGCTCCAAGCTCCTAGCACCAAGCTTCCAAGCTCCAAACACCACCTTTGGCCACGTCAAGAAGAAAAGCAAAGCTCATAACCACCATGGCCGAAGATCAAATAAGAAGGTGAAGAAAGTGCTAAGGAAAGAGGGGGAGATTATCACCACAAGAAGAGAAGAAAGACACATTCTAGGGTTCGACCACCACTAGAGGAAGAAGAAGACTCCACCAAGGAGAATGGCCACCAAGCTAGCTCTACCAAGTGTATCAGCCACCAAGCTCACCAAGGGGAGGTATCGTCCACTTAGGAAGAAGGGAAGAAACTAAGGAACTAAATGGATCCTATGAAAGAGAAAGGAGAGACATATATATAAGAGGGAGAAGAGGAAACTAAGGCAAGGTGTCACTCAACCTAGGGACGCTTTTCCATGGGCCAAAGCCACCTACTAGCTTGCCACCTCCTCATGTCCAAAGCTTTTACTACATGCTAGCAACAAGCGCCAAGTGTCCATAGGGGGGTGACACAAACGATGCTAGGTGGAGGGGTGTGTATCGAGCAACATAGAAAACCGACACACCCACGATCACCCTCCTTGGTCAATACACCATGGCCAACACACTAAGGTCGACACACCAAGGTTGGCACACTCAAGCTTGGCTGATACACCTAGGGCTTGCCTGATACAAGGCTCAACAAGGAAAAACAAAGCCCAAGGCTGCTCAAGCAATGAGCCCCACCCATCCTCTCAACTCTAGAGGATGCAAGGAGAGAGAAAAACATCACTCAAGGTGAAAAACTTGCATAACAACCCTAAAACTTGGTTTGTTTGCAAGTAGAACCACCAGCTCTCAACAAAGCACAAACAAACCCTAATCACCACTAGATGTGATTAGCAAGCAACTAAACATAAGGTTTAGGCAAAGCAAACAGGATAAGCCCAAAATGAAGGTCAGGGTCCTTACAGAAATGACTTATATCACCTATCATATGCTTAGTACAACCACTATCAACAATCCATCTTCCTTTTTCCTCACTTACCTCACCAATTTCTTCACTAGAAGAGGCTATGAGTGCAATGTGGCACTCGCTATCTTCTTTGGAGCTAGAGCCACGTGAGGATGATTCCTCCCAAGCTGCATGAGTTGCATTCTTGTGTCTTTTCTCCTTCTTTTCCTTCCTCTTGTACTTGCTCTCCTTCTTGTACTCTTCCTCCTTCTTGGAGCTGCCCTTGTGTTGTGACTTTCTTGACTTGGGACATTCACTCTTGTAGTGTCCCTTTTGTTCACACTTGTAGCATCTAGGAGTATAGAAGGAGGATTGCTTTCCCTTGAAGTGCTCGCCCTTGTAGTTGGCTTCATGCTCACTAGGGGCATCATCTTCAGTAGAGGTGAAGGGAGATGTTCGACAAGCAAGTTGTTGTTGAAGGATGACTATCTCCACTTGTGCCTTGAAAGCACTATCTTTGATCTTCTTAGATTCCTTATCCTCTTGCATGGCTTCTTTTTCTTGCTTGTCATGCCTTGTCTCTTGAGGTTGCAGGTTGCCAATGAGCTCTTCGGTTAGGATTTCACCAAGACTCCTCACTTCTTCAATGGATGTCACCTTTGACTTCCATCTCTTTGGTAGAGTCCTCAAGATCTTGGAGTTGATTACACCTTTATCCAAAGCATTTCCCAAAGCATCTAGGCCACTGATGATCACATTGAGCCTAGAGTACATCTCTATAATCCCTTCTTTCTTGCCCATCTTGAAGTTCTCTAGAAGGCTATTCAACATGTATATCTTAGCCTCCTTGACTTGCTTTGTCCCCTCATAGGTGATGCAAAGCTTGTCCCAAATCTCATATGCAGTATCCCAAGATGAGATGCGATTGAAATCTGTTGGTGTAATGGCTAAAGAGAAGATGCTTATAGATTTGGCATTAAGATGGGCTTTTTTAAGTGCAAATTCATTCCATGTTGAAACAGCTCCGGTTGGATCCTTGTATATTGTGACCATTACCTTCCATGTATCAAAGTTCATGCCTCGAATGTAGAAGTAGATACTCCTATTCCAATAGAGGAAGTAGGTGTCATCAAACACCAGATGATGCATGGAGAAGCCTCCCTCTAGGTTGAGTGAACCAAGTAGGTTTTCTCCCATCTTCTCCTCTCGTATGAGATTGTTGGAAAAGATACTTGGCTCTTATACCACTTGTTGGATCTAGGGTACTAGAGGGGGGTGAATAGAGCTTTAAAATTCTCACAAGATAAGTTAGACCTTCAAATAATATTAATCAAAACCAATAGCTTAAGAGAAATTTGAAGTCCTAACTAAGCAAGCATAGCAAGGATGAGAGAAATTGAAACTTGCACTTGGACAAGGTGGTTTGGAGTGGTTCCACTCTCCAAACTAGGAGAGAGTCAATCCACTACCTAGAGAGATCAACCTATAGGACTTTGCAATCTATATATACTTATATTCATTCATAAGAGATATAAGGAGACCACCATGCATCCAAGAACTTTCTTATTCAAGACAAGAGTCTTCCACCTAGACAAGGACTTACCCACTTGATCAAGATGTCTTCATCCTTCAACAAGGACTTACCCACACTTTATCAAGTCTTTGGCCTTGAAATAATTTGTCAACTCTTCTTGAATATTAGCCTTTCCCTTCTCCTTCACCCGGAGAAGATCTTCACCTCTTCTTCAACCTTGAAGAAGAACTACAACAACTTCATCTTCACTCAGTGTAGCTTGCTTCAACCTTTTATTCATTGAGGAAAGGGTTAGGGAAGATGGAATGAAATGAGAGCTTTACAAGCACATGAAGCTAGTCTCATACAACTGGCCTAACTCACTCATAATCACGAAATGCTATGTAAATGAGAGAGAGAAAGGGGCTCAAGGAGTTACTGATGCGGTGATATTGAGTCGCATTTATAGACTTGTTTTACTTACGTTTTATGGGTTTATTGGTCACTTTGGTGGTTAATATTGCATAATTCACTTACTCTATTCTATAATCCTTTTTAGTATCAAATCTCCCATATTTTATCTTTTTGATCATAAATGATTATAATAATGAGTTTTATTTCGGCTGATTTAGCTTTGTCTTGCAATTTCAGGAAAAATGAGTATATACAGCTGTCAATACCATCAACATCCATCGATAGTATCGACACAGTCACAGGCAGACAGCCGCAAGGAGCCACGTAGAGTCGATACCATCGACTGGGAAGTCGATGGTAGCGAGATACCTTCAGGTTTCCAGCGATCAGCCAGTCGATACTATCGACACCAAAGTCGATACTATCGACACCAAAGTCGATACTATCGACACTTATATCTTCAGTGCCGGAAAAGGGATAAAATCGACACCTAAGGGTGTCGATACCATTGACCCGCATTGATGGTATCGAGTCAGCATCAGGTGGGACGATAGAAAAGAAGGAAGTCATGCAGATATCACGAGGGGTCGATACCATTGACCCGCGTTGATGGTATCGACATCGTCAGATTAATGTTTGTTTCATATCGGCCCGAATCCAACGATGGTGATATTATGTCGACCTAACTTGGTGTTTATACCTAATGACAGCATCCAGGAGTCATCTATCACATCATTAACTGCTACACACATCACGAGGAGAGGAGAAGAAGAGAACGGAGCCAGAAGCACACCCCGACCATTCTGAGAGCCGAAGAAGACGTTTTCCACCGCCGAAAGGCTATAGATCGTGCACTCTATGACGAGGAACGCTTGGATCTTCTCCGTTCAGGGGTTCACATTAGTCATCCAAATATTTCTCCATGTTTCCCCTTTCTTCAATCATGTCTTGCTCTGAGATGAACATGCAGGGCTAATCCCCTTTGTCTTTAGGACCGAGAGTAGCCCGGGCAATCATTGTATGACGCTTTTATCATAGTAATTCATAATTTATCTCTTAAATCCGTGGTATGATTTCGTTTTCTCCATTATATCATTATGATTGATCACCCTAATGATAATCTAATGCCTTTAATTTCTTTGAAAGAAGAATTAACGGTTGAAAAGAGACGAAACTCACATTAATTAATAAATCCCTTGAACAAGGTGATGTATGGTTAATGGTGGACACCCAGAGGTCGATTTTAATGCACCTATTTTAGGGTATAGGCTACTACGATGGTGGAACCGACCTAGATTTAGGTAGTGAATTGTATCACGACAGTTAACAATTCTGACTACATGCCACTACCCGAATTGAGAGATGAATGTGTTTAACTATATGGAAATTCATACAATGAAAACCCGCGGTGAAACCGCAATCCTATAGATTCCCATCTAAATTTATTAAACTCAAAATTTAATCGGTTTCTTTGTTTTCTTTTATTTTTATTATTTTAATCAACCCTTAAAACCTTTTTAACTGGTCTAGCTGATTGTGAACAGTTAGTAGTAGTCTACCAACAGTTCAGTGTCCCTGAGTTGGACTCGGGCCTCACAAAGGCCTATACTACATTGATGCGTTCACTTGCGTTATACGCACGGTAAAATCGTGTCAAGTTTTTGGCACCGTTTCCAGGGACACAACAATTGTCGACACTATGAGTGCTGCAAACGACCACTCTAGGCCACATTTTTTTATTATTATTATCATTTTTTGAAATTCAATGATTGTTTTTTTTTCTTTTTAGCAATCGTCTCGCACTGTACTGAACCTAAATTATTATTTTGCAGGTACTAGTGCATGGTGAGGACACATAGCACAGACTACACGCAACCATCACCAGAGGTTCCCCCATTGGAACCAGACGACGAGGAGATCAACGTTCAAACCCAACTTGAAGATATGTATTTGAATTCTGAACCAGAAGCTATGGCATAAGAACAGACAATATGGGAGAAGATAAAGACTTCTTCCTCATCAGCATCAAAGGGGCCAATAAAGAAGCAGGCAGTCAACATTCCAACTTATAAGATTGATCTAACACTAATAAATTTGGTCAAATAAAATACATTTCACGGGATTAAGAATGCTGAGGAGGTGCCCACATCATGGACTTGACAAGGAAAAACAGGTCAAGATTTTCTATTTTGCTCTTTCTGAGCATGATAGAAGCAACTTGGATTCAACTAGTTCTGGTTTCTTCCTGAACAACATTGGCACTAGGTGTTGGGAGATTTTGAAGAACATGGCCAAAAAGCAGTCCTGGGGTGATAGGGATCCACCAGAACAAGTTAAAGTTGCAGGTGAGTCTAGGGCCATCAGGGAGCTGAATGACAAATTAGATCTCATAGCCAAGAAGCTGGTGGAGAAAGAGGATGTATCCGATGAGGAAGCCCAAGTCAAATTTATGCAAAAACAGGGCTATAGGAACAATGATTATGCTTGGAGGAAGGACATAAAATTCTCATGGAAGGATCCAAACAACTTCCTACAAGATCTAGATGTAAAACCACAATCAAAGGTAGAGGATAAAAGCACTGAGTTGCTTAGTCAAGTGGTGCAAAAAAATCAAGAGATGATGAGTATGTTCAGTATGCAGTTGCAGTCCCAGGGTGAGATTTTGACTAAATTTTGGCAGACATTACAAAGTCATGGAGCGCAGATGAGGACACTAGAGGCAAAGGTGACTCAAATTGCCAATGAAGTGGCGGCCATGAAGCATGAAAATCAAAAAAGACCAGCTGGTTATGCATAGCTTGTTCAAGCACATCATCAAGTGAAGTATATATCTGTGATTAATGAGGCAGAGCCCCTGGTGGTGGAGGTCCGTGAAAAAGGAAAAATGATTTTTGACACAGAGGCTATATTGAGAGTACCATATCCCCGCAGTTTATATGGACTACAATGCGGATATTTCTCATTTAGAAAATCCCGCCAAGAACCCATCACGACCGTTCCCACACCTAGGCAAGAAGAGCAGGTGAAGGCCATACTTATTGGTGAAGCTACAAACACTGAGACAATTGAGCAACCTCAAGTCACACCAACTAAAATTGATGTGCCAAAGTGTAACATCCCTGACATGGGTTATGAGCTAACCCTAGGTTTTTTGCTTAATTATGTAATTAGATACTGATGATTATCTTTTGGTATGTAATTAAAGCTCCTGAGGAACGTATATTGTTATTTCTATCCTTTTTAAACATTGTTGTAGTATTGTTTTGTAATACATGGACCTATGTGCAAATTACCCAATTAGAGGGGTTAACTTGCAGATTGCACATGTTAAGATGCTCCTTTGATGGTGAGACATCATAAGATTAAATATGATGAAGTAAGATGGATTCTCCAAGCTTGGGCACCAAGATGCAGCTTGTGGAGCAATCCTTGTGCTTAAAACCCTAGTTTTGGTGTAAAGTGCAATTTACCAAAAATGTGGGGTGCAACTTGTAAAATACACCTTCAAGATTAACTTTTATAACTCTTGGCATCATTTAGAATAAAGATGATGAATATGGCACTTCAATTGGATAATTAAACAAGTATGATAATCCATGTAATTAAATAATCAAGTTGTAAGCAAGGTAGCCCTTTTATATATGTGCACCTTAGTAAATAATTTGCCCTTCTTTGCCTTTAGTCCTTGGTTTTAGAAGGAGTTTTTCTTTAAAAATAAGGAGGAAGGACGTGCCTAAAAGGGGGAGGGACCTAGATGAGAATAATAAAAATAGTTATCATTATCATGGAAATACCCCCTAAGGTATATAGTCATCAATCCTTTACAACTAAATGATCGTTTCTTCACTTCCATCACTTATCCCCTTGCTTGGACCGACTAAGGTAGAGAATAGGAGCAGAGGAGAACGACCAACTTGTTCTAAGGTAAGACGAGACTATCATCTTGCTCGGATTCATGGAGGAAGTTGGGTTACAAGGTTGGTTTTAAGGTTTTCTTACTTAGCTCTTTCTTTCTAGCCAATCTTTCCCAACCTTTCCTTGGAGAAACACCTTTTTCCGACTTGTGGAGCACAAGACGCCATTAAAGGCCTGAAAGCTTGGAAGCTTGGAGCTCTAGAAACAACCATAAGGCGGGTTTTATAACTCTAAACCTTTTGCTTTCTTATGCATATCCTTGTTCTTGCAATTAGTAGTTAGTTTTTCTTCTTCCCCACTCTTCCATGCACTTTTGCAAGCAAAACCACGAAGTAACCAACCTGAACTGAGGTTGAATATGATGGGCGTGATTTCCTAGGTAACTTTACCAAACGACCTTGGACCATTTGGTCTAAACGGTTTGCAAGACCGTTTGAAATCAAACGATCTAAAGACCGTTTGATTTCATGCGGTTTGCAAGACCGTTTAGATTCAAATGGTCTCCAAGACCATTTGGAAAGTTTGACCAAGTGAAGACCATTTAGAGGTCTTCTGAACACATCATGAATTAATCATCTACAAAGAATCATAATCTATTTGCAAGTAAATCACAAGTTGAAGTCACTTCAACCCTCTAAACCCTAATCGGGTTCAATTGCTGATTTCAAGGACCAATCTTGTTGAACTTTGGGTTGAGTGGCCCAAAGAGTTTCAGAACCATTTGGGATTCACCCAAATGGTCTCCAGACCGTTTTGTGACCACCCAAGATTGTTTGGAAGTCTAGGGTTAAGATAATTTAATAAATTGAGGGTCCAATCACAATAGGTTGTTGAATTAATTGAAAGTGCTGATTTGTAACCTAATTAGGGTTCAACCCTTATCAATTTGACTTAGATTTTGATGTGACTTTGGGAAAACGGTCTCAAGACTGTTTGGAGGATGTCCAAATGATCCCAAGACCGTTTGGGCCATGTTAGGGCCCAGTTCAGTGACAATTGATGGGTTCAACTTCAATTAGACTCATGTTGATCAATGTTGATGGTTAATTGATTACAAACCCTAATTGAATTGGTTTCAACCCTAATTGGCTATCAATTGAAGGTCAATTGAGTGTCCAATTGGTTAAGTATAACCCTAATTGGCTCAATTGATAAGTGGTTAACATATATGAGGACAATTGAGGGCTTCAACCTTGAAAACCCTAATCAATTAAAAGTGTTGATGTACCTTTTAGGTCCTTGCGGTTTTGAGCCATTTGGGCCAAACGGTCTCAAGACCTTTTGGGGCCAAACGGTCTCAAGACCATTTGGGCTCAAATGGTTTCAAAACCGTTAGAAGGTCATACGGTTTGGAGCTTATGCGGTTTGAACCCATGTGGTTTGGTCATGTGGTTTGATCAAACGATTTCCAAGTCAACTATGTTCAAACGGTCAACAAGTTGAAACAGTTTCAAGACCGTTGAAGGGAAAACAGTCTTGAGTGTCATGTGGTCATGAAGTCAACCCTAACCAAACGGTCAAATCTTCCAAATGGTTTCAAAACCATTTGTAGTTTGATGTGTGTAATCGTTTGGGGAACTTTTAGGGTTAAGATTTCTTAATACCTTGAAGGCTTAGATGGTCCAATGGTTGTTTAACCTAAACCCTAATGATACCTAAAGACATTAAGGGGTTAACTAATTAGTAGATTGACCCATGTCATGAATAATGATGAACATTATCAAGGTACTTATAAAGGGTTCAAGTAGACAACACCCCTTGATCAAGCAAACCCTAATGACTATAATGGAAATGACTTAACCCATGTTAACCAAGTTTACTTGACTTAACCTAATCTAGAGTGAAGTAAACATCATCTAGTAGTGAGAGGAGAGAGAATGTTCCTAATATGATTGAGAATCAATTAACATACCTTCAATATGTAAGAATGTACATGATTAGGGTATTATCCATCAAGGTGAGGTCATGGAAACACTAATTATGATGATTAATGAATCTTAACCTAATTTGAGGGCATCAATGATGATATTTTCATACAAGATGATGTTATGAGCTCAATTCACCATGAAGTGAATAGTAAACCCTAATTCTAGGGTAATAACATGTAATGTGAATAGTAAACCCTAATTTAGGGAGATTTGATGAATGTAGTAATTCTAGGTTATGCCTTTGAGTGTGAAACCCTAATTACAAGTTGTAGCATAAAGAATCTTTATGCCTTGTAAGATAAGATGTTCGATAACCCTATGTTGAAGTAAATAAATCCAAAACCCTAAAAAAAATCAATGGTGATATACTGATTCTTAGCACGTCTGTGCAAGGGAGCATGGTTGTGGTGTTCTATAAAGAAATTGAATAGTTTTGGTATGATGCTAATATTGTTATATATGCATATCCTCAATTATACTAATCATGCAGGTGGTTAACAAGAGGTAATCATAGCCAGGTAAGGGTTATGATATCATATTCATTGAAAGCATGTTATTAGCTTTATGGATAGTGACATACTATGTTGCCTAATTTAAGTGGCATCATATGAGATTGATAGGCTGTAAGAGCCATGAGTAACATTAAGGTCATGCTGATTAGATGACTTGTGATGAAATGATTAAGAATTGATACCTCTATGATAATTATGTGAGTTAAGCTTGATACATTTAGTATTCTACTTTCATAGTTGTTGTTCTAATGATTAAAGTTTTGAGAACATGCTTGATGTTAAAAGAATGCTGAAATGTACCTAACTAATCAAGTATAACCATATCATGTAGAGCCCTGATCATAGATCCATCATTGTCAGAAGTTAAATGATGGTGAAACAAGTTATCCTAAGGGAACTCCTGGATCACATACTTTTGAGTATGTGGGGGAATATGGACGTGAATATCCTTACGTCCTAGTGTAGGAGTTGATGTAGATGTACCTTAATCTATCGACCCTTCACTATGTGTTCATGTCGGGGTGATGTAACATTATTCTCCTGAGGAAATCTTTAATGCCGCATCGATGAGAGATAAACAAGAAATATTTCGATGGCAAAGAGAGTACAAAATACCACTGTGACTCTAATAGCGAAGTGCCAGAATACCCTGGTAAGCTATAGTAGTAGACACACTAGATGTCATGCATGTTGATCCTCACACTGACTGAGGGAGATGAGGTCATAAGAATCCTGATCTTTTGATGACCTAGGTATGATACCGATGCGACTTAGTAGTGATCGATTGGAGAATGAGCGGTATACCTCATCTCCGCAGGGCATAATAATGTTTGTCAAATATAATCAACCGCGTAGCATATCTTCTTAGGTTGATCTATGAGAAATAATGATTGTTGTTACATTGTTTATATTAATAGTCTGTTCATGTAGTTATTATACCTGTTCTTCATATGCTTTAATGAAGTGATTGCTTAAGTAAAAGAGGATTTACTTATTATCAAAACTGCTACTAAATGATTTAAGTTACTTTGCTTATGTTATTTCATAATTTCTATAACAAAGCTTCTGGCGGAGAGTTATAACTCTTGCTGGGACAATTATTCAGATTGTCTCACTCCCGTAGGTTTCAACTTTTTAGGTGGACGTCGAGGACGAAGAAACCAATTTGAGGGTGAGTAGTATCAGCAGCAGCAACACCAGGGGAAGCAGTGAATCTCAGGTGGAGATATTGACTGCTGAGTCGTGTAGTTAGTTTGTCTTATGTCCTCTTTGTACCCTCAGGTCCTAGGAGTCAGTAGGTCTGAGATTTTGGCTTTAAGCCTTGAGATTTTGTACCTAGATGTATATAATCACTCAAGAGGTGATTTAACAGAGATGTAAACTGTTTATCTTGTTTCTTATAAAGAAGTTTTATGATTTTAAGATCTTTTCTCCAAAAATGTTTTAGTTTTCAATATTCCGCTACTATTTAATCGCTCCCGCTTAGTTTATCTCATGTTTTATAAGTTGGATCCCACAAATAGTGGTATCACAGCTCTAGGTTTGCTGAGTCTACAGAGACATAGGACATAGGATGTCGAGTCTATTCTTAGTGTTTTCCAGTATATTTAATAGTGTCTTCTGCTCCTCAGGAGAAGAAGATAAGTAAGGATGTTTGGACCACACGAGGAGTATGTGGCAGAAAGTAGTGTCGCTACACCCTGAGAAGGTGCAAGGAACCCAGAAGTAGAGCAACCTGTACCTGAGCCACCTATGGAGCCACCTCAGTTTAACCCAGCTGACATGGGAAACCCAGCTGTCCAGAACATGTTCGGGTAGTTTATGACTGCCATGACACATATCACAGATAGGATGCCCGTGCCTGCACCTAGGGCACCTACCTAGTCTGAAGGACAAGGTATCGGTAAGACGTTCGAGCGACTTCGTTGTGTCGCAGCAATTGAATACTTTGGAATAGCTGATCCTGCAGATGTTGATCTGTGGTTGACCAAGTTGGAGAAAGCTTTTAGAATCCTGAACATCCCAGAAGCTGAGAAGGTTAGACATGCTGTCTATCTTCTCAAGGGGAGTGTTGGTCACTGGTGGACCATGGAAGAGAACAAGAGGCCTGGTGTGGAGGTTGTCTGGGAAGTCTTTCGACGGGAGTTTGTCAATAGATATTTCCCTAAGACATTCCTGGATGAGAAGATCTCTCAGTTCGAGAGGTTAAGGCAAGGTATGATGAACATTAGCGAATATGAAGCTCAGTTCATGGAGTTGTTGCGGTTCTGTCCGCATATGGATGCTACAGATGAAGAGAGGATCAAGCGGTTTGAGAAAGGGTTGAATGCTGAGTTGACTACTCCTTTGTCTGCCCTAGAGAAACGGGAAAGGTTTTCTACCTTCGTTGAGTTAATCTGAAGGATAGAGAGGTCTGTAGCCGAGAAGAGGCAAACCCATAAGAGATATCCTCAGTTCCAGGGATCTTCATCTAGAGACTTCAAGAAACCTAGATTTTCTGCACCTACACCTCCACCACCTAGACCTAGTTCTCAGACACATTGGACACCGAGTAGAGGTAGAGGATGAAGCCTACCACTATAAGGGGCTCGCAGTTTAGCATCAATGTTAGTTACAGGACCACCAAGACCACAACAACTGGAAAGAAGCTGCTACATATGTGGGAAGGTGGGACACCTGATGAAGGACTGTAGAGCTAGACCAGGGAGTGTGACACAACCACAGAGGCAGAGTCATCAAGGATCCCATAGGAGTCAGTTTCAAGGAGCATCTAGAGGACATGGACAAGCATCCCAAGCTGGATCGTCAGCACCGAATCAACCTCAGGCGACAGCAAGGTTCTATGCAATGAACCCACCTAATGCAGTGATCAACCCTCGGGTTGTGGCAGGTCAGATGGAGTTGTTATATTCTGATATGTCTACATCCTGTGTTATATCTGTTTTGATTGACCCGGGTGCTACACACTCCTTTGTCACTTGAAGAGTGATTCGTAATTGCAATATGACAATTAGTCATAGGGCATATAGCTTGTTGCTTGAGACTCCATTGAGAGGGTCTACTGTGTTGCAGGAGGTATGCTCTCCCTGCATCCTCTTCTTTTCTGATCATCGCATTCAAGTGGATTGTATACCACTTGAGATGTAAGGATTTGACATAATCCTTAGGATGGATACCTTGGAAAGGTATAGGATTGTCTTGGATTGTGAATCCAAGCAAGCTGTGTTTGCTGATGAAAGTGACACGTGAATCTTTCAAGGAGAGAGAAAGATTCTACCCACCTGTCTTGTGACAGCTATGGTTGTTGAGAAGTTGATGAGGCAAGGATGTTATGCATTCTTAGCTCATGTGGTAGATACTACCATGGAGAGTCCTAACCCTGCTGAAGTTCATGTAGTCAGGGAATTCGAAGATATGTTTCCTGAAGAACTTCCAGGTGTGCCACTGCCCTGGGAAATTGATTTTGAAATCAATTTGATCCCAGATACACAACCTATAGCACATACACCGTATAGGATGGCGCCTGCCGAGATGGCAGAACTCAAGAAAAAACTTCAAGAGTTTCTTGAGAAGGGTTTCATCCGACCGAGCACTTCACCCTGGGGTGCTCTGGTTCTTTTTGTTAAAAAGAAAGATAGATCAATGTGATTGTGCATTGACTACAGACTACTAAACAAAGTAACAATAAAGAATACGTACCCTCTGTCGATGATTGATGATCTCTTTGACCAGTTGCGTGGTGCAACCGTCTTCTCAAAGATAGATTTGAGGTCAGGATATCATCAACTTCGTATTAAGGATAGTGACATATCCATGTCTGCTTTTAGGACAAGATATGGTCACTATGAGTTCACAGTTATGTCGTTTGGACTAACTAATGCACCAGGTGCATTTATGGAACTTATGAATAGAATCTTCTGACCTTTCCTTGATCAATGTGTGGTTGTCTTCATAGATGACATTCTGATCTATAGTAGAGATGCTCAACAGCATGCACAACATCTTTGTCATGCTCTAACTTTGCTAAGAGAACATAAGCTATACGCTAAGTTTAGCAAGTGTGAGTTCTGGTTGCCAGAAGTATCTTTCCTTGGACATGTGGTATCTGCCTCGGGTATTCGTGTTGACCCTAAAAAGGTAAAATCTGTTCTACAATGGGAACAACCGAAGACACCGACGGAGATCTGTAGTTTCTTAGGGTTGGCTGGCTATTACCGAAGGTTCATTAAGAACTTCAGTTCCATAGCCCTACCCTTGACTAAGTTGACCCAGAAGGATGTTTCTTTTGTCTAGAGTGATAAGTTCCAGCAATCTTGATAGCAATTGAAGGAGAGGTTGACAAGTGCACCTGTACTTGTGTTACCTGAGCAAGGAAAAGGATATGTGGTATTCTGTGATGCCTCGGAGAATGGACTTGGATGTGTGTTGATGCAGGATAAGCAAGTGATTTCTTTTGCTTCCCGACAGCTTAAGAAACACGAGGAGAATTATCCGACACATGATCTGGAGTTAGCTGATGTGGTTCATGCTTTGAAGATCTAGAGACACTACCTCTACGGAGAAACATTCCAGATTTTCACTGATCATAAGAACCTTAAGTATATCTTCTCTCAGCATGAACTTAACATGAGGCAACGTCGTTGGATGGAGTTAATCAAGGACTACAATTGTATAATCGATTACCATCCAGGGAAGGCCAATGTGGTTGCAGATGCTTTGAGTTGGAAATCAGCAACATCAACCATGGATAGGGCACAACTAAACTCTTTAGTATGCTCTAGGAGAGATATGCTTATCTCCTTAAGGCAAGACAATGTACAGTTGAAGGTGTCATTGTTAGCTGGGTTGTTAGCTGAGATGCATATAAAACCTACTCTAAGAGAGTAGATTAAGGAGGCACAGCAGGTTGATGCTACAGTTCAGAAGATCAGATCGGAGTATGGTGATGAAAAGCGAGATGGTTTCCATGACTCAGATGATCATGTAGCATGTTATCATTGGAGAATGATAGTACCGGATCTGGATAACTTGAGAAAGTTAGTTTTGGAAGAAGCTCATTCTTCAATGTATTCTATGCATCCAGGGAGCACCAAGATGTATCGAAACTTGAAAGATATGTATTGGTGACTTGGAATGAAGAAGGATGTTGTGGAGTTTGTAATGAGGTGTCCTGTGTGTCAGCAAGTTAAGGCTGAACACCAGAAACATGTAGGAACAATGCAACCCTTACCCATACCACAATGGAAGTGGGATCATGTAACTATGGACTTTGTTGTTGGCCTACCCAGGACAAGCAAAGGGCATGATTCCATTTGGATTATGTTGATAGGTTGACAAAGACAGCATTTCTTACCTGTCAAAACAACCTATTCTACTGAGAAGTTAGCATAGTTGTATGTTGAAGAGATAGTGTGACTACACAGAGTTCCTGTCACTATAGTTTCTGACAGAGGTCCCCAGTTTATGAGTCATTTTTGGGAGCAGCTGCACAAAGCTCTAGGCACCCAGTCAAGGTTTAGTACAACCTTTCATCCACAGACTGATGGACAGTCGGAAAGATTAATTCAGACCTTGGAGGACTTGCTGAGAGCATGTGTTCTCTAGTTTACAGGGAGTTGGGATCTGCACCTAAGCTTGATAGAGTTTGCCTATAATAATAGCTATCAACATAGCATTGACATGGCACCTTATGAAGCTTTGTATGGTAGATGTTGTAGATCACCCTTATGTTGGTATGAAACTGGTGAGTATCAGCTGTTAGGTCCTGATCTTGTACAGCAGACCACAGAGAAGATTAAAGTAATACAACAACAGATTAAGACTGCACAGGATAGGCAGAAGTCATATGCTGACAGACGTCATAGACCCTTAGAATTCCAGGTTGGAGACAGAGTGTATCTTAAGGTCTCACCTTGGAAGGGAGTTTTGAGATTTGGAAGGAAAGGAAAGTTAGCTCCTAGATTTATGGGGCCTCATCATTGGAAAGGTAGCCTATAAAATAGAGTTGCCATCAGAGTTACAGAAGTTACACCCTGTGTTTCACATTTCTATGCTGAGGAAATGTCACCCTGATACCGAGTCAGTTCTACAACCCATGGAGGTAGAATTGAATGATGATGTAACTTATGAGGAAGGACCAGTGTTGATCCTTGATAACAGAATTAAAAAGTTGAAAAAATAAAGATATAAGTCTTGTGAAAGTCCTCTGGAATCATCGTGGTGTCGAAGAAGCCACTTGGTAACTAGAGGAAGAGATGAGAAGGAAATACTTTGCTCTTTTCTCTTAATATGTTTTGTTGATTTCAGGGACGAAATCCTTATAAGGGGTGGATAATTTGTAACATCCCTGACCTGGGTTATGAGCTAACCCTAGGTGTTTTGCTTAATTATGTAATTATATACAGATGATTATCTTTTGGTATGTAATTAAAGCTCCTGAGGAACATATATTGCTATTTCTGTCCTTTTTAAACAATGTTGTTGTATTGTTTTGTAATACAGAGACCAATGTGCAAATTACCCAATTAGAGGGGTTAACTTGTAGATTGCACATGTTAAGATGTTCCTTTGATGGTGAGACATCATAAGATTAAATATGATGAAGTAAGATGGATTCTCCAAGCTTGGGCACCAAGATGCAGCTTGTGGAGCAATTCTTGTGCTTAAAACCCTAGTTTTGGTGTAAAGTGCAATTTACCCAAAATGTGGGGTGAAACTTGTAAAATACACCTTCAAGATTACTTTTTATAACTCTTGTAATCATTTAGAATAAATATGATGAAAAGGAAACTTCAATTTGATAATTAAACAAGTATGATAATCCCTGTAATTAAATAATCAAGTTGTAAGTAAGATGGCCCTTTTATATATGTGCACCTTAGTAAATAAGTTGCCCTTCTTTGCCTTTAGTCCTTGATTTTAGAAGGAGTTTTTCTTTAAAAATAAGGAGGAAGGACGTGCATTAAAGGAGGAGGGACCTAGATGAGAATAAGAAAAAATAGTTATCATTATCATGGAAATACCCCCTAAGGTATATAGTCATCAATCCTTTACAACTAAACGATCGTTTCTTCACTTCCATCACTTATCCCCTTGCTTGGACCGACTAAGGCAGAGCTTAGGAGTAGAGTAGAATGACCAACTTGTTCTAAGGTAAGAAGAGACCATCATCTTACTCAGATTCATGGAGGAAGTTGTGTTACAAGGTTGGTTTTAAGGTTTTCTTACTTAGCTCTTTCTTTCTAGCCAATCTTTCCCAACCTTTCCTTGGAGAAACACCTTTGGCCGACTTGTGGAGCTCAAGACACCATTAAAGGCCTGGAAGATTGGAAGCTTGGAGCTCTAGGAACGACCATAAGGTGGGTTTTATAACTCTAAACCTTTTTCTTTCTTATGCATATCCTTGTTCTTGCAATTAGTAGTTAGTTCTTCTTCTTCCCAACTCTTCCTTGCACTTTTGCAAGCAAAACCACGAAGTAACCGACCTGAACTGAGGTTGAAGATGATGGGCGTGATTTCCTAGGTAACTTTACCAAACTACCTTGGACCATTTGGTCTAAATTGTTTGCAAGACCGTTTGAAATCAAATGATCTCAAGACCATTTGATTTCATGTAGTTTGCAAGACCGTTTGAAATCAAACGATCTCAAGACCGTTTGATTTCATGCAGTTTGCAAGACCATTTAGATTCAAACGGTCTCCAAGACCGTTTGGAAAGTTTGACCAAGTGAAGACCATTTATAGGTCTTCTGAACACATCATGAATTAATCATCTACAAAGAATCATAATCTAATTGCAAGTAAATCACAAGTTGAAGGCACTTCAACCCTCTAAACCCTAATCGGGTTCAATTGCTGATTTCAAGGACCAATCATGTTGAACTTTGGGTTGAGTGGCCCAAACGGTTTCAAAACCATTTGGGATTCACCCAAATGGTCTCAAGACCGTTTGGTGACCACCCAAGAGCGTTTGGAAGTCGAGGGTTAAGATAATTGAATCAATTGAGGGTCCAATCACAATAGGTTGTTGAATTAATTGAAAGTGCTGATTTGTATCCTAATTAGGGTTCAACCCTTATCAATTTGACTTAGATTTTGATGTGACTTTGGGAAAATGGTATCAAGACCGTTTGGAGGATGTCCAAACGATCCCAAGACCGTTTGGGACAAGTTGGGGCCCAATTGAGTGACAATTGATGGGTTCAACTTCAATTAGACTCATGTTGATCAATGTTAATGGTTAACCGATTACAAACCCTAATTGAATTAGTTTCAACCCTAATTGGCTATCAATTGAAGGTCAATTGAGTGTCCAATTGGTTAAGGATAACCCTAATTGGCTCAATTGATAAGTGGTTAACATATATGAGGACAATTGAGGGGTTCAACCTTGAAAACCCTAATCGATTACAAGTGTTGATGTACCTTTTAGGTCCATGCGGTTTTGAGCCATTTGGACCAAACGATCTCAAGACCGTTTGAGTCCAAATGATCTCAAGACCGTTTGGGTCCGACCGTTTGGGGCCAAACGGTCTCAAGACCGTTTGGGCTCAAACGGTTTCAAAATTGTTTTAAGGTCATGTGGTTTGGAGATTATGCGGTTTGAACCCATGCGGTTTGGTCATGTAGTTTGATCAAACGGTTTCAAAGTCAACTATGTTCAAACGGTCAACAAGTTGAAATGGTTTCAAGACCATTTAAGGGCAAATGGTCTTGAGTGTCATGTGGTCTTGAAGTCAACCCTAACCAAACGGTCAACTCTTCCAAACAGTTTCAAAACTGTTCGGAGGTTGATGTGTGTAATCGTTTCGGGAACTTTTAGGGTTAAGCTTTCTTAATACCTTGAAGGATTAGATGGTCCAATAGTTGTTTAACCTAAACCCTAATGATACCCAAAGACATTAAGGGGTTAAGTAATTAGTATATTGACCCATGTCATGACTAATGATGAACATTATCAAGGTACTTATAAAGGGTTCAAGTAGACAACACCCCTTGATCAAGCAAACCCTAATGACTATAATGGAAATGACTTAACCCATGTTAACCAAGTTGACTTGACTTAACCTAATCTAGAGTGAAGTAAACATCATCTAGTAGTGAGATGAGAGAGAAGGTTCCTAATATGATTGAGAATCAATTAACATACCTTCAATATGTAAGAATGTACATGATTAGGGTATGATCCATCAAGGTGAGGTCATGGAAACCCTAATTATGATGATTAATGAATATTAACCTAATTTGAGGGAATCGATGATGATAATTTCATACAAGATGATTCTATGAGCTCAATTCACCATGAAGTGAATAGTAAACCCTAATTCTAGGGTAATAACATGTAATGTTAATAGTAAACCCTAATTTAGGGAGATTTGATGAACGGAGTAATTCTAGGTTATGCCTTTGAGTGTGAAAACATAATTACAAGTTGTAGCATAAAGAATATTTATGCCTTGTAAGCTAAGAGGTTCAATAACCCTATGTTGAAGTAAATAAATCCAAAACCCTAAAAAAATTGAATACTGATTCTTTTTGCATAAATAATCTTTATGCCTTGATATACTGATTCTTAGCACGTCCATGCTAAGGAGCACGGCCGTGGTAGCTTTCCTTTGCACGACCGTGCAAGGGAGCACGTCCATGGTGTTCTATAAATAAATTGAATAGTTTTGGTATGATGCTAATATTGTTATATATGCATATCCTCAATTATACTAATCATGCAGGTGGTTAACAAGAGGTAATCATAGCCAGGTAAGGGTTATGATATCATATTCATTGAAAGCATGTTATTAGCTTTATGGATAGTGACATACTATTTTGCCTAATTTAAGTGGCATCATATGAGATTGATAGGCTGTAAGAGCCATGAGTAACATCAAGGTCATGCTGATTACATGACTTGTGATGAAATGATTAAGAATTGATATCCCTATGATAAATGATGTGAGTTAAGCTTGATACATTTAGTATTCTACTTTCATAGCTATTGTTATAATGATTAAAGTTTTGAGAACATGCTTGATGTTAAAAGAATGTTGAAATGTACCTAACTAATCAAGTATAACCATATCATGTAGAGCCCTGATCATAGATCCATCATTGTCAGAAGTTAAATGATGGTGAAATAGGTTTTCCTAAGGGAACTCCTGGATCACATACTTTTGAGTATGTGGGGAAATATGGATGTGAATATCCTTACGTCCTAGTTTAGGAGTTGATGTAGATGTACCTTAATCTATCGACCCTTCATTATGCGTTTATGCCAGGGTGATGTAACATTATTCTCCCGACGAAACTTTAATGCCACATCGATGAGAGATAAACAAGAAATCTTTCGATGGCGAAGAGAGTACATAATACCACTGTGACTCTTATAGCGAAGTGCCAGAATACCCTAGTAAGCTATAGTAGCAGAGACACTAGATGTCTTGCATGTTGATCCTCACACTGATTGAGGAAGATGAGGTCATAAGAATCCGGCTCTTTTGATGACCTAGGTATGATACCGATGTGACTTAGTAGTGATCGTTTGGAGAATGAGCGGTATACCTCATCTCCGTAGGGCATAATAATGTTTGTAAAATATAATCAACCGCGTAGCATATCTTCTTAGGTTGATCTACGAGAAATAATGATTGTTGTAACATTGTTTATATTAATAGTATGTTCATGTAGTTATTATACATATTCTTCGTATGCTTTAATGAAGTGATTGCTTAAGTAAAAGAGGCTTTACTTATTATCAAAACTGCTGTTGAATGATTTAAGTTACTTTGCTTATGTTATTTCATAATTGCTATAATAAAGCTTCTGGCGGAGAGTTATAACTCTCACTGGGACAATTATTCAGATTGTCTCACTCCCGTAGGTTTCAACTTTTTAGGTGGATGTCGAGGACGAAGAAACCAATCTGAGGGTGAGCAATATCAACAGCAGCAACACTAGGGGCAGCCGTGAATCTCAGGTGGAGATACTGACTGCTGAGTCCTATAGTTAGTTTGTCTTATGTCGTCTCTGTACCCTCAGGTCCTAGGAGTCAGTAGGTCTGAGACTTTGGCTTTAATCCTCGAGATTTTGTACCTGGATGTATATAATCACTCAAGAGATGATTTAACAGAGATGTAAACTGTTTATCTTGTTTCTTATAAAGAAGTTTTATGGTTTTAAGATCTTTTCTCCAAAAAGTTTTAATTTTCAATATTCCACTACTATTTAATCACTTCCTCTTAGTTTATCTCATGTTTTATAAGTTGGATCCCACACAAAGCCTACGCCAGAGGGGGACATCAAAGAAAGCTTAGGGGAGGAGACCCCGAAAAGCCCATATGTGCCACCTCACAAGCGTCTAAAGGAGGATGTTGTGTCTTTTCCGGATAGTCCGAGGCCGAAGAAAGAGCATAGACATTACAAGAAGTTCTTGTAGATGTTTAGGAAGCTCCATATTAATATTTTGTTTGTGGACATGATAGAATAGATTCCCGCATATGGGAAATTTATCAAGGATATCATCACCAAGAAAAGGTGAATAAAAGACACATATGTTTGTCGGGTGAATGAGATGGTGAGCTCAATTATCCACGGGAGTTTGCCACACAAAAGTAAGGATCCAGGAGGTTTCTACATCCCATGTTCCATAGGCGGCCATAACTTCTCATATGCACATTGTGATTCAGGCGCTAGCATAAATCTTATGTCGTTGTCCACGTTCTAAAAGCTTGGGTTGAAGAAACTAAAGAAATCTTCTATGACTATTGAGTTGGTGGCTATGTCTTTTGTGAAGCCATATAGAGTGTGTGAGGATGTACTTGTCAAAGTCAGCATGTTTAACTTTCCAGTGGATTTCATCGTCATGGACATGCCGCAGCTAAAGGGTTGTGAGATGCTATTCGGTAGGCCGTTTCAAGCGACAGATGATGTTATCACTGCTATCGGGAGAGGTACCTTGACATTAGGGATTGGCCATGATAGAGTTGAGTTTAAACTGCCGAGTGATCCCCTAGGAACTATCTCTGAAGCTCCAAGCCGATAAGCTTGGTTTTGTCTAGCCTAAGACATTAAATAAGGGTGCTTGTTGGGAGGCAACCCAACCATTGGTAGTTTCATCTATTTTCGTTTGCTTTTACAAATTAGTTTGTTTTATTTCGTTTTTAGTGTAAAGAAGGTACCTTGATCGTTTGTTCGGTGTGCAGGGATGAGGCAGAGTCGATACCATCGACCTTTGTGTCGATGGTAGTGACATGGGTACAGTTAGGCGACTGCAGAAATTTTTCTGAGTCGATACCATCGATGGCCTCAGCGATGGTATCGACCTACCATCACTAACGTTGAGGAAATCACCAGATCGGGGTCGATAGTATCGACAGGGGTGTCGATACTCATGAGATCCCTGAAGATTTATAGACGAATTTGTCTTAGTGAAGTCAATACCATCGACGGACATGTTGATGGTATCAACCCAGCAACAGTGAGAGAGCGGTGGCCGAGCCTCACAAGGGTGTTAGACCCACAAGGGTTGATACCATCGACTCGCGTCGATGGTATCAATGCGACATGTCACCGATCCGTGAGAGGAAATCAATGGCGATTGCTACATCAAGGAATTCGATCTGTGGGATGGGTCGATACCATTGACACCCATCTATGGTATCGACGCGTCATCAATCTGGGCCCCCACATCAGGCTATCGACAGTCGTCGATAATCACGAAACCCGGATTGTACTACAGGTGTTGATACCATCGACACCCCGTCGATGGTATCGACGGGTCCACAGCAACGACGAACAGAGTTATAAAAGGAGGGATTGATTGTTAATTCTCTTCACACCTTCAGAGCTTCTTCCCTCTACTCATGTATTGAGCATTGCTGTGCACCCGGAGGCCTGTTACGAGCATCCAAAGATCATGATCTATTCACCGAGCCCTGCACCGAGTGTAGATTATTTTCTTCGACCTTCACCGAGCTCCATCTCTTATCCTTTTCTTTTCTCTGCAACAATGGTGCAGACATACGGAGCATCTTCTTCACGGGCGGTTCCGATGGAAATTCCAACCTTCGTTCCTCCATGACCTAGATCTATTCCGCGTCCGAGGCTCATTCACCCTTCGACAGAAGTGCATAAGGTATACGAGGAGCTGATGAATAGAAAGATCGAGCCGACTCACTATGTTGATCGGACCATGATCTGCAACCTTGGGTTTGAGGCTAATCTCAATTATGTCTTCCAAGGTCAGGTGCACCAAACCAACATGATGCCAGATGAAGTCCAATACTACGTCGAGGGCCATCCATTTTTCGGTGAGTGGCCGACATACAAAGAGCTCGTGGTGGATTTTATGGCATCACTTGATATCAATGTCGTTCCCAATGACTTGATCGCCACTGATCGGGAGTGGAAGAAAGGACGCGTGTCTTTCAGACTCTACAACAACAATTACACCCTCACTCTCGACCAGCTCAATTCTATATATAACTGGGCTCATCATGACTACCAGCACAGGAGGCCGGACAACCAGACTGATTATGATGACATCTTTGCCCAACTGGTGACCGCGCCTCAAGACAAATTTGTCAGTTACCACAACGTGGCCATCGCCGACTTTGAGCATCTGTTCATGCAGATTCTACATCGTGTGCTTTACACGATGCTATTTGCTTGTGGTGATCTCTCGCTGAGTAAATTTCAGGAGATCGATTTGTTCTTTCTGTATAAACTGTTGAGGCGCGAGGAGTGCAATTGGGGCACGTTCTTCTTGACGCGCGTGTTGGCTGTGCGGAGCAGCACAAGGATGGCTCCTATCCACTTTGGAGGGCTCATCACACCGTTGGCTCTCTACCTTGGGTTGGATTTCTCCCAACTCGCTCTGTTTTCCAATAGGAACAAGGTCAACTTGCAGCATCTACACCACTCCAACCTCCTCATGCTCCATGATGGTGTGGCTTATGCACATTGCCATGTCAAATGTGAATATCAAGAATGTGTGCTTCCGGACCCCATCTTCAACATCGAGGGAGCTCAGCATTTCTGGTGGCCTATCATTGCCATCGACGACTCTGATGAAGACGGCGTCAATGATGACAATAATGATGACGACGATGAGCATGAAGAGGAAGAGGAGGCTTGCACTCCTCTTCGGGCATGAGTAGCACCCCGGAAGCGTCTGTATTTCCACCTGGGTGAATCATCCTCTTCACAGCCTCTGCCACCTCAGCCCTCTCATCAAGGAGAGGATGTCTATTTGATGCAAGAAATGTACTCGATGATGTAGGAGATTCATCAAACCAGTAGCAGCATACAGCTTCATTCGTCAGTATTCAGGATACCACGAACTGACTTTTCGAAAACCAGTAGGCTATTTACGAGAATGAGCGTCTCCTCTTCGCCAACCAACAAAATATCCATGACAAGTTGCATAGGATGGAGATGCAACAACAGCCTTTCTACGACAACTACTGGAGCCAGAATTATTTCGGTGAGTATCCTCAACCTCCACTGATGCCCCAGTATGATTCGAGTTTCCAGGTCCAGTACCCATCCTGGGACTCCATAACTCCGTAGTACCCGTCTCCACCTACAGAATGATCGGTATCACTGTTCCACCTTTTAAGGTTGTTTTTGGCTATGAGGCCATAGTCGAATTCAAGCTTAGGGGGGGAGTTGGAACAACTTCTATCCTTTATTTTTCTTAGTTTTATCATTTATTGCTTTGTCTTTTGTCATTTATTTTTCTTAGTTCTTAGTTTTCTGTAGGATCCACACTCTATCTAGTGTAATTGTGGATGTCTAATGTCATGTGTGTCATCTATGTGTTTGTACATGGGAATCAGGGGTAAATTTGAAAATTTTTAGTAATTTTGCAAGCTTGTGTTGTTCAACCTTGAGCGCAAGATTTAAGAAAATGATTCGGTTTGTCAACTCTAAAATAGGAAACCACAATTGTACATTCCTATGATTCACGAAGAGTGGACGGAATTGGTTGTTTAAGCCTAAACTGACCAAATGATAATGAGACCTTAATTTGAAATAAGAGAGAGAAACTTCTTAATTATTACATAGGTCGGTCAGGAGGGACACATACTATTTTCTAAAGGTTCAGTCAATAAATCTTGTGATCTATCCACCCCATTGTTTTCATACTCCACCATAAGAACTGGAAGCACATTACAGTGTTCATCTCTTTGATTGCATCCCATGTAGATAGGTCTTGCATTACAACTATTCTTACATATTTTTGTATGAAAAAAAAAGATAGAGTAGTTATACATGCACATTATCCTTAGGTGCATGTCATTAATTGCATAACTATCATTTTGTAGATGCATTCACATTTTTTGTGCATAAAGGTGGTGAACTTGTTCCATACCCTCCAAATAGAATGCTTCAAATGTATAAGTTATGTAACAAGAAGTGAGCCCGACAAGTAATTCATTGTCATCTATGAAAATAATGGCTTGAAAAAAAAGAAAAAAAAAAGATTGAGAAGTAAGTAGGAATGAGAGGGAGAAAGGAACCTATTCTCACTTGCATACTAAGAAGAATAAGCACATGGTGTAGTTTTCTTAGGTATTCCATCTCACCTTGAGACAGAATGATAGTGCGTGCATCATTCCACCCAAATGTAGGCATTAGGGCATTTTCATTTGCATATGCATCATTTAGATCATTTTTGTTATTTGTGCATGTTAAAACTGTATTATGCTTCCATTTCTTTCACATCCACCTATTCCATCTACCCGTTGCTCAAATTGGTTGGCCACCGTGATCATCTCTTAACTCATTAATACCAGGAGAGCTGCTTCCATTTAGATGGTAGTTAGGACGAGCAATGTAGATAGAAGATCACAATATGCACCGAGTCTGGACGAGAGGATTTTATTATGTTAACTGCTTTATGTGATTGTGTTCATCAATTTTGAGGTAGATATCTTTATGGATGATTATTGTCGCCTTGAGGGTAATTATCATTCTGTGGTTAGTAAGGGCCGGATTGTGAATGTATGGCGGGGATCATATGGCGAAGTCTGTTGTGATAATCTGTTCTTTAGTTGACCCTCGTAATTCTATTCTAGAGTTTTGTTGCTCGAGGACGAGCAATGTTCAAGTTTACGGGAGTTTGATGCGATGATTTTGAGTCGCATTTATAGACTTGTTTTACTTGCGTTTTATTGGTTTATTGGTCACTTTGGTGGTTAATATTGCATAATTCACTTACTCTAGTCTATAATCCTTTTCAATATCAAATCTCCCGTATTTTATCTTTTTGATACCATCGACATCCGTCGATAGTATTGACACAGTCACAGGCAGACAACCGCAAGGAGCCACACATAATCGATACCATCGACTGCGAAGTCGATGGTAGCGAGATACCTTCAGGTTTCCAGTGATCAGCCAGTCGATACCATTGACACCAAAGTCGATACTATCGATGCTTATAGATTCAGTGATGGAAAAGGGATAAAACAACGCTTAAGGGTGTCAATACCATCGACCCGCGTCAATGGTATCGAGTCAGCATCAGGCGGGACGACTGAAAAGAAGGAAGGCTTGCCGATATCACGAGCGGTCGATACCATCAACCCGCGTCGATGGTATCGACGTCCTCAGATTCATCTTTCTTTCAGATCGGCCTGAATCCAAAGGTGGTGATATTTTGGCGACCTAACTTGGTGTTTATACCTAATGACAGCGGCCATGAGTCATCTATCACATCATTAGCTGCTACACACATCACGAGGAGAGGAGAAGAAGAGAACAAAGCCATACGCACACCCTGACCGTTCTGAGAGTTGAAGAAGACGTTTTCCACTGTCGAAAGGCTGTAGATCGCGCACTCTACATCGAGGAACACTTAGATCTTCTCCGTTCAGGGGTTCACATTACTCATCCACATTTTTCTCAATGTTTCCCCTTTCTTCAATCATGTCTTGCTCTGAGATGAACATGCGGGGCTAATCCCCTTTGTCTTTAGGACCGGGAGTAGCCCAGGAAATCATTGTATGATGCTTTTATCATAGGAATTCATAATTTATCTCTTAAATTTGTGATATGATTTCATTTTCTCCATTATATCATTATGATTGATCACCCTAATGATAATCTAATGCCTTTAATTCCTTTGAAAGAAGAATTAACGGTTGAAAAGAGATGAAACTCACATTAATTAATAAATTCCTTGAACAAGGTGATGTACGGTTAATGGTGGACACCAAGAGGTCAATTTTAATGCACCTAGTTTAGGGTATAGGTTACTACGACGCTGGAACCGACCTATATTTAGGTAGTGAATTGCATCAGGACAGTGAACAATTCGGACTACAGGCCACTACCCGAATTGAGAGATGAATGTGTTTAACTATATGGAAATTCATATAATGAAAACCTGCGGTGAAACCGCAATCCTAAAGATTCCCATCTAAATTGATTAAACTCAACATTTAATCGGTTGCTTTGTTTTCTTTTATTTTTATTTTCTTTTTAATCAACCCTTAAAACCTTTGTAACTGGTCTAGCTGATTGTGAATAGTTAGTAGTAGTCTACCGACAGTTCAGTGTCCCTGAGTTCGACTCGGGCCTCACAAAGGCCTATACTACATTGATGCGTGCACTTGCGTTATACGCACGGTAAAATCGTGTCAGTTACAACACACTCAACTATAGCAAGGACTTAGAATAGCATGAATGAGCAAACTTGGAATGAACTCGAAGGGGTCTTATTAATAGTTGGGTGTGATAACTTAGAATTTTAGGGAAAATTTAAATTGAGGAATTAGTTATCCAATTTCACTTCATCTAAGGGTGTGATTAGAGATACAAATGATGATCATGATATCTAATCGAGCTCAACTATAATGAGTATCATTTGTTGATATAATAGAGTACAATGTGGTAAGACATCCATTACTGAGATATGTGAATTCTAATGTTTGAAATAACCCATGCATTATCACAACCATATTAAGTTTATATAGATTCATTGGAAATCAATGAGCATTTATGGTTGATTTGTGTAACTCAAGCTCTTTGAGTAGTTCATTTAGGTGGTCATATAAATAATATGGAATTCCTTTTGGTCAAGAGTTAGATTAAGTGTTGTCAAGTTTGTATTATTATTCTTGATATCTTGAGTTACGTATAGGAGATTCAATCCTTGGAAGTCAGAGATATAATGGATTTCTTTTAGAGATTATAAGCAATCGACAATATTGCATGAAATAGCCGACACATTAGTGAGGATACTTGGGCACAGGTGAGTGGACGGGATAGGTTGCACCCCGATTCGAGACTAAACAGTCATCACCTACTCCTTTTCTTACGGATGAACTGGTATCAACGAGACCAAGTCTCCTAGTCTCACACATCTAGTGAAAAGCAACAAGATCCAAATCTGAAGCAATCCACTACCTTCGCCAGGGTTGGAACTGTCCAACGAACCCATAGCTATAGGAATAAGGAGCCATCATGACACACATCTTTCTCCATCCACAGAGAGTTTCACACATCGAAGAAGAAGATACTTCAGAGGAGTTGGGTGATCTGTGGATGGGCCTTCTCATCTCCAGTGGAGCATCTCTAGAGTGGGAAGCTTGGAAGAAGCTTCCAGCCACACCCAAGCAGCCAGATCGAGAGGCTGGAGGAGCAGCCGAGCAAGACTAGTTCGTCCGGAGCTCTTAGTAGCAAATAGATGTGGAGATGAGAAACTTGATAGCATCAAATCCTCGCCTGAGTCATCCTAGCGGCGACACCCTGCAGAAGGTAGACGCTGAGATGTGATGCATCATCAAGCAGAAGAAGCAGGCGGGCGTCGGACGGGTTGGCGATGCACTGATTGTGAGACGATGATCTAGAGGTGTTGAGGAGGAAGAGCATAGCGGCTCCTTTTGCTCACCGGATCTAGCCCAGCCTAGACGCAGCAGCACCTGCGCCCACCAGAGAACACTACCCTATAGAGGCGGTGACCTATGCAAGGGAGCACAGCGGAGGCTTAGTTGGTGGCTCCCCAGAATCAGACCTGGTGGTGCTCATGCCCAGCGTGGAGCAGCAGACCAGCAAAGCTAAACGGCGGCGCCGAGATCCCTGAAGCGGTGACTGGTGTGAGATCAGAGTGGCATGGACTGGTAGGCATGAAGGACGCAAGCGGGCATCTTGCAGTGAGAAAGAGAATAGCAGTTGGGCCAGGCGGTGCCGATGCTGAGATCGGCGATGCACATTACGGGCGCAGCGCGCTACAGGCGTGACGCTACGGGCGCGGCACTACAGACAAAGTCTGCGTTATGCAAGTGAGAACAAAAAGGAAATGAACCGGGTCCAGTCCAAGCCGGTTCAACCGTGAACCCAGGAAACTAAAGCAAAGAGTTGCGCAACCCTCAAAGCCACGTGGCAACAGGCTATTGGCAACAAAAGGTAAAAACTCAATATATTGTCAGATCTTGCAAAATTCCTAGTATTTAGCTCCAGCATCAAAAAAATACAAACAAAGTATCCAAATTCTCAGAAAAATGAGTAGAATAACATGGTACCAAAAAATCAATGTTTTGATGCACTAATGTTTGGAATATCGTGTAAGTTGTATAATTCTTATACCAGTTGTTATAAATAGTAAATGATGGCCTAAAATTATGAGAACTTGTTTATAAATCATAAATCATGTTTTTTGTCCATATAAGGTCAGTAATCATGAATTTTATGCACGAAAGCCTATAATTTGATTAATATGGCTAATTAGGGCTAATAACACTAAAGATAATGCAATTAATACATGCATGCCCAATAAATGATGAAATTCACAGAACATTCTTATATCTGTAACTGAAAGATAATATGTAAATATGAGACCAGTTTTGTACAAGAAATTCATGTTATAAGAAGATGAACCTTGATACATGGGTTGTAACCCTAACTTGAATAATGTATATAAACTAGGGTGAATATGTGCACCAAAAAGGATATGGGACCTAATATTCAGATAATGAATCATAATTAGGAAAGTGACATCAGTAAGATAAATATAAGACAATAATGGAAGTAAACATAGGAATATCCTAATGAGATAATATAAACCCTAATGAACACGACTATGGTTAAGATGATGATAATTTGATGATAGTATGTGGTCTTGTCTTAATCAGGTGATGGCCAGACTTCTAAATGATCGAGGATAAGTTAGAAATCTCTGAACTCAGGTACGTGGGTTTTATTAAGTATATGACTAGTTCTCATGGATGCATAATGATATGATGTACTTTGGATGCTTTTGTTTGCAGATAAATTCTTGGATGTGTATTAGTAGTATATGCTCCACAAAACATTAAAGAACATAAAAAAGGAATATATATGGTTTGTAGCTACTGAATGGATATATTCTCCCTCTCCCTCTAAATCCTCTCTCTCTTCATCTAAATACAAGGTCGGCACTCGGTCCCCATAGCCCAAGGGGCGGGGAAAAATGAAGTGCGACATCTCTCTCTCTCCCCTCTAAATATAAGGTCGGCACTCAGTCCCCATAGCCCAAGGGGCGGGGAAAATGAAGTGTGTCACCACTTAGTAGTACAAATGTATCAAAAGACATCCAAAATATGTGTTTACCTGATTATCACTTTAAACAATGTTTTCTTTTACTCTTTCTTTCTCAAGTTACTTTAATTATGCAAGCATATTAGTATGTATCTTTCTACCCACATGCACAACACCTTGTGTGTTGATTCGCTGTTTCACGTATGTTTTAGGTTCAGAGCTAGCGTGGAATAAAAGACGGGAAGTGAGCAGATGTCCAGGTTGTACCTATTGTGTAGATCCTAGTTAGCATACATGTTTAGACTTGTGTAAAAATTCTCTTTCAATATACAATTGTAAATCATGTTGTAATAATGTACATGTTGAATGCTGAGAAATGTTATGGTTGTATGTTCATGTATGCGTATATTGCTTCCACAACGCACTTTGATACAATTGTTTAACATTTTTGGATTTCATCTTCTCATCCCCATGGGGTTTTGAAAAGGTGAAAATCCGGGGTCGTTACAGTTGGTATCAGAGCATGAACAATAGCTACACCTAACAATTGCTCACCATGAAACATAAAACGTAATTTCACCTTTCACTTTAAATCCTAGAAACTTAGTAAGTTGTTCTATAGGAATAAGTTTTGACTTAGCCTCTAAGTTAGAACCTAGATGTTTGTGAACTAGGTCTAGACAAGTGTGTGAAACCCATTCTATATAGAGCTCATATGTATTGGGTAGCTACACTAGTCTATATCATGTTCTCACCATTTCACTAGGTTACATGACACTAGACTATCTACTGTGTGTGGGACACTCGATTTTGCTGATTTGGTTTTGTTTTCCAATCAGCTCGAGCCTCGACAGTGTTCTCTGACGTCTTCTTTCTCAGAGGAAAACTATATAATATTTTATTAAATATATGTAAATATAAAATGTGTCCCTCACACTGGAGAGTAGTTAGTGTTCATGCAATCTAAGTGAAAGGGAGTGACGTCAGTCTAGAAGAGAGAATAGGTCTAGATTAGATGTCTAGAGCCTCATAAGGTTATGTGATAGATAGATAGACAAAAGAAATATGAAGGAAATAAGTATATATAATCTTACCTAAGTTGATCTATGATGGTATAAGTTTCCTTATTAAGATTTGAGTTGTATATGAGCCGAATGCACTCTTAGAGGATCTATGCTAAGTCATGATGATGAAAGTACATTCCCTTTTCCTACTTAAGATAAGCTAAGTTAAGATCGAGATGAGTGTGCATGAGCCTCAAGCTCTTAAACAAGGAGGATGTCTAGTGGTAGGATGAGATATGTGGTGAACTCTAGAGAGAGTAAGACCCACAGGGAGAAGGTCATAGGACCTAGCCTCCAATATATGAGATATGTATTATAAAAAAAATGTCCTACACTAGATTACTCTTGAGTGTTGAGTTGAGTCCTTATGCATGATTCAAATCTATATGTGAGAATTGGGTAAAAGAAAAGGATGGGTAGATGACACATATGATAAAGTCAATCCTTTGGCTGAGTTAGGTCCTAGCTGGAGTGACATTTTTGTGGATCTCATCATTAGTTGCAAGTGAGGTAATATGTGAACTCTAGTTATGAGAGTATGATGCTTTGTGCAAAAGATACTCAAACTACATGTTCTCCCTTCTTCTTCTCTTTCTTAATATATGATGATAGAAACCTCACTTGAGCTATATAGATGATTTATATATGAGGAGTCACTCGTATAAGCTTGACCTATTCTATATTTTCCCCCTATATCATGCATGTAGTAGCCACGATTGAAATCATGATAAGTTTGACTTTAAAATATTCTCTTCCCCTTCATATGAAATATGAAAGATATGATTCTGAGATCATGGGATAAAATTAGTATATTCTCTTTTTCCCTTCACATAATACATGCAAGACATAAAAAGTTGAACTAATGAACTTGATATAAAGATATTTTTGGATCATAGGATATATGATCAGAAATATAGTTCGTAACCTTGATCCTTCTCAATGTATGCTTCTAAGTTGGGTATGAATATCACACCATAGGGTGAAACACTAATGGTCAAGCATGTTAAGCAAGACCTTCTTATGTAGAAAAATCCTAATATCAAGGATGAAGATAAATTTCCTCTTATGCTGAAATCATTGTAAGATGTTGATCATAAAACATATTAATGATGTTAGATTTGAATAATCTAAATACCATGGCATATAAATGAATTCCTCTTAAACTTTAAAAGTATGAAAAAAACTTGTACCCTTAGAGGTGATGTAACCCTAAGATATCATAATGTCATGTTATAGATGAGACATTAATTGATGCTTCCACATATATAAGGTGCGGTGGACACACCCAAGAATCTCTAGACTCTAAGCTGACAACTTAGAGGACATGTAACTATGGTGGTCTTAGAACCCAAGCAATGATGATGTATATGAAGTTGAACCCCTAAATAGACTCTTAAGGATGAGATTGGTTGAATTTTGGGGACAAAAATCCATATAAGATGGGGTGAATGTGATAACCTAGAATTTTAGGGAAAATTTAAATTGAGGAATTAGTTATCCAATTTCACTTCATCTAAGGGTGTGATTAGTGATACAAATGATGATCATGATATCTAATCGAGCTCAACTATAATGAATATCATTTATTGATATAATAGAGTACAATGTGGTAAGACATCCATTACTGAGATATGTGAATTCTAATGTTTGAAAAAGCCCATGCATTTTCACAACCATATTAAGTTTATAGAGATTCATTGGAAATCAATGAGCATTTATGGTTGATTTGTGTAATAAGGAACGCAAGCTCTTTGAGTAGTTCATTTAGGTGGCCATATAAATAATATGGAATTCCTTTTAGTCAAGAGTTAGATTAAGTGTTGTCAAGGTTGTATTATTATTCTTGATATCTTGAGTTACGTATAGGAGATTCAATCCTTGGAAGTCAGAGATATAATGGATTTCTTTTAGAGATTATAAGAAATCGACAACATTGCATGAAATAGCCGACTCATGAGTAAGGATACTTGGGCAAAGGTGAGTGGACGGGATAGGTTGCACCCCGATTTGAGACCAAACAGTCATCACCTACTCCTTTTCTTACGGATGAACTGTTATCAACGAGACCAAGTCTCCTAGTCTCACACATCTAGTGAAAAGCAACAAGATCCAAATCTGAAGCAATCCACTACCTCCGCCAGGGTCGGAACTGTCCAAAAAACCCATAGCTATAGGAATAAGGAGACATTATGTCGCACATCTTTCTCTAGCCACAGAGAGTTTCACACATCAAAGAAGAAGATACTTCAGAGGAGTTGGGTGATCCGTGGATGGGCCTTCTCATCTCCAGTGGAGCATCTTTGGAGGCAAGCTTGGAAGAAGCTTCCATCCGCACCCAAGGAGCCAGATCGAGAGGCTGGAGGAGCAGCTAAGTAAGAGTGGTTCGTCCAGAGCTCTTAGTAGCAGATAGGCGTGGAGATGAGAACCTCGACAGCCGTAAATCCTCACCAGAGTCATCGCAGCGGTGACACCCTGCAGAAGGTAGACATTGATATGCGATGCAGCATCGAGCAGAAGAAGCAGGCGGGCGTCAGATGGGCTGGTGATGCACTGATTGTGAGATGATGATCAAGAGGCGTTGAGGAGGAAGAACATAGCGACACCTTTTGCTCTCCGGATCTAGCCCAACCTAGAGGCATCAACACCTGCGCCCACCAGAGAACACTGCCCTATAGAGGTGGCGGCCTATGCAAGGGAGCGCAGTGGAGGCTTAGTTGGTGGCTCCCCAGAATTAGACCTGGCGGTGCTCACGCCCAGCGTGGAGCAGCAGACCAACAAAGCTAAGCGGCGGCGCCGAGATCCCTGAAACGGTGATGAGTGTGAGATCAAAGTGGCATGAACTGGTAGGCATGAAGGATGCAACCAGGCATCTTGCAGTGAGAAAGAGAATAACAGTTGGTCCAAGTAGTGCCGATGCTGAGATCGGCGATGCACATTACGGGCGCAGCGCGCTACAGGCGCGACGCTATGGGCGCGGCACTGCAGACGAAGTCTGCGTTATGCAAGTGAGAACAAAAAGGAAATGAACCAGGTCCAGTCCAAGCCGGTTCAACCGTGAACCCAAGAAACTAAAGAAAAGAGTTGCGCAACCCTCAAAGCCACGTGGAAACAGGTTGTTGGCCACAAAAGGTAAAAACTCAATATATTGTCAGATCTTGCAAAATTCCTAGTATTTAGCTCCAACATCAAAAAAATACAAACAAAGTATCCAAATTCTCAAAAAAATGAGTAGAATAACATGGTACCATAAAATCAATGTTTTGATGCACTAATGTTAGGAATATCGTGTAAGTTGTATAATGCTTATACCGGTTGTTATAAATAGTAAATGATGTCCTAAAATAATGAGAACTTGTTTATAAATCATAAATCATGTTTTTAGTCCATATAAGGTCAGTAATCATGATGTTGATGCATGAAAGCCTATAATTTTATTAATATGGCTAATTAGGGCTAATAACACTAAAGATAATGCAATTAATACATGCATGCCCAATAAATGATGAAATTCACAGAACATTCTTATATCTATAACTGAAAGATAATATGTAAATATGAGACCAATTTTGTAAAGGAAATTCATGTTGTAAGAAGATGAACCTTGATACATGGGTTGTAACCCTAACTCGAATAATGTATATAAACTAGGGTTAATATGTGCACCAAAAAGGATATGGGACCTAATATTCAGATAATGAATCATAATTAGGAAAGTGACATCAGTAAGATAAATATAAGACAATAATGGAAGTAAACATTGGAATATCCTAATGAGATAATATAAACCCCAATGAACATGACTATGGTTAAGATGATGAGAATTTGATGATAGTATGTGGTCTTGTCTTAATCAGGTGATGATCAGACTTCTAAATGATCAAGGATAAGTTAGAAATCTCTGAACTCAGGTACGTGGGTTTTATTAAGTATATGACTAGTTCTCGTGGATGCATAATGATATGATGTACTTTGGATGCTTGTGTTTGCATATAAATTCTTGGATGTGTATTAGTAGTATATGCTCCGCAAAACATTAAAAAACATAAAAAAAGGAATATAGATGGTTTGTAGCTACTGAGTGGATATATTCTCTCTCTCTCTTCCTCAATCCTCTCTCTCTTCCTCTAAATATAAGGTCGGCACTCGGTCCCCATAGCCCAAGGGTTGGGGAAAAATGAAGTGTGACATCTCTCTCTCCCCTCTAAATATAAGGTCAGCACTCGGTCCCCATAGCCCAAGGGGCGGGGAAAAATGAAGTGTGACACCACTTAGTAGTACAAACGCGACATCCAAAATATGTGTTTACCTGATTATCGCTTTAAACAATGTTCTCTTTTACTCTTTCTTTCTCAAGTTACATTAATTATGCAAGCATATTAGTATGTATCTTTCTACCCACGTGCACAACACCTTGTGTGTTGATTCGCTATTTCACGTATGTTTTAGGTTCAGAGCTAGCGTGGAATAAAAGACGAGAAGTGAGTAGTTGTCCAGGTTGTACCTATTGTGTAGATCCTAGTTAGCATACATGTTTAGACTTGTGTAAAACTTCTCTTTCAATATACAATTGTATATCGTGTTGTAATAATGTACATGTTGAATGCTGAGAAATGTTATGGTTGTACGTTCATGTATGCGTATATTGCTTCCACAACGCACTTTGATACAATTGTTTAACATTTTCAGATTTCATCTTCTCATCCCCATGGGGTTTTGAAAAGGTGAAAATCTGGGGTCGTTACAGTTGGTATCAGAGAATGAAGAATAGCTACACCTAACAATTTCTCGCCATGAAACATAAAACGTAATTTCACCTTTCACTTTAAATCCTAGAAACTTAGTAAGTTGTTCTATAGGAATAAGTTTTGACTTAGCCTCTAAGTTAGAACCTAGATGTTCGAGAACTAGGTCTAGACAAGTGTGTGAAACCCATTCCATATAGAGCTCATATGTATTGGGTAGCTACACTAGTCTATATCATGTTCTCACCATTTCACTAGGTTACATGACACTAGACTATCTATTGCGTGTGGGACACTTGATTTTGCTGATTTGGTTTTGTTTTCCAATCGGCTCGAGCCTCGATAGTGTTCTCTTACATCTTCTTTCTCGGAGGAAAACTATATAATATTTTATTAAATATATGTAAATATAAAATGTGTCCCTCACACTGGAGAGTAGTTAGTGTTCATGCAATCTAAGTGAAAGGGAGTGACGTCAGTCTAGAAGAGAGAATAGATCTAGATTAGATGTCTAGAGCCTCATAAGGTTATGTGATATATAGATAGACAAAAGAAATATGAAGGAAATAAGTATATAGAATCTTACCTAAGTTGATCTATGATGGTATAAGTTTCCTTATTAAGATTTGAGTTGTATATGATCTGAATCCACTCTTAGAGGATCTATGCTAAGTCATGATGATGAAAGTACATTCCCTTTTCCTACTTAAGATAAGCTAAGTTAAGATAGAGATGAGTGTGCAGGAGCCTCAAGCTCTTAAACAAGGAGGATGTCTAGTGGTAGGATGAGATATGTGGTGAACTCTAGAGAGAGTAAGACCCACAGGGAGAAGGTCATAGGACCTAGCCTCCAATATATGAGATATGTGTTATAAAAAAAAATGTCCTACACTAGATTACTCTTGAGTGTTGAGTTGAGTCCTTATGCATGATTCAAATCTATATGTGAGAATTGGGTAAAAGAAAAGGATGGGTAGATGACCCATATGATAAAGTCAATCCTTTGGCTGAGTTAGGTCCTAGCTGGAGTGACATTTTTGTGGATCTCATCATTAGTTGCAAGTGAGGTAATATGTGAACTCTAGTTTTGAGAGTATGATGCTTTGTGCAAAAGATACTCAAAGTACATGTTCTCCCTTCTTCTTCTCTTTCTTAATATACGATGATAGAAACCACATTTGAGCTATATAGATGATTTATATATGAGGAGTCACTCGTATAAGCTTGACCTATTCTATATTTTCCCCGTATATCATGCATGTAGTACCCACGATTGAAATCATGATAAGTTTGACTTTAAAATATTCTCTTCCCCTTCATATGAAACATGAAAGATATGATGTTGAGATCATGGGATAAACTTAGTATATTCTCTTTTTCCCTTCACATAATACATGCAAGACATAAAAAGTTGAACTAATGAACTTGATATAAAGATATTTTTAGATCATAGTATATATGATCAGAAATATAGTTCGTAACCTTGATCCTTCTCAATGTATGCTTCTAAGTTGGGTATGAATATCACACCATAGGGTGAAACACTAATGGCCAAGAATGTTAAGCAAGCCCTTCTTATGTAGAAAAATCCTAATATCAAGGATGAAGATAAATTTACTCTTATGCTGAAATCATTGCAAGATGTTGATCATAAAACATATTAATGATGTTAGATTTGAATAATCTAAATACCATGGCATATAAATGAATTCCTATTGAACCTTAAAAGTATGAACAAAACTTGTACCCTTAGAGGTGATGTAACCCTAAGATATCATAATGTCATGTTATAACTGAGACATTAATTGATGCTTCCACATATATAAGGTGGGGTGGACACACCCAAGAATCTCTAGACTCTAAGCTGACAACTTAGAGTACATCTAACTATGGTGGTCTTAGAACCCAAGCAATGATGATGTATATGAAGTTGAACCCCTAAATAGACTCTTAAGGATGAGATTGGTTGAATTTTGGGGACGAAATTCCATATAAGATGGGGTGAATGTGATAACCTAGAATTTTAGGGAAAATTTAAATTGTGGAATTAGTTATCCAATTTCACTTCATCTAAGGGTGTGATTAGTGATACAAATGATGATCATGATATCTAATCGAGCTCAACTATAATGAATATCATTTGTTGACATAATAGAGTACAATGTGGTAAGACATCCATTACTGAGATATGTGAATTCTAATGTTTGAAAAAGCCCATGCATTATCACAACCATATTAAGTTTATAGAGATTCATTGGAAATCAATGAGCATTTATGGTTGATTTGTGTAATAAGGAACGCAAGCTCTTTGAGTAGTTCATTTAGGTGGCCATATAAATAATATGGAATTCCTTTTGGTCAAGAGTTAGATTAAGTGTTGTCAAGGTTGTATTATTATTCTTGATATCTTGAGTTACGTATAGGAGATTCAATCCTTGGAAGTCAGAGATATAATGGATTTCTTTTAGAGATTATAAGAAATCGACAACATTACATGAAATAGCCGACTCATGAGTAAGGATACTTGGGCACAGGTGAGTGGACGGGATAGGTTGCACCCCGATTCGAGACTAAACAGTCATCACCTACTCCTTTTCTTATGGATGAACTGGTATTAACGAGACCAAGTCTCCTAGTCTCACACATCTAGTGAAAAGAAACAAGATCCAAATCTAAAGCAATCCACTACCACCACCAGGGTTGGAACTGTCCAACGAACTCATAGCTATAGGAATAAGGAGACATCATGTCGCACATCTTTCACCAGCCACAGAGAGTTCCGCACATCGAAGAAGAAGATACTTTAGAGGAGTTGGGTGATCTGTGGATGGGCCTTGTCATCTCCAATGGAGCATCTTTGGATTGGAAAGCTTGGAAGAATCTTCTAGCCACACCCAAGTAGCCAGATCGAGAGGCTAGAGGAGCAGCCGAGCAAGAGTGGTTCACCCGGAGCTCTTAGTAGCAGATAGGCGTAGAGATGAGAACCTTGACAGCCGCAAATCCTCGCCGGAGTCATCGCAGCGGCGACACCCTACAGAAGGTAGACACTGAGATGCGATGTAGAATCGAGCAGAAGAAGCAAGCGGGCGTCAGACGGGCTAGTGATGCACTGATTGTGAGACGATGATCCAGAGGCATTGAGGAGGAAGAGCATAGCGGCACCTTTTGCTCACCAGATCTAGCCCAGCGTAGACGCGGCAACACCTGCGCCCACCAGAGAACACTGCCCTATAGAGGCGGTGACCTATGCAAGGGAGCGCAGCGGAGGCTTAGTTGGTGGCTCCCTAGAATCAGACTTGGAAGTGCTCACGCCCAGCGTGGAGCAGCACACCAGCAAAGCTAAGCGGCGGCACCGAGATCCCTGAAGCGGTGACGGGTGTGAGATCAGAGTGGCATGGATTGGTAGGCATGAAGGACGCAAGCGGGCATCTTGCAGCGAGAAAGAGAATAGCAGTTGGGCCAGGCGGTGTCGATGCTGAGATCGGCAATGCACATTACGGGCACAGCGCGCTACAGGCGCGACGCTACGGACGTGGTGCTGCAGACGAAGTCTGCGTTATGCAAGTGAGAACAAAAAGGAAATGAACCGGGTCCAGTCCAAGCCAGTTCAACTGTGAACCATAAGAAACTAAAGAAAAGAGTTGCGCAACCCTCAAAGCCACGTCGCAACAGGCTGTTGGCCACAAAAGGTAAAAACTCAATATATTATCAGATCTTGCAAAATTCCTAGTATTTAGCTCCAGCATCAAAAAAATACAAACAAAGTATCCAAATTCTCAGAAAAATGAGTAGAATAACATGGTACCATAAAATCAATGTTTTGATGCATTAATTGTAGGAATATCGTGTGAGTTGTATAATGCTTATACTGATTGTTATAAATAGTAAATGATGGCCTAAAATTATGAGAACTTGTTTATAAATCATAAATCATGTTTTTTGTCCATATAAGGTCAGTAATCATGATGTTGATACACGAAGGCCTATAATTTTATTAATATGGCTAATTAGGGCTAATAACACTAAATATAATGTAATTAATACATGCATGCCCAATAAATGATGAAATTCACAGAACATTCTTATATCTATAACTGAAAGATAATATGTAAATATGAGACCAGTTTTGTACACGAAATTCATGTTGTAAGAAGATGAACCTTGATACATTGGTTGTAACCCTAACTTGAATAATGTATATAAACTAGGGTTAATATGTGCACCAAAAAGGATATGGGACCTAATATTCAGATAATGAATCATAATTAGGAAAATGACATCAGTAAGATAAATATAAGACAATAACGCAAGTAAACGTTGGAATATCCTAATGAGATAATATAAACCATAATGAACACGACTAGGGTTAAGATGATGAGAATTTGATGATAGTATGTGGTCTTGTCCTAATCAGGTGATGACCAGACTTCTAGATGATCAAGGATAAGTTAAAAATCTCTGAACACAGGTACATCGGTTTTATTAAGTATATGACTAGTTCTCGTGGATGCATAATGATATGATGTACTTTGGATGCTTGTGTTTGCATATAAATTCTTGGATGTGTATTAGTAGTATATGCTCCGCAAAACATTCAAGAACATAAAAAAAGGAATATAGATGGTTTGTAGATACTGACTGGATATATGCTCTCTCCCTCTCTCCCTCAATCCTCTCTCTCTTCCTATAAATATAAGGTCGGCACTCGGTCCCCATAGCCCAAGTGGCGGGGAAAAATAAAGTGCGTCATCTCTCTCTCTCCCCTCTAAATATAAGGTAAGCACTCGGTCCCCTAGCCCAAGGGGCGGGGAAAAATGAAGTGTGACACCACTTAGTAGTACAAACGCATCAAAAGACATCCAAAATATGTGTTTACCTGATTATCGCTTTAAACAATGTTTTATTTTACTCTTTCTTTCTCAAGTTACTTTAATTATGCAAGGATATTAGTATGTATCATTCTACCCACGTGCACAACACATTGTGTGTTGATTCGCTGTTTCACATATGTTTTAGGTTCAGAGCTAGCATGGAATAAAAGACGGGAAGTGAGCAGTTGTCCAGGTTGTACCTATTGTGTAGATACTAGTTAGCATACATGTTTATACTTGTGTAAAAAATCTTTTTCAATATACAATTGTAAATCGTGTTATAATAATATACATGTTGAATGTTGAGAAATGTTATGGTTGTATGCTCATGTATGCATATATTGCTTCCACAACGCACTTTGATACAATTGTTTAATGTTTTCGGATTTCATCTTCTCATCCCCATGGGGTTTTGAACAGGTGAAAATCTAGGGTCGTTACATTGGGGGTGTTCCCTTTAGTGTGGGATCACTTAAGGGTTATATATAGACATTTTCCAAGTTACAATGGATCTATTCCCACTCAAAACAACTCTCTAACAGTTACAATCACTTTTTCTACATTTTTCAGATAGTACATTCAGTCCAGCTTCAATAAAGATAACTCAGCCGATCCACTAAGAGAAAAAGCCAATTTTTAAACTATCGGTCGAGTTTGTTCTGGAAAACTTGACAATGAGTCAAGATCCATTTTGCTTAGTTGATCGATCGGTCGAACTTTGTGAGTATGCAACTCGATTGATTGGTCTCTATTGATGATCCGTCACTGCATCGGTCGAGTTTCCAACTCGACCGATAAATAACCCATGACAAATTTTCTAAATTGACATTTCAGTGATCAAACGTTGGAGTTAAGTGTCCCTGATTTTTTCTGATTTTAGTTACAAGTCATATCACCAATACAAGTGATTACAAAAATCATCTAAGGTCATTTGTAGTGATTTTTCTAATCACACACTTGCATTTCTTTTGACTTGAACTTGAACAATCTAGGGCTTGTGTAATTTGATCCTTGTCATGTACCTACTTCCTGAAATCAATCTTTAACACACATATTAGATACATAGGAATGGAATAGATAAGTCATTATTAAAATATGGGCAATGTATAACTTTAAGTCAATAAAATCAATCACAGGTTATAGGTTGAAGTTGTTCTACAACTTTCATTGGGAAGTAGTGATGTCTTTCTAGATACCACTCATTGCATAAATCAATTATAGATATTCAATGACAATGTAACTTGGAAGATATAAGGTCACACACATAGGATACACATGGAAAAAGAGTTTATTCATTAATGTAGTTTAACTTGATTACTAAAGTGTTAGATATTCAATTTAAACAACAATCATTAAAAGTTAACTGACTAAAATATGAACCGACCAGTTCGAGTGTTGGACTGGTCGATTCAAGTATCAGATCAATTGAACCAATATTGACAATCAAATCCATGAGATGACTGGTTCAACAAGTGAACCAATAGGCTCAGGTCTATGAACCAATTGGTTCAAGTTGTGAATATATAGTTTAGCTGCTCATTTGGAATGGATCAAGGATTGACGCTGAAGTCATGGTGTGCATTAATCGGAAATTATTTTATAATACAATTGTGATTGGGAAACATAGTGAAATGACTGGTTTAAGGGTTGAACTTATTAGCTCACATGCTAACCAATTAGTTCACTATAAAACTTATCATTTCGTTATTCATTGGTTCCATCAAATTCATGAAATTCTATCTCTTCAATCGCCACTCAGATTGGAAACCCTGACCTTGACTATAACATCCCTGACCTGGGTTATGTTGTAACCCTAGGTTTTTTTCCTAATAAAGTTTATAAGATGCTTGCTCTTATTTCTTGAAAAGTAATTAAGGCTCAAGAGGAACTTATATTTCAATTTCAGTTCTTTTTGAATAAAGTTGAAACATTGTTTTGTTAATTTTGGACTAAAGTGCAAATTAGCCAAGTTGAGGGGTTAGATTGCAAATTTTACATGATAGAATGTTCCTCTGATGATGAGACATCATAAGAGTGAGTATGATGTAGTGGTATGGTTTCCACAAGCTTAGGCACCAAGATAGAGCTTGTTGAGCAATCTTTGTGCATTAAAACCAAGTTTTGGTGTAATGTGCAATTTATGCAAAACCTAGGGTTCAATATGAAAAATACCACCTCTATATGGTCCCTCATGTTTCTTGACATCATATAGAGAGAAGAAAATGAGAGGGGCACCTCATTTGAATTATCTTTGAGGAGAGAGAATCTTGATATTAAAATAATCAAGATTTAAGCATAAATGGAACTTTAATTCAATATAATGCAAAAAGAAAATATATTAATTGAGGATGCCTTCAACCAATAGTTGAGGGATGATTTTGCAAAGTGTTGGACGATCTTGTGCCTTGCAAAGGCATGAAAATATCTTGGTTGAGTGGAAAGCCCACTCACATTAACTTAATAAAAAGTATTATCCACTAAAAGTAGGATATTAGTATAATATGATTAAGGTGCTTAATTTCTTTTCCTTTAATTCTTGGATAATGAAGAGGTTTCACAAGAATATGAAGATGATTTCGTGGACAAGGAATTTAGGGGGAAGTGGTGGAAATAATTTTGGAAACAAAAGGAATTAATTCCATTTTCTCTTTCCTTGAAATTCCTTATACATATCTCATTTCCTACCCACCTAAGGATCTTTTTCGGATTTCCTTTTATCTTCTTGCCTTGGCTGACCATGAGAGAGCTCAGGAGTAGGAGAAGGACGACCTGAACCTGTTGATAAGCTTTTGATCATCTTTCACCTTGGTTTCATGGTGAAAACTGAAAATCAATGCTTGATTCTTTGTTTTCTTCACTCGATTTCCAATCCTAGCCAACTCTTTCATCCAAAAGCTTGAGAACGGACCTTGGGAAGTTGTCAAAGCTCATCCACCATTAGAGAACGTGGATCTTGAAGCTTGGAATCAGATTCAAAGGCGGGTTATATAACTTAAACCCTTAAACATTGATATTGCATTCAATTCTCCATGATTTGTTGATTATATTCTTCTATTTGAACTTCCTTTGATTCATTGTTGTAATTTCCATGAAAATGGCAGTAGTTCTTGGATGAACTAAGGAATATGATGATGACATTGTCTTGGAAACTTTTCCTTAGAAAATGCTAGACCAAACGGTTTCAACTTAAGTGCTCAATCGGTTTCACAAACCATTTGGGAGTAAACGGTTTCACAAACCGTTTGGGAGTATACGGTTTCAAACCGTTTGGGAGTGTTGACCATAGTTTACCATTTGGAGAATTGATGATAATGATGATGGTTAATGACCCATTAAATATGATTCATTAATTTCAAAGGGATTGTTAGTTCAACGTCTATCAATTACCAAACCCTAATTGAGTTAAGTGCTGATTTCTTAATTGATTGAGTTAGAATTTTGGGTTGATTGACCCAAACGGTTTCAAAACCGTTTGGAGATCACCCAAACGGTATTAAGACCATTTGGAGGTCAACCAAGACCGTTTGGAGGTCTAGGGTTGAGTATGGTTGGGTAATTAAAGATCCAATGATACCAAAGTGGAATGCAATCAATAATCGATTTATATTAATCCAATGATCCAAACCCTAATTGGATGTCATGGTTTTTAAATGATGAAATGGGCAAATGGTCTTAAGACCGTTTGGAGGTCATCCAAATGACCTCAAGACCGTTTGAGGTTAGGTTATGTCCAAATTGAATGGTGGTTCAATGAATTCAGAGTAACTAGTTTCCCAATGTCCAATATTGAAGGTTCATTGATTCCAAACCTTAATCTAATTGGATTCAAAACCCAAATTGATGATTAATTGGGAGTCAAATAAATTGAGGTGTGAAGCTTAGGCTCAATTGATGAGTGGTTACATGGATTCAATCAATGGGGGAATCAACCTAGGAAGCCCTAAATCAATTTGAGTGGTTAAGACCATTTTTGGTCCAACCGGTTTTGAGGAGGTTTGGACCAAACGATCTTAAGACCGTTTGTGTCCAAACGGTCTCAAGACCGTTTGGAACCAAAAGGTCTCAAGATCTTTTGGGACCAAATGATCCCAAACCGGTTAAGACTCAAACGGTTTCAAATATCAACTTTGTCAAACTGTTTCAAGCACCTACTTTACTAAACAGTTTCAAGTACCTACTTTTCTAAACGGTTTCAAGTGTTTGATGAAGATCGTTTGGGGGTCGAAATGGTCTTAGACCGTTTGGAGGTATTTCAAGCAAGACCGTTTGAGGTCTGATTGGTCAAGACCGTTTGGGGTCTAAGTTACCAAGATCATTTGGACATTAATTAATTAAAACCGTATGGACACTTAAAGTGATTAAAGGTCAATTGTTTAATTGAACAATTACATGATGTAAACCAAGGGTGAATATAATAATTGTACCCTTAATGAGGTAGGGTGATTAGTACCCTTTGAATAATTAATCTTTAATGATCATGGAAGTAATGACATAATCCATTGTGTCAAGTCTTCATTCAAGTTTAGTTGACTTAGTCTAATCAAGTCTGATGTAGTATCATCTTATAGAGGATGAGAGAGAGAGGACTTTCTACATGAATGATAATCATGTAGTGGTTAAGTATCAACACTTTCAACATGAATGAAAGTGTAATTAGGGTATGACTCTTGATAAGGAAATCATGAAACCCTAATTGAGAAGGTTAATAAACCCTAACCCTAATTGAAGGCAATGATAGGTGAAACCCTAATCCATGATGATGGTATGATCCTAATTTAGGGAAATGACATGAGAAACCCTAATTCAGGATATTTTGATATCAACTCTATTTGGGGTGAATAGTAAACCCTAATTGTGGGTTATTGAATATAAACCCTAATCTAGGGTGATGTGAAGTGAATAGTAATCCCTAATTCTAAATAAGGTGAAGGTGTATGTGAAACCCTAATGCTAGGTTATACTATAAACATGAAACTCCAATCTTGGATAATGAAATGATGAATCATTGGTCCTAATTGAGCAAAGGGGATGAATAACATTGATTGAAATGAAAAAGGGAAACCTAACCCTAATAAGGAAATAGTGGTGTAACCCTTGAATAGTGATGCTATAATTGCTTTGCATTGTGCTGATATGAAATTGATGTAACTGTTATCATCTATACTAATCATGCAGGTTTTATGAGATAATGAACATAGCCAGGTATGAGCTATGATGCTTTATTTATTGAAAGTGCTTTCTGAGCCTTATAAGCCATAATATGTTGTGTTACCTAGAAAGAGGTAACAAGAGATATTAATGGGCTTTAAGAGCCATGTGAAATACATGCATTGCAATTATCATGTTTACATTGGTCAGATGACCTAAAGGCATTAAGTTACATGTTAAAGTGGTAACAAGTGTTTTGATGATCTAAGGGTTTAAACACCCATATTCTTGAATCATAAAGATGAGATGATAAGGAACTAAGATCCCAATGTTAATAAAGTTGTGAAAAGAACTTGATAGAAATAGTACTCATTCTTTATAGCAATTGTTATATTGGTATATGTTTGAAAACATGTTTGATGCTAAAAGAATATTGTAATGTAGTTTCCTAAGCAAGTGCAATGATATCATGTAGATCCCTGACCATAGATCCATCATCGTCAACAGTTTGGTGATGGTGAAATAGGTTTTCCTACGGGAACTCCTGGAGGGCATACTTTTGAGTATGTGGGGGTTATGGGCGTGAATATCCTTATGCCCTAATGGAGGAATTGATGTGAGATAAACATTAAATCTCTCAATCCTTCATTATATATATATATATATATATATGCCGGGATGGATGTATCACTAATCTCCCTATGATGATAATTTCGGATCGATGTGAGATAAATAAAATATCACTCGATTGCGAAGAGAGTATAGCATGCCACTGTAACTCTAATAGAGAAGTTGCCAGTATACCCTGGAAAGCTATTCAGAAGAGACACAAGATGTTCTACATTTGGTCCTCACACTAACTGAGGAAGATGAGGTCATGGGAATCTGGCTCTTCTATTGACCTATGTATGGTACCGATTTCGATTTCACAATGGTCGGTTGGAGTATGAGCGGTATACCTCATCTCCTCAGGGCTTAAGTATGTTTGTAAAATGTAATATGTCGTGTAGCATATTTGCTAAAGGTTGAAATATGAGAATCAATGATTGATGATACATTGCTTAGTATGTCTTAATTGGATAAATACTATACATGTTCTTCATATTCCTTATTGAATAAATGACATGCTGCTTTACCAAGACATAGCTGAAATAACTTGAGTAGAGAATACTACTCTATATAGTCTAGTTAATGATTTAGCTGTTGTTGAATATTTATGATTCCTCTGCTCAGTTTTACTCTATTATCTACAATAATAATGTTTCTGGCAGAGAGTTATATCTCTCACTGGGACAATTTTCAGTTGTCTCACCCCTGTGGGATTCAACTTTTTAGGTAGACACTGAGGAAGAGGCAGAAACACTATAGTGGGTGAACAACAACATCAGCAACAACACGGACAACAATGATTCCTCAGGTGGAGACACTGGATATCATGTCCTATATATAGAGAGTCCTATGTGTCGTCTTTGTACTCTCAGGTCCTAGGAGTCAGTAGTTAGTTTAATATTGATATGAGATTTTGGCTTGATGCCTCAAGATTTTTATACTGCCTATGTATAGTTTAACAGGGTAGTTGATGCTTGTAATTTTCGAAAAAGAGATGATACAGAGATGTACTGATGAACTGGAATGTGCATAACTTAGTTTGGTTCTTTATGAAGGAGTTTTTCAATTTATGGATCTTTTTTTTTAAAGTTTTAATTTTAGTGATTTTTAGTAATTCCACTGCTAACGATCGCTTCCGCATTAGTTAATCTTGGTTTTATAAGTTAGTTCATCTCAATTTAGTTGTATCAGAGCTCTAGGTTCACTAGGTCTATAGAGACATAGGACTAAGGTTGTTGAGTCTGTTCTAGTGTCTTCCAGTTTATCTAATAGTGTCTTCTGCTCATATAGGAGGAGAAGAAGAACTAAAGATGTCTGGATCACACGATGAACATGTTGCTGAGAGCAGTGTTGCTGCACCAGGAGGAGGTGCAAGAGACCATGATAGGTAGGAGCATGTACCTAAACAACCCAGTTCAATCAAGCACATATGGGGAACCCAACCTTCCAAGCCATGTTTGGGTATTTTATGGAAGCCATGACCCATATGAGTGATAGGATGCCATTACCTACACCTAGGGCACCTACCCACCATGAAGGACAGGGAGCCGGCAAGACATTTGAATGACTTCGCCGGGTTGGAGCCACAAAATATGCTGGGACAGCTGACCCAGCAGATGCTGACATGTGGCTGACTGAACTAGAGAAGGCCTTTAGAATCCTTAACATTCCAGAGGCTGAGAAGGTTAGACATGAAGTGTACCTTCTTAAGGGGAGAGATAGTCATTGGTGGACCATAGAAGAAGGCAAGAGGTCGGGTGTGGAGATCGAATGGTAAGTATTTCGATGAGAATTCGTCAATATATACTTTCCTAATATGTTCCTAGACGAGAAGATCTCTCAGTTTGAGAGATTAAGGCAAGGACTAATGAACATTAGCAAGTATGAGGTTAAGTTCATGGAGCTTTTGCGGTTCTATCTGCATATGGCAGCTACAGATGAAGAAAGGATTCAACATTTTGAGAAAGGGTTGAATGTCGATTTGACCACTCTTGTGTCTGCTCTGGAGAACAGGGAGAGGTTTGCTACTTTTGTAGAGTCTGTCAGACGAATAGAGAGGTATGTGACTGAGAAGGGACAGACTAAGAGTAAGAAAGTGTATCCTCAGTTTTAAGGACCCATGTCCAAAAGTTTTAAGAAACCGAGGTTTTCTACACCAATGGAACCACCAAGGTTCAATGCCCAGACGTAGTGGACATCAAATACGGGTAGAGGCCATAGTTTACCACCAGAAGGAGCCCACAACTCAACATCAGTGTCGGTTATAGGACCATCCAGACCACATCCAGGGAACAGAGGTTGTTTCATATGTGGAAAGATGGGGCATCTGATGAAGGATTGTCGAGCCAGAGAGGCGAGTGTGACTCAACCCCAGAGGCAGAGTTAGCAAGGCTCTCAGAGGCGACAGTTTCCAAGTGGGGCTAGAGGACGTAGACAAGCATCCCAAGTTGGATCATCGGCACCCAGTAATCGAGCATCGAGTCAACCACAGGCAACGGTGAGATTCTATGCGATGAATCTGCCTGATGCATTAGTCAAGCCTCAGATTGTAACAGGTCAGATGGAACTATGTTATTCTGATTTGTCTACATCCTGCATCGTATATGTTTTAATTGATCCGGGTGCTACGCATTCCTTTATCACTCGAAGAGTGATTCTTGACTGCAACATGACTACCAATCATAGAGGATATAGTCTGTTGTTAGAGACTCCTTTGATGGGATCTGTTGTGCTGTGGGAGGTGTGTTCTCCCTGAACTCTTATCTTTTCTGAACATCACATCCAAGTGGATCTTATACCACTTGAGATGCATGGGTTCGATATAAATCTTGGGATGGACACCCTATAGAAGTACAAGGTTGTCTTGGAATGTGAGTCTAAGCAAGCTATGTTCATAGATGATAGTGACACATGGATCTTTCAAGGGGATAGAAAGATTCATCCAACCTCTCTTGTATCAGCTATGGTAGCTGAGAAGTTGATGAGGCAAGAATATTTTATGTTCTTGGCACATGTGGTAGATACCACTATAGAGAGCCCTTATCCTTCTGAAGTTCCTATAGTCAGGGAATTTGAAGATGTATTTCCTGAAGAACTTCCAGGTGTACCTCCGCCCCGAGAGATTAATTTTGAGATTAATCTAGTAATCCCAGGCACGCAACCTATAGCACAAACACCGTATAGGATGGCGCCTGCTGAAATGGCAGAACTCAAGAAACAACTTCAGGAGTTGCTTGAGAAAGGTTTTATCCGACCGAGTACTTCACCATGGGGTGCTCCAGTTCTTTTTGATAAGAAAAAGGATGGATCGATGCGGTTATGCATTTATTATAGACAGTTGAATAAAGTAACTATAAAGAATAAATATCCTTTTCCACAAATAGATGACCTATTTGATCAGTTGCGTGGCGCAACTGTCTTTTCTAAGATAGATCTGAGGTTGAGATACCATCAGTTGCATTTTAAGGAGGGTGACATACCTAAGTTTGCCTTCAGGACAAGGTATGGTCACTATTAGTTCACAGTTATGTCGTTTGGAATAACTAATGCACCAGCTGCATTTATGGAACTCATGAATAGAATCTTTCGACCTTTTCTTGATCAGTGTATTGCCGTCTTCATAGATGACATCTTGATCTACAATAGAGATTCTCAATAGTACGAGCAGCACCTCCGTCAGGCTCTAACTTTGCTAAGAGAGCATAATCTATATGCAAAGTTTAGCAAGTGTGAGTTCTGGTTACCAGAAGTTTCCTTTCATGGACACGTAATATCTGCTTTAGGTATTCATGTTGACCCTAAAAAGGTAGAATCTGTCCTGCAATGGGAACAACCGAAGATACCAACGGAGATTCACAGTTTCCTAGGGTTGGCAGGCTATTACAAGAGGTTCATTAAGAACTTCAGCTCTATAGCTTTACCCTTAACCAAGTTAACCAAAAAGGAGGTTCTTTTTGTCTGGAATGACAAGTGTCAACAATCATTCCAGTTGTTGAAGAAAAGGTTAACAAGTGCACATGTATTGGTGTTACCTGAACAAAAAAAAGGGTATATAGTTTTTTGTGATGCATCTAAGAATGGACTAGGATGTGTTTATGTGATTTCTTTTGCTTCTCGACAGCTTAACAAACACGAGGAGAATTATCTGACACATGATCTAGAGCTAGCTGTTGTAGTACATGCTTTGAAAATCTGGAGACATTATCTCTATGGAGAGACATTCCAGATTTTCACAGACCATAAGAACCTAAAGTATATCTTCTCACAGCATGAGTTGAACATGAGGCAACACCGCTGGATGGAGTTAATCAAGGACTACGATTGTACAATTGATTATCATCAAGGGAAGGCCAATGTAGTTGCTGATGCACTAAGTAGGAAATCAGCAACACCAGCCCTAGATAGAGCACAGTTGAACTCCTTAGTGTGCTCTAAGAGATACATGCTTATCTCTTTAAGGCACGATAATGTACAGCTTAAGATATCATTATTATCTGGGTTGTTAGCTGAGATGCACATAAAACCTACTTTGAGACAGCAGATTAAGGAAGCACAGCAAGCTAATGATGTAGTTCAGTAGATTAGATCAGAATATGGTAGTGAGAAATGAGATGGTTTCCATGATTCAGATGATCATGTAGCCTGTTATCATGGTAGGATGATAGTACCTGATGTCGATAACTTAAGAAAGTTAGTCCTGGAAGAAGCTCATTCTTCAATATATGCTATGCATCCAGGAAGCACCAAGATGTATCATAACTTAAAAGATATGTATTGGTGGCCTGGTTTGAAGAAAGATGTTGTTGAGTTTGTTATGTGGTGTCCAGTGTGTCAGCAAGTTAAAGCTGAACACCAGAAGCCCACAGGAACAATGCAACCTTTGCCTATACCATAGTGGAAATGGGATCATGTGACCATGGATTTTGTGGTTGGTTTGCCTAGAACAGCGAAAGGCCATGATTCCGTTTGGGTGATAGTTGATAGGTTGACAAAGACAACACATTTCTTACCTGTCAAAACAACCTATTCTACTGAGAAGTTGGCACAGTTATATGTGGGTGAGATAGTGTGGTTGCATGGGGTCCCAGTTACCATTGTTTCTGACAGAGGTCCCCAGTTTACGAGTCATTTTTGGGAGCGAATTCATAAAGCTTTGGGCACATAGTTAAGGTTTAGTACAACCTTTCACCCACAAACATATGGCCAATCTGAGAGGACTATACATACCTTGGAGGACTTTCTTAGGGCATGTGTCCTTCAGTTTACAGGAAGTTGGGATCTACACCTGAGCTTGATAGAATTTGCTTATAATAATAGCTATCAGCATAGTATTGACATGGCACCATATGAAGCTTTATATGGTAGACGTTGTAGACCTCCCTTATGTTGGTATGAAACTGGTGAATATCAACTTTTGGGTTCTGGACCTGTGCAACAAACAACGGAAAAGATTAAAATAATACAACAACAGTTAAAGACTACACAGGATAGATAGAAAACATACGCCGACAAACGGCGAAGACCTTTAGAATTCCAAGTTGGAGACAAAGTATATCTTAAGGTCTCATCTTGGAAAGGAGTTCTTAGATTTGGAAGAAAAGGGAAGTTAGCTCCTAGATTTATGGGGCCTTATCCAATCATTGAACGGATTGGAAAGGTAGCTTATAAGCTAGCGTTACCACCTGAGTTGCATAAGTTGCACCCAGTGTTCCACATTTTCATGCTAAGGAAATGTCATCCTGATACAGAACTAGTTCTACAACCTATGGAGGTAGAAATAAATGATGATATATCTTATGTTGAAGGACATGTGATGATCCTTGACAGAAGAATTTAAAAACTAAAAAAGAAAGACATTTGTCTTGTGAAAGTCCTCTGGAATCATCGTGGTATAGAAGAAGCTACGTGGGATCTAGAGGACGAGATGAGGAGGAAATACCCTACTCTTTTCTCTTAATTTTTTGTTAATGATTTTGGGGACGAAATCCTTGTAAGGGGTGGATAATTTGTAACATCCCTGACCTGGGTTATGTTCTAACCTTAGGTGTTTTGCCTAATAAAGTTTATTATATGCTTGCTCTTATATCTTGAAAAGTAATTAAGGCTCAAGAGGAACTTATATTTCAATTTCAGTTCTTTTTGAATAATGTTGAAACATTGTTTTGTTAATTTTGAACTAAAGTGCAAATTACCCAAGTTGAGGAGTTAGATTGCAAATTGTACATGATAGAATGTTCCTCTGATGATTAGACATCATAAGAGTGAGTATGATGTAGTGGTATGGTTTCCACAAGCTTAGGCACCAAGATAGAGCTTGTTGAGCAATCTTTGTGCATTAAAACCTAGTTTTGGTGTAATGTGCAATTTACCCAAAACCTAGGGTTCAATATGCAAAATACCACCTCTAGAGGGTCCCTCATGTTTCTTGACATCATAAAGAGAGAATAAAATAAGAGGGGCGCCTCATTTGAATTATCTTGGAGGAGAGAGAATTTTGATATTAAAATAATCAAGATTTAAGCATAAATGGAACTTTAATTCAATTTAATGCAAAAAGAAAATATATTAATTGAGGATCCCTTCAACCAAAAGTTTAGGGATGATTTTGCAAAGTGTTGTACGATCTTGTTCCTTGCAAAGGAACGAAAATATCTTGGTTGAGTGGAAAGCCCACTCACATTAACTTAATAAAAAGTATTATCCACTACAAGTATGATATTAGTATAATACGATTAAGGTGCTTAATTTCTTTTCCTTTAATTATTGGATAATGAAGAGGTTTTACAATAAGGTGAAGATGGTTTCGTGGCCAAGGAATTGAAGGGCAAGTGGTGGAAATAATTTTGGAAATAATAGGAATTAATTCCATTTTCTCTTTCCTTGAAATTCCTTATACATATCTCATTTCCTACCAACCTAAGGATCTTTTTTAGATTTCCTTTTCCCTTCTTGCCTTGTCTGACCACGAGAGAGATCAGGAGCTGGAGAAGGATGACCCGAACCTGTTGGTAAGGTTTTGATCATCTTTCACCTTAGTTTCATGGAGAAAACCGAAAATCAATGCTTGATTCTCTGTTTTCTTCACTCGATTTCCAATCCTAGCCAACTCTTTCATCCAAAATCATGAGAACGGCCCTTGGGCAGTTTTCAAATCTCATACACCATTAGAGAACGTGGATCTTGAAGCTTGGAATCAGATTCAAAGGCGGGTTATATAACTTAAACCCTTAAACATTGATATTGCATTCAATTCTCCATGATTTGTTGATTATATTCTTCTATTTGAACTTCCTTTGATTCATTGCTGCAATTTTCATGAAAATGGAAGTATTTCTTGGATGAACGAAGGAAGATGATGATGACATCATTTTGGACACTTTTCCCAAGAAAATGCTAGACCAAATGGTTTCAACTTAAGTGATCAATCAGTTTCACAAACCGTTTGGGAGTAAACGGTTTCACAAACCATTTGGGAGTAAATGGTTTCAAACCATTTGGGAGTGTTGACGATAGTTGACCGTTTGGAATTGATCATAATGATGATGGTTAATGACCCATTAAATATGATTGATTAATTTCAAATGGATTGTTAGTTCAAGGTTTATCAATTACCAAACCCTAATCGGGTTAAGTGTTGATTTCTTAATTGATTGAGTTAGAATTTTGGGATGATTGACCCAAACGGTTTCAAAACCATTTGGAGATCACCCAAACGGTCTTAAGACCGTTTGGAGGTCTAAGGTTGAGTATGGTTGGGTAATTGAAGATCCAATGATACCAAATTGGAATGCAATCAATAATTGATTTGATGATTAATCCAATGATCTAAAATCTAATTGGATGTCATGGTTTCAAATGTTGGGATGGGAAAACAGTCTTAACACCATTTGGAGGTCATCCAAATGACCTCAAGACCATTTGAGGTCAGGTTATGTCCAAATTGAATGGTGGTTCAATGAATTCAGAGTAACTAGTTTCCCAATGTCTAATATTGAAGGTTCATTGATTCCAAACCCTAATCTAATTAGATTCAAAACCCTAATTGATGATTAATTGGGAGTCAAATCAATTGAAGGATAATTTATTTAATTCCAATTAAGGTGTGAAGCTTATGCTCAATTGATGAGTGGTTACATGGATTCAATCAATGGGGGAGTCAACCTTGGAAACCCTAAATCAATTTGAGTGGTTAAGACATTTTTTGTCCAACCGGTTTTGAGGAGGTTTGGACTAAACAGTCATAAGACCATTTGAGTCCAAATGGTCTTAAGACCGTTTGCGACCAAACGATCCCAAACCGGTTAAGACTCAAATGGTTTCAAATATCAACTTTGTCAAACGGTTTAAAGCACCTACTTTACTAAACGGTTTCAAGTACCTACTTTTCTAAACGGTTTCAAGTGTTTGATCAAGATCTTTTGGAGGTCTAAATGGTCTTAGACCATTTGGAGATATTTCAAGCAAGACTATTTGATGTCTGATTGGTCAAGACCGTTTGGGGTCTAAGTGACCAAGATTGTTTGGACATTAATTAATTAAAACTGTATGGACACTTAAAGTGATTAAAGGTCAATTGTTTAATTGAACAATTACATGATGTAAACCAAGGGTGAATATAATAATTGTACACTTAATGAGGTTGGGTGATTAGTACCCTTTGAATAGTTAATCTTTAATGATCATGGAAGTAATGACATAATCCATTGTGTCAATTCTTCATTCAAGTTGAGTTGACTTAGTCTAATCAAGTCTGAAGTAGTATCATCTTATAGAGGATGAGAGAGAGAGGACTTTCTACATGAATGATAATCATGTAGTGTTTAAGTCTCAACACTTTCAACATGAATGAATGTATAATTTGGGTATGACTCTTGATAAGGAAATCATGAAACCCTAATTGAGAAGGTTAATAAACCCTAACCCTAATTGAAGGCAATGATAGGTGAAACCCTAATCTATGATTATGGTATGATCCTAATTTAAGGAAATGACATGAGAAAACCTAATTCAGGATATTTTGATGATCAACCCTATTTGGGGTGAATAATAAACCCTAATTGTGAGTTATTGAATATAAACCCTAATCTAGGGTGATGTGATGTGAATAGTAATCCCTAATTCTAAATAAGGTGAAGGTGTATGTGAAACCCTAATTTTGGGTTATGCTATATAACATGAAACTCCAATCTTGGATAATAAAATGGTGAATCATTGGTCCTAATTGAGCAAAGGGGATGAGTAACCTTGATTGAAATGAAAAAGGGAAACCCTGACCCTAATACGAAAATAGTGGTGTTACCCTTGAATAGTGATGTTATAATTGTTTTACATTGTGCTGATATGAAATTGATGTAACTATTATCATCTATACTAATCATGCATGTTTTATGAGATAATGAACATATCCAGGTATGAGTTATGATGCTTTATTTATTGAAAGTTCTTTCTGAGCCTTGTAAGCCATAATATGGTGTGTTACCTAGAAAGAGGTAACAAGAGATATTAATGGGCTTTAAGAGCCATGTGAAATACCTACATTGCAATTATCATGTTTACATTGGTCAGATGTACTAAAGGTATTAAGTTACCTGTTAAAGTGGTAACAAGTGTTCTGATGATCTAAGGGTTTGAACACCCATATTCTTGAATCATAATGATGAGATGATAAGGAACTAAGATCCCAATGTTAATAAAGCTGTGAAAAGAACTTGATAGAAATAGTACTCATTCTTTATAGCAATTCTTATAATGGTATATGTTTGAAAACATGTTTGATGCTAAAAGAATATTGTAATGTACTTAATTAAGCAAGTGAAATGATATCATGTAGATCCCTGACCATAGATCCATCATCGTCAGCAGTTTGGTGATGGTGAAACATGTTTTCCTATGGGAACTCCTAGAGGGCATACTTTTGAGTATGTGGGGGTTATGGGCGTGAATATCCTTATGCCCTAATGGAGGAATTGATGTGAGATAAACATTAAATATCTCAATCCTTCATTATATATATATATATATATATATATATATATATATATATATATATATATATATATATATATATATATATATATATATATATATATATATATATCGGGATTGATGTATCACTAATCTCCCAATGATGATAAAGTCGGATCGATGTGAGATAAATATAATATCTCTTGATTGCGAAGAGAGTACCGCATGCCACTATAACTCGAATAGCGAAGTTGCCAGTATACCCTGGAAAGCTATTCAGCAGAGACACAAGATGTTCTGCATTTGGTCCTCACACTGATTGAGAAAGATGAGGTCATGGGAATCCAACTCTTCTATTGACCTATGTATGGTACCGATTTTGATTTCACAATGGTTGGTTGGAGTATGAGTAGTATACCTCATCTCCTCAGGGATTAAGTATATTTGTAAAATGTAATCAGCCATGTAGCATATTTGCTTAAGGTTGAAATACGAGAATCAATGGTTGATGATACATTGCTTAGTATGTCTTAATTGGATAAATAATATACATGTTCTTCATATTTCTTATTGAATAAATGACATGTTGCTTTATCAAGACATAGCTGAAATAACTTGAGTAGAAAATACTGCTCTATATAGTCTAGTTAATGATTTGGCTGTTGTTGAATATTTATGATTCCTCTACTCTATTTTACTTTATGATATGCAATAATAATGTTTCTGGAAGAGAGTTATATCTCTCGCTGGGACAATTTTCAATTGTCTCACCCCCGTGGGATTCAACTTTTTAGGTAGACGCCGAGGAAGAGGCAGAAAGCCTACAGTGGGTGAACAGCAGCATCAGCAATAGCAAGGACAATAGTGATTCCTCAGGTGGAGACATTGGTTGTCATGTCGTGTATATAGAGAGTCCTATGTGTTGTCTCTGTACTCTCAGGTCCTAGGAGTCAGTAGTTAGTTTAATATTGATCTGAGATTTTGGCTTGATGCCTCAAGATTTTTATATTCCCTATGTATAGTTTAACAGGGCAGTTGATGCTTGTAACTTTTGAAAAAGAGATGATACAGATATGTACTGATGAACTAGAATGTACATAACTTACTTTGGTTCTTTATGAAGGATTTTTTCAGTTTATGAATCTCTTTGTAAAAAGTTTTAATTTTTAGTGATTTTCAATAATTTCGCTGCTAACGATCACTTCTGCATTAGTTAATCTTGGTTTTGTGAGTTAGTTCGTCTCATTGACCCTCCTATACATAGAGGGGTATTGAGGTCCTTCGAGAGTCATAACATTAATCTCATACAATTGTTGTATTTTCTCTAATTGTCGTAACTGAGAGAACCCAAACAAGTCCTACCTATCGAAGGGAGGGATAACAAGGGAGAGATAATTGTGGGAGAGAAAGTTGACACTAGAACATCAACTAGGAGAGGCAAATACTTCCTATGTGTTCATCTAGAACAACAAGATTTCCTACTGGTTCCTGTGGAATACTACAGAGGCAAGGCGGAAATTTCCTTCCGCTAGGAGGACACAGCCAACTATTATCTGTGGTGATCAACCAGGAGGTTGTTGCTGAGACTATCTAGGTACAAGTCAAAGAAAGGCACACACTACTTTAAGGGATAGTCACTAGACTTAATCTAGGACCAGGTATAACCTTACAACCATTTTCCCATTAAATAGTTATTGGAGCGATCTACTATTCAAAGGGAAATATGGCTAATAAATTTTTATTTATGTTGTCTTCCTTGATGCCATATTTTCCTACAAGTAGGTCGAGCATTATGTTTAAAAGAGGAATGATGCATGACAAGTTAGATATGGTTATAAAGGATGGGTGATGGTTGGAACCTTTCCCTTATAGAATAGGTGAAGTTACCCATACATGGGTCATGACCATTCAATCATTACTTATTCATACTTCACCTATCAAAAAGATAACAAACAATTCTTATCACATAATTTCAACATCAAATCATATGCCATGTTTCTCTCAATTTTGATACATCAACTTGAATGACAACGAAAATTGTAAGGACATTAACCTGGGTTATGAGGTAACCCTATTTGTTTTGTCTAAGTAAGTTTCTTAGAACCTTAATATAATCCTCTAAGGTGTTTTGTTATCATGCGACACACTTATGTTTCAAGTTTGGTCCTGATTGAATGTTGTTTGAGCAATGATCCTTTGTTTTGGACTAAAGTGAAATTTACCCAAGATGAGGGGCTATATTGCAAATTTCACATGTTGAACATGCCTTAAGTGTTTTAGCATCATAAGAGAGAGAATGACGCTAAGTGGTGTCTTGTGGAAAGCCTAAATTCCAAGTTTAAACATGTTTGAATAATGCTAGTACCTTGTACACCAATTTTGGTACAAATTGTAATTTACCTAAAATGTAGGGTTGATATGAAAATTACCACCTCTAGAGTGTTCCTACGTCCTCTATGTATCATTTATAGGAGATATAATGAATTATAAACCATGTTTGAATCATTTATGAGTGGTAGTATTCTTGGTGATGAAATGACCAATAAAAGGGGTTCAATATGAAACCCCAACTTGAGTTGTATCAAGTTGAAAAGCTTATATATGAGTGCCTATCAGCCAAGGATCCAAAGGAGGAGTCTCATATCGTTTTGTGGACTCTTGGAAAATCCCATGACGTGCAAATCACCTCAAGGAGGTGAAGGGTATCGGTTTACAACTTCCTTAGAAAAGTTGTATCGGGTTGTGAATAAAGTGGTGGTTTTGTTGATATATTTTATTCAAAGGGATATGTAATGGACGAAATTTCATCCCTAGATTATCCTCAAGTGTTTTTCATGTTTAGATAAATGTTAATGCATGCATGTACATGTGTTAACCATGCATGGACACGTGGCACCTAGTAGCTAAAATTGATGACACCTCATTTTCATACTTCTTCATGAACAACAAGTATATATACCCCTTCTTTCACCCTTTAATGAACTTTTCGAATCTTACCACCCTCCTTCCCTAAGGTATCATGCATAGGATCCATGTATCGTGTAGGAGTGAAGTGGTATCATGCATATAGCCTTGGGTATCATCCATAGCAAGTTCATATCGGCCAACTAGGGTGATATCGGCCTAGTGAGGTGATATCGACCATAGTGATGTGTTTTGATCACAAGTGAGGGGGATATTGGCCAAGGGTGGTAGCATATCGTGCACAAGTGATGGGATATCGTGCAAGGGTAGTGAGGTATCGTGCAAGGTGCTAAGGAGCAAGAAGGAGCTCAATACTTAACCCTAAGGTGAGGCCATAATCATCTTCAACCTTGGATTGAAGCATGATTTTAGGGTTATGATCTTCCTTTCTTTTCTTCTTCACCAATTGCTTATCCATGGTGATTATTTGCATATAGATGAGTTGTGAAGTTCATCTTCAACCTTAGGAACGTGGCTATTTGGATCTTGGAGCTTTGAAGTTGTTCTTAAGGTGGGTTATATAACTTGAACCCAATTATATTATTATGCACCTACTCCACTAAAACGATATGGATATGATTTTATACCTTCTTGCATGATATGGTGGTGTAGTATACACCTCTTGCACAATAGTATGTCAAGAACACACCTCAAAAACGATATTGGGTTAAGCACACACCTCAAAACCAATATGGTAAAGTAACCCTAAATGACATGGAAACTGATAGGGTTGTGCATTGGTTTGTACAATGGGTTGACAAAGGTTCAACCAGTTGTCTATCATGTCACTTAACCCATGGTGAAGGGTAGGTCGAAACCATGAACGGTTGAAGAGGCATGAGCATAAGGGTCTTCCCGATATGGTGTGGTAAGCACACACACACCTTAAAATTGATATTTTGTGGTAAGCACACACACACCCTAAAACTGATATGGTGTGGTAAGAACATACACACCTTAAAACCGATATGGTGTGGTAAGCACACACACACCTTAAAACTGATATGGTGTGGCAAGCGCACACACACCTTAAAACCGATATGGTGTGGCAAGCACACACACACCTTAAAACCGATATGGTGTGGCAAGCACACATACACCTTAAAACCGATATGGTGTGGCAAGCACACATACACCTTAAAATCGATATGGTGTGGCAAGCACACATACACCTTAAAACCGATATGGTGTGGCAAGCACACATACACCTTAAAACCGATATGGTGTGGCAAGCACACACACACCTCATACCCGATATGGTGTTGAGCACCTATCTCTAAAATGAGATGGAGGGTAACCCAATACACTAGATGACAGGAGTGGCAAGGTGGTTAGTACCCTAGTACATGTGATGGACAATACACTAAAGTAGGGTGTGGCCAATATCTTCAAGTAAGGTGAGGATGTTACACCCATGAAGGGTGAAGTTGATACACCATATAAATGGTATAGTTGATACCTTAATGGGTAAGGGTATGAGGGATATGATGATGCCTAGATCGATATACACCTAATCCGATACGTGTGTTCAACTTGACATACATGATTCAACCCTATACACCTTGTAAATGTTAGGGAAAGACACTCTTAGGAGTGATGAGTGTAACACCAAGTAATGGTGTGGATAATACCTTGATAGGTGAAACACCTAAAGTGGTTGATAATGGTCAGCCCTATATCAGCAATGCCTTAACCTGAGATGAGTTCATATCACTTGATGATAGTTGGGTAATTCAAGTGTGTGATTATGGCCAAAACATTACAGGATTAATGTGATGGGCTAGTGCATAAAGTATTAGGATGGGAAATACCCTAATAAAAGATAAGTTGATGAACTTAAGTAAGTTAAAAGTGATGAGGGAAGTGATACACCAAGGCATGATAAATATCACATCCAACACCTTAAGGTTGATACACCTTGGTGGACCTTAAATCCAATATACTTGGATGAGTAATACATGAAGTGTGTCATGTCAATTGTTACATTAAGATGTAATGCACTTTGATAAGTGTAGGCTAACATACCTTGAGAAAGGGTTAAGCCAAGATAATAAATTATGATGTAATCAATATCCTAGAGAGGATGAGAAAGAAACACACACTGTGTTGATAAATATTTCATGATAAATGATGAGAATAAATAAATATGATTGAATACTTATGATATGAATGTATGCATGCTCCGAGATATGTGGAGAAATAAATTAGGGTTTGGATTAATAATATGAACATGAAACCCTATACGGTTATAAAAGGAAACCCTAACCCTAATAATGGGGAAGGATGTATTTCTCTTATTGCATAAGCCTTGTAAGGCATGTTAAATATGTGTATAACAAGTATAATGTGTAATGGCATTGTGTGCCATGTGAATAAGTTGTTGTCTAGTGAGATGTGACAATATGTGTAATGGCCTTGTGAGCCATGTGAATAAGTTGTTGCCTAGTGAGAGGTGACAAGATGTGCAATGGCCTTGTGAGCCATGTGAATACTTGAAAAACAAGTCAAATGAATACATTTGTCTGAGGACCTAGAGGTAATAGTTACCTTAAAAGTGGTAACAATGTTCAGTGATGATATAAGGGTTTGAATACCTAGATCTAGTAATCATGATGATGATAATGTTGCGGGATGAGAATTCCCAGTAATGAGATAAGGGATTGAGATCCTAATGTTATGTGTTTTAAAGATTTGAAAAGTACTTGATACATGTATTGCACCTTTCTTTGTAGCATTTTTCATAATAATTCATGTTTGAAAACTTGACTGATGCTAAAAGAATATGGTAATGCACTTAATTAATCAAGTGGAATCTTATCATGTTGTGCCCTGACCATAGATCTATCATCGTCAGCAGCTGGTGGTGGTGAAATAGGTTTTCCCACGAGATCTCCTAGAGAATGCATATTTTTGAATATGTGGGAGTGATGGGCGTGAATATCCTTACGCCCTAATGGAGAAATTGATGTGAGATAAACATCAAATCTCTCAATCCTTAATTATAAATGTCGGGATGGATGTATCATGAATCTCCCGATGATGATGAATGCTGGATCGATGTGAGATAAACATTAAATCTCTCAATGCCGAAGAGAGTGCAGCCGCCACTGTAGCTCTATAGAGAAGTTTCCAGTATACCCTGGAAAGCTATGTAAGCAATTGGCATGGTCTTGATTGTGGTCTCGCACTGACTGAGACGACAGAGGTCTTGGAATTCGGCTCTTCCGTTGACCTTGTATGGTACTGATGCTTTACGTAGCCGTGGTTGGTTGGAGTATGAGCGGTATACCTCATCTCCTCAGGCCATAAGTGTGATTGTAAAATGTAATAGCCATGTAGCATATTTGCTTAAGGATGGAATACAAAAATCATTGGTTGATGTTACATTTCTTATTGCATCTTAAATGGATAGAGGTTATACATGTTCTTCATATTCCTTATAAAATGAATAGATGAATTACTGCTTTATCATATATAGTTGCAATGTTCCAGAAGATGATATTGCTCTATTATGATTAAATAGTGATTAAATCATGTCTATTAATATAAAAAGAACCTCTTCTCAGTTTATAAATGATTAATCTATAATAATAATATGGTCGGCGGAGAGTTATATCTCTCACTAGGACAATTGTCTCACCCTGTGGGATCCATTTTTATTTTAGGTGGACATGCACGAGGTGGCAAAGATCTCTCTCTATGGAGGAGAAACAACAAATGAGGCAGCAGTGACAACTCAGGTTGAGTGTACTGTCTGTCATGTCTTGTAGATACAAGTCCTATGTGTCGTCTCTGTACTCTTAGTTCCTTGGAGTTGGTTCGTTATGGTTTCATGAACAATCTAACATTTTGGCTTGTAAGACTCGAGGTTTTATGTTTCTCCAGTATGTGTTTTGATAGAGCAACTATTATATGTTATCCTCGAGAGAAAATGAATAATGTTGTACAATGTAAATCTTGATATGTATGAGTTTTGGATCTTTCAGGAAAAGTATTCTAGACAAGGATCTCCTTGCAAAATGGTTTTAAATTTTAGTGATTTTTTTTAATCCACTGCTTATGTTTATTCCGTTTAATAAGTAACATTTTCTTTGTTGGGTTGGCGACTATCGTTACAAAAATGGTTAGAGAATGATGGAGAAGTTAATGAACAATGCTATGTGCTAGATTTGGAATGTTAGAGCTAGAAATATGTGCAAATGATAATTTTTTTCTTTAAGAATACCTGACATCTACAAGGTACTCTCATACAAGTGCAATCTACATATTGGTGACATTATTATATATTTACAGTTAAGACAAATCAAATACTCACACAAGAAAAAGAGTAATGCAACCACATGATGTGTTACATTTGAATAAAAATTGGGTGATGACGATACCAAAACCTAACATGATTATATCAATTCCATAAGAAGAAGAAATATATTTAGGTGTTTGACATATGGCAATGGAGAATGGAGAGATAACATAACAAATATAGAAAGTTGGTTCATTCCTTCTTCGTAGATATTTCCAATAAGATAACTCATGGGACCAAACAAATCATTAAAAACAATGCATCTATAAACTCAAGAAGCCACCCTATCATGTTATTGATCAGATGTAAACGATCTTAAGAAAAGTATGTTCATAGTTCCAATAAGAAAATGGAACTATTGAAGACCCCCACTCCTAATGGTACATATTCTGAATTACTTCAGTGAACTACGATATAGAAAAACATATAGTTAAAAATACGGTCACTCCTCATTAATAGGAAAACCCCATCAAAAATCAACTATAAAAATCCACATGTGTTCTTTTCTTGAAAAACAATAACTCAACAAAGTGCAACCATTTTATCTCCACATAACTTAAAAATTGCACGCAAAGCTTCTTTCTAGAAAAACATTGGAGTGCCTCAGCCACTACTACCTTAGTGTGTATCTCATTTTTAATTTGGCTTTTTATTGGGAATAGAGAATAAAATGATTTGGTGCTCTTCCACAATATCATACACACCATAAGACACTAGAGAAACGTTTGAGCTTTTGGCAATTTAAATGGTTATGCCTAAGGCTTACAAAAAACTTCATTCTAACTGCATTCAGGGTACCATAAATGGAACTCGTGTTCCATAGTGTTGTAATTACATCATTGTGTAGCTTATCAATTACAGATGAATAAGGATATCATGGGGAACAACCATTCTAGATTGAACAAGTCAAATAGACGGGTCATACAAAGTGATCCAACCTCACCATATGTATTTCTTGAATGCTCTGACATGATGTACCAAGCTATCCACCATCTAGTAGAATATTAGAATGGAAACCTATTACATTATTTGATGTCATCAAGCTCACTCATGTATATTCTCCATGGATGATTTTTTAATACACTATACATGACTTATTCTTAAATATGCTTGACAATGCTTCAAACTTGTATCTATCCAAGATTAATTATTTTTTCATTTATCTTACACCATTAGATTTGGAGAGGAATTAATAGACTGAACAAAATCCCAATACCCAAACCTTTAGAAGATACATAATGAACCCATGCTCCCATGATTGGGTGGAAAACATTTCAAATTTTTTATTGTAAAGAAATTGAGAGAGGAGATGGGACTCTTGGAAGGATGTTCCCATTATATAAAGAGAAGCATAACCCTTGAAAATGTTACTAGTAAACACAAAATCTATCTACATAATAAAAGTGGATATGATTCCCACATTAACATGTGTGGATATAGACCAATTAATCATACATTATATAAGAATGGGACTAAAGAGATCAATGACATAAGTAAAGTTAAATGATGTAAAATCAAAGCAATAAGGAAGGAAGGAAGATTGTCCACTGAATGAATTATTAATATCATTATTGCAAAGCTAATAAGAGTTACATGGGACTTCATTAAAAAAAACACAATATTGTATTGGTTATCAAGAATAAGTATGAAAATAATACAACCACTAGTTGGAATGGATTGATAGCCAAAAAAATGATTAGAACTAGGAGGTGGGTGTCACCTATTGTGGTGTTAGATGTAAAATGGGAAAAAAACACATCATCATATGGATAGGAGGATGGATGAGGAATCTAAAAATTGAATCACTCAAACTCATAAAGAAGTTTTGTAGGATCTTATAGCCTTAAACATGACCTTGATGGTTCCAAAAAAGATGGCTCATTTAAAAAAACAATACATGAAACAATGGTTCATGGATAGTCCAGATTGACTACTATACAAATGGTACCACCAAAAAACTTGATGGCATTGACTACTTGTCACGGGGTTCAAAGAGAGGCAGATAAATTAATAATGGTGGTCCTCAACAATCTCAAGGGGAAGACACAATTTTTTCCCCAAAAAATGATATGGCATATGGACAACTAACACATTTATAAATACAAAATACTATACATGATACTAGTATGAAAAAGAGTAGCCAGTTGGTAGAGGCTTAGCATGCTACACAAGAAAACCCAAAACAACTAGATACATCCTAGTAGATTAATCGATTATGTATTGCCTTAGGGACCTTGGTATTGCTCATGTAATATATAAAAGCACTGAATGAAATTTTCCTAAAAATACTTTTATCAAACATATGACTTCAAGTCATGGCATGAAGTTAGCACATATATAAAAAACAATCTAGTGGATGCCCATATTTTCATGGATTTTTAGCAATTTTGGAAGAATCTCAATGATAAAAATTTACATCGGCAATAAGATTATGTGAAAAATATAATTTGGGAAGATATACCAGAAAAAAAGTTGGAATGAAGCCACAACATACTTCAATATATAAAGTCGCAAATAGACTAAAAAATAAATCCTAAAATCGAGTGAAACCCACCCAAAGTAGGATGTCAATATGTAAGGGTACTACTAAGAACTCATTTATAACTAACTCTACCACTATGTAGTCTATAGATCTAATGACCACCACTAGGAGAAAGTTGTGAATAATGACCTCTTAGATTACCAATTAAAAGTAAATAAATACTATCTACTAGTCAACATTGAAATAAATTGAATGATATGAGTCTATATTATATATTGACGGAGTTTGAACAATGCCTGCAAAGAGAAATTTATTTAGTGATATCATTTGTATGCATTGGAATCTTGACATGGATCTATAAGATATGGTGTCTCTAATAGTTGAAACTACTTAATTTATTATAAAAAGAATTTTGAATGATGTCTATTGTTTTCTCTATTGACAATCATTTTTGAAACCATTCTTGTACATATTTAGGTGATAATTTCACCAAATCTCTTCGGGTCATATTTCTCTAGTGATCATAGATATTGTGGTTAAAAATGTGGCATATTTTGTATGAAATTTTTAGACATAAAGGATATTTTTGGCTAGTGTTAGTTAGTTATCATAGAATGTAATAGCCTCACAAATGATAGTTAGAGTGTTAACTCGATCATAGAAAATAATCAGTAACAATGAGGACATGGCCAAAATAAGAAACAACTTAACTACCATGGAAATAGGCAGTGGTGGAGCCACACTTAGGCACCTTAAGGCTCATGCCTCACTCAAATTTGGTGACAAAAGATGCATAATAAAATGGTTTTCCTAGTTTAACAGGAATAAAAAAGTATTTTAATGTACGTATAACTTTTTATCCATGAAATCTAATCTCATGTTTTAAAAAAAATCCCCTTTCTTTGTTTGATGGTTTCCAATATAGAAGCCACGATGTGTATTTACCCAAAGCATCATCTCTTCATCTTGATTCGTGTAGCAATTGTCTTTCATACTTGGTTGACATGAAGTGGATAGTAGCATGTGGACTTTGTGTGATGATGCGTGCAAGCATTACTACGTTGATGCCTATGACCTACTACCTACAGATGCATAGGGATAACATCAAAGCAATGCTCCAATAGGCAAAGATGTTTCCATCTCTATGAGAGACTGGATGAGTTAGTTGCATTTTATGAAAAAAAAATTGGTTTATTACTCCTTGTTTCATTTGTGTGTTTGTTTTTTCTAAAACTTTATTTTGTGTAGTTATCTTCTAGTTTTAGCTTCATGTGCTCTCATGAATTTGAGTAATTTGAGTTCTTTTTTTCCTTTGTTGGTGTCACAATTGGTTAAACAAGATCTATCTTTTATTTATGAAACTATAACGACATACATATGATAATTAATAATATTTTTTTACAAAATTATGATCAGTTAAGATATATTTTGCACTGAAACTATTTTTGTATACATAATTGTTTAGTGGATTAAGAATAACTATAATTTTTGCATATCCATGGATGTGATTTGATAGCACATTTTTATATTTGGTGACAAGTTTGTATCTTCACATTATGAAATGCCAGTAGTGGCTACACATAATTTTAAGTATTCCTCCTTCACATGCAACTCTTGGTAGGAGCACTATTAAAATATAGTTCTATTCCATGTTTCACATATTAATCTTTACTTACATACTCTTGTTCTAATAATTTTCTACCTACAATATTTTTTATATTGATTTCTTTTCTTTTTATCATTTTTATGATAATTTAAATAGGAATCAATCAAGGATGAATAAATTTGTAATTGAGAAACAATCTTCTATCAGAACATCACTTAATGAAAAAGAAAGGGGGTTGAATACTAAAGTGGGTGATTCTAAATAGGTTTCTCAAGCTAATTATCAAAGTTGTAGTGGTGGGCTTGATTATAAAGAATAATATATAATAATTGATCGCAAAGTTAGACCCCAATTTCGTAGTATCACCCTAATTTACAAGATATGCTTAGAAAAGCATACTTAACAGAAGGACCTTGCCAACCAAAAAAATGTGCTCCCAACGACATGTGAATCTAAGAGATGTATATTTTCACCAAGTTGGTTTGGTTATCATCATAATTGGTTGAAATATAGTATTGTCCAATATGTAGTATCTTGTATACTTTAATATGTTTTCCCTCTTCTCATACTCCCATCATTTGTCAACGATGAGTTTAGATACTGGAAAGACAAATATAGACTCCATAATCATGTAGGTGGGCCAACCAGTTCTCACAATGCAACAAATGGAAAATACCAAGCCCTAATGCATGATAATCAACGACTAGATATTTTTATTGTTGAGCATATAGATGAATAATAGAGTGAATACTGTGTGCGGTTGAAAGCCATCAGTAATTGAACAATATTTCTTTTAAAATCAAGGTTGGACTTCTGTGAGTGTGATGAATCTAAGGAAATAGGACTAATTTCTTGAGCTACTTCATTGGCTAGCATATGAAAGAAATGACATTAAGAAATTAGTACTAGATAATGCTTTTCAAAATGTAAAACTCCCATCTCTTTCTATTTAGAAAGATATCGACAATGACATTTCAAGTCTAGTTTCTGAAGATATAAAACTCATATCTTTTGTTGTTATGGTCTATTTATTATCCTACTTGATCATTCATGTTACATATCAATTAAAGAACAAATGACCATAGTTCATCGTTATGTTAATATCAAAAGAATTATTATAGAATGATTTCTTGAATTGGGGCATGTTACTAATACTAGTTCTATGTCACTAAAACTAAGTATAGATGACATCTCTGGTTGATTTTGATTGAGTGGCAATAGTTTGAGAGGCTAGAAATATGAAATGATAATTCAATGGATTGAAAGATCTCATACAAAGTGAGAGAGTCTTTGTCCATTTTATGTCCATTTCTTTGCTCATCAGTTACAATTGATACTTGTTTCAATTGTAGAATGTCACTTCCAGGTGGCTTGTCTATTCAAAATTGGTCATTAGATACTTAATTTCATTGTTGGCTCATTTAAGCGACCTAACTACCTTTCAGCTCAAGAAGTTGATAGAGTGACCAAATGACTTGATGAATGTGAAATTTCTTATACAAGAAGAAAAAATCAAATTGCTACTAGATGTAGTTCACATTACAACACTTTATTTAAATTAAGTTTTTTATACCCATCTATTATTATGGATTTCCATATTCCTATTGAAGATAGTGAGTTGGCAAAATGAGGAAAAGCTCACAAACAATTCCTAGATATGGAGATTTTGGATTTCATATATGGATTCTTTAATGAAGAAACTCCTTGAGGTAACACATGAATTGTCTTATGCATTACAACAAAAATATTAGGATCTTGTGAATGTTACAAGTCATGTAAACATAGTGAAGGCTTAATTTATTCTTTAATAACTGGTGATTTTTTATGGGAGTCTTTCAATAACATGGTTAATGCTTTCGGAAAAAAGTATGAGATTCCACTAAAGAGTATGGATGATACCTATGTTATGCCAAGAAGAACAAGGGTGGTCGTGAGGTTAAGAGTACTCTACATCATTTATCAATTTGACATATTTAATACTGTGACAGATTTGTCATTGAATGAGATTAATGATATTTTTTATGGATGTAACACTGAGTTAATAATAATTTTTATGTTTATTGATTTAATGACTTTTATCCTTATGATGAAGACAAGCTAGTTAGGGTTGTCCAGTTCTATCCATAAGAATTCAACATGCAAGAGATTGAATTGAGATGTCAACTTGGTAAGTGTATAATTCATGTCGGTCATAATCCTTCCTACAAAAAACTAAGTAGCCTCACGAAAACTTGCAAATTGATGGTGATGATGAATCAAGATAAATATTTCCTTTTAGTCTATCATCTTCTAAAGTTAGCAATGATTCCTCCTATCACAATTACATCTATTGAGAGAGTATCTTTTACAATAACAATTGTTGAACATCGTCCATAGAATAGGATGAGTGATTACTATCTCAGTGATTTTTTGTGGCTCATTATAAAAGAGATATAGTCTAAAATCATGAAACAAAGGTTATTAACCAAAGATTCCATATCATGCGACCTTGGCGAGACTCTCTTTGATGTATATTGTAAAATTTTGATATTACCTTTTGTATTCATATATATTTGAATTGCTTTTGAAAATTTAAGCATCATTTTTTAAAAGACAACAATGATTATGTTTACATTAAAAATTCATCTTATACTTGTGCCTCACCCAAACTGAGATCTTGTCTCTACCACTAGAAATAGGCATGAAAAAACATCATTTCTAGATTGCGCATTAATGGTAACATCACTTCCAACAAGTACATGATCACCAACCACATTGTCGATCACTTTGAGCACATATGCAATACTAGACATAAGCCCACCTTCCTTGACTATATAAAGTGGGAACATACATGTGGAAACACCATCCCATACCCACAACACACCATTAGAGAATTTAGCCTTGAGGAGCTTAATGATGCTATCACTTCACTTAGTAAAAACAACTCTCCTGGACCGGATGGACTCAACACCAAATTCTATCTTGCAAACTGGAACCACATCAAGGGAGATTTCATGTAACATCTCAAAGAAATCCACTACAACAATAATGTACACAAACACATTAAAGATATTAACCATACAAACATAGCTCTAATAAAAAAAGTTAATCATCCTGACCAAATCACACAATTCAGACCTATCAGTCTCATCAACACCTCCTATATGATCATTGCCAAGGTTCTTAGCAATCGAATCAAACAACAATTTGAAAAACATCATCCCTCATAATTAAAATGCCTTCCTAAAAAACTAGAACATACAATATGTATACACCATGGTCAATGAAAAGCTTCACCTATGCTACAAAAACAAACCCCGATCATCGCTATCAAGCTAGACTTTGAGAAAGCCTTCGATTACATAAAATGGGATAGACTCCTGAGATCCATGAAAGGATATGGCTTCCCAAATATTTGGAATAACTTGATACATTGTGTGTTTCTCAAACACAGACAAGTAAACTGGAAAAAGACGGTGCTAAATGGGAGAGTCAACACCACAACCACTAGGTAGCTATGGCACTTTCTATCCTTGGCAACAGTGCCAGAAAGCTTGGTGTGTTGGACAAGAGGTGTACACACTAGCCAACAAGGGGTGACTAGATGCACTCCACGAGACTCAAACACACATGTAGATCTTTCAAATTTTATATTAACCCTAATCAAGTCGATCACAATACCAAATAGGTCGCCAGCATGCGCACGGGGTACTATTGCAGCATAGTGAAGGGCATGTGTATGGGTCGATCCTCAGGGAGAAAAGGGAGCACTAGAGCTAGGTTAGTTTGACTGGGTACCTACTGTGGAGACTAGGGTTAAGGGTTTAAAGGTGATTTGATTGTTAACCTAGGTGAGCAAGAAAGCAATTAAAGGCGAGAATGAAATCGAAGTTAACCCTAGATTAGATTGAGACTAAGTATGCAAGAATACACTAAGCTAGGTATGAAAAGGCAGTTTACACTAACGCAGGAAAAAGAAAATCACAAGAGCGATAAAAGAGATAAACATCAAGAACAAGGTAAAAATAGGGCAAGATGCTAACTAAGCCAGAAAAGAGCTAACTAAGCTAACACTAGCCAAGCAAGATGAAAACTAGGGTTTTAAAGCAATTAATGAAGGTGTGGGCTATTTAAGGGATGCACTTATCACTTAAGTTGGGGGTGACATATGGACATTATGATTTTGTTTATATTATCCCAACCAAATAACAAGTTAGAGTCTAATGAATTAACATAAGCTACTAACTGACCATGGATATGCTAGGTTGTGCATAGGGGAACTAGTCCCTAACACCCCCTACTACCTTTCGAGGCTCAATTGGGTTAGGGATTAGGTTAAATTCAATTAGAGTCTAATCAAGTCTAGGTTTCCAAATTAGACATTCCTAGGGCAATTAGGGGTCGAGGGTAGTAATGGGGAGGTGAAATTAGGGTTTTGGGCCCCAATTCCCCCACATTCTAGCCTTTAGAAGGCTCCTTGCTAGTTGCACTAGAATTGTCTAATATAGCTACTTAGATCTCTCACTTAGGTTTAGGAAGATTGATTAGGATGTAGGAAGATGGGATGCATCCTAGCGATCCAAGAATTGGACCTAGGGGCAAATCCCAAAATTCACATATATAAGCAATTTCCCTAAATTCCCAGATGATTTCTCACACAAACCAATAGGACATTCACGAAGAATGAGATATAAATAGAATAGAATCATTAGCAAATGGAATTACAAAGTTTACATGTCATTTTCCCCCAACAAGGTATCAAAGTAACATTTTACACTCCAAACAGCCAACCCAAAGGGGGCCTAGCTACTCATGGAAATGGAAAACACAAAAAGAAAGGAGAAAGTATGAGTAGAGGAGTGAAAATCCTTGATGAGCTCGGAGAAGAATCCTCTTTCTCCACCTCCTAGGAGTTGTAGCTCGATATCCCTCCTCTAAGGTAGGTGAATGGCTTGGATGTATGGTGGAAAAGGGAGGAAATGGAAGGAAAGTAGGGTTTTGATGGTGGAAATGGTGAAATGGAGGTGGAATGAGGTGGGAATGGATGGAGTATGAAATGGGGAGGCTAGAGTGGTTGTAGCGTAGCTCAGCATGGACAACCTCAGCCTCCATCTTCCACCCACATATATATAGGTGGGGAGGAAGCAATAGGTTAAGTAGGGGCAAAGTGGGAAATGCAGTGGAAAAAGTAGCTAGGTTTTGTGAGTAGCACGACCGTGGTGGATCACCACGACCGTAGTTGGTAGGGGTGAGCACGGTCGTGGTGGGGTACAACGATCGTGTGAATGAAAATGGTCAACAATGTCAGGTTGTTTTGGGGGAGTAGTTGGGTAGTAGCACAGCCGTGCTGTGTGTCACAACCATGTTGGGAGTTGGTAGCACGGTCGTGCTGGGTTATATGTGGCAAGGCCATGCTGTGTGGCATGGCCGTGTTGGGTTAGCGGTAGCATGGCCGTGCTGCATGGCACGACCATGTTGGAGGGTCACAACATGGTCGTGCTGCGTAGTACGACAACGTTGAGGTATGTTTTATAGCTGCTTCAAAACTAAGATTTTTCCTGTGATTTCTTCATTTGCAGCACGATCGTTCTGTGCTACCACGGTCGTATTGGGGGATTTGCTTGCACTTTGAGCTTTAAACTTCCTGATCAATGGACTTCTTTACTTAAACTTGACTCTTGGCCACTAGGGGTAGGTTGGGACAGCTTTGGGGACTTCTTTGGGCCCCTCCATCTCTCTCATCCATCCAAGTGTGGTCCAAGTACCTAAAAAACATGCAAATAATGTCCATAAGTTCATTTTACACAAATATGCATATTGAGGAAAATAACATGTAATCTAACAGGTATAGATGTGATTGAAATGCAAAATGACACAAGATGAAGCCCTAAAATGGGACTGAATCACCACCCAAAACTTGAAACATACTTGTCCTCAAGTATACTCCCAACTCAATCTCTCTGTAAATTTTTCACAAGAAAGAATGACAAATGCAATGTAAAGAATGATTATTGATGAATAGGATCAATAGTGACTAAGTATGTATTCCACCTCTCTCCTCTCTTGCTTTCACAAACCAATCATGAACAGAGCACAAAGCATATGAACTTAAAATATAGTGCATAAAACACAAAGGCTATCCATATTTCTTTCATGTAGTTCCTGGTAAACTGTTTCATGATGGTGTTAATCAAGGATGACCAGGAGCTCTGTTTCACCTTCATCCTTTCAACCTTATGTTTCAAATCACACCAAATGAACCACGTGGCTGCGGAAAAGGGCAAAATGATCTAGGTTTGATGTTTCCTAGCTCAATGGGTATAAAGATGGAAGAAAGGGTTGTGGTAAGATTTTGGAGTGCTATTACATAGAACACTCATCTTTTTTTTTCAATGCTCTTAAACAGGAGCATCCCTTTATTTTCTTTTTGCATTTTTTTCTTTTTCTTTGCCCTTGGCATAGATAGGGCATATGGTCATGAGAGTGAAGCGATGATTTGTAGATGTGGCCACCCCAAAATTTTGATGGTGGCCAAGAATGATATGTGAACATTGGCATCCTTTCATGAAGCAGAGGGGTAAATAAGATGGTGAGTGAAAAGGCGGGTCAAAGAGGGGTCATTGGCGTGATTCTCAACATAAGGTATCATGCATGAAAATTAATCCAACACTTCATCCAACAATGTCACACCACATGAATGAGCAACCTGAAATTGATATTTCAATCAAGTGATTTCATAGGCACTAAGCGTTCATAGCTTGCTCAAATAACAATTCAACCAAATCACCCACAAACACGAGAGGTGATGCACATGTAAAAAGTCAAGAATTAATACCATTTAGCAATAAACAATGATAATTCACTTGCATTTTTCATCATTATTTTTAATCCAAAAATAGAGATTGGGTTGAAACACACTTTTAGACAAGAAATCTCAAATTTGGGCAAAATTGGCCAAAATGGTGCCAAGTTGCCTACAATCACATCTAAGCCTATGTTATTGAACTTAAAGCAATAAACAAGCAAATCCTCGCTAAAACATACAAAAATTACCAAAAATCTACATGATATTCAATGCATGGAAAAATAGAAATTTTTTTGAAAATTATGCAAAAATGACAAGAAAGCAACCTACATAGCATGCAAGTATGCAAAGTGGGTAAACTCTAAGCTTAAGAAAGCAAAAGCAAACAAAAAAAATAAATGGTAGGTGAAATGAAAAATAAGAGTGAAAATGAGATAGGGCGTACCGCCCTACCACCCCAAACTTTTGAATCATGATGTCCTCAACATGACACCAAAGTCTGGGAATGATAGGGTAAATTATCATTGTGGTGGCGGTGGTCCTCCCTATGGTGGAAAGTAGCTGGAGTGGGGCTGCAACACGGCCATACTGCGTAGCACGGCCGTGGTGGCTTCAGGATACATGGTCGTGCTTCCTTGCACGGCCATGGTGCATCCCTTGTCAAAAACAATTCTCAAACTTTGGCCCTGTTCCATGTGATCACTTGTGGATTTAATTCACACGACTGTGGTGGATCACCACGGCCATGTTGGTCTTTGTAGCTGGTATTCCCAACTTGATGAACATCAAACACTCAAAATTTTGATCCAAAATGAATTTTATGGGTCACTTTGCCAATGTCTCATCTAATTTTTCTCATTTCACTCTATTTTCATCTACACATCTTTAAACTAAACAAAAACTATTAAAAACAAGTGTGTGTGTTTTCTTGGAAAAGTGTAAAAACATAGAAAAAGTATCAAAAATGGAAGGTTGGGTGAAAAATTCCCAAACCTAGGTGGGTTGCCTCACACAAGCATAGCGTTTCTTGGCTTCAGCTTGGCTTCTTATCGATTCTTCAGTAGATCATCCATTTGATATCCTAATGTACCCATTCTTACAAAACATGCATCCCTCATTTGCACTCAATCTATTTTCCTCATCCCTTTTATCACAATAATCATCATCAATTGTTCCATCTTGATCTTCTTTTTTCAAATGATCATTCAGACTTATGAAGTGATCATGTCCAATATCCCTATCTCAGACCTGCTAGGTTGGGGTTATGTACATGTTGATCTTGATCTTCGTGTGCATGAATGAAACTATCATGGTGCCACTACGTACATGAATATCGACATCAATTGTAGATAAGAACAGCCTTCCCAAGATGATGGGAATCTTCTTATCCTCTGGCTACATATTAAGTACGATGAAATCTTCCAGGAACAGTGTGCCTTTCTCTTTATCTATCATTGCCAAGACATCATCCACTCTTTCCCTAGGCACTTTTATGGATCTATCTGCCAATTGGAGAGTTCAATGTGTCGGCTTCAACTTGCCTAACCCTATCTCAACATAGACATTGTATGGCATCAAATTCACACTAGATCCCAAATCAATTAAGGACATGTCTATGCAATTCCCCCCTATGTAACTAGGTATGAGTGGGGCTCTTAGGTCTTTTCTCTTTATATGAAGTGAATGTTGTATGATGGAGCTCACTTGTTCAGTCAAATTCACTTTCTTTGGTAACATCCCTGTTGACCTTCTCTTCACAATGCATAGATTCTTGAGGAACTTGGCATATGATGGGATTTTCTTGATAGAATCCAAGAGTGGAATGTTCACCTTCACTTGGAAAAACACCTCAAGAATATCCACATTGTGCTTTTGTCTCCTCGTAATTTCTGGTGGCTCATCCAGTACTTCAATGAATGGAGGATCATTGGCTTTTTCCTTGCTTGCATCAATGTGAGGTGGAACACTAGGGATGATAGGACTTGCAAATGGAAAACATGGTATCCCAAAATCAACAAGATGTATCACTAAATCATCTTCGGCAATTTCAATCACAATATCACTGCTTGGCTGCCTTTTCTTTGCTTTGTCAACCTTTCTTTGACTTTCGGGCTGCTCAAGAGATTTCCCACTCCTTAGAACTGTCACAGCACTTCCTTGCTCATGGTGGAGAGGGGGAGCTACTTGTAGCTGTGGAGGAGGTGGAGGTGACACTTGGGGTTGAAATTGAGGTGGAGGGGAGAATTGAGGTTGGAAGGTGAATTGTTGGGAAAATGGTGGTGATGGAGGGGGAGGTGGAGTATAAGGCTTGGGATTGCCTTGGAAATGGTAGATGGGTTGCACTTACATGGGAGGTGGATTGTATAAAACTTGACAAGAGGGAATGGGTCCACTTGCTTCATGGTAGCTCATGATGGGCTTTGATGACAACGTTTCTTCTTAGAGGGCAATTATGGAAGATAGCTGCTCTACTTTCTCTTCTAATCTTGCAACATCTTTTTGGATATCATCAAATATTTTCAATCTAGAGAGAACCTCTTCCTCAAACCTTGAGCTGTATTTTGGACTTTGTGGCTCTTGATAGCTATAGGAGTGAGGTGTCTTCTATTCCTCAGCATAGAACTCAATAGAATTGATAGGGTGGCAAGGAACTTTCATCACCTGATTCTTCATGAAGCTCACCATGTCACTAAAAATCTTCATCACTTGTGGGCTTGAGTCATTATGAGTGGTGAGGGGGGTCACACCAAAGGCATATCCCCCGTCATTCATCATTCTAGAAGCTCTATTTCTTGATCCTTCAACCAACTGCTCAAACAAAGGTCATACCACCTCAGGTGGCCTAGCCATGAAAACTCCTCCACAAGAGGAATCCACTGTGTCTTGGTACTTTAGAGACAAATAGGAGTAGAATGATTGAACTAGCTGCCAAAAAGGGATCTCATGGTGCGGGCACTCTCTCAAAAGCTTCTTAAATCTCTCCCATTCATTATGAAACTGCTCATTGCCCATTTGACTAAAACTTGTCACGATATGCCGCATTTGTGTTAACCTTACTATAGAGTTGAATTATCTCAAGAAGGCATTCTTCATTGTTTCCCAACTTATGATTTCCCTTCTTGAGCCATACCAATCTTTAGCTCTATCTTTGAGGGAGAAAGAGAACAAGGTCAACCAGATTGTATCATCACTAGTCGTTAATGTCCTGAAGGTGGAGCATACTTCAAGAAAGGAGTCCAAGTGCTTGTAGGGGTTCTCACTCTCTAAGCCGTAGAATATGGGAAAGAGCCCAAGAAGACTTGGAGGAATAGAGAATTGCTCCCCTGTCATTTGATCAATCCTGCTAGCAATTGGTAATGTGTAGTTTCTAGGCATGAAGTAGTCTTGAAGCAGCTTCTGGGGTGCATTTTGGCCATCCATCTTGTTTCCTCTTGAGTGGATTGTCACATACACAAAGAACAACCAAACAAAAGAGAACAAGTTAGAAAACCAATATACACAAAGAATGCAAAGAATAATGAATAAAGAATAGCAATGATGAGCGTAGTAGGAAAAGCCAAAGCAAAACTAACTAGCTAGTCTAAGTGCCTCTCTCCTCGACAATGGTCCCAGAAAGCTTGGTATGTTTCTCAAACGTAGAAAAGTAAACTGGAAAAAGAATGTGTTGAAGGGGAGAGTCAACACCACAACCACTAGGTAGCTATGGCACTTTCTATCCCTGGCAATGGTGCCAGAAAGCTTGGTTTATCAGACCAGAGGTGTACACATTAGCCAACAAGGGGTGACTAGATGCACTCCACGGGACTCAAACACACGTGTGGATCTTTTGAAATTTATATTAACCCTAATCAAGTCGATCACAATACCAAGTAGGTCACCCGCAAGCGCATGAGGTACTATTGTAGAATAGGTGAAAGGAAAGCATAGGGGTCGATCCTCAGGGAGAAAAGGGAGCACAAGAGATAGGTTAGTTTGGCTGGGTTCCTACTGCCGAGACTAGGGTTAAGGGTTTAAAGGTGATTTGATTGTTTACCTAGGTGAGTAAGAAAGCAAACAAAGGAGAGAATGAAATCTAAGTTAACCCTAGAATAGATTAAGACTAAGTATGCAAGAAAAGACTAAGTTAGGTATGAAAAGGAAATGTATACTATAGTAGGAAAAAGAAAAGTGCAAGAGCAATAAAAGAGCTAAACTAGCAAGAACAACATAAAAATAGTGTAAGAAGCTAACTAAGCAGGAAAAGAGCTAACTAAGCTAACACTAGCTAAGCAAGATGAAAACTAGGGTTTGGAAGCAATTAATGAAGGTATGGACAATTTACGAGATGCACTTATCACTTAAGTTGGGGGTGACATATGAACATTATGATTCCATTTAGATTATCCTAACCAAACAACAAGTTAGAGTCTAATGAATTAACCTAAGCTACTAACTGACCATGGATATGCTAGGATGTCCATAGGGGAACTAGTCCCTAACACCCCCTACAACCCTTTCGATGATCAATTGGGTTAGGGATTAGGTTCAATTCAATTAGAGTCTAATCAAGTCTAGGTTTCTAGATTAAACATTCCTAGGGCAATTAGGGGCCAAGGGTAGTAATGGGGAGGTGAAATTAGGGTTTTGTGCCCCAATTCCTCCACATTCTAGCCTTGAGAAGGCTCCTTGATAATTGCACTACAATTATCTAATATAGATACTTAGATCTCTCACTTAGGTTTATGGAGATTGATTAGGATGTAGGAATATGGGAGGCAGTCTTGGGATCCAAGAATTGGACCTAGGGCAAATCCTAAAATTCACATATATAAGAAATTTCCCTAACTTCCTAGATGATTTCACACACAAACCAACAATCAATTCATGGAGAATGAGATATAAATAGAATATAATCATTATCAAATGGAATTATAAAGTTTTGATGTCATTTCCCCCCAACATGGTATCAAAGTAAAATTTTACACCCCAAACTGTCCACCTAAGGGGGCCTAACTACTCATGGAAATGGAAAATAGAAAAAGAAAGCAGAAAGAATGAGTAGAGGAGTGAAAAGCCATGATGAGCTCGGTGAAGACTCCTCCTTCTCCACCTCCTAGTAGTTGTAACTCGATCTCCCTCCTTCATGGTAGGTGAATGGCATGGATGTATGGTGGAAAAGGATGGAAATGGTAGGAAAGTAGGGTTTTGATGGTGGAAATAGTGAAATGGAGGTGGAATGAGGTGGGAATGGATGGAGGATAAAATGGAGAGGCTATAGTGGATGTAGGGTAGCTCAGGGTGGCCAACCTCATCCTGTAGTCTCCACCGACATATATATAGGTGGGGAGGAAGCAATAGGTCAAGTAGGTGCAAAGTGGGAAATGTAATGGAAAAAGTAGCTAGGTTTTGTGATCACCACGACCGTGGTGGGTAGGGGTGAGCATGGTCATGGTGAGGTATAATGATCATGTGAATTAAAATGGTCAAAAATGTCAGGTTGTTTTGGGGGAGTGGTTGGCTGGTAGCACGGTCGTGCTGCGTGGCACGACCATGTTGGGAGCGGGTAGCACGGACGTGTTGGGTTATATGTGGCAAGGTCGTGCTATGTGGCATGGCTGTGTTGGGTTAGTGGTAGCATGGTTGTGCTGCATGGCACGGCCATGTTGGAGGGTCACAGTAGGGTTGTGTTGTGTAGCATGGTTGTGTTGGGGTATGTTTTGCAGTTGCTTCAAAATTGAGATTTTTCCTATGATTTCTTCATGTGCAGCAGGACAATTTTGTGTTACCACTGCCATGTTGGGGGCTTTGATGACACTTTGAGCTTCAAACTTCATGATCCATGGACTTCTTTGCTTAATCTTGACTCTTGGCCACTAGGGGTAGGTTGGGAGAGCTTCGAGGACTTCTTTGGGCCCCTGCATCTCTCTCATCCATCCAAGTGTGTTCCAAGTACCTGAAAAACATGCACATAATGGCCATAAGTGCATTTTACACAAATATGCATATTGAGAAAAATAACATGTAATATAACAGGTATAGATGTGATTGAAATGCAAAATGACACAAGATGAAGCCCTAAAACGGGGCTGAATCAATACATGCATGCATCTCCACAAGTTTCTTCTCCATAATTTAATGGATCCCCTTTTGTCCACTTCTACAACACTTATAGGATTAAACCAGGTAACCCTCTCTCCCCATATCGATTTATCATTATTACCTCTATCCTTACCAACCTGATCAAGCTCGATATATCCCATGGCCTCATCACCTCACTCTTAGAATGCTATGAGAATATTATCCGATTTGCGGATGAAACCATGATTCTGGTCAAATTAGAAGATATCACCATCATAAATACCATTCACATTATTAGACTTTTCTCATACATCTCTGGTATCAAAATAAACCTCACAAAATCTTACATTATCGGTAGCAACACCTCTAACAACCTTATTGATAGATATATGAATCTCCTTAAATGCAAGATAGAAAATTTCCCAATTACTTATCTTGTCCTACCCATCTTGCGACACCATGAAAAGCACTCACTTTGGATCCCCATCATTGACAAAATCAGGCAAAAGCTTTCCAATTAGACAAACCATTTCCTCAACCTTACAGGACGTGTCACACTTCTCAATAGTGTCATTACACCCATAACTACGCACTACCTTAGTTTTATCTCCCTACTTACAAAAACCCAAAAAGTCATCGACGCCGTTAGGAAAAAGTTCTTCTGGGATCACTTCAATGAAGAAAATCCCAACTGAAAAATCCACTTAGTAAACTAGGACACTATCACAACACCTATTGATTAAGGAGGTTGGGGCATCATCAACATCAGATTACATGGCATTTTCCTCATCACCAAGATCATCAACTCCACTAACACTAACAAAATTTGGAAAAAAATTATCATGGACAAGTACCACAAAAATCAACTTCCATGGCACAACACCAGTAAATGTAAATCCTCTCTAGTTTAGAAGTTTATAAATAAAAACTTGGACATCATTTCTCATCTCATCTATTCCCCCCCCCACGCCTTTCATAACATAAACTTCTGGGTAGACCCATGGTTCCAACATAACACCATCCAAAACCTAAATTGCAATCTCCATATCCCGCCATCATTGAGAAATCTCCATATTATGAGAGCTCTAAAACTTCTTACCAGCAATAGACAAAACTCTCTCAAGACCTGCCTCAAAAACAACCTAAATGTCATTTCATTGCTAGACATCATCCATGAGCTGGAATACAACACTAGCAATCACATTTCATGGATCTGGGGGTCAATTTATTCTCTAAAAGCTACTTACTGGTAATTATCATATAGAGGGAATATATCAAATATGAAAAGTATATGGAAGACAAAATGGTGACAAAAATCAAAATCTTCTACTAGCTCCTCTCAATTAACAGAATAACTACAGACCATCACATTAACATAAGAGGCTTCCAGGGGCCCATCACATTAACATAAGAGGCTTCCAGGGGCCTATTGTTGACCTAAAGGTTATACATTGTCCATATTTTGATAATGACTCAACCATTCCATTCATATCTATCTAATATGTGTATTCAAGGTTGATTTTAGGATTTAGGTACATGAAAAGGATCAAATTACACAAGCCCTAGCTTGTCCAAGTTCAAGTCAAATGCAATGCAAGTGTGCTAATAAGGAAATCACTTCAAATGGCCTAAGAAATTTTTTGTAATCACTTGTATTGATGATATGACTTGTAACTAAGATGAGAAAAATATTTGGAACACTTAATTCCAAGTTTTATTCACTTTATAGCCAATTTAGAAAATTGACTACAGGCTGCTCATCGGTCGAGTTACAATATCGACACATCCTATGGTTGATTTTCTAAAGATGGTCATCGACCGAGTTGTGCATTCACAAAACTCGACCGACCGACTCACTGAGAAAATTTGATTTTGGTTGATTGATACTCGTCGTTTTGCAATATCAATCACTAAGATAGTTAATCCCAGAGTTTAAACCTTTTTTACTTCCAGTTTTAAGGGTAGTATAGAATGATTGATACCACAGGACAACTTTAAAGAGATTGTTCTTAGAACCCAAAGATTGAAGAACTTTATTATTTGTTTTTGGTATTTTTCTTTTTATTAAAGCAGAAAGTAAAGTTCAGTTGGGGGTTTGATTGATTACACTAATGCAAGAAGAAATGCACTTAACAAGAATAAACATGCACAAAAAGGAAGATTGTTAACACAAGCAAAACTATATGAATGAAAGACTAAGAATTAAAGCAAACAAAGGATGCAGTGATTAAATCAAGAGAAGCAAATTGAGGCTCGTAGGGGTTTTCACCACCTTAGCCTAGGTGATAACAACTAAATCTTAAACGACGATTCGATGAAGGCTTGCGAATTTAAAAACTCACAAAAGAGAAACTCCACATGAGCCCATTGGTCTTGGTGCTCATGCTTCCTAGTTTATCATCCTAAAAGATGAAAATCCATGGTCATATCAAAATGTCTATGTAATCGATTTTATTATTCTAAATCTGAATTTCCATGGTCATATCCATCCGGATTAACATGCGATCCGAAGATCAATCATTAAATTAAAATTGATTACCATCTAATCGTTTAAGAAGAAGTTGTTAAAACTATGGCTAAGGGGTTATTCCCCTTGCCTGATAAAATTCTACTCACACATGGAGAAAGGGGAGACGGAGGAAGAATGAAATGAAACCATAGTCTAGCCCAGAAATCAGGAGATTAATCCTTATGCTAGAGACGATGAAATGGCTTAGTTCTTTGTTCCTTGCTCCGGAATTGAAGAACGGAAAGAAGAAGATTAAAACTAAGGCGGAGAGAAAAGACAAGAACAAGAATGAAAGAGCTATGCTTGAACTAAGATCTACTTTATTGCATAATATGAGAATGATTATAAGATAATTTGCTTCAGAATCCCAAATACAAGAAATTCAAGATGATCTTGGGAGGAGGAAGTGCCCTTCCTTTTATAGGAGAAGGAGGGGTAGGCTATCCAAAAAAATAGGGGGAAAAAAGAGAGGGATCTATCCTTTTGAATTTTCAAGATTTGGTCAATAGGAATTTGATAGACTTTAATTGTCTTGACCATGTAACTCTCTTCAATGCAGATTCCCACAGAAGCGATTTCGAACGCATTTTTGGGCCACTAAAAAATTCAGAAGCGGCCCTACAATATATTTTTCCTGTAGATAATTGAATTATCTTTCCAACGCATACTTGCACAATAAATGCCGCCTTGGGATGTGGGAGTTATACTAATTTTGGTGATAGGTATATACTGAAATCAGACTCTGTGGGAAAACGTAATGCTACTTTCACTGGTTAATTGCGCAGCCAAATAAACATCAAAATTGCCGCAAAATATGTATTTTTTATAGCCAATAAAATTCTCTTTTCATTCCATTCTTTATCTTGAAATTCCACCTTTAGACACAAAAGATATGGCTATTTTGGTGACGAGTATCTCAGGCACTGTGGGAATATTTGAATGCCTCATATCTTCATCTTTTATTTTCTCGATTTACTTAGATAATTCCTGAAAATTAAGAAAAATGTCATAAGAATTCAGAAAAAGTATATCAAGAAGATGAAAGGGCTATTTATTTTTGAATGAGCTAAAATTAACAAAAAAGTCCTAATTAATTATTCTAAATGAAGCAAAAATAAGAGATGAATATGCATTCATCAAAATACCCCAAACTTAAAATTTGCTCGTCCCGAGCAACATTAAAATCAAGAAATACTTTCAAGACATACTCTCAACCTATCATCCTCACTCTCCTAATAATCACTTGATTTCTTCTACCAAAATATGGCCAAGCGACCCTGACTTCTTGAATTCACGAAAAGTGACTTTTATATTTCCTACTTCACAAACTTATATTTATTAAAGACCTGCAATAAAACAAATTTTTATTTCACCTTTGCTTTTGGTACTCCAATTTTTTTTTAAGTTTTACAAAACAACAGGGCTGATTTGGATGGTTGGGGTTTTTGTAGTTTTCCCCTGGGTAGAAAATTGCAGTGAAGGATGTATGGAAGAAGGACAGTCTCTCCTCTATTCGACTCGAGACCTTTTTATTTAGTGGACATGCAGTTACATTGACTGCATTTTTTTCTTTGATTTTTGGTGATACACCCAATTGCGTGGGTATAGAAGAAGCGGAAGAGGGGGAAGGGGTGCCACCCCGAACTTAGCCTTTTGGGCATTATTGGCTTTTTTTTTCTTTTTGACGAATGGAAAGATTTGGAAGTGGTGGAAGAAGAGTAGAAGAGGTTGTTCTTGTGTAACTTTTTTTGTATCTTTTTTTTAGAGTACCATGCATTGGTTCGACTATTACCGAATCATGCGAAAAATCAAGAAAATTTATTTAAGTTGTACATGATAAGAAAGCATCACTCTTGAATCCTATCAGTCCTCTATGGCTTGCCATCTTTTCCAAGGAGTGATTATTATTTGAGGTCCTAAGTGACAGGAGGATTTCTAGTCATGAAAGTTTCAAAATTTTAGTTGCAAGGAAGTTACATCATTAAGGGGAGTATTTTGACAAATGATCATATCAAGGCCGACTAGATATGGGCCAATTTGTAACAAAAGAAATAAATATATATAGCTGACTAGATAATGGCCATGAACAAAACAACTATACGCAAAACCAAAAAAAAGGTAGAAATAATGCAAGAATAAAAAGATAAGGGGGTGGAATAGAAACATACCACCCACCTCCACCCCGCGCTCAAATATTTTCTCATCCCGAGCAAAATCGAAACCCGAGATGGAGGGAAGAGAAGAGCAAGGATTTCCAGGTGGCCCTGGTAGCTCAAAAAAACATCCAGATGAAGGGGATGTGTATGAGGGCTGGGACCTTTATCTGAGGAGCTTCATAGTGTACCCTATGATAGGGTAATTGTAGAAGCTCAGTGGGGTGCTCATATTTTCTTTCACCTCGCATTCCCTCCAATAGGATCCACAGATCTTCCATCAATAGCAAAGGAAGTGTTGAAGATGGATGTGGATTGGGGGAGGTTGGTGGGTACCCAACTGGTAACACATGCAGTGCCAGATGTGCAAAGTTAGGCAGAGGATCAAGCTCTGGTTTCCCTCGGTCATATTGACCTGCATATAAGAGAATTGGTGGTGATATGAAAGGGACAACTAAATTTAAATCAACATGATAAGTAATTTTTCTCTGCTCAAAATTCATGCAACCAACCTTGTGATAGATGGGATTCATGGTTGATATAGCATGTAACTCTAGTTCCTCTATGCAAGGAGTTCCCAAGGGTTCATGAGGGATAAAATTGGGAACATATTCCTTGTAGTCAGTGGAAGGGGGTATGTAGACTTCTCCTAAGGGTTGTGTCTCTTCTTCTAAATCAGTTGTGCATGGAATGGGAATTGGTTGCAACAGAACATGTGGAATCATTTTGTCAAAGGGGGTTGGATGCTTATTATCCAAAATAGACTCAAAATAAGGGTATTGGTCTTTGATGTCAATAGAAGACTCACAAATGGAAGCCAGTGGATTTGGTGTGGAAGAATCACAAATGGCATAATTGTCATCATAATTATAAAAAATGATCAATCTAGGTTGTTCCATCTCTATTGGGGAGTTCTCCATCTCTTATTCATAAAAGATCTCATCAACATGGATGTATATGGAATCAATTATATCCTTTACTATAATGAAGGGGAGATCTGATTCCTTTATAGGATATGTGCCCAACTCAATGGGCTCAGAAGGGATCACCTCACAATATAACGGTGTAATGTAAGGTTGTTGCAGTGGTAGAATCACCTCATCAGGTTCAACCAGATGTGGAAAAAGAGGTGGGTGAGTGAGGTCATAATGCTCTTGATGAGGAATCCTTTCAAAAGAATCCATCAGTGCATGTTGGGGAGGTGATGGTACATTGGTCACAATAGGCTCAACCAAGATGGGATGATTATTGCAAACATCCAAATATGGACCTACAACCGAGAAGGGTGGTGGAGTCTTAGGTTGTTGGGATGTTCTTTGATCCCACCAGTCTTTAACCTTTTTGTTAAAAGATTCTAGATTCATGAATTTATCAACATAGGCCTCCATCCACTCATTTTCTGACTTATATTGATAGTCAGGGTCCCATACAGCTACAGACCTAGCTAAACAAAGTTCTACATTTGTGGCATACTGAATTTCTTTAAAAAACCTATCCATCTCCTGATCAAGGTTGTGTGGAATCTCAGCTATATCACATTGGACTTCTTCTAAGGGTGGAGGTTCATTATAGAGAAAGGGTTCTAATGAAGTAGATTGGCCATTAGAATCAACTAGATTAACATCCACAATGGAAGTGATTGGTGGAGCTTTAGGTACTGGAGTTGGTTCTACTTGATTGAAGATGATATAATCATCATCATCATCATCTATTAAAATCATCCTTAGCCTCTCTGGTTCCAGATTAAAAAATTGCCCCGCAGAATTGGCATTTGGCGAGCGTCGCATGCACAAATGAAGCAGTTAATCGTGTGCAGAAAAAACGGACTGTCGGAATGGAAACTCGGCAGAAAGAGGAGTAGCACTTCCGGAATGATACTCGGAAGGCATAAAAAAAATAAAAAAAGTTTTTCAAAAGATTTTTGGGGGTTCGAGAAAACAATCCGTTGTCCCCGGCAACGGCGCCAAATTGATACTCGTCGTTTTACAATATCAATCACTAAGATAGTTAATCCAAGAGTTTAAACCTTTTTTACTTCCAGTTTTAAGGGTAGTATAGAAGGATCGATCCCACAGGACAACTTTAAAGAGATTGTTCTTAGAACCCAAAGATTGAAGAACTTTATTATTTGTTTTTGGTATTTTTCTTTTTATTAAAGCAGAAAGTAAAGTCTAGTTGGGGGTTGGATTGATTACACTAATGCAAGAAGAAATGCACTTAACAAGAATAAACATGCACAAAAAGGAAGATTGTTAACACAAGCAAAACTATATGAATGAAAGACTAAGAATTAAAGAAAACAAAGGATGCGGTGATTAAATCAAGAGATGGAAATCGAGGCTCGTAGGGGTTTTTACCACCTTAGCCTAGGTGATAACAACTAAATCTTAAACGATGATTCGATGAAGGCTTGTGAATTTAAAAACTCACAAAAGAGAAACTCCACATGAGCCCATTGGTCTTGGTGCTCATGCTTCCTAGTTTATCATCCTAAAAGACAAAAATCCATGGTCATATCAAAACGTCTATGTAATCGATTTTATTGTTCTAAATCCGAATTTCCATGGTCATATCCATCCAGATTAACATGCGATCCGAAGATCAATCATTCAATTAAAATCGATTACCATCTAATCATTTAAGAAGAAGTTGTTAAAACTATGGCTAAGGGGTTATTCCCCTTGTCCCGATAAAAGTCTACTCATACATGGAGAATGGAGAGATGGAGGAAGAAAGAAATGAAGCCATAGTCTAGCCCAGAAATTAGGAGATTAATCCTTATGCTAGAGATGATGAAATGGCTTAGTTCTTTGTTCCTTGCTCCGGAATTGAAGAACGAAAAGAAGAAGATTAAAACTAAGGCGGAGAGAAAAGACAAGAACAAGAATGAAAGAGCTATGCTTGAACTAAGATCTACTTTATTGCATAATATGAGAATGATTACAAGATAATTTGCTTCAGAATCCCAAATATAAGAAATCCAAGATGATCTTGGGAGGAGGAAGTGCCCTTCCTTTTATAGGAGAAGGAGGGGTAGGCTATCCAAAAAAAGAGGGGGAAAAAGAGAGGGATCTATCCTTTTGAATTTTCAAGATTTGGTCAATAGGAATTTGATAGACTTTAATTGTCTTGACCATGTAACTCTCTTCAATGCAGATTCCCACAGCAGAGATTTCGAATGCATTTTTGGGCCACTCAAAAATTTAGAAGCGGCCCAAAAATATATTTTTCCTATATATAATTGAATTATATTTCCAACGTATACTTGCACAATAAATTCTGCCTTGGGATGTGGGAGTTATACCATTTTTGGTGAAAGGTATATACTGAAATAAGACTCTACTGGAAAACGTAAATGCTACTTTCACTGGTTAATTGTGCAGCCAAATAAATACCAAAATTGCCGCAAAATATGTATTTTTTGTAGCCAATAAAATTATCTTTTCATTCCATTCTTTATCATGAAATTCTGCCTTTAGACGCAAAAGATATGGCTATTTTGGTGACGAGTATCTCAGGCACTGCGGGAATATTTGAAAGCCTCATATCTTCATCTTTTATTTTCTCGATTTACTTAGATAATTCCTAAAAATTAAGAAAAATATCATAAGAATTCAGAAAAAGTATATCAATAAGATGAAAGTGCTATTTATTTTTGAATGAGCTAAAATTAACAAAAAAGTCCTAATTAATTATTCTAAATGAAGCAAAAATAAGAGATGAATATGCATTCATCATTGATCAGTCAAGTTCCCCAAAATAAACTCAATCAATAGTTTGAAAATTGGCTTTGTCTTTTAGTCGATCGGTCGAGATACCTTTATTGAAACTCGATCGAATGCACTGTATGGAAAATGTAGAAAAAGTGTTTATAACCGTTGGTGACTTGTTTGGACGAAAATAGATTTGTTGCCTTGTGCAAAAATGGCTATATTTCGGCCCTAAGTGTTCCCCAATCAAGGGAGCACCCCCAGCTATAAATAGGACACCTTGGAGTTCATTCCAAGTTTTCTCAGTCCATGCATTCAAGGTTTTTGCTATAGTTGAGTGTGCTACTACTCCTTGAGCCCCTTTCTCTCTATAGTTTACACTTCATTTCGTGATTTGTGAGTGAGTTTGGCTTATTGTAAGAGAGCTCCACCTTTGTGCATGTAAATCTCTCAATCTTTCACTACTTCCCTATCCCCTTCCTACATGAAGAAAATGTGAAGCAAGCTCCATCGATTGAAGAAGGAGTTGTATCTAGTCCTCTTCAAGGTTGGTGAAGAGGTGGTCATCTTCTCCAGGTGAAGGAGAAGACAAAGGATGAAGATCTAAGAGGAGAAGTAAAGTCCTTCAAGGTGGAAGACTTGAGCTTGAGTGGGCAAGACATTAGTGAAGGCTGAAGACTCAAGCTAAGTGGGTAACCCCTTTGGTAAGGTGAATATCTCCTTGTAGTTGGATGGGTAAGTCCTTTGGTGGTCTTATATTTTAACTCTTATTGGTGATAATATAGAGAAAAACACTTGCAAAGTCATATAGGTTGACCTCTCTAGGTAGTAGACTAACTCACTTCTAGTTTGAAGTGTGGAACCACTCTACATCCCTTTGCCAAGTTCTTGCTATCAACCTCTCTCATGCTTTCTATGCTTGTTAGATAAGACTTCAAATTTCAATTAAGCTATTGCCATAAACTTGATATAATTTGAAGGTCTAATCTATTTTGTGAGAATTTTTTTTAACTATGTTCACCCCCTCTAGAGCCCTTAGATCCAACAAGTGGTATCAGGGCCAAGGATCTTCTCCAACAATCTCCCATGAGATGAGAAGATGGGTGACAACCTACTTGTTTCTCTCAACCAAGAGGGAGGCTTCTCCATGCGTTCTCCAGTCTTTGATGGCACCAACTTCCTCTATTAGAAGAGGTGTATGCAGTTCTACATTCAAGGGATGAACTTTAATATGTGGAAGGTGATGGTCACACCTTACAAGGAGCCAACCGAAGTTGTATCAACATGGAGTGAAGCTACACTCAAAGAATCCTAACTCAATGCTAAGGCCATTAGCATTCTCTATGCAGCCCTCACCCCTACAGAGTTCAACTGGATCTCATCTTGGGACACCGCCTATGAGATTTGGGACAAGCTGTGCATCACCTATGAAGGAACAAAGCAAGTCAAGGAAGCAAATATCTACATGTTGAACAGCCTCCTAGAGAAATTCAAGATGGGTAAGAAAGAAGGCATTGTAGAGATGTATTCAAGACTCAATGTCATCATCAATGGACTGGAGGCATTGGGCAACACTTTGGATAGAGGTGTTATCAACTACAAGATCTTGTGGACTCTTCCAAAGAGATGGGAGTCAAAGGTCACCTCCATTGAAGAAGTGAGTAGCCTTGGTGACATCCCAACTAAAGAACTCATTGGCAATCTTGAAGCCCATGAGCCTAGACTTAACAAGCAAGAAGAAGAAGACAAGAAAGAAGAGAAGGAAGTCAAGAATATCAAAGATAGTGCTTTCAAAGCAGAAGTGGAGGTTGTCATCCTTGAACAATAACTTACTTGTTGGACTTCTCCCTCCTCCTCTAGTGTAGATGAAGGCCCTAGTGAGCATGAAGATAACTACATCAAGGGCAAACACTTGAAGGGAAAGAAAGCATCCTCCTCCTCTACTCCGAGATGCTACAAGTGTGGTCAAAAGGGGCACTACAAGAGTGAATTCCCAAAGTTAAGAAAGTCACACCACAAGAGCAGCTCTAAGAAGGAGGAGGAATAAAATAAGGAGAGCAAATACAAGAGGAAGGACAAGAAGGAGAAGAGGCACAAAAATACATCTCATACAGCTTGGGAAGCTTCATCTTCAAGAAACTCTAGCTCAGAAGAAGATGGAGAGTGTCACCTTACTCTCATGGCCTCCACAAGTGAAGATATTGGAGAGGTAAGTGAGGTAAGAGAGGTAAGCTTGCATGAATTGTCTAAAGAAGCTATCATTGACATGCTTATTTCTACCCATTCATCTTTTGTTAAATATAATCCAAAAGAAAATGGTTAGGAAAAATTATTGATGATCTTTATGATAAGCTTGAAATTTTGGAATTGAATGAGAAAACTAATCTTTAGAGTATTGATAATTTGCAAGGGCAATACCTTGATTTTGAGCTCCAATAAAATGGGGTTGAAGTTGAGAATGGTATCTACCTTAAGAACATTGAGAATCTTAAGGAAGAAAACCAAAATTGCCTTAAAGAAATTGATTTTCTTAAAACTAAAAATGCTAAATTCAAGTTTCTTATTGATGCTCGTAGAGAAGAGAGAGATGTCTATCTTAAAGAGTTTCAAATGCTTAAATCTAGAAATTCTAGGTTTCTTGCTCAAGTAAATGATTTTTGTTCTTGACCTTTATTTCCTAGTGTTAATGTTGCCTCTATCTCTCTTGAAAAAGATCCATATGTTACTAAAGCTTTATGTCTTGAGGCTAATCTTGTGCATGCTAGGGATGACATATATAGTTTATCTTTTACTATTGATTCTTTGAATGATGATAGCCATAGATTAAGAGCATCCCTACAGAAATTCCTCAAAGGGAAGAAATCCCAAAATGAAATCCTTGACCATTCTACCAAACGAAGTGGTACTAGTGGTTTGGGATTTGTAGGGGGAGCATTAAAGGGCAAGAGAAAATCCAAAGGTAAGAAAAATGGCAAGGAGACCTTTTTCTTTGTAGGAGAGTCTTCTGGCACTAAGAATCCTATAATTTTATCTCATTGCAAATTTAATGATCATTACTCTACTTATTGTCCTTACAAGCCTAAGGGGACCAACCCAGAGATGAAATGGGTCCTCAAGCTACCTCCAGATCCCAAAATTTGAGTTGGGAACTGACATTCTCCTTTCTTGTAGGAAAAGGGTAGATGGATTGTTGATAGTGGCTACACAAAGCACATTACTGGTGACTTAAGACATTTCAACAATTTCACCATGAAGAAAGGAGGATCTATCACCTTTGGGGACAAAAAGAAAGGTAAAGTCAAAGGTGAGGGTGATGTAGGTGAATCCTTATGCATCAAGAATATTCTTTTTGTGGATGGTCTACATCACAATTTATTAAGTGTTAGTCAACTTTGAGATAATGGTTGCCTTGTGCTATTTACTTCTTTTGAATACTTGATTCTAGATTCCCTCACCAACCAAGTTTTATATAAGGCAACTAGAAGTGGTAGTCTTTATGTTATTGTTCTTAACTCTATTAATCTTATGGTTGGCAGATGCCTAGCAGTCAACTTGAATGGTATTTCTCTTTGGCAATGCCGGATTGGTCATGTAAATATGCATCAATTGAAGAAATTGAGCAAAAAGGACTTGGTCAAGGGACTTACTAAATTAGATTTTGAAAAGGAGGAGGAATGCCAACCTTGTATACAAGGAAAGTAAACCAAGTCCTCCCTCAAATATAAAGGAGCCGTTAGGACCAAGAGATCTCTTGATCTTCTTCATATTGATCTATTTAGACCAATGATAACGCAATCGCTTCGTGGTTCCAAGTATTGCCTTGTTATTGTCGATGATTTCTCTGGATATACTTGGACCTTCTTTATTCTTTCCAAGAGTGATATACTTGATGTTTTCTCAAGCTTTTGTAAACAAGTTGAAAATGATGCTTCTTGCTGGATTGTTTCCATCCGTAGTGACCATGGGGAGAATTTGAAAATGAGATTTTTGAGCATTTTTGTCATGAATCAGGTTATGCACACAACTTCACTTCACCTAAAATAACTCAACGAAAAGGGGTTGTAGAGAGGAAGAATAGGTCTTTATAAGAGATGGCTAGGACCATGCTTCTAGAATATGATACTCCTAAGAAGTTTTGGGCTAAAGCTGTCAATACCTCTTGTTTTGTACAGAATCGCGTTTTTACTCATCCTTCGCTTAAGAAAACCCCCTATGATCTATTGTGTGGTATGAAGCCTTCTATCGAGTATTTCCATGTTTTTGTATGTCCTTTTTTGTTTTGAATATGAAATATTTTCTTGACAAGTTTGATCTGAAATCATACAAGGCTTTATTTCTTGGCTATAGGACTACTAGCAAGGCTTGTAGAGTTTTTAATGTTGAACTTGCTAAAGTAGAAGAATCTATTAATGTCAAGTTTATTGAGACTAACCCCTCTATTCCCAAAGATATTGTTCCAAATGATGATGTTGCAGGTGAAGTAATTCCTATCCTTAAAGAACTCAACATCACCCAAAAGGGAGAAGATGTGGTTGCTCAAGAGGAAGACAAAGATGATGAAAATAAGGATCCAACTCCCCGGTTGGAAAAGAATCATCCAAAGGATCTGATTTTAGGTGATCCATTTGAAAGAGTGAAGATGTGAGATGCATTTAAAAAATAACAAGCCAACATCGCTTTCATCTCACAACTCGAGCCTAAGAATGTCAAAGAAGCTCTTGGGGATGAAGAATGGATCCTAGCTATGCAAGAGGAGCTGGAGCAATTCGAGAAGAACAAAGTTTGGACCGTTGTTCCAAGACCAAGTCATATAAATATCATTGGCACCAAATGGGTCTACCACAACAAGCTAGATGAAAGAGGCAAAGTGGTAAGAAATAAAGTGAGGTTAGTGGCTCAATGCTACAATCAACAAGAAGGTATACATTTTGATGAGACATGTGCACATGTAGCTAGACTTGAGTCCATTCGTATGTTGATTGCCTTTGTTAGTTAAAAAGATTTTCTTTTTTTATCAAATGGATGTTAAAAGTGCATTTTTGAATGTTACAATTGAGTTGGAAGTGTATGTTGCACAACCGCCGAACATTAAACATGATAGTCTGTCTAACCATATTTATTTATTGCAAAAATATCTCTATGGACTCTAACAAACACAATGGGTTTGGTATGAGAAATTGAAGAACTTTTTGTTATATCACGGTTATATCATGGGCAAAGTGGATTCTAACTTATTTCTACAACACACTTCTAACAATTTTCTTATCATTCAAATATATGTTGATGATATCATTTTTGGCAGAACTAACCTTGCTTTGCAAAGAATTTAGTGATATTATGCAGAGTGAATTTGAGATGAGTATGATGTGTGAACTCATATTCTTCCTTGGCTTTCAAATCAAGCCAACAAAAGATGGGAACTTCATCAACCAAGGCAAGTACACAAATGAACTACTTAAGTGCTTTGGGATGGAGAACACCAAGCCGATGGACACAGCCATGTCAAACACTACCAAACTTGATAAAGATGAAGAAGGTGAGAAGCTAGATGAGAAGCTATATAGAGGTATGATTGAAGTTTACTTTACTTAACTACCTCTAGACCTGATATAATGTTTAGTGTTGGCTTGTGTGCTCGTTTTCAATCAAATCCTAAGAAATCAAATCTTATAGCTATTAAGAGGATTCTAAGGTACTTAGACAAAACCCCAAATTTTAGACTATGGTATCCCAAGTCAAGGGACTTTACTCTTACAGCTTATAGTGATGTTGATTATGCAGGGTGCTTGATTGATAGAAAGTGCACAAGTGGCACATATTTCCTCCTAGGACTATGCTTGGTGTCTTGGTTCTCCAAGAAACAGAGCACTGTGGCATTATCAGCCACCGAGATTGAGTACATTACATTCGGGAGTTATTGTACCCAGATCCTTTGGATGAAGAAAATTCTCCAAGACTTTGACATTCATTTTGATGCTTCTCCTATCTATTGTGATAATACAAGTCCAAATAACTTGTCGTACAATCCTATATTGCATAGTATAGGTAAACATATAGAGGTTCTCCATCACTTTCTTTGTGATCACACTAACAAGAAGGATATTGTAACGACCCCGCCTCCGAGTAACCCCCAATTAAGGGAGACCAAGAAGTCAGAGCCATTATCCCATTTAATAGGATCAAAGGTTTGACAAATAATAAATAACAATTATCAAATTCTACCAAAAGACTGAAAACTGGTATAAAATAAAACTTTGCATACCTTTTAAAAAAACTGGGATATCTACTTCTATCCACATCAGGAGTCTATTCTAACTAATCCTCCTTGTACTTTAACTCTTATTTAATTCCACATATGCCACTTTACTATTTGTCCTTTTCATGCTTGTACCTAAAATGCCGACAAACAAAACGTCGGTCAGCATATTGAAATATGCCAGTATGTGGGAACAACCAAAATTACACAAATATGGCTAACAAACTAATTATCACAACCAAGGTAATTAACAAGTCAATTGACATTTTCAATGTGTCAATCTCCACCGCTTTTGCCCTAACCCTAGAATACCCTCTCTAGGGTTTGGCTTAAGGCCACCTTCTCAATCCCGAGCTTGGTGCCTAGGGTCACCTCTCGTGGTGCCCATTAGTCATGCAACATAGACCACTTTCTCATTCTCGAGCTTGGTGTCTGGGGTCACCTCTCATGGTGCCCATTGGTCTTCCCTCTTGGGCTTGACCCTTTTGCATCATCCATCAGGGTGGCATGTAGGTGCGAGAATACACATTTATATTACAATCATGATAATCATAGTGACTTTATAATTTGCACGTATGAAACATCCAAACTGATAGGTTGCATTCAATGCGATTAACCATCTGGAAAACCCTCAGGAAAACTAATGTGATTAACCATAATTAACCACATACCTGTCAGAGCAACCTGATTGCAGAAATAATTCAACCAATTAAGTAACCAAGCAAGCACACACCAAGCTGATCCCGAAATAGGCATCCAATTTCCTATTATTGATCATTCCATCAAGATCTATTAAACCTAGCTCGCTTCCTAGGGTTTCTAGTCCACTTTTCGGGTTCCATTGCAATTAGGGTTCCACTTCATTTTTATTACTTTAAACCCTAATTTTATAAAATTACTTACTAACCCAAATTATTTCATCTTTCTTTCAAAAAAGATCCTAAGGTCATCTTTTAGCAACATGAAACCCTAATTTCGAATTATAAATACTTTTCTTTCCTTTTTCTCCTATTTAGGGTTTCTAAGCATATTAACTGTCATATTAAGTTTAAAACCCTAAACCTTACAATTCATCTTCAAAATAGGTTAGAATTCATCTTTATCATTTAACAAGTTAATAATGCTCGAATTAACCTATCTGCAATATTAAATCTATCCTTTATCATTAAAAAACCCTAATTAATACATTAAGTGTATTTATACACAATTAGGAACTTCTAAACTTGAAATAGCTTGGAATTATTATATCTCAACTTTATTCATGATTTTGAATAATTAAAACCATTATGATTCACATTTACTAATATTAGAGTTTCAAGGACATTAAAGCATATTTATGCACAGTAAACTCTAAATTAAACTAATTATCTGCAAAGTTCATTCTTTTTTATCTTAATGTACCTTTGTACAATTAACAGGTTAATATCAACTTTTATCATCCATTAAACCCTACTAAACACATTACTCATCTCAAAATAGGGTTTCTTAATCTTTAGTTCATTAAAGATGATAAATTACACAACTTTTCGAATAGCAAGAGGAATTAGTCTCTAAAACCATTTTTAATGAATTCCTCTCATTTTTCTGAGCAATTTTCAAATTTTATGCGTATCCATCCGAGCTACCGATATTTAAATACAATTTTTGCAAGACATTACTTACCAAAGCCAATCAGAGGGTGCCAAGTTTCCTGCTCCATGCAACGTATCACGACTTGCTTGAAAACGTAATCGAATGACCTTTATACCCTTGGTTACAATACCATCTCTTCATTGCTCAGAGGGGCATAATCGTCCAACCCACTTTGGTCACCTTCAATCTCGCGATGACCTAACCAGACCGCCGCAACCTTGGTTGGTGCGGCTCCCCTGCCCCAACCCTGACCTCGACGACCACCAGGGAGACCTCCCCTACCTCTGTTGTGCCTCTGCGCACGGGGGGTGTCCATAGGTCACGGGTTGGGCGGTTGTTTCAGGCCTGCTTGGTTCCGCCACTCGTGGGCGACCTGCAACCATACAATGGCTGTTGTACAAGCTCCAGAGCACGGGGAAGATGGTTGTGCTCCTCGTGGTGTCGTGGAATTATCGTGTTTCCATCGAACTCCAGCCCGTGGCTCCTCGTGTCCCAGGGGTTGGACTACCCTCTTGATTAGGGTTTGAACAAAAGAAGAAGAAGAAGAAGATGAAGAAGGAAGAGAGATTTCTGTGGGATTTCTCTAGAACTCGATCTAGAGGCTCTACCCCTTATATAGGGGAGGGTATTCACACCCTAAGATGTGCATCCACGAGGACTCAAGTCATTTTCCCAAAAGGAAACATAGTTTCTTTAGTTAAGAAGCAACTTCTCTCTCTTCATTAACCCTTTAAATATATTTTGTTCTTTAGATATTAGGAATTCGAAATTCGTCTCACTTGTTCACTTTATTGCTTGACTTTTAACCCTTTGGCACGAAATTCTATTTTCATTTAGTAGAAAATACTTCCTTTTTAGCAATGCCACCAAAATCATCAATAATGTATCACATTATCCTCTTATTTTGCATTTTTGGTATTTTCTCTTTCTTTCTTCTCCATTGGGGCTCCTTGGACCCCTAGAAACTCCAAGATTTCGAAATTCCTTTTTAAGGATACTTATTATCCTTCTGGATACATTTATATTCAATATTTCTCATTATCTTGTTTACTTCTTATTAAAAATATCTCTTTTTGAGGATTTCTCTTTATCTTTCTTTTTATTTTCCTCATTAACATTCCATTTAACATTAGGAATCCTTTGGATACGAAAATCCACTAAGGATAACTCAATTATACCTCTTTCCACTTATTTTCCACATTTTATCATTGTTTTCAATTTCTTTCTTATAAAGAAATACCTAATTGTTCTTTTCTTTTCTTATTGCATTATCTTTGCAACTTTGGACTTCTTGGGACCCAAGGAACCCAAGAGGCATGAAATCCAACTTTGGATTATGTTCTTTTGCCTTCTAGATGTTTCTACATCATTCTTTTCTCAAATTCTCAATTATTCATTTACTAATCAAATTTCCTTGTTATTGGGCCCAATAGCCAATAAAGCCCATTAAGCAACCATCAAGGCTATTATAGACGAAATTCATTAATTAAAATCAAATCACATCATTATTTGCTCATTTATATTTATTAAGAGAAATTGCATTTCTCATCAAAAGAACCCAAAATTTGGGGTTGTAACATCCTTCCACTCTTATAGGAATTTTGCCCCCAAATTTCCATCAAGCAAACAAACAAATCAGGATAAGCCTTTCCTTATATCCATCATGGCTCCCATATGGCCTCACCCTTTCCATGGTGCATCCCAAGAACCTTCATCATCTCATATTCTTCCATATGAGTTCTTTCTTACCTCGGCATATCGTACCCTCATAGGTGACTCAGGACATTTCAGCCTCTCATAAAGCTGAATAGGTTCAGGGCTCAGCACATGGCTTGAGTACCTCACATAGTGCTCTAGATCGGACTTATGGAACACATTACACATCATGTTATCCTAAGGGGTAAGGCTAAACACAACCATCTCCACCATCCATCTCAAATGGACCCATATATCGGGAACTCGGCTTCCTTAGTTGTAACTGTGATACCCCGTGTGATCAAAACATTATTAACGATGCGAAAGTGAATACTTAGCAGCGGAATTACTGAAAATCACTAAAAATTAAAACTTTTTGCAATGAGTTCCACAAACTTTAGAACTCTTTCATAAAGAAACAAGGTAAATTATTTACATTCTAATTCATCAGTACATCTCTGTATTATCACATCTCGAGAGTCATAACATTGACTGCCATGTTAAACTGTACATGTGCAGTATACCAAAATCTTGAGGCATTAAGCCAAAAATCTCAGATCTACATTAAACCATCTACTGACTCCTAGGACCTGAGAGTACATAGATGACACATAGGACTCTCTATATACAAGAATTGGCAGACAGTGTCTCCACCTGAAGATCATTGATGTCCTTGCTATTGCTGATGTTGTTGTTGTGACTGTTGTTGCTGCTCACCCACTGATGGATTTCTCCTTCCTCAGCGTCTACCTAAAAAGTTGAATCCCATGGGGGTGAGACAATTGAAAATGGTCCCAGCGAGAGTTATAACTCTTCGCCAGAAACATTATTATTGCAGATAAAAGAATAACACTGAGCAGTAGAATTATAATTATTCAACAGTAGGTAAATCATTGATTAATGTCAAGTAGAGCAGTATTCTCTATGCAATCATTTCAATTATAACTTGATTAAACAGAAAGTCATTCATTTAATAAGGAATATGAAGAACATGTATATTATTTATCCAACTAGGTCATTATAAACAATGTATCATCAATCATTGTTTCTTGTAGTTCAACCCTAAGAAAACATGCTACACGGCTGATTACATTTTACAAACATACTTTATGCCCTGAGGAGTTGAGGTATACCGCTCATACTCCAACCGACCACTGCAAAGTCGAAATCGGTACCATACATAGGTCACTAGAAGAGATGGATTTCTATGACCTCATCCTCCTCAGTCAGTGTGAGGAACAACATGCAGGACATCTTGTGTCTCTGCTATATATATATAGCTTTCTAGGGTATACTGGCAACTTCTCTATTTAGTGTTACAGTGGCATGTTGTACTCTCTTCGCAATTGAGGGATTTCTTATTTATCTCATCTCGATTCGGCATTAACATCATCATCCGGAGATTAGTGATACATCATCCTGGCATACATATAATGAAGGATTGAGAGATTTATTGTTTATCTCACATCAATTCCTCCATTAGGACGTAAGGATATTCGCGTCCATAACCCCCACATACTCAAAAGTATGCTCTCCAGGAGTTCCCTTAGGAAAACATGTTTCACCATCACCAAACTACTGACGATGATGGATCTATGGTCAGGGCTCTACATGATATCATTTTACTTGATTATTTAAGTACATTACGATGTTCTTTTAGCATCAGGCATGTTTTCAAACATAAGCCTTTGTAAAAATTACTATAAAGAATGAGTACTATTTCTATCAAGTTCATTTCACAGCTCTATTAACATTGGGATCCCAATCCCTTATCAGCTCATCATCATAATTCAAGAATATGGGTGTTCAGACCCTTAGATCATCAAAACTTTTGTTACCACTTTAATAGGTAACTCAATGCCATCAAATCATTTGATAGTGTAAACATAATAGATGTAATGAAGGTATTTCACATGGCTCTTAAAGCCTATCAATCTCTTTTGTTACCTTTTACTAGGCAACATAGCATATCATTGCTTTCAAAGCTCATAAAGTACTTTTAATAACAAAGCATCATAGCTCATACCTGGCTATGTTCAATATTTCATAAAACCTACATGATTAGTACAGATGATAACAGATACATCAATTTCATAACAACATAATGTAAAACAATAATGACATCACTATTCGAGGGTTGCACCACTATGCCCATACTAGGGTTAGGATTTCCCTTCTTAATTCAATTAGTGTTAATCAACCCCTTTATCTCAATTAGAATAATTGGCTCATCATTTCATTATCAAATCTCAGAAATTCATGCTATGAGGTATAACCCAGAATTAGGGTTTCACACTTCCATTTACCTTGTTTGGAATTAGGGTTTACTATTCACATGGCATCACCCTTGATTAGGGTTTCCTATTCACATCACATCACCCTTGATTAGGGTTTACTATTCACATCATATCACCGTTGATTAGGGTTTACTATTCATGTTACATCACCTTGGTTTTAGGGTTTATGTTCAATAAACCACAATGAGGATTTACTATTCATCCCAAATAGGAGTGATCATCAAAGTAACTTGAATTAAGGTTTATCATGTCATCACTATGAATTGAGATCATACCATCACCATGTATTAAGATTACTTCCAATAATATCCTCAGTTATGATTATGATTCATTAACCTTCATAATTAGGGTTCATGATCTCACTATTATGGATCATACCCTAATTAGACATCTATTCATAATAAGACTCCATTACATAATTAACATTTGTGTAGGTAATCCTTTCTCTCTCATTCTTTATAGGATGATGTTTACTTCAGCCTTGATTAGGCTAAGTCAACTCAACATGAAAGAGAATTGACATCATGGCTATGTCATTATCATATGATCATTAAGGCTTAACTACTTATTAAATACTAATCACACTATCCCTATAAGGACCCTGACCTCCGTTTAGGGCTTATCCTGTTTGCTTTGCTTAACCCTGGTGCATAGTTGCTTGCTAATCACCTTTGGTGGTGATTAGGGTTTGTTGGTGCTTTATTGAGAGCTGGAGGTGCCACTTGCAATTAACCCAAGTCTAGGGTTTGTGGGCAAGTTTGTCACCTTGTGAGGTGTTCCTCCCTCTCCTTGCTTCCTCTAATGTTGAGAGGAAGGGTTGGGCTCATTGCTTGAGTTCCTTTGGGCTTGGTTAAGCTTGTTGGGCCTTGTGGTGCGTTGCCTTTACCTCTATGGACCTTGTGTTGGGAAAGAGTGCCCTGTGTCGGCCTAGGTGTGTCGGCCTGTGCTTGTGTCGGCCTGTGGTGTATCGCCTAGGGTGTGTGTCGGCCATGGTGTGGGTGTGTCAGCCATGGTGTGGGTGTGCAGGCCATGGTGTGGAGGTATGTCGCCCATGGACCCTTTGACTCTCTTTGACCTCGTTTGTGTCACCACTAGTGGACACTTGGTGCTTGATGCTTGCATGTGGAAATGGCCTTGGACATGTGTTTAAGACATACTAGAGTGGTGGCATTGCCCATGGACAAGTGTCCCAAGGTGGGCGACACCTTGCTTTGTTCCACCTTGGTTTCTCCTCCATCATCTTCTATATATGTGTTTCTTTTCTCTTGCTAAGGATCCCTTTAGTTCTTTAGTCTCCCTCTCCCTTGGTGCATGACACCCCCTTCCTTTGCAAGCTTGATGGTCTATCCTTGCCTTGGAGTCTCCTTCTTCCTCTAGTGGTGGTCGAACCGTAGAGTGCCTTGCTCTTCTTCTTGTGGTGGACCTTTGAAGCTTGGTGCTAGGAGCTTGGAGCTTGCTTAAGGCGGGTTATATGACTGCTAACCCTAACTATATTACCTCTTCTATGTTCTTGTTTATATGTTGTTGTGATCGGCTATGCATGTTGCTAGTTTAGTTTCTTGCTTAAGTTGTTCTTGTTGGCCGAACCATATGTTCTAGGGTTTCTTGTTGAGAAATACCCCTCTCCCTCCTTGGTCTTGAGAAGTGATCTTAAACTCTAGTGATATGAGCAATACTCCTCTCTCGTTTGAGTTGAGAGGTGAGCTTGTGTTCTAGTTGCTTGAGCAACACCCTTCTCTCACCATGGATTCTAGAGGTGAGCTTTGTAGTGGTTGTAGACCTCGGTTGTGGTTGAACCTTGTGTTGCCCGATTGGTGTTAAGAAGCTTGGAAAAACCCCTCTCTCTTGATAGTTGAGAGGTGAGTCATCTTCTTGATCCATTAGGGTTTTGGTGCCCTTGTGTTTGAGGTTGGTGGTGACCCTGTCGGGTTACATCTTGACCGATATAGTCTTGAGGTTGATGTTTCCCGATATCCCCTCCTGATCTGGAGCCTTGGACGACACATGTTGTGGTTGTGTCAGGCGTTGCACCTAGTTCCTGCCTTGTGTGTTTCGGGCATCACACCTTGATGAACACATCAGGTGGCTTAGTGTCGTTATGCTCTGATGTTGTGGAAGCTTGTTAGCTGGTTCTGTGGTGGGCATCACCCCTTGACCCTGTCTTTGTTTGTCGGCTGATAGATGTGGCTAGCTTTGTGCTGGGCATTATGTTTTCTTACTGCACGCGTTGCACCTTTGGGCGTTATACCTTGTTGTGGGTACTGCCTGATATACCTAGTGCACGACGTGCCGTTGCACGATATGCCTCTTTGGCTGAGCTGCACGCCTTGTTGCCCAATATGCATGTGGTGCATAACGCACTGTTGCACGACACAGAGGTGCACGGCACGCGTTGCACGATACACCCTAAGGTAGCCTGACACCCTTATTGTTATCCTTGGCCAGTATGTAGAGAGGTTGCTTGTCCGTTAGGTGGTTGTAGTGTTGGGCGACATGTGGGGAGTGATCTGCCTGATACCGTCTCTACTGAAGATGCCCTACTCGTCACACCTATGGTGAGGGTAGCGGGCGCTTCTAGTGAGGGTCTTGTTCCTTATATGGAATCTGATATGCTAGTCCTTGCTTATGCAAAAACATTTGGCTTATGATGATGACCCTTGAGACGCGTGATGGTAATTGAGGTAGTGGTTCATATCTATGTAACTTGACATGTGTTTAATGATCATCTTGATTATATGTATAATGTTGAGTAAATGGTGAGCATATAAGATGCTTTGCTTGATGATATGGCCTATGATTGTAGTCACAGGATGAGGCATGGATGACAAAGTATAGAATCATCAATCTTGCCCTAAGCTTGATAATATGATCTTTCTGTACTAACCATGCAGGTGTTTCATATAGATGCATAGCCAGATAAAGGGCTATGAGGTATATATATATGTTTGAGTAACACTATTCTGATGGTTACTCTTGATGATAAGGTAACATGCATGATGTGTTATGGTCTGAGGACCTGAGATGGCTAAATTGCCATGATGAGATGTTATTCTCTGATGATGATTTGGGATTTCTATCTCTTGGTGATGATGTAAGCCTTGAGAGGTAGTGACTCTATTTGATGGGGGATTGAGATCCCATGGCAATGTTGGATCCTTCTGATGGACCAGGATGATGTTGATGATAGTAAAAGCATGTTATTGAGTTTCATGTTGTTTATTCTTGTTATAATTTGCATGTTATATAACTTGGTTGTCTCAATAATCCACTTAATATGTATTAACTAATCACAGTGGAACATATCATGTAGATTTCCTTAGACATAGATCCATCATCGTCATGAGCTGGTGATGGTGATGGTGAAACAGGTTCTCCTACGGGTTAACCTGGAAGAGCATATTGTTGAATATGTGTGGTTTCTCCTAGCCTGAAATAGAGAGGACGCGAGTGCAGCTGTGGTTGCAGACTCGGATATATATATAGAGCATGGTGAACAGGCCCATGGCTCAGGATATGTGATATGGGAGCATGAATGCGTTCATGGCTTAGAGCACGGTGAACAGGCTCGTGGCTCAGATATACTAGCACCGAGACCGGTACCAAGGCGGCTAGGCAGAGGGTAGCCTACGGGAGCTGACCCTGTGGTTGAGGCCACTGAAGCATGAGACTGCGGTCCTGCTTGTGTTGTACTCGTGCACTAACCATGAGGTGGGAGGTCGTGGAGTCTGGCTCTTCCATTGACCTTGTATGGCACCGGTTTTGGGCTTCGCAGCCGAAGGTTGGATCTGAGCAGCACGGCTCACTTCCTCAGGGCATAATAATATGTAATCCAGCCGTATAGTATTTATTGCTTAAGGCAAAACACAGAACATTGGTTGAGACCTTGCTTGTGTAGTTAATCTTGTTATACATTCAGTTGCTTATACGTTCCTTATGTTATGTAGTAAGATCTTATAAATCTTATCTTTTCAATCATGTTCCATAAAGAGATAATTGGTGATATGCCTTCCGTACATTTGGTAAGCTTGATGGTATGAATAAGTTTTGCTATATAGACTACTCTTGTTGTACCCTTTTATCAGTAATATGTTGTTGTTGCTTTAATCCTTCTTGGTTTTATAGTTTCGGTGGGGAGTTATGTTTCTCACTGGGACTGTGTGTCTCACCCCGCTGGTTTATAACCTTTTTAGGTGTTCGAGCTAGACATGGTGGTGGTCGCGGAGTTGCGGCCGAGCAGCATGACGAGCAGTAGAAGGCAAGCGATGGACATGCTGCTATTTTGGTCATTTTTTAGTACAGTCTTAGAGTCATCCCTGTACTCTCAGGTCCTTGGGAGCGTTTTGACGTTGTTTCACGATGTATAGTTGTCGATGGTTTGTATATCCTGCTGCTGGCCGTATGTGCACCGTTATGTATATATAACAGGTGATGAACTCATGTGATAGCTTGACAGCTGATCTTCTAAGCTGTGGACACGTATCAAGACTTGTAAAGGTTTATATAACATGTTTTCTTGTAGGATGAGGACTTGAATGTAATAATTTCATAGTTTATCTGCTTTCCGAAATCGGTTTTAGTTAACCCGTGTTTTTGGTAATCTGTGGTTATGGTGATTTCCGCACGTTTTCGCGTAACACCTCATTGTCTGTGTGATAGTGGGATATGTTGCCACAAGTTTTGGTATCAAATCTCTAGGTTGTGTCTGTTCTTGTGAGTCTTCCAGATTTTCTTACAACCATCTTCTGCCCTTTGTGGAAGAAAAAGCCAAGATGTCTGGAAACCATGAAGAACATGCTGCCAAGAACAACAATGTTGCATCTGTTGATGGAGCTATAGGGCAGGCACATGAAGATCGGGTGCCTGAGGTCCCCCAACCTGAACCAGCCATTCTTGAACACCCTTCTTACCAACAGCTTATGGGGCAGATGATGGCTATGATGAATCTCATGGTAGAAAGATTGCCAGTACCTCCGCCAAGTGCACAGGCTCCCCAGGGTGAAACATTGGGTATTGGGAAGACCTTTGAACGGCTTTGCCGAGTCAGAGCTTCAGACTATGCTAGAACGGCTGATCTAGCAGATGGAGATCTGTGGCTAACAAGTCTTGAGAAGGCTTTCCGGATCCTCAGCATCCCCAAAGCAGACAAAGTAAAGCACTCTGTCTACCTTTTGAAAGGTAGTGCTAGTCACTGGTGGACCATCGAGGAAGAGAAGTGACTTGGTGAGGTGATCGGTTGGGAGGTTTTCCGACGCGAGTTCATTAGCAGGTACTTTCTGAAGATGTACCTGGATGAGAAGATCAGTCAGTTTGAGAGTCTGTGCCAAGGAACGATGAACATCACCGAGTACGAAGCCAAGTTCATGGATCTGTTGAGGTTTTGTCCGCACATTGCAGCAACAAATGATGAATGGATCAGACGTTTTGAGAAAGGTCTGAGTGTTGAGCTGACAACACATGTTTCTGCGTTGGAGAACTGTGAGCGGTTTGCTACATTTGTGGAATCTATCCAGAGGATTGAACGGTCAGTCAGGGAGAAAAGAGAATCCATGTCTAAGAAGAGGCCTGCTGAGTTCTAGGGTCAGAGGTTTGGTGGCTTCAAGAAGCCTAGGTTTTCAGCACCTTCCATGATGAGAGGTTCCAGTGTACCCTCGCAGTGGTCTCCGAGTAAGGGAAGAGGATATGTTTCTTCACCGTCAAAGGCACATAGTACGACTTCAGTGGCAGTGACAGGGCCATCTAGGACATAGTTTGAAGTTAAGGCATGCTATATCTGCGGTCAGACAGGGCATTTCAAGTCAAATTGCCCAAGTATAGATGTCGAAGTGAAGCAGCAGCTGAGACAGAATCTATGAGGGTCAGATAGACAGCAACCCAGTAGTAGCAGAGGGTGAGGACGCGGTCAAGCGTCGCAAGTGGGATTGTCTACTCAAGGAGGCAGAGGACGTGGACAACAAGCAACGACTCGATTCTATGTTATGAGTCAGCCGGAGGCGATAGTCAACCCGTGAGTGGTGGCAGGACAGATGGAGTTATTTCATGTTGATATGTCTTCTTCTTGCATTATATTTGTTCTGGTTGACACGGGTGCTACACACTCTTTTATCGCCTATAGTATGCTTGAAAATTGTCGTCTACCTGTTAGTTGTAAAAAGGATAGCTTGTTGTTAGAAACCCCTCTTGATGGTTCCTCGATGCTTCGAGAAGAGTGTCCATCTTGTGTCTTATCTTTTTTGGGACACAGTATACAAGCGGATCTTATACCTCTTGATATGCATGGTTTCGATGTGATCCTTGGGATGGATACATTAGATAAGTATAAGGTTGTTTTGGACTACGTTTCCAAGCAATCTGTGTTTGATGATGGCTGTAAGAAGTAGATCTTCCAAGGTGATAGGAAGATTCTTCCGACGTGCTTAGTGTCAGCTATGGTGGCAGAGAAGTTTCTACGACAAGGATGTGAGCCATTCTTAGCTCACGTTGTGGATACCATTATAGATACCAAGGAGAAAGGACCTAGCCTCAAGGAGGTGTCAGTTGTCTGAGAGTTTGCGGATGTGTTTCCTAATGAGTTTCCCAGTGTTCCTCCACCCCGAGGGATTGATTTTGAGATCAATCTGGTTCCAGGAACGCATCCAGTTGCACAGACGTCGTATAGGATGGCTCCAGTGGAGATGGTAGAGCTTAAGAAGTAGTTATAAGAGTTGTTGGAGAAAGGTTTCATCCGGCCGAGTACGTCGCCTTGGAGTGCTCCAGTGTTGTTCATCAAGAAGAAGGATGGATCGATGTGTCTATGTATAGATTACCGACAGCTGAACAAGGTTACGATCAAGAACAAGTACCCATTACCAAGGATAGATGATATGTTCGATCAGTTACATGGTGCTACAGTGTTTTCAAAGATCGATCTATGGTCTGGATATCATCAGTTGAGGATTAAGGTGGATGACATACCAAAGTCAGCTTTCAGGATGAGGTATGGTCACTTCGAGTTTGTGGTTATGCCGTTTGGGATAACCAATGCGCCTCTTTCTTTCATGGATTTGATGAACAGAGTGTTCCGTCCGTTTCTAGATCAGTTTATTGTAGTCTTTTTAGATGACATCTTGATCTATAGTCGGGACAGGGAAGAGCATGAACGAAATCTTCGACTAGCGTTGACTCTTCTTCGCCATCATCAGTTGTATGACAAGTTCAGTAAGTGTGAGTTCTGGTTGGAAGAAGTAACTTTCTTGGGTCATGTGATATCTGTAGAAGGAGTTAAAGTGGACCCGAAGAAGGTGGAATCTGTTGCAGAATGGGAACAACCGAAGACGCCGACAGAAGTTTGTAGTTTCCTGGGTTTAGCAGGATACTACTGGAGGTTTATCAAGGACTTCAGTGCGATTGCGTTTCCAATGATGAAGTTGACTAGAAAGGATGTACCGTTTGTCTGGGATGACCGTTGTCAGCAAGCGTTCCAAAGTTTGAAGGAGAAGCTGACTAGTGCTCCAGTGCTAGTGCTGCCAGAGCCTGGAAAGGGCTATGTTGTTTTCTGCGATGCTTCTAAGAAAGGCTTAGGATGTGTGCTGATGCAGGAAGATCATGTGGTTTCTTTTGCTTTGTGACAGCTTAAGAAACATGAGGAGAACTATCTGACTCATGATTTAGAGTTGGCAGTAGTGGTTCATGCGTTAAAGATTTGGAGACACTATCTTTACAGGGAAGTATGTCAGATCTTCACAAATCATAAGAATCTGAAGTACATCTTTTCGTAGAACGAGTTGAACATGCGACAGTGCCGATGGATGGAGCTAATCAATGATTACGACTGCACCATCGAGTATCACCCCAGTAAGGCTATTGTGGTAGCTGACGCGCTTAGTCGAAAGAGTTCACCTCTTTCTACAAAGAAGTCACAGTTGAGTTCCTTAATATGCCATAGGTGGGATATGCTTGTTTCCTTGCGACAGATGAATGTGCAGATGGAGGTTTCCTTGTTAGCCGGACTTTTAGCACATATGCAAGTCAAGCCTACGCTGAGATAGTAGATCAAAGATGCACAGCAAGCAGATAATGCAGTGCAGTTTATCAGATCAGAGTTTGGCAGCAAAAAGTGTGATGGGTTCGATGAGTCCAAGGATGGACTAGTTTGCTACCGAGATAGGATGGTGGTCGAAGCTAGTGCTCGAGGAAGCACACACATCAATGTATGCTATGCATCCAGGAGTCATCAAGATGTATCATAGTCTAAAGGACTTGTATTGGTGGCCCGGCTTGAAGAAAGATGTAGTGGAGTTTGTGGCTAGATGTGTGATATGTCAGCAAGTCAAGGTTGAGCATCAAAAGCCAACAGGTACATTGCAACCCCTGCCGATACCGCAGTGGAAATGGGATCATATAACCATGGATTTCTTAGTTGGTCTACCCAGGACAACTAGGAATTATAATTCCATTTGGGTGATAGTGGACAGATTGACGAAGTCTGCCCATTTCATACCTGTAAAGACAATATATACAGCTGAGAAGCTCACTCAGGTATATGTGGATGAGATAGTACGTTTTTACGGTGTGCCAGCAATGATAGTTTCTGACAGAGGTCCTCATTTCATGAGTTGTTTTTGGGAACAGTTGCACAAAGTGTTGGGAACGCAGTTGAGGTTCAGTACCGCCTTCCACCCATAGATAGATGGACAGTCTGAGAGGACTATTCAGAGTTTGGAGGATCTCCTTCGGGCTTGTGTTTTGCAGTTCCTAGACAGTTGGGACATACATCTCAGTTTGATAGAGTTTGCCTACAACAACAGTTATCAGTGGAGCATTGACATGGCTCCTTATGAGGCCTTATATGGCAGGAAGTGCAGATTTCCATTATGTTGGTATGAGTCTGGTGAATATCAGCTTTTGGGTCCTGAGTTAGTACAATAGACAATAGAAAAAATCAAAAGTGATACAACAACAGTTGAAAGCGGCACAGGATAGGCAGAAGTCTTACGCAGACAATCGACGATGACCTTTGGAGTTCTAGGTAGGAGACAAAGTGTATCTTAAAGTCTCATCATGGAAAGGTGTGCTAAGGTTTGGCTAGAAGGGTAAGCTAGCACCCAGATATATGAGGCCATACCCAGTCATAGCACGTATGGAAAAGGTATCTTACAAGTTAGAGCTGCTGCCAGAGTTGCACAGGTTACACCCAGTATTCCATTTCAGTATGCTGAAAAAAAGTCACCCAGATACAGGAACAGTGATACAGTCGGTCAAAGTTGAGCTTGATGAAGATGTTACCTATGAGGAAGGTCCTGTGATGAGCCTTGACAGGAGAGTTTAGAAGCTGAAGAGGAAGGACCTGGTTCTTGTGAAGGTTCTTTGGCATCATCGTGGCGTTGAGGAAGCCACGTGGGAGCTTGAGGAAGAGATTAGGAGGAAGTATCCCTCGCTTTTCTCTTTGTATTTCGGGGATGAAATCCCTTTGTAGAGGGTTAGTTTGTAAGGACCCTGACCTCCGTTTAGGGCTTATCCTATTTGCTTTGCTTAACCTGGTGCTTAGTTGCTTACTAATCACCTTTGGTGGTGATTAGGGTTTGTTGGTGCTTTGTTGAGAGCTGGAGGTTCCACTTGCAATTAACCCAAGTCTAGGGTTTGTGGGCAAGTTTGTCACCTTGTGAGGTGTTCCTCCCTCTCCTTGCTTCCTCTAGTGTTGAGAGGAAGGGTTGGGCTCATTGCTTGAGTTCCTTTGGGCTTGGTTAAGCTTGTTGGGCCTTGTGGTGTGTTGCCTTTGCCTTTGTGGACCTTGTGTCGGGCAAGAGTGCCCGGTGTCGGCCTAGGTGTGTCGGCATGTGCTTGTGTCAGCCTGTGGTGTATCGCCCAGGGTGCGTGTCGGTCATGGTGTGGGTGTGTCGGCCATGGTGTGGGTGTGTCGACCATGGTGAGGAGGTGTGTCGCCCATGGACCCTTTGACTCTCTTTGACCTCGTTTGTGTCACCACTAGTGGACACTTGGTGCTTGATGCTTTCCTGTGGCAATGGCCTTGGACATGTGTTTAAGACATACTAGAGTGGTAGCATTTCCCATGGACAAGTGTCCCTAGGTGGGCAACACCTTGCTTTTTTCCAACTTGGTTTCTCCTCCATCCTCTTCTATATATGTTTTTCCTTTCTCTTACTAAGGATCCCTTTAGTTCCTTAGTCTCCCTCTCCCTTGGTGCACGACACCCTGGTGCGATTCCTCTAGTGGTGCTAACACACTACTCGATTGAATAGATGCGCCCCATGAGGTCGGAATGCACGGTGTAAGGGGTTTTGCTTTCGAAATTTATAAACCTAACTAACACACCTACTTCTACTAAAACAACTACACCCGCAAGCGCACGGGGTCGTGTCGTAGTATAGGAAGGTGGCAAGTATAGGGTCGATCCACAGGGAAAAAAGGGGGCACTAGAGCTAGGTTAGTTTGGCTAGGTTCCTACTACGGAGACTAGGGTTAAGGGTTTAAAGGTTGTTTTAATTGTTAAACTAAGGATAAACAAGCAAGCAATTAAAGGCAAGAATGAAATCTACGTTAACCCTAGACTAGATTAAGGCTAAGAAAGCAAGAAAGGATTAATATAGGTAGGAAAAGGCAAATTACACTAAGGAAAGCAATAGAGAAGCAAAAGAACAACTAAAGAACTAAACTAGCATAAACAAGGAAAGAGCAAGGCAAGAAGCTAACTAAGCAAGAAAAGAACTAATTAAGCTAAGCAAGCACAAAACTAGGGTTTTAAGCAGTAAAGAGATGTGTGGGCTGTTTAGGGGTATGAACTTATCACTTAAGTTGGGGGGTGACATGTGAACATTATGATTCCATTTAGATTATCCAAACCAAACAACAAGTTAGAGTCTAATGAAATAACCTAAGCTACTAACTGGCCATGGATATGCTAGGTTGTGTATAGGGGAACTAGTTCCTAACACCTCCTACTACCCGTACGAGGCTCAATTGGGTTAGGGATTAGGTTCAATTCAATTAGAGTCTAATCAAGTCTAGGTTTCTAGATTAGGCATTCCTAGGGCAATTAGGGGCCGAGGGTAGTGATGGGGAGGTGAGATTAGGGTTTTGGACCCCAATTCCTCCACATTCTAGCCTTGAGAAGGCTCCATGCTAATTGCACTAGAATTATCTAATCTAGCTACTTAGATCTCTCACTTAGGTTTAGGGAGATTGATTAGGATGTAGGAAGATGGGAGGCAACCTAGGGATCCAAGAATTGGACCTAGGGTAAAATCCCAAAATTCACACATACAAGCAATTTGCCTAAATTCCTAGATGATTTCACACACAAACTAACAAGAAATCCATGGAGAATGAGATGCAAATAGAATATAATCATTATAAAATGGAATTACAAAGTTTACATGTCATTTTCCCCCAAAATGGTATCAAAGTAACATATTTGACCCCAAACAGCCCACCTAAGGGGGCCTAGCTACTCATGGAAATGGAAAATATAAAAAGAAAGGAGAAGAAGATGGAAGTGGACATGGAGCTCAAAGTAGTGGTTGTCAATCCTCTCTCCAGCAGCAACAGGTCGTCCTCCTCCTTCTTCTTGGATGGAATGGAGTGGGATGATGGTGGGAGGTGGATGGAAGGCTTAGATATGGGGGGTTATGTGGTGGAAATGATGAGATGGAGTGGATTTGAGGTGGATATGGAGTGGAATGGAGTGGGTGGCGATTTGGGGAGCTAGGAAGGGGTGGAAGGTAGCTAACCTCGTGCCCTAGCCGCCACCTAGGTATATATAGGTGTGGGGGAAGCACTAGGTTAAGTTAGGGGCAAAATGGGGAAAGCAGTGAAAAAGTGGCTAGATTTTGTGAGTAGCACAGCCGTGGTGGGGTACCACGACCGTGGTGGGTAGGGTAGGCCACGCTCGTGGTGGCTGGGGCACGGTCGTGGGAATTAAATTGCACAATGTCAGGTTGGTGGTCAAAACGGCCACGGCTGTGGTGGTGGTAGTGTGCCACGGCCGTGCTGTATGGCACGGCCGTGGTGGGCTTGGCGGAGGTGGTCATGGTGCTGCTGCACGGCCGTTTCGCTCTGCTGTGCCACAGCCGTTTTGTGGAGCACGGCCGTGGTGTCTGCCCATTGCACGGCCATGGTGCTGTGCACGGCCGTGGTGTTCTCTGCTTCACTTGGATGTTGAGCCTGTTAATTTCTAAGTCATCTAGCACGGCCGTTCTGTGGTACCACGGTCGTGCTGGGTCGTGGGGCAGCACCTTGACTTGGAGCTTTGGATTTTGTTGGACATCTTTGCTTCAAATGATCTTTGGCCACTAAGGGTAGGTTGAGGGAGCCTTGGACTTCACTTTGGGTCTCTCCAAGGGCAGAGGAACCCTAGGATCACTCCTTCTCTCTTTCTTCCATCAAGTGTGGTCCAAATGCCTGAAAAACACGCAAATGATGTCCATAAGTGCATTTTAAACAAATAAGCATATTAGGGGGAATGACATGCAATCTAATAGGTATAGATGTGATTGAAGAGCAAAATAACACAAGATGAAGCCCTAAAATAGGGCTGCATCACCACCCCAAACTTAAAACATACTTGTCCTCAAGTATGCTGCAACTCAATCTCTCTACAAACTTTCACAAAAAGAAATGACAAATGCAATATAAAAGGTGATTGTTGCTGAATGGGATCAAAGATGACTAAGTACATGCATTTCACTTCTCTCCTCTCCTTCTTTCAGAATCCAGTCATGAAAAGAGCACAGAGCATATGAACTTCAAATATAGCACATAGAATACACAAGTTGTCCATATTTCTTCCATTAAGTTCCGAGTAAACCGTTTCATGGTGGCGTTAATAAAAAATGACTAGGAGTGTTGTTTCACATTCATGCATTCGTTCTTATATCTCAAATCACACCAAATGACCAACGTGGCTGCGGAAAAGGGTAAAATGAGCTATGTTTGATGTTTCCTAGCTCAATGGGTATGAAAGTGGAAGAAATGGTTGCGGTAAGATTTTTGGAGTGTTTTTACACACTCATCTTTTCTTTATTTGAATGCTCTTAAACAGGAGCATCCTTTTATTTTATTTTGCTTTTCATTTTCTTTTCTTTTCTTTTTCTTGCCCTTGGTGTAGATAGGGCATATGGTGGGTAGAGTGAAGCGGGGAGATAAAGGTATGGCCACCCCAAACTTTTAGAGGTGGCCAAGGCTGATTATGTGCACTAGGGCATCTTTTTATGAGGCGGAGGGGTATGAAGATGATGGAAGAAGAATCGGGTCAAAGAGGGGTCATTGGTATGATTTTCCACATAAGACATCATGCATGAGAATTAATCCAACACTTCATCCAAGATATCACACCACATGAATGAACAAAATGAAATTGATATATCAAACAAGTAATTCCACAAACACTAAGCGTTCAAAGCTTGCTCAATTTCACAATTCAACCAATTCAATCACAATCCTAAGAGAGGTGATGCACATGTAAAAAGTCAAACATTGATACCACTTAGCAAAAAACAATGGTGATTCACTTGCATTTGTCAAAGGTCAACATTTTAGTTCAAAACAGTAGAGATTGGGTCAAAACACAATTTTTAGACAAGAAGTTCCAAATTTGGGCAAAATTGGCCAAAATGGTGCCAAGTTGCTTTCAATCACATCTAAGCCTAAATACCATATGCAATGCATGGAAAAAGAGAAAAAATTTTGAAAATTATGCAAAAAATGACAATAAGGTAAACTACATGGAATGCAGGTATGCAAAGCAATAAAATTCTAGACTAGATAGCAGGACAAGCAAAAGAAATGAAAAACAACAAACATAAAGTAAAATAGCAGATGAGATGCAAAAATGAGTGAAAGAAGAATAAGGGCATACCGCCCTACCACCCCAAACTTTTGAACCATGATGTCCTCAGCATGACACTAAAGTCTAGGGTGATAGGGTAGATGATCACTGCGGAGGTGGTGGAGGTGCTCCTCCCTGTCTGTAGTAGGCGCCCCAGTAGTCTGACTGTGGAGGCGGATAGCTGTCCTGAAAAGCTGATAAAGAACTCCACCAGTCTTCACCCCACTGTGGGTTCCTCTGGGCCTGGGCATTGTGAAACTGATAAAGGTGGTTGACCTGGTAATGCATATGCTGGTGGTCCTACCACATGGCATCTTGTGTCCTCTGAAAGCCCTCCTGTGCCTGTAGAATTCTGTCCTGCGTTGCTTGAATGTCCTCCAGCTGTGCATGGATGGTACTCATATCATATGCATTCACTGAAGGCTGATGTGGCTCTGACGCTCCCATTCTTTCTTCTTTGTGCCTCACCCGTCTTTCCGCTCTCTCCTCTGCTGTCCGCCTCTGCTCTACCACCTGTGAGGGATCTCCTAGACTCCCTGCAAACCTCACCTCAGGGATTGCCTCTCCCCTGGGGTTCTCCTCCTCGTACCTCCTCAACTTTTCCATAAAATATGGCGATGGTCCGAACTGTGCCATGAGGGGCTGAGTATGGTAAGGCAACTCCAATGTGACTCCTGGGTAGGGTGGGTTGATTTGGTACACGATCTTATGATCTGTAACTGTAATCATGGATGAGAGGGCCAGGTAGTGCAAATCAACCAACTTTCTACCCTCTACCTTCATATATCATGTCATGTCATGCCCCAAGGCAGTGGCAATAGATGTTACAAACCCTCCCATTACATAAGGATTTGTGCTCTTGGATGGGATTGTCCTCATGTGATCAATCAATAACGCCCCCAGGTTCACATGTCTCTCCTTTGCTATCCAACCAAGCACAAAAAGATCTTTGTTGGTGCAGCTGCCTTGATTTTCATACCTGCCAAAGATGGTGTTTGCCAACACCTTCTGAACATAGCGGAGAAATGGGCTATGAATACCACTTGTCTTTGATTTCCCTGCTATAAATGTACTTTGTCCGGTGAAACACTTCCACATGGCTTGATATGTAGAACTAGAGTCATTTTCTATCCTCCCTCCATCTAGGAGAGCAGCCATCTCTCCACTTGGGGCAAAAATCTGATTTAACATCTCTGAGGTTATCTTCCACCTCTTGTCCCCAATCGTTATCTTAATTGCATTCTCGCCATCATTGGTTGCTTTCTCTAGTGTGGCGAAGAACTGTTGCGTCAGCTCAATGTATGTCTCCTGCTGCAGTGTCAGTATTTCATAAAGCCCCAATTTTTCCATCAATTCTTGAAAACAGACAAAGAACCCCATTGCCTCCATTGACGCTTGGCATGCATATCGAGTAGCTAACACTCTGCGTGTCAGGCACCCAGGGTGCTTGGGCTCCTTTGCCCTGTCTGTGGTAACCTCTGTCTGTGAAATCCGGCGTTGTGGTGGCCTTGGTTGCTTCTCAACTTCAGGCATCTCAGTATCATCTTCATCATGTAAAACGAGGCGTCGACGTGGTCGTCGTTGTGGCTCGGGTTGCGGCTTTGCCGCGGAGGAGACGGACGGTCATGCGGCCGAAACTGACGGTCGCGCAGCTGAGGCGGAAGGTCTCTCAAATGAGAAGGAGTGTCGAGAGGCAGACGGCGGTGGCTGCGACGAAGATGGTGGCCCCCGCTGTGGTTGTACGGAGGCTTCTTCAGAAATAGACTCCATCATGGCATCCAATCCCGCCTCCGTCAACTAGGGGTGGCTGTTTCTTGGCTTCCTTTGGTAGGGGATGACACCCCTAGTCTTCTCTACTGCCTTCCTTGCAAACTTCTTCATTCTTGCTCGAAAATGGAGGTAGAATTAGAAAAAAATCATATTTCTCCGAAGAATGGGGCTGTTGGGGCGGAATGGAGAGAAAGGGGTGCGTTTGTGGATGGAAATGGGTGGGATCTGAAGATTACGGTAGTGGAAATGGTAGGGGAGTGATTGGGAATGGTTTGGGGGTGATTTTGTGAGGATTCGATGGCTGGAAGAGGTGGGCAGAGTGTTGTACGGGCGCTAGGGCGCGGAGCACGGCCGTTCTGTTCTTCGGAGAAATGAGCAAGTGAAAAGAAGGTTTGCAAAAATTGACTTAAATCTGCTGGAATCGGGCTGCTGCACAGCCGTGCTGTGCGGCACGGCCGTGGTGGCTTCATGTACCACGGCCGTGCTGCCTTGCACGGCCGTTCTGCCCTGGTTCAATACTTAGTTGATTTTCGGAATTTCCTGATCATTTCTTTGTTGAATGTGAGTGCACCACCACGGCTGTGTTGGGCACTATAACAGCAGCAGGAGACTCGAATCTTGTTCAAACATCAAAATTGATCTCAAGTTGATATTCTATTGACTCTTTATCAAAATTTCATCTATTCTTCTTCATTTCACTCTGTTCTCACCTGCACATATCAAAACTATACAAAAAACTATCAAATACGAGTGTGTGTGTGCTTTCTTGGAAAAAAAAGTAAAAACAAAGAAAAAGTATCAAAAATGCAGTCTGGGTCAAAAATTCCCAAACCTAGGTGGGTTGCCTCCCACAAGCGCTGAGTTTCTTGCCTTCAGCTAGGCTTCTTGGTGATTCTTCAACATTCATCCATTTGGCATTCTCATGTGTCCATTTTTGCAAAACATGCATCCTTCTTTTGCACACAATCTGTTTTCCTCATCCCTTTGATCACAATAATCATCACTAACTTCTTCACCTTGATGTCCTTCTCTCAAATGCCCATTTGGACTTGTGAAGGGGCCATGTCCAATATCCCTATCTCGGACTCCCCGGGTTGGGGTCGTGTACATGTTAATGTTGATCTTCATGTCCATGAATGAGACTGTCATGGTGCCACTGTGCACATGAATGTCGGCATCAACTGTAGATAAGAATGGCCTCCCCAAGATGATGGGAATCTTCCGATCCTCCGGCTCCATATCAAGTACAATGAAATCCGTCGGGAACATCGCGCCTTTTTCTTTGTCTATCATCACCAGACATCATCCACTCTACCTCTAAACACTTTTATGGATCTATCTGCCAACTGGAGAGTGCAATGTGCCGGCTTCAACTTGCCTAAGCCCAGCTCAACATAGACATGATATGGCATCAAATTCACACTAGATCCCAAATCAAGCAAGGACTTGTCTATGCGATGTCCCCCTATGTAACTAGGTATGAGTGGGGCTCCTGGGTCCTTTCTCTTCACGGGAAGTGAGTGTTGTATGATGGAGCTCACTTGTTCATTCAGTCTCACCTTCTTTGGAATCCTCCCCATTGACCTTCTTTTCACAGTGCATAGGTTCTTGAGGAACTTGGCATATGATGGGATTTGCTTGATAGCATCCAAAAGTGGAATGTTCACCTTTACTTGGTGAAACACCTCAAGAATGTCAACATTGTGCTTTTGCCTCCTTTTCAACTCCGGTGGCTCATCTAGTGCTTCTACCAACGGAGGATCACTAGTTTTTGTCGCACTTTCATGAACATGAGGCGAAACACTAGGGATGGTAGGACCTGCAAAAGGGGTATGTGGCGGATCACATGGAATCCCAAACTCAACATGTGGTATCACAACATCATCTTCGGCAATATCAAGCACAGTATCACCACTTGGCTGCCTTTGGTTTGCTTTATCAACTTTTCTTTGACTTGCGGGCTGCTCAAGAGTTTTCCCACTCCGTAGAACTGTAACAGCACTATCTTGCTCATGGTGAAGAGGGGGAGCATGTTGTGGTAGTGGAGGAGGTGGAGGTGACACTTGGGGTTGAAATTGAGGTGGAGAAGGGAATTGAGGGGGGTGAGAGAATTGGGGTTGGAAAGTGAAGTTTTGGGAAATTTGAGGTAAGGGAGGTGGTGGAGGGGTGTAAGGCTGGGAATAGCCTTGGAATGAGTGAATGGGGTGTACTTGCATGGGGGGTGGACTATAGAAATATTGAGAGGAGGGCATGGGTCCAGTTGCTTCATGGTGGCTCACAAGGGGTCTTGAAGACAATTTTTCCTCTTGGAGAGCGATTATAGAAGATAGCTGCTCTATTCTCTCTTCTAACCTTGCAACATCCCTTTGAACATCATCAAACACTTTCAATCTGGATAGAACCTCTTCCTCAAACCTTGAGTTGTATGTAGGACTTTGTGGTTCCTGGTAACTATAGGAGTGAGGTGTCTTCTTTTCTTCCCCATAGAACTCAATAGAATTGACCGGGTGGCAAGGAGCATTTGTCACCTGGTTCTTCATGAGGCTCACCATGTCACCAAGAATCTTCATCACTTTCGGGCTTGAGTCATCATGAGTAGGGGGTATCACAGCAAAGACATACCCTCTTTCATTCATCATGCTAGAAGCTCGAATTCTTGATCCTTCATCCAACTGCTCAAACAAAGGCCATATCTCCTCAGGTGGCCTAGCCATGAAAACTCCTCCACAAGAAGAGTCCACTGTGTCTTGGTCCTTTAGAGACAAACCAGAGTAGAATGATTGAACTAGCTGCCACAAAGGGATCTCATGGTGACGAAACTCTCTCAACAGCTTCTTGAATCTCTCACATGCGTCATGAAACTGCTCACTGCCCATTTGGCTAAAACTTGTCACGGCACGCCGCATTTTTGTCAACCTTGCTATAGAGTAGAATTGTCTCAAGAAGGCATTCTTCATCGTTTCCCAACTCATAATGTCCCTTCTTGAGTCATACCAGTCTTTAGCTCTATCTTTGAGGGAGAAAGAGAACAGGGTCAACCAGATTGTATCATCACTAGACGTTGGCGTCCTGAAGGTGGAGCATACTTCAAGAAAGGAGTCCAAGTGCTTGTAGGGGTTCTCATTCTCTAAGCCGTAGAAGATGGGTAGGAGCCCAAGAAGACCTGGAGGAATAGAGAATTGCTCCCCTAGCATTTGATCAACCCTGCTAGCAATTGGCGATTTGTAGTTGCTAGGCATGAAGTAATCTTGAAGTGGCTTGTGAGGTGTATTTTGGTCTCCCATCTTGTTTCCTCCCGAATGGCTTGTCACATTCACAAATCACAACCAAACAAAAGAAAGTAAGTTAGTAAACCAATATACACAAAGAATGCAAAGAAAAATGAATAAAGAATAGCAATGATGAGGGCAGTAGGAAAAGTCAAAGCAAAACTAACTAGCTAGGCCGAGTGCCTCTAATCCCCGACAACGGCGCCAGAAAGCTTGGTGCGATTCTGCTAGTGGTGCTAACACACTACTCGATTGAATAGATGCGCCCCATGAGGTCGGAATGCACGGTGTAAGGGGTTTTGCTTTCGAAATTTATAAACCTAACTAACACACCTACTTCTACTAAAACAACTACACCCGCAAGCGCACGGGGTCGTGTCGTAGTATAGGAAGGTGGCAAGTATAGGGTCGATCCATAGGGAAAAGAGGGGGCACTAGATCTAGGTTAGTTTGGCTAGGGTCCTACTGCGGAGACTAGGGTTAAGGGTTTAAAGGTTGTTTTAATTGTTAAACTAAGGATAAACAAGCAAGCAATTAAAGGCAAGAATGAAATCTACGTTAACCCTAGACTAGATTAAGGCTAAGAAAGCAAGAAAGGATTAATCTATATAGGAAAAGGCAATTTACACTAAGGCAAGCAATAGAGAAGCAAAAGAACAACTAAAGAACTAAACTAGCATAAACAAGGCAAGAGCAAGGCAAGAAGCTAACTAAGCAAGAAAAGAACTAATTAAGCTAAGCAAGCACAAAACTAGGGTTTTAAGCAGTAAAGAGATGTGTGGGCTGTTTAGGGGTATGAACTTATCACTTAAGTTGGGGGGTGACATGTGAACATTATGATTCCATTTAGATTATCCAAACCAAACAACAAGTTAGAGTCCAATGAATTAACCTAAGCTACTAACTGGCCATGGATATGCTAGGTTGTGTATAGGGGAACTAGTCCCTAACACCCCCTACTACCCTTACGAGGCTCAATTGGGTTAGGGATTAGGTTCAATTCAATTAGAGTCTAATCAAGTCTAGGTTTCTAGATTAGGCATTCCTAGGGCAATTAGGGGCCGAGGGTAGTGATGGGGAGGTGAGATTAGGGTTTTGGACCCCAATTCCTCCACATTCTAGCCTTGAGAAGGCTCCATGCTAATTGCACTAGAATTATCTAATCTAGCTACTTAGATCTCTCACTTAGGTTTAGGGAGATTGATTAGGATGTAGGAAGATGGGAGGCAACCTAGGGATCCAAGAATTGGACCTAGGGGCAAATCCCAAAATTCACACATACAAGCAATTTGCCTAAATTCCTAGATGATTTCACACACAAACCAACAAGAAATCCATGGAGGATGAGATACAAATAGAATATAATCATTATCAAATGGAATTACAAATTTTACATGTCATTTTCCCCCAACATGGTATCAAAGTAACATATTTGACCCCAAACAGCCCACCTAAGGGGGCCTAGCTACTCATGGAAATAGAAAATACAAAAAGAAAGGAGAAGAAGATGGAAGTGGCCATGGAGCTCAAAGTAGTGGTTGTCAATCCTCCCTCCAGCAGCAGTAGGTCGTCCTCCTCCTTCTTCTTGGATGGAATGGAGTGGGATGATGGTGGGAGGTGGATGGAAGGCTTAGATATGGGGGGTTATGAGGTGGAAATGGTGAGATGGAGTGGATTTGAGGTGGATATGGAGTGGAGTGGAGTGGGTGGCGATTTGGGGAGCTAGGAAGGGGTGGAAGGTAGCTAACCTCGTGCACCAGCCGCCACCTAGGTATATATAGGTGTGGGGGAAGCACTAGGTTAAGTTAGGGGCAAAATGGGGAAAGCAGTGAAAAAGTGGCTGGATTTTGTGAGTAGCACGACCGTGGTTGGGTACCACGGCCGTGGTGGGCAGGGTAGGCCACAGCCGTGGTGGCTGGGGCACGGTCGTGGGAATTAAATTGCACAATGTCAGGTTGGTGGTCAAAACGGCCACGGCCGTGGTGGTGGTAGTGTGCCACGGCCGTGGTGTATGGTACGGCCGTGGTGGGCTTGGCGGAGGTGGTCGTGGTGCTGTTGCACGGCCATTTTGCTCTGCTGTACCACGGCCGTTTTGTGGAGCACGGCCGTGGTGTCTGCCCATTGCATGGCCATGGTGTTGTGCACGGCCGTGGTGTTCTCTGCTTCACTTGGATGTTGAGCCTGTTAATTTCTAAGTCATCTAGCACGGCCGTTCTGTGGTACCACGACCATACTGGGTCCTGGGGCAGCACCTTGACTTGGATCTTTGGATTTTCTTGGACATCTTTGCTTCAAATGATCTTTGGCCACTAAGGGTAGGTTGAGGGAGCCTTGGACTTCACTTTGGGTCTCTCCAAGGGCAGAGTAACCCTAGGATCACTCCTTCTCTCTCTCTTCCATCAAGTGTGGTCCAAATGCCTGAAAAACACGCAAATGATGTCCATAAGTGCATTTTAAACAAATAAGCATATGAGGGGGAATGACATGCAATCTAACAGGTATAGATGTGATTGAAGAGCAAAATAACACAAGATGAAGCCCTAAAATAGGGCTGCATCACACCCCTTCCGTTGCAAGATTGGTGGCCAATCCTTGCCTTGGAGTGTCCTTCTTCCTCTAGTGGTGGCCGAACCCTAGAGTACCTTGCTCTTCTTCTTATGGTGGAGCATGGAAGCTTGGTGCTAGGATCTTGGAGCTTGCTTAAAGCGGGTTATATAACTCCTAACCCAAACTATATTACCTCTTCTATGTTCTTGTTTATATGTTGTTGTGATCGGCTATGCATGTTGCTAGTTTAGTTTCTTGCTTAAGTTGTACTTGTTGGCCGAACCATATGTTCTAGGGTTTCTTGTTGAGCAATACCCCTCTCCCTCCTTGGTCTTGAGAAGTGAGCTTAAACTCTAGTGATATGAGCAATACTCCACTCTTGTTTGAGTTGAGAGGTGAGCTTGTGTTCTAGTTGCTTGAGAAACACCCTTCTTTAACCATGGATTATAGAGGTGAGCTTTGTAGTGGTTGTAGACCTCGGTTGTGGTTGAACCTTATGTTGCCCGATTGGTGTTAAGAAGCTTGGCAAGACCCCTCTCTCTTGATAGTTGAGATGTGAGTCATCTTCTTGATCCATTAGGGTTTTGGTGCCCTTGTGCTTGAGGTTGGTGGTGACCCTGTCGGGTTACATCTTGACCGATATAGTCTTGAGGTTGATGTTTCCCGATATCCCCTCCTGATCTAGAGCCTTGGATGACACATGTTGTGGTTGTTTCAGGTGTTGCACGTGGTTCCTGCCTAGTGTGTGTCGGGCATCACACCTTGATGAACCCATGAGGTGGCTTAGTGTCGTTATGCTCTGATGTTGTGGAAGCTTGTTAGTTGGTTCTGTGATGGGCATCACCCCTTGACCCTGTCTTTGTGTGTCGGCCGATAGATGTGGCTAGCTTTGTGTTGGGCATTATGTTTTCTTGATGCACGTGTTACACCTTTGGGTGTTTTACCTTGTTGTGGGTGCTTCCTGATATACCTAGTACGCGACGCGCCGTTGCACGATATGCCTCTTTGGCTGAGTTGCACGCCTTGTTGCCCGATATGCATGTGGTGCAAAACACACCGTTGCACGACACAGAGGTGCACGACACGTGTTGAACGATACACCTTAAGGTAGCCCGACACCCTTGTTGTTATGCTTGGCCGATATGTAGAGCGGTTTTTTGGCCGTTAGGTGGTTGTAGTGTTGGGCGACATGTGGGGAGTGATCTGCCCGATACCATCTCTAGTGAAGGTGACCTACCCGTCACACCTCTAGTGAGGGTAGCGGGCGCTTCTAGTGAGGGTCTTGTTCCTTATATGGAATCCGATATGCTAGTCCTTGGTTATGCAAAAATGTTTGGCTTATGATGACGACCCTTGAGACGCTTGATGGTAATTAAGTTAGTGGTTCATATCTATGTAACTTGACATGTGTTTAATGATCATCTTGATTATATGTATAATGTTGAGTAAATGTTGAGCACATAAGATGCTTTGCTTGATGATATGGCCTATGACTGTAGTCACAGGATGAGGCATGGATGACAAAGTATATAATCATCAATGTTGCCCTATGCTTGATAATATGATCTTTCTGTACTAACCATGCAAGTGTTTCATACATATGCATAGCCATATAAAGGGCTATGAGGTATATATATGTTTGAGTAACATTGTTCTGATGGTTACTCTCCATGATAAGGTAACATGCATGATGTGTTATGGTCTGAGGATCTGAGATGGCTAAAGTTCCATGATGAGATGTTATTCTCTGATGATGATCTAGGATTGCTATCTCTTGGTGATGATGTAAGCCTTGAGAGGTAGTGACACTATGTGATGGGGGATTGAGATCCCATGGCAATGTTGGATTCTTGTGATGGACCAGGATGATGTTGATGATAGTAAAAGCATGTTATTGAGTTTCATGTTGTTTATTCTTGTTATAATTTGCATGTTATATAACTTGGTTGCCTCAATAATCCAATTAAAATGTACTAACTAATCACAGTGGAACATATCATGTATATTGCCCTGGCCATAGATCCATCATCGTCAGGTTCTCCTACGAGTTAACCTGGAAGCACATATTGTTGAATATGTGTGGTTTCTCCTAGCCTGAAATAGAGAGGACGCGAGTGCAGCTACGGTTGCAGACTCGGATATATATATAGAGCATGGTGAACATGCCCATGGGTTAGGATATGTGATATGGGAGCATGAATGCGTTCATGGCTCAGAGCACGGTGAACAGGCATGTGGCTCAGATATACTAGCATCGAGACATGTACCAAGGCGGGCTAGGTAGAGGGTAGTATGTGGGAGCTGACCCTATGGCTGAGGACACTTAAGCATGAGATTGCAGTCCTGCTTGTGTTGTACTCATGCACTGACCACGAGGTGGGAGGTCGTGGAGTCCAACTCTTCCATTGACCTTGTATGGCACTGGTTTTGGGCTTCGCAGCCAAAGGTTGGATATGAGCGGTACGGATCACTTCCTCAGGGCATAATAATACATAATCCAGCCATATAGTATTTATTGCTTAAGGCAAAACACGGAACATTGGATGAGGCCTTACTTGTGTAGTTAATCTTGTTATACATGCAGTTGCTTATACGTTCCTTATGTTATGTAGTAAGATCTTATAAATCTTATCTTGTCAATCATGTTCCATAAAGAGATAATTGGTGATATGCCTTCCGTACATCTGGTAATCTTGATGGTATGAATAAGCTTTGCTATATAGACTACTCTTGTTGTACCTTTTATCAGTAATCTGCTGGTGTTGCTTTAATCCTTCTTGGTTTTATAGTTTCGGCGGGGATTTATGTTTCTCACTGGGACTGTGTCTCACCCTGCTGCTTTATAACCTATTTAGGTGTTTGACCTAGACATGGTGGTGGTCGTGGAGTTGCAGCAGAGCAGCAAGATGAGCAGTAGAAGGCAAGAGATGGACATGCTGCTATTTTGGTCATTTTCTAGTAGAGTCTTAGAGTCATCCCTGTACTCTCAGGTCCTTGGGAGCGTTTTGACATTGTTTCACGATGTATAGTTGTCGATGGTTTGTATATCCTGCTGCTGGCCGTATGTGGGCCGTTATGTATATATAACAGGTGATGAACTCATGTGATAGCTTGACAGCTGATCTTCTAAGCTGCGGACACATATCAAGACTTGTAAAGGTTTATATAACATGTTTTCTTGCAGAATAAGGACTTGAATGTAATAGTTTCATAGTTTATCCGCTTTCTAAAATCAGTTTTAGTTAACCTGTATTTTTGGTAATCTGTGGTTATGGTGAGTTCCTCACGTTTTCACGTAACACCTCACTGTCTGTGTGATAGTGGGATGTGTTGCCACAATCCCAATAAGATACAAGTACCATAATTATCTTCGATTACATCTTGTATTAAACAATTAACCAACTTAACCTTTAACCACTTTAAGTATCCATGTGGTTTTGGTTAACTATTCACCAAACGATCCTGGCTACAAGGACCCCAAACGATCTTGACCACAAACATCCAAACGGTCTAAGATTGTTTAGGCCTCCATGCTGTCTTGCACAACCTCTGAAACCGTTTGGTGAAATAGGTGGTGAAGACTGTTTGCCCAAAGTTGACTTTTGAAACCGCATGAACTTGATCGATTTGGAAACTGAATGAACCTAAATGGTTTTGGAACCACATGAACCTCAATGGTTTGGGAACCGCATGAACCTAAACGGTTTGGGAACTGCATGAATCTAAACGGTTTGGGAACCGCATGAACCTAAATGGTTTGGAAACCGCATGAACCTAAACGGTTTGGAAACCGCATGAACCTAAATGGTTTGGGATTGTTTGGTCCCAAATGGTCTTGAGACCGTTTGGTCCCAAATGGTCTTGAGACCGTTTGGTCCCAAATTGTCTTGAGACCGTTTGGTCCCAAACGATCTTGAGACCGTTTGGTCCAAACCCCCTCAATACCGTAAGGACCAAAAAGGGTCTCAACCACTTTAATTGAATTAGGGTTTGCAATGTTGGTTCCCTCAACAATTGTATACATGTCACCAATCATCAATTGGACCTATCACCATTCTTCAATTGAGTTAATTAGGTCAACCTTCAACTGATTTGACCCCAATTGACCCTTAATTAGTCATCAATTAAGGTTTGTGTCAATTGAATTAGGGTTTAGAATCGATGACCCTTCAACATTAATCAATGTGAATCCAATTGATTTGAAACCATTGAACCATCATCCAATTTGGACATGACCTGACCCCAAACGGTCTTGAGGTCATTTGGATGACCCCCAAATGGTCTTGAGACTGTTTGCCCAAGTCAACATCAAAAACCAAGTCAACCAATTAGGGTTTGGCTCATTAGATTGATCACTAAGTCAACAATTGAATATACTTAAACCTAGTACCTTTAGATCTTCAATGGGTCAACCATGCTTAACCCTAGACCTACAAATGGTCTTGGGTGATCACCAAATGGTCTTGAGACCATTTGGGCAATCCCCAAATGGTTTTCAAATTGTTTGGGTCACTCAACCCAAGTTTCAAACTTATTCAATTATCAAATCAGCTCCTAACCCGATTAGGGTTTTGGTGATTGTTGGACCTTCAACCAGTGAACCAATTGAAGTTAATTAAGAATTATTGATGGATAATTGACCTACATTATTCTCAAAAGGTCTCCAAATGGTCAACGCTTGGTCAATGCCACCAAACAGTCTTGGACTGTTTGCTTCTATGAGGTTTAGTGAAACTGTTTGCATTCAAACGGTTTGAAACCGTTTGAGCAACAAAAGAAAACCGTTTGGTAAAGTAACTTTTTGGATAATCATCTTCTTCCTTCATGTATCCAAGAACAGTTGTTGTTCTTCACAGAAGTTTTAGCAAGAACTAACAAAGAGTATTAAAGGAAGAAAGTAGTCAATGATTATCAAAGGAATGGATGCATTAGCAATGCTTAGGGGTTAGAGTTATAAAACCGGCCTCTAGAACTGATCCCAAGCTCCAAGATCCACGGCTCTAATGGTGTATGGATCTCCAACAGTTGTCCAAAGTCCGTCCTTCAACTTTTGGATGAACAAGATGGCTAGAAATGAAAATCGTGTGAAGAAAACCATTAATCAAGCCTTGTTTTAGGGTTTCCACCATGAATCCGAGGTAGATGATGATCCAAACTTACCAACAATCTTGGTCATCCTTCCTCTACTCTAGAGCTCTCCTTTGGTTGGCCAAAGCAAGGTGAAAAGAGAAAGAAACTAAGGAAACGGTTCTCACGTGTATTGCAAAAGATATACATAAGAGATATGTATATGGGTTTTTAAGGAAATAGAGAAAGAGAGTTATCTTCTTTAATTCCAACTAATTTCCACCAAAGCTTCCTCCATTCCTTGGCCACGAAGCCACCCTCTATTCCCTTGTGAATGGCTTCCACTCAACTAAGATCTTTTTGTGCCCAAGCATGGCACAAGATTGTCCAACTTATTGCAAACACATCCCTCAACTTTTGGTTGAAGCCCTTAATTAATATATTTCTTTTTGCACTAAATTATATTAAAGAGCCATTTATGCTTAAATCTTGATTATTTTATTGTTAAGATTCTCTCTCCTCCAAGATAATTCAAATGATGCACCCTTCTCATTTTCTTTGCTCTACTTGATGCCAAGAAACATGAGAGACCCTCTAGAGGTGATATTTTGCATATTGGACCCTAGGTTTTGGGTAAATTGCACATTACACCAAAACTAGGTTTTAATACACAAGGATTGCTCTATAAGCTTTATCTTGGTGCTCAAGCATGTGGAATCCATACCACTGCATCATATTCATTCTTATGATGTCTCAACATCAGAGGAACATCTTATCATGTGCAATTTGCAAGTTAACCCCTCATCTTGGCTAATTTGTACTTTAGTCCAATTTTAACAAAACAATGTTTCAACATTGATAAAAAAGGACTGAAAATGAAATACAAGTTCCTCAAAAGCCTTAATTACTTTATAAAGTATAAGAACAAACATCTAGTCAACTTAATTAGGCAAAACACCTAGGGTTAGTACATAACCCAAGTCAGGGATGTTACGGTAACTTAGAGAGGTCGGATTTTCACATCACATACTTTCCCACAGTGAACTTCATGTCAGTCTACTTTGCATCAGCTCACGACTCATGTCACCCCTGGGCTCTCTTTATCCATTGCACGATCAAAGTGACTTCATCTGCACAAACTATGGTCCTTTCTTGACCTTTGTGAGGTCCCTTCACCAACATCATCTTAATGAAGTGGTGACCGACACAACTTCTCTTGTAGAGCTTCTCTACATCCTGATACTGGCTATGGTGGTTATCATCACATCTTACAAAGGACAAGAACTGTCTCTAGATATCACCCTGAACGAGCACACATGCTCTCATCAGACCCTCTAGTCTAGATCATTCTAACCATTAGTTAGGGGTGATAGACTATACTAACGTCGAGTTCTTCATGTATCTTCTTCCACCTTATAGAAGTGAATCTTTAGGTTATACGCAAGAACCTTTGAACTCGCGTCATGGTGTAGTTGAACTATCTTTCTCTCATATGTAGTTCAAACGGATACGTCCCTTGACAACATTCTTTCTTTCTCATCATCTAGGTAAGGGGATCTACCATAACCCATATTGCATCTTGACCTTCCTTGGTCTAGGGGAGACTTACCACAACATCCCTAGTGGTGAACCCCCATTCCCTCTCGAGGACTCTTCATCCTCTATATCAACTCATTGGGTTACTGGTGTTCGTCCTTCACCTCCTGTCATGCATGGCAACATGCCACATGCAACATTATCTTATGCATCCAAAGTACTACTGTCACTTACTATCTTTGTAGTACGGTGTATGGTGATCTTAAAATCATGATCTCCTGTATGTCATGATTCCTCAAGATTGATTCCTCAAAAACCCTAAACCATTCTAGTTGGGGTTTCTTCACCTTCTTTTACAAAGAAGTGCATATGAGGTTCTACCACCATCCTTTCATTGCATCAAGGACTAGGCTGGCTAATTAAACAACCATTAACTTGATCAACCGATATTGTTACATCTGAGTGTTAGCCAAACTTATCTCTTTTTCCAACTGAGGGTTAACCTAACAACCTCTTCTATCTCCAAATTAAACTAGGCAGTTGTATCTCATCTAGAGCATCCATTACCACTTCACATCCTTAGGTGTTAGGTAAAGTTGAAGACATACACCTCCATGTATTCCACTTATTAACTCATCTCAACTCTAAGTCTATCTTCATCAAGAAAACGCTGAGCTTATTCTCTTGGTTCATCAACCTCAACCTTGTATGACTCATATCTCATGATAAAAACATCCTCATAAGATGACTACATTATTTCTCTTAGTGGTTGTAAACCATCCATGTATCGTTCACTCCACCAGGGTATGTTATTGTAGCATCCAACTCACAAAAACATAATTAACTAATGAGTAAGTGTTCACTAGGAAGTGGATTACCAAAAATCACTAAAAATTAAAACCTTTTTACCAAGAGATCCATCAACTGAAAACTTTCTTACAAAGATCCAAAGTAACACATTTACATTCTATTTTCAAAAGTACATATCCTGTGTCATCTCTTTCTGAGAATTACAAGCATCAATTTCTCTGGTAAGCTAAACAAAGGCAATATAAAATCTCGAGGCACTGAGCCAAAATCTCGAAAGCACTAACTATTACTCTGAGGACCTGAGAGTACAGAGAAGACACATAGGACTCTATATGCATCTATACAAGGCATAACAACCAATGTCTCCACCTGAGACTTCAATGATGTCCCTACTACTGTTGTTGTTGTCCTTCACCTACTAAAGGATTCCTACCTCCTCGTCTACGTCCACCTAAAAATGTGGTTCCCACGGGGGTGAGACAATTGTAAATTGCCCCAGCGAGAGATATAACTCTCCACTAGAAACATTATTATTGCAATTTCATAAGATAAATATGAACTGAGGAATCATAATTGTTTGACAGCAGTTAATTCTTTGTCTAGCAGATTAGAACATTATTCTTAACTAAAGCATTGCAGCTATAATTTGATAGAGTAACATATCACTTATCCATTAAGGAATATGAAGAACATGTATAACATTTATTCACTGTAGAGTTATAACCACATCATATACTCTCTTCAAACTTAGATCACATATCTAGTGCCTGGCATTGTCTTGTGGAGTCATGGTCTATAGCCAAACTCTTTTCATAAAGTATTGGGATCTTAATCCCTCATCTCATCAAGTACATTTCCATTTCCTAACAAGTTCATCATCATGATTATAGAATATGAGTATTTGAACTCTTAACTCATCATAGAGTACTTGTTACCACTTATTAGGTAACTTAATGCCTTCAGGTCATCTGACCAAGGACATTATGAAGCTTGCTACACAAAGCATTCCACATAGTTCACAAAGCTCATATCACCTATTGTTACCCCTTAATAGGCAGCAAGGCACATTATGGGTAATAAAGTCCATAAACAATTTCAATAATTAAAACATCATATGGCACACAGGGCTCATAATTTCTCATATTACTTCTCACTAAGCAATAAAGCATATGAAGGCTTATAAGGCTTATAAAACATTTTAAATATACAGAGCATCATAACCCATACCTGTCTATGTTCATCAACTCAACACATCTACATGATTAATATCATGATAACAATTATATTGCTTTCATATCAGCACCATACAACACTAAGTAATACCACTATTCCCTCTTAAGGGTTTATGATTTCTCTTACATATCAGCACCCTCCATTAGGGTTTTCCATAAACAACCACATAGGCTCTTAAGATCATATTATTAATGATCCAGTCCTATTGTAACATCCCTGACCTGGGTTATAAACTAACCCTAGGTGTTTTGCCTAAATATGTAATTAAACTCTTGTAATTATCTTTTGGCATGTAATTAAGTTCCTAAGGGACAAACATTTTCATTGTTGTCCCTTTTAAACAATGATTGTAGTATTGTTTGGTAATACAGGGACCTATGTGAAAATTATCCAGTTAAGGGGTTTAACTTGCAAATTTCACAAGTTAAGATGTACCTCTGATGATGAGATATCATATGAGTGGATATTATGAGGTAAGATGGATTTCCCAAGCTTGGGCATCAAGATGCAGCTTGTGGAATGATCCTTATGCTTAAAAACCCTAATTTGGATTAAAGTGCAATTTACCCAAATGTGGAGTGCAACTTATAAAATACACCATCTAGAACATCTTTTATGACTCTTGACATCATTTAGAGTAAAAATGATGAAAGGGACACATGAATGAGTGATCAGATAAGAAAAATGATCTTTGTGCATAAAATTCACTAAGTATGAGGATGGAGACTTGTCATATATGAACACTAGTTGAAAGTTGGTTTTCTTTACCCTTATATCTAGATTTTTTATGAGCTTTACATAAGTTTTGATATATTGGGCGTGCCTTAGAAACAAGGAGGGACTTAGGTGAGAATTTCATGTTTTAGAGGTCCTTATGGTGGTAAATGGCCTCGAGTATATAAGCCTTCACCCTTGCAAACCAAGTGAACGTATCCTTTATCCTCTTCATTTCTCATCTTTCTCAAAACGGCCAAGGCAGAGCTCTGTACCTCAGGGAGACGACCAACTAGTGCTAAGGTGAGTAGGAACCATCTTCAAGCTCGAATTCATGGAGGAATTCTTCTTAAAAGGTTGGTTCTATGGTTAACTCACTTAGATTCCTTGTTTTAGTCGACCATTTCCATCTTTTCCTTGAAGAAACAACCTTGGATGACCTGTGGAGCTCAAGACGCCATTAAAGGCTTGAAGCTTGGAAGCTTGGATCTCTAGGAACCACGTTTGAGGTGGGTTTTATAACTCTAAACTCCTAGCTTTATTATGCATATCTTTGTTCTTACTTTTAGTGCTTAGTTCTTCTTATACCTTCCTTCTTCCTTGCATTTTTTCAAGCATAACGGTGGTGTAACTGACCTGAACAGAGGTTTAGGATGATGGGCGTGGATTCCTAGGTAACTTTATCAAACGACCTTGGACCCTTTTGGTCCAAACAGTTGCAACCCGTTTAAGGTCAAACGGTTTCAACCCGTTTGATCTCAAACGATCTGGCAAGATCGTTTGGATCAAAATGGTCTCAAGACTATTTGATAGGGTTGACCAAGGGACGACCATTTGAGGGTCTGATCAGAATATATTGAATTTCATTTCTACAAAGCATTATAATCTAATTCCTAACCAATTGAGAGTTGAAGGCACTTCAACACCCTAACCCTAATCGGGATGAAATTGCTGATTTCAAGTATAGATCTTGTTGAGTTTTGGGTTGAAGGACCCAAACGGGTTCAAAACCATTTGGGGGTTCATCCAAACGGTCTCACACTCGTTTCGTGACACCCCAAGACCGTTTGGAGGTCTAGGGTTAAGGAAATTTGATGGTTTGAGGGTCCAATTTCAATAGGTTGATGAATTGATAAAAATGCTGATTTTAGACCTATTTAGGGTTCAACCCTTATCCAACCGACTTGGTTTTTGGTCAAACTTTGGGAAAACGGTCTCAAGACCATTTGCAGGTCACCCAAACGATCTCAAGACCGTTTGGGCCCAATTGGAGGTCAATTGATAGGTTCAACCTTGATTTGATTCACATTGTTGAACATTGATGATTATCCGATTGAAACCCTAATTGAGATAGACTTAACCCTAATTGGCTTTCAATTGAGAGTCAATTTGGTGTCCAAATGGTTAAGGCTAATCCTAATTGACTCAATTTGTAAGTGGTTAACATGGCTTTGGCCAATTGAAGGCTTCAACATAGGAAATCCTATTCAAACATAACCTTTGTGTCACCTTTTATGTTCATGCGGTTTGAACCCATGTACGTCCACACTCGTTTAAGCCCAAATAGGTTCACACTCATTTAGGCTTAAATGGGTCCACACTCATTTAAGGTCAAATGGGTTCACACTCGTTTAGGCTCAAATGGGTTCACACCTGTTTAAGCTCAAACGGGTTCACACTCGTTTAAGGTCAAATGGGTTCACACCCGTTTAAGGGCAAATGGGTTCACACCCGTTTAAGGTCAAATGGGTTCACACTCGTTTAAGGTCAAGTGGGTCCACACTCGTTTAAGGCTCAAATGGGTTCAAGTTCGTTTGAGATTAAATGAGTTCTAGGTCGTTTAAAACCTAAATGGGTTGAAGGTTAAACCCTAAACCAATTGGAGATTTTCAAAGTTGTTTATACTTAATCACTTGAAGGTGTAAATGGTTCAATGATGATCTTATCTAAACTCTAATGGTAACTTAAGACATTAAGGGACTAAATGACTAATGAATTGACCCATGATGATGATCAATGGGTAAATTACCAAAATGCCCTTGAGGGGTTAATTTGAGTGATACCTTGTTCTAATCAAACCCTAATCACCTGATAGTGATGATTTGGTTTACGTTAATCAAGGATGATTTGACCCAACCTATCTAGAGTGGTGTAATCACCATCTACTAGTAAGAGGAGAGAGAAAGTACCATTTATGGTCAAAACTCAAGTGAAATACCTTCAATGTACTTGAATATGCAAGATTAGGAATGATCCACTTATGTGAGATCATGGAAACCCTAAATATGATAATTGGTGAATCTTAATCTTATCTGAGGGATTTAATGATGATGTTTCTCATACATGGTGATGCTATGAGATTAATTCACCATGAGGTGAATAGTAAACCCTAATTCTAGGGTGATGACATGTAATGTGAATAGTAAACCCTAATTGATGAAAATCACGGAATCTAACCCTTGTAAGAATATGAGGGCACAACTCTTAATATGAACTGGTTACTATTATCAGTTAAATTAACCGTGCAGGTTCTTATACATGATGATGATCATATCCAGGTAAGGATTATGGTTTCATGTTCATTAAAAGCATCTTATTAGCTGTATGAATAATGACTTATGCTAAATGCCTAGTAAGTAACATCTTATTAGCTGTATGAATAATGACTTATGCTACATGCCTAGTAAGTATACAATTAATGACTGCTTATCACCCCGTAGATTTCAACTTTTTAGGTGGTCGTCGAGGACGAAGGAACCAGTCTGCAGGTGATCAGAATCAGCAGCAAGAGTACCAGGGGCAGCAGTGAATCTCAGGTGGAGATACTGACTGTTAAGTCATGTAGTTAGAAAGTCTTATGTCGTCTCTGTACTCTTAGGTCCTTGGAGTCTTTTGGTCTGATATTTTTGGTTTTAAATCTTGAGATTTTGTATCTGGCTGTGTATAATCACTCATGAAGTGATCTAACAGAGATGTAATATGTTTACCTTGTTTCTTATAAAAGGAGTTTCATGATTTCAAGATCTTCTCTCAAAAAGTTTTAATTTCTGATGATTTTCGTATTCCGCTGTTAATCGAATCGCTTCCTCTATGTTTATCTTGTGTTTTGGAGATCAGAGCCCACACCTATTTCATTGCTTCACATGGCTAGGAGCCAATATTGCTAACATAAGTATTCAATCATACTTATTTATTCTCATCATTCATCATTAAATGAAGTATCAACACAAAGTATGAGTTTCTCTCTCATCTTTACCAGAATATGAGTGCATCATAGTTTATTGGTTTGGATTAACCTTTTCATAAGGCATGCTAGCCTACACTTATCAAAGTGCATTACATCTCAATGTAACAATGGACATGACACATCCCATGTGTCACTCATCCAATTAGATTGGACTTAAAACACATCAAGGTATATCAGTATTGGGGTGTTGGATGTGATATATATCGTATCTTGATGTATCACTTCCCTCAACACCTTTATCTTACTTGAGTTCATCCACTTAGCTTATATTAGGGTATTCCCCATCCTAATACTTTATGTACTAGTTCATCACATTTATCATGGAATGTACTGGTCATAAGTCACTCATTTAGAATATACAGCCATTGCCAATGATATGGACTCATCCTTGAGTTAGGAACTTTTAATATAAGGATATCCATTATCAACCCCTATAGGTGTTACATTTTTCAATACATTAATCACTATTCCATTAATAGGAATAGGAATTCCACAATTATAATTTGAGGATTCACATAGCATCTCCCATATATATAGATTTCTCATAGTATTTCTCTTCATTAGAGCTTCACATAACATCCTTCTATATTAAGGTTTCACCTAGTATTATGTGAAATTATGATTTCACAACACATCACCCAGTGATAAAGCTTCACATAGAATTAGTAGCTCTACCCTTTATTAGGGTTTCATGTACCTTTACCCCATTTTAGGGATTAAGGTTTACCATTCACATTCAAGTAGGGTTTCTCATACCTTATTACCCAAATTAGGGTTAGGATGTACAATTCCCATTAAATTATGGTTTCTTACATTGTTACACTAAGTTAGGGTTACATCATCACCCTAGATTATGTTTTCACTCAGCTTTTCCCTAGATTAGGGTTTCATATAGGCTTGTCCTAAATTAGGCTCAAGGTACATCAATCTTTTCAATGAGGATTTCAAGATCTCATTATTATGGATCAAACCCTGATTATATATTTATTCATAATGAGAGAATTAGGGCTTATTATGTAAGAAATCATCTCTCTCATTCTTTCTCTTTCTCTCATCCTCTCTAGGATGTTAACTACTCCATGATTGGTCTAGGTCAGCCCTTCAATTATGTACATACAGTTAGGGTTAACCTTCATAATCACTATTGGTCTACATCATTAATAATCAAGTAGATAATTGACCTTTGATCATATTAGGTGTCCAAATGGTTTAACCAATTTGAACCTCAAAAAGTTTTGGACACTTAGACTCCAAACGGTCTTGGTCACATAGACCTCAAACGGACTTGACTAATTAAGTTCAAACGGTTTGAAACCGTTTAGCAAAGTTGGTTCTTGAAACCGTTTAGACAACACATCTTGAAACCGAATGAAATTGAGTCTCCAAACGGTTTGAGACCGTTTGGCCCCAAATGGTCTTGAGACCGTTTGGAATCAAACGGTCTTAAGACCATTTAGTCCAAACCCTCTCAAAACTGAATGGACCAACAAGGTCTTCAACACATAAACAATTAAAGATTCCAATCGATGGACCAACTATCAATTGGACCACTAATGTATTCTTCAATTGAACAACTGAATGAACCATCAATTGGACCTTCAATTAGGGTTTTGAACCCAATTGAACTAGGGTTGGTAATCAAGATACCATCACTTAGGGTTTTGAAACCGAGGATCCATCAATGGTTAACATTGTGGAATTTATTCAATTGAAATCAGTAAACCATCATCATTACATGATATGACCTGACCTCAAACGGTCTTGAATGATCCCCAAATGGTCTTGAGGTTGTTTGGATGATCTCCAAATGGTCTTGAGACCGTTTTCCTCAAACCATCATTGAAATCTATGACATTCACTTAGGGTTTGCATCATTCAATCAATCATCACTTGAGCTATTGATTGTAATTCAATTTGATATCTTTGGGTCTTCAATTACTCAACCATACTCAACCATAGACCTCCAAACGGTCTTGGTTGACCTCGAAACGTTCTTGAGACCATTTGGGTGTTTCCCAAATGGTTTTGAAACCGTTTGGGTCAATCAACCCAAAACATCAACTTCATCAATTGCAAAATCAGCACTTAGCCAATTAGGGTTTCTATTTGAAGGATTGTCCATATGTTGAATTAATCAATTGGAGCCATTGGATCATCATCCAACACTTACTAGGGTTCAGACCTCAAATAGTCAACCCATCCAAACGGTCAACTCCTCTAAACGGTTTGGGGTCCAAGTCTCCAAATGGTTTGGTGAAACCATTTGGACCATTTTGTTGAAACCGTTTGCAAGAGATATTTGAAGAGGTGTGTTCTTATGATGATGTCATCATAATCAAGCTTCAAACCCACGAAGTTTTCTATGATTTCCATGGTGATTGCATCAATCAACCAAATAAAATTCCAAGAATGAAGAAAGCATCAACAATTGATAAGGAATTGAATGCAATAACAATATTAAGGGTTCTAGTTATAAAACCCGCCTCCAATTGAGCTCCAAAGCTTCAAGATCACGTCAAAAATGGTGGATGCAACTCCTTTCACTATTCCAAGGCTCGTCCTCAAGCTTTGAGTGAAAAGGAATGGTTAGAATTGAAGAGGGAATCGAGATAAGAAGAATCCAAGCATTGATTTTCGATTTTCACCATGGATTCAAGGTGAAAAGAGGTCAATAAGCTTACCAACAGGTTGGGGGTCATCCTCCGTCTCCTCCAAAGCTCATTTGGTCATTTTCCAAGCAAGGGGAGAAGTGGTATCAAAAAATCCTTTCATTTGGCTTGTAAAGGGTGTTTTTATAAGAAAATCAATGAGAGAGAAAATGCCTTATAAAATTTCACTTGATCCCAAAAATAGTGCCGCCTCCTCCCCCTCAACTCCTTGGATCTGAGGCTATATTGTTTTCCTCTTATTCCTCTCAATTATCCATGATTTAAAGAAAAGAAAATTAAGCACCTTAAATCATATTATACTAATATCCATAAGTGAGTGGATATTTCTTTTCCTTATAATAAGGTGAGTGGGTTCTTCACCTCCTTAAGATATTTCCATTGCCTTTGCAAGGCACAAGGACGTCCACACTTGTTGATTTTCAACCAAAATAATTTTGGTTGAAGGGCACTTCAATTAATATATTTATTTTTACATTAAATTCAAGTAAAGTTCCAATTATGCTTAAATCTTGATTATTTTAATATCAAGATTATCTCTCCTTCAAAGAGGTACAAATGAGGCTCCCCTCTCATTTTCTTGCCACAACATGATGCCAAGAAATATTAGGGACCTTATTGAAGTGATAATTTGCATATTGAACCCTAGGTTTTTGGTAAATTGCATATTACACCAAAACTAGGTTTTAATGCATAAACATTACTTTATTAGCTCTTTCTTGGTACCCAGGCTACCACAAGCCATACCTCTGCATCATCTCCATTCTCATGATGCTTCAACACATGAGGAGCATATTATCATGTAACATTTGCAATTTAACCCCTCAACTTATGTAATTTGCACTTTAGTCCAAGATAAGTAAAACATTATTTCAACATTATATAAAAAGGACCAAAATGGAATATAAATTCCTCTTGAGTCCTAATTACTTTTCACAAGATAAGATTAAGCATCTACTCAACCTCATTAGGAAAATCATCTAGGGTTAACACATAACCCAGGTCAGGGATGTTACAAATTATAAACCCCTAACAAGGATTTCATCCCCGAAATCCCAGGAAAAAGGAGGGACATATTTATTCATTTATCGTACCCTCAAGTCTACACATAACATCTTAATGTTATGGAGATACCATACATCTTTAATCCACACATAGTTCCCTTCATTATTTCAACCTTATTAATGTTTATGTTTATGCAGAGCATAAACCCCTAACATATGATGTCCACATTATTTGAAAGGAAGAAACATAAAGGAACATACTCCTATCATCACCCAAGAGTGTTTATCAAAAGAGAAAAATATATATCTAACAGAGATAATCCACTCAGCAATCCTTTATTTGTTTGGGAAGGTTCACTTAGAAAATTCTATGTAATTGGGAATGTTCACTTAGCTATTCTTATATTAATTGGGAATGTTCACTTAGCTTTTCCTATTTAATTGGGAATGTTCACTTAGCTATTCTTATTTAATTGGGAATGTTCACTTAGCTTTTCCTATTTAATTTGGAATTCTCACTTAGCTATTCTTATTTAATTGGGAATGTTCACTTAGCTTTTCCTTTTTAGTTGGGAATGCTCAATTAGCTTTTCCTATTTAATTGGGAATGTTCACATAGCTATTCTTATTTAATTGGGAATGTTCACTTAGCTTTTCCTTCTTAATTGAGAATGCTCACTTAGCTTTTCCTATTTAATTGGGAATGTTCACTTAGCTATTCTTATTTAATTGGTAATGTTCACTTAGCTTTTCCTTTTTTATTGGGAATGCTCACTTAGCTTTTCCTATTTAATTGGGAATGTTCACTTAGCTATTCTTATTTAATTGGGAATTTTCACGGAGCTTTTCCTTTCTAATTGGGAATGCTCACTTAGCTTTTCCTATTTAATTTCATTATACTCTCTAGATTGTTTCAGGATGACTACTTTATCAGAGTAATCAAAAAGATAACAATCTAAGAGTTTCATACTTGCCTTATCTACAATAATCATATACCTGGACAGGGTATACAAGTATTGAGATTAGGTAGTATGCACTTTATTTACTATCATGTTCCTTACTTTTCATATCATTATACACATAGGATTTTCCATTCTTGAATTTTCTTCAGGCATCACTTCTATATCTCATCTTTTATTACACAGATACGAGAGATTATAAAGCATTTTAAAGAGCACTGAGTAAAATGTAAATTCTCATCTCCCTCATGTCCTTATAGGACTAATCAGAGGAAGTTCAAAAGCAACTACTTTCTTATTTTTAACAAATAGAATCATGAAATAAAATATCAAAACAAAATATTTCGTCTGACCTGTCTGGGACGTCTGTCCACGTCTTCTATTGTTACTAGAAAATTGCCTCCTTTGTGAGCCTTGCTGACTCTGCCCCTGGGGTTGAGTCATCATCGAATTCCCGTCTGGACAATCCTTTGCTAGATGTCCAGATTGTCTACGTTGGTAACAGATTCTGGGCGCAAAATAGGGTCTGTGAGATCCAGTCACTGATGTTGATGCTATATCAGAGGCTCTACTTGGAACATTACTATGATCCCTACCCCTACTTGACGTCCATTGTGTCTGGGTATGGAATCTCAATGATGCTTCCGATACAGAAAATCTCGACTTTTGAAAACTTTCGGATCTTTGTCCTGGAGACTGAGTGTACACCTTCTTGCCACTAGGCTATTGTTTCTCGATTTCAGACCTCTCTATCCTCCTTACCGACTCCACAATGGTGGAAAACCTCTCCCTGTTCTCTAAAGAAGATATAGGAGTGGTCAGTTCAGCGTTCAACCCCTTCTCAAAATGCCGAATTCTTTCCTCATCATTAACTGCCATATGCGGGTACATAAACAATTTCAATAATTAAAACATCATATGGCACACAAGGCTCATAATTTCTCAGATTACTTCTCACTAAGCAATAAAGTGTACGAAGGCTTATAAGGCTTATAAAACATTTTAAATATACAGAGCATCATAACCCATACCTGTCTATGTTCATCAACTCAACACATCTGCATGATTAGTATCATGATAACAATTATATTGCTTTCATATCAGCACCATACAACACTTGTAATACCACTATTCCCTCTTTAGGGTTTACAGTTTCTCTTACATATCGGCACCCTCCATTAGGGTTTTCCATAAATAACCACTTAGATTCTTAAGATCATATTATTAATGATCCAATCATATGTCATTGCTTCACACAGCTAGGAACCAATATTGCTAACATAAGTATTCAATCATACTTATTTATTCTCATCATTCATCATTGAATGAAGTATCAACACAAAGTATGAGTTTCTCTCTCATCTTTACCAGAATATGATTGCATCATAGTTTATTGGTTTGGATTAACCTTTTCATAAGGCATGCTAGCCTACACTTATCAAAGTGCATTACATCTCAATGTAACAATGGACATGACACATCCCATGTGTCACTCATCCAATTAGATTGGACTTAAAACACCTCAAGGTATATTAGTATTGGGGTTTTGGATGTGATATCTATCGTATCTTGATGTATCACTTCCCTCAACACCTTTATCTTACATGAGTTCATCCACTTAGCTTATATTAGGGTATTCCCCATCCTAATACTTTATGTACCAGTTCATCACATTTATCATGGAATGTACTGGTCATATGTCACTGATTTAGAATATACAACCATTGCCAATGATATGGACTCATCCTTGAGTTAGGAACTATTAATATAAGGATATCCATTATCAACCCCTCTAGATGTTACATTTCTCAATACATTAATCACTATTCCATTAATAGGAATAGGAATTCCACAATTATAATTTGAGGATTCACATAGCATCTCCCATATATATAGATTTCGCATAGTATTGCTCTTCATTAGAGCTTCATATAACATCCTTCTATATCAGGGTTTCACCTAGTATTATGTGAAATTAGGATTTCACAACACATCACCCAGTGATAAGGCTTCACATATAATTAGTAGCTCTACCCTTTATTAGGGTTTCATGCACCTTTACCTCATTTTAGGGATTAAGGTTTACCATTCACATCCAAGTAGGGTTTCTCATACCTCATTACCCAAATTAGGGTTAGGATGTACAATTCCCATTAAATTAGGGTTTCTTACATTGTTACACAAAGTTAGGGTTACATCATCACCCTAGATTATGTTTTCACTCAGCTTTGCCCTAGATTAGGGTTTCATATAGCCTTGTCCTAAATTAGGGTCAAGGTACATCAATCTTTTCAATGAGGATTTCAAGATCTCATTATTATGGATCAAACCCTGATTATATATTTATTCATAATGAGAGAATTAGGGTTTATTATGTAAGCAATCATCTCTCTCATTCTTCCTATTTCTCTCATCCTCTCTAGGATGTTAACTACTCCATGATTGATCTAGGTCATCCCTTCAATTATGTACACACAATTACGGTTAACCTTTATAATCACTAGTGGTCTACATCATTAATAATCAAGTAGCTAATTGACCTTTGATCATATTAGGTGTCCAAATGGTTTAACCAATTTGAACCTCAAAATGTTTTGGACACTTAGACTCTAAACGGTCTTGGTCACCTAGACCTCAAACGGTCTTGACCAATTGAGTTCAAACAGTTTGAAACCATTTAGCAAAGTTGGTTCTTGAAACCGTTTAGACAACACATCTTGAAATCGAATGAACTTGAGTCTCCAAATGGTTTGAGACCATTTGGTCTCAAATGGTCTTGAGACCGTTTGGACTCAAACCCTCTCAAAACCGAATGGACCAACAAGGTCTTCAACACTTAAACAATTCAAGATTCCAATCCATGGACCAACTATCAATTGGACCACTAATGTATTCTTCAATTGAACCACTGAATCACACATCAATTGGACCTTCAATTAGGTTTTGAACCGAATTGAACTAGGGTTGGTAATGAAGATACCATCACTTAGGGTTTTGAAACCGAGGATCCATCAATGGTTCACATTGTGGAATTTATTCAATTGAAATCAGTAAACCATCATCATTACATGATATGACCTGATCTCAAACGGTCTTGAATGACCCCCAAATGGTCTTGAGGTGGTTTGGATGATCTCCAAATGGTCTTGAGATCGTTTGCCTCAAACCACCATTGAAATCTATGACATTCACTTAGGGTTTGCATCATTGAATCAATCATCACTTGAGCTATTGATTGTAATTCAATTTGATATCTTTGGGTCTTTAATTAATCAACCCTAGACCTCCAAACGGTCTTGGTTGACCTCCAAATGGTCTCGAGACTGTTTGGGTGTTTCCCAAACAGTTTTGAAACTGTTTGGGTCAATCAACCCAAAACATCAACTTAATCAATTGCAAAATCAACACTTAGCCGATTAGGGTTTCTATTTGAAGGATTGTCCATATGTTGAATTAATTCATTGGAGCCATTGGATTATCATCCAACACTTACTATGGTTCATACCTCAGACAGTCAACCCATCCAAATGGTCAACTCCTCTAAATGGTTTGGGGTCCAAGTCTCCAAACGGTTTGGAAACTGTTTGGTGAAACCGTTTGGACCATTTTATTGAAACTGTTTTCAAGAGATATTTGGAGAGGTGTGTGCTTATGATGATGTCATCATCATAAAGCTCCAAACCCACGAATTTTTCTGTGATTTCCATGGTGATTGCATCAATCAACCAAATAAAATTCCAAGAATGAAGAAAGCATCAACAATTGATAAGGAATTGAATGCAATAACAATATTAAGGGTTCAAGTTATAAAACCCGCCTCCAATTGAGCTCCAAAGCTTCAATATCATGTCAAAAATGGTGGATTCAACACCTTTCACTATTCCAAGGCTCGTCCTCAAGCTTTGAGTGAAAAGGAATAGTTAGAATTGAAGAGGGAAACGAGATAAGAAGAATTCATGCATTGATTTTCGATTTTCACCATGGATTCAAGGTGAAAAGAGGTCAAGAATCTTACCAACAGGTTGGGGGTCGTCCTCCTACTCCTCCAAAGCTCCTTTGGTCGTTTTCCAAGCAAGGGGAGGAAGTGAAATCGGAAAAGCCTTTCATTTGGCTTGTAAAGGGTGTTTTTATAAGAAAATCAATGAGAGAGAAAATGCCTTATAAAATTTCACTTGATCCCAAAAATAGTGCCGCCTCCTCCCCCTCAACTCCTTGGATCTGAGGCTATCTTGTTTGCTTATTATTCCTCTCAATTATCCATGATTTAAAGAAAAGAAAATTAAGCACCTTAAATCATATTATACTAATATCCATAAGTGAGTGGATATTTCTTTTCCTTATAATAAGGTGAGTGGGTTCTTCACCTCCTTAAGATATTTGCATTGCCTTTCCAAGGCACAAGGACGTACATACTTGTTGATTTTCAACCAACATAATTTTTGTTGAAGGGCACTTCAATTAATATATTTATTTTTGCATTAAATTGAAGTAAAGTTCCAATTATGCTTAAATCTTGATTATTTTAATATCAAGATTCTCTCTCCTTCAAAGAGGTACAAATGAGGTGCCCCTCTCATTTTCTTGCCTCAACATGATGCCAAGAAATATTAGGGACCGTATTGAAGTGGTAATTTGCATATTGAACCCTAGGTTTTGGGTAAATTGCATATTACACCAAAACTAGGTTTTAATGCATAAACATTACTTTATCAGCTCTTTCTTGGTACCCAGGATACCACAAGCCATACCTCTGCATTATATTCATTCTCATGATGCTTCAACACATGAGGAACATATTATCATGTAACATTTGCAATTTAACCCCTCAACTTGGGTAATTCACACTTTAGTCCAACACAAGTAAAACATTATTTCAACATTATTCAAAAAGGACCAAAATGGAATATAAATTCCTCTTGAGACCTAATTACTTTTCATAAGATAAGATTAAGCATATACTCAACCTCATTAGGCAAATCATCTAGGGTTAACACATAACCCAGGCCAGGGATGTTACAGTTATCATCTCTGTCCTCATACCCCATGGCAACGTTCCAACTCACATCACCTTTTATCCTTGGTGTATGGCATGTGTATTGTCCTATCTCTCACTCCCATAACAAGAGGAAATAAGCATTTGACTGCAGTCCAAATACAAAGTTCTTCCTATTCCAAGAGTAGAGTTGGTACATCCCACCTTGCCAGTACACCTTTAAATCTAAGTTGAAACGTACAGCTTATGCCTCTACATCACAAAAATCTTGATATCAAAGTCACTTCCATGGAAAATTGGTTTTGAACTTACTTAGATCCACACACATTCCTTAGTCATCTCCTCTAGGTCTATAGGGTGTCGGCACTTTTGGGGTCATCCCTCTTCCCTTATGCATCCAGAGAGTACCCTACTCATCTTCCCTTTGGGTCCCATGAGTTCATGAAGGTGATTAATCTCCTAACCCATGGCCCTTAGACAATGATAGTTGTTACCTCCCGACCCTATGGTCATGTGCAACTAGGGAATTAGGCAACTCTCTCTTCCATCGGTCTTATCCTTACTTGACCCTAGGATAGACTTAAGATTCTATTATAGTACATGTCCAACTTAGAACCTTACCCAAGCCTTCATCATCATCTCTCTCTCTTTGCATTCATGGCTGACTTCCATCCTTTCATAGGGGTCATGGCAACCTGCTTAGCTTGGTCAGGCCCCATACCGGTTACCTCCATGGTAACACATCCACATGCTCTTAGAGATGGTTATCTATGGATCTACAGGTTCATTCTCATACCATGTACTTTTCACTTAGCTTCTCAAGATCCTGTGAGACCTCTTTAGGTTTCCTCAAAACCCACAAAACCGGTATACACCCTACCAAAGGGTCCCTCTCCCAGGATGGGAGGAAACTGCAACTCTTGAAAACAAGGTCACAAACATCCTTAGGGTTTATATTCACATGAGCATGCTTAACCCAACAACTACTATGGCACAAGCAGACCACCTACTAAACAATGCTAGGTCATACTTGTTCTCATCCTCAACATTGGATCAAGATCATACCTTCCCATGTCATCCACTTAGCTGTGAGGGGTTCATCAAACATACCTTTAAACTTAAGGGGTTCCCTCTCCTCTAACCATGAGGAGTACCATGCTCGAATCTATAGAAACCCAAATCTCATCATGAGCATCAGGTACACCACTTCCCCTCTTAGGCCTAAGAACCCTAGGTTCATTTCTTTATGCAACGGCTGTCCAACTGCATGCTCAACCTTTAACCATGAACCAAGCATGTCCAACGTATGTCATGTGCTTCCCATGATCCTTTTATTTGAGCAACACTTCAGAGTTGAGTCCTCCTTAAGGACAGTCAACAAGGTACAAGGTCTCACAACCTGTTACTGAACCTCTTCATGGTTAAAGGAACACTTCTTCTCATCTATACCTTAGGTACATAGGTACCAATAGTCTCATCCTCTCTCTAGGGTTTGGTTACTCTAATGGTAACCAAGATATCGTTAGCATGAGGCAACCGCTATTATCTACTTAGGTCGCATCATTCTCAACTCCCCACTTTTCCTCATATCTCGGTGTCTAGGCTTCCAACCTTCTTACTTAGGTCATGCTCTTTCTCTCTAGAGCTAACTCCACAACCAGCCATATACTAAAGGTCCTCTCTCCATGAAGATGGATCAAGCTCACAAGCATACCTCTACATGAAGAATCCTATGTTCAAACTTATGTTTGCTCAAGGTTATCCCTATCCCTTTAAGCTTATCTCATTATCTATCCAACATAATCCCTTAGTTAGGGTTTCAACCTACTGCTCATACTACTGAGGTACTCTGGGTGCATACTATGCCATGCTCATATAATCTCATGGGGTTTCCATAGGTTCTTCTCTAACCTCAACAATCTCTAACCTCATCAATGAAGGAGCTATCCTTCTCTCTACCATGCACGACCCTTTCCAAGATTGGGTCGCCAAAGGCACTAGGTCATCCAACCTCTCATGGCTCATATGGGCATCTAAAAGCATGTCCTACCTCACACCTGGTCTATAATGACATCTAACTCCTCGTGTCATCTCTCTTTCTAACCACTACTTAGCGTTAGCGTTAGCATCATCCTCAAAGTATGTGCCAGGTCTTCTACTTATAATGGAGGTTTCTACCTCCAAGACTAACTTCCTCCATCCATCCTCCTGACAAGGAGGTCTAGCCTCAGGTTTCTCCTGAGAGCATGACAACTTATGTCATATGACCTAAGCATGTATCTATTCCTTTATGCTTAATCTATTAAGCTTATGTCCATGACATCTTATTTACATACTTTTTATTAATTTGGTGGAGGATTCCTTAAGCCTTATCAACCTTACCCATACCTCAAGAGGGCGAGGAAAAGAGAGAAAACCCTAATCCTTATAATCCTTAACAACATTTTAGTTGAGAAGGGATGAACAATATGAGAGAGTCCTAAAGGTATCTTATTTCGAGTCCAATCCTGACACATTGGCTAGGCAGTCACACTAATCAGGGAGTCCTTGTATTCTGACTAGTGGTGCGGAGGAAAATCTTGCCAGCCTCTGGACATGATCCCTTTCTAGACACCTCTGTCTTTTGGAAATTCCTCTAATAACTCCCTTGGATTCTACAAAGTTTATAAAATTTAATAATTATTATAGATTAAATGTGGAACCTATGCTTTGATACCAAATGTAATGACCCCTCCTCCCAGTAACTCCCAATTAAGGGAGACTAAGAGGTCAGAGCCATTATCCCATTTAACAGGATCAAAGGTTCGACAAATAATCAATAACAATTATCAAATTCTACCAAAAGACTGAAAATTGGTATAAAATAAAACTTTGCATACCTTTTTCAAAAACTGGGATATCTACTTCTATCCACATCAGGAGTCTATTCTAACTAATCCTCCTTGTACTTTAACTCTTATTTAATTCCACATATGCCACTTTACTGTTTGTCCTTTTCATGCTTGTACCTAAAACACTGACAAACAAAACGTCGGTCAGCATATCGAAATATGCCGGTAGTATGTGGGAACAACCAAAATTTCAAAAATATAGCTAACAAACTAATTATCACAACCAAGGTAATTAACAAGTCAATTTACGTTTCCAATGTTTCAATCTCCACCACTTTTTCCCTAACCTTGGAATACCCTCTCTAGGGTTTGACTTAAGGCCACCTTCTCAATCCCAAGCTTGGTGCCTGGGGTCACCTCTCGTGGTGCCCATTAGTCATGCAACATAGACCACCTTCTCATTCCCGAGCTTGGTGTCTGGGGTCACCTCTCATGGTTCCCATTGGTCTTCCCTCCTGGGCTTGACCCTTTTGTATCATCCATCAGAGTGGCATGTAGGTGCGAGAATACACATTTATATTACAATCGTGATAATTGTAGTGACTTTATAATTTGCAAGTATGAAACATCCAAACGGATAGGTTGCATTCAATGGATTAACCATCCGGAAAACCCTCAAGAAAACTAATGCGATTAACCAGAATTAACCACATACCTGTCAGAGCAACTTGATTGTAGAAATAATTCAACCAATTAAGTAACTAGGCAAGCACACACCAAGTTGATTCTGAAATAGGCATCCAATTTCCTATTATTGATCATGCCATCAAGATCTGTTAAACCTAGCTCGCTTCCTAGGGTTTCTAGTCCACTTTTTGGGTTTCCATTGCAATTAGGGTTCCACTTCATTTTTATTACTTTAAACCCTAATGTTATAAAATTACTTACTAACCCAAATTATTTCATCTTTCTTTCACAAAAGATCCTAAGGTCATCTTTTAGCAACATGAAACCCTAATTTCGGATTATAAATACTTTTCTTTCCTTTTTCTCCTATTTAGGGTTTCTAAGCATATTAACCATCATATTAGGTTTAAAACCCTAAACCTTGCAATTCATCTTCAAAATAGGTTAAAATCCATCTTTATCATTAAACAAGTTAATAATGCTCGAATTAACCTATTTGCAATATTAAATCTATCCTTTATCATTAAAAAAACCCTAATTACTACATTAAGGGTATTTATCCACAATTAGGAACCTTTATACTTGAAATGGCTTGGAATTATCATATCTCAACTTTATTCATGATTTTGAATAATTAAAACCATTATGATTCACATTTACTAATATTAGACTTTCAAGGCCCATTAAAGCATATTTATGCACAGGAAACTCTAAATTAAACTAATTATGTGCAACGTTCATCCTTTTTTATCTTAATGTACCTTTTTACAATTAACAGGTTAATATCAACTTTTATCATCCATTAAACCCTACTAAACACATTAATCATCTCAAAATAGGGTTTCTTAATCTTTAATTCGTTAAATTTGATAAATTACACTACTTTTTAAATAGAAAGAGGAATTAGTCCCTAAAACCATTTTTACTAAATTCCTCTTGTTTTTTTGAGAAATTTTCATATTTATGTGTATCCATCCGAGCTACCAATATTTAATTACGATTTTTGCAAGATATTACTTACCAAAGCCAATCAGAGGGCGCCAAGGGTCCTGCTTCATGCAACGTATCACAGCTTGCTTGAAAACATAATCGAATGACCTTTATACCCTTGGTTACAATTCCGAATCTTCATTGCTCGGAGGGGAATAATCGTCCAACCCACTTTGGTCACCTACAACCTCGCGATGACCTAACCAGACCACCGCAACCTTGGTTGGTGCAGCTCCCCTACCCCAACCCTGACCTTGACGACCGCCAGGGAGACTTCCCCTGACTCCATTGTGCCTCTGTGCACAGGGGGTGTCCATAGGTCACGGGTTGGGTGGCTGTTTCGGGCCTGCTTGGTTCCGCAACTCATGGCCGACCTGCATCCATACAATGGTTGATGCGCAAGCTCCAGTGCATGGGGATGATGTTTGTGCTCCTCGTGGTGTCGTGGAAGCATCGTGTTTCCGTCGAACTCCAGCCCGTGGCTCCTCGTGTCCCAAGGGTTGGACTACCCTCTTGATTAGGGTTTGCACAAAAGAAGAAGAAGAAGAAGACGAAGAAGGAAGAGAGAGTTTTGTGGGATTTCTCTAGAACTCAATCCAGAGGCTCTACCCCTTATATAGGGGAGGGTATTCACACCCCAAGATGTGCATCCACGAGGACTCAAGTCCTTTTCCCAAAAGGAAACATATTTTCCTTAGTTAAGAAGCAACTTCTCTCTCTTCATTATCCCATTAAATATAATTTGTTCTTTAGATATTAGGAATTCGAAATTCCTCTCACTTATTCTCTTTATTACTTGACTTTTAACCCTGTGGCACAAAATTCTATTTTCATTTAGTAGAAAATACTTCCTTTTTAGCAATGCCACCAAAATCATTAATATTGTATCACATTATCCTCTTAATTTGCATTTTTGGTATTTTCTCTTTATTTCTTCTCCATTGGGGCTCCTTGGACCCCAAGAAACTCCAAGAATTCGAAATTCCTTTTTAAGGATACTTATTATCCTTCTAGCTGTATTTATATTTAATATTTCTCATTATCTTGTTTATTTCTTATTAAAATATCTCTTTTTGAGGATTTCTCTTTATCTTTCTTTTTATTTTCCTCATTGGCATTCCATTTAACATTAGGAATCCTTTGGATACGAAAATCCACTAAATTAACTCAATTATACCTCTTTCCACTTATTTTCCACATTTTATCATTCTTTTCAATTTCTTTCTTAATAAAGAAATACTTAATTACTCTTTTCTTTTCTTATTGCATTATCTTTCAACTTTGGACTTCTTGGGACCCAAGGAACCCAAGAGGCACGAAATCCAACTTTGGATTATATTCTTTTTCCTTCTAGAGGTTTCTATATCTTTCTTTTCTCAAATTCTTGATTATTCATTTACTAATCGAATTTCCTTGTTATTGGGCCCAATAGCCAATAAAGCCCATTAAGCAACCATCAAGCCTATTATAGACGAAATTCATTAATTTAAATCAAATCACATTATTATTTTCTCATTTATCTTTATTAAGATAAATTGTGTTTCTCATCAAAAGAACCCAAAATTTGGGGTTGTAACAGATATCTATATCACACATGTTGACATAGAAAATCAGTTGGCGGACATTTTCACTAAACCTCTAGCTAGAGAGCAATTTAACTTTATTAGATCAAAATTGCTTATAATTACTTTGAATGAATATGATATGCCTTCTAGATAGTTTTTATCCATCCTATATGTTTTGCATCTGTCTTGATCATCTTTTCTTGCTAATGTGCTTAAAATTGGTTTTTCATGTTCATTTTGCCTTGTTTTTCTCTTCTTTTTGGGTATTTTTTGCAAACACATATTTTATCACAAAATAATACCCAATGACGAGTGATATGTCTTGGTATGTATGCCCTGAGAGCCAATCTTGGGATGATTGGTGGGATACATTAAGATTTATTTGATAAACATCAAAGGCAAGCTTCCAATTCTTTCTGGTTCAGTCATATGAGATAGTGATAGAACAGATTGAATGTCTAGAGAATGACAGTACTCAATGACGTATGCCTTCAGGTTGAGGACCTGAACGATGAGATCATACGGATGCTAAGACTTTGTACATTCTTGTTATGTCCCTAGTCGGATGTCATTGTGGAAGGTAGATAGACGACAATGACACACAAGACTAGATTGTGGTGTTGGTTGATGATAGAATCTCATTAGTCATGATATAGAGATATCAAACCAAACACATAAGTACTTGATAGAGAACAAGTGCACCGGACAGACCCACCGTGAGTTTGACACACGGAACCATGACATGGTAGTCACAGTCAGTACTCACAGTGATGGTAGTGAGTGTGATTCTTTGACCTGAAATCACTACACTCAACACATGTCGTTGGGCACACTTTGACATCATCAAACACAAACCTGAAACATGGGTTGTTATAAATGTGATGATTGGGTGGCTTTGACACATGGGGCTTTTGAGGGGTGAGTGATAGATATGGGATTTGTCCCTCCTGAGGGAGTTTGATATCCAAGGCCACTTGATGAGTAGGATTGAAATAGGCGTGCGCACGCATGTGTGAATCAATATGTGATATTGATGTCATACATATCTCTTCCAATCTGCTCTGAGATCAAGAAAGTGAATGAACGTTAACAGGATGACTGTTCCATGCCTCGAGTTCATTCGGGATATCAATGATAAAGGAATTATACATTCAGTGTAACACCATTCAGAGATTGTAGGATTGAAAGTTGTTCTCCAACTTTCTATTTCACTAGGGTAGCACTGATGTGTGACTAGGCACCGCTCTTTGCTTGTGAAGTCATAAGTGTTATGGACTTTCACTGCCAATGTGAAAAAGGACCTGCAGGGTCACACACATAGGATTTAACCTGGAAGAGGAGTTTTGTCCACAAACAATGTTTAGATTGATTTCTAAAGGAGTTTAGTAGTTCAATTAAACACTCAATTAATTGATAGCTCAAAATCATAGTGTTCAAGGTGTTGGACAGAATGATTAGAGTATCGGATTGATTGAAACTACAATTGGCTATTTCTGCATGATCTGCACTCCCAACCGATCGGCTCATGTGATGAACTGATCAGCTCAGGTTGTGAGTCGATCGGCTCATGGATAGGGTGAAACGATTGCTTCAAGTGTTGAAACGATCGATTCAACTATTGCAACCGAGCAAGTTGGGAAAGTAAGATTGGTGAGAAATTACTTTTCATTTCACTTGCCCAATTTGATTGGAACAAGGATTGGTATTTGATACCAATTAGAAACAAAAGATGGAAAGTCAATCGGGAACTGATCAGGACCACGAACCGATCAGTTCACATGTGAACCGACCATTTCATGGGTCCCAACCGATCAGTTTAGGTGTCAACTGACCGGTTCAGGTTGCGAGTTGATTGTTTTGTGGAAAATCTCAAACCCTTCTACTCCTACTTTTAGTCCCGCATTGCCCGGGATAGAGAACCATGTCCCATGACCCTCCTATATATATAGGGGTATTGGGGGCTTCTCAGAGGACAACTCAGTGCAACCAGTAGCTCTGTAAAGTTGTCGTTCTCTCTAGTTTTGGTAACCGAGAGAGCCCGAGCAAGTACTACCCGATAAGGGAGGCACAGCAAGGGAAAGACAACTGTAGAAAGCAACTGGTGGCAGGAGAGCGTGTTGGCGACTAGTACACCAACAGGAGGGTGTGACTCCTTCCAATTCCTTGTGGGACAAGGAGATTGGAAATCCAGGTGGTTCGTGTGGACTACTTCAGAGGTGGGAGGTTTCTGCTGCTCAGAGAACTGTTGTCAATCCCGACAGTCCGGTGAGACCAGGAGTCATCAGTCCCGGTGCGACCAGGAGCTGCACAGACACCATCCAAGACCGGAGGTGAAGACCGCGCAAGGCGCGAGGTATTGTCACCGAGCAAGCCTCGAGACAAGGTATGATTCCATAAACCATCCTTTCCTATTGTATAGACGTTGACGCATTTCCTTGTTCTGGGTTTGGGGGAGAATTTTTTTTTGTTTCTGCTGCCTTTTCTGCCTCCCCTAAAACCCAACAGTGGTATCAGAGCCACATCAACTGCTCTATACTTTAGGTATTATCGATATGATTGATTTTGGTTTGTCTCCTTTATTTATTGCATACGATGCGAATAATATTGGCTTTATGCATATCCAATCCTAAATCCACAAATCCCAATTTACATATATGATATGTATTATTAATGCACTCGATACGCGTCGCCCTTAAATGAGTTTTGTGGTGGATGTATAGCGTGGTTAAGGCCAATAAACCCTATCTGTGTATGGTTGTATGTGGTTGCTTGCATCTCGATCTGCGCACCAATCTCCCTTCTCCTATTCCTAATGTAACTCGAAATAATTTGAGATTTCTTTCCTGCCTTTGCTCCCCTTGAATGTAGCTCGAGGTTTCTCTTTTTACATTGTAAAATAGGATAGATTTTTATTTCTTGTTATGTCAAAGAATGGAGGACATCCTGACGACAGCTGAGACGATCAGTTCAAGGCGTGAACCGATCGGTTGACATTCCATACTATCGGTTCAAGGAGTGAGCCGATCAGTTGATGACCGGTTCGAGGAGCGAGACGAGCGGGTGGCGGCCATGATGAGATGTATGACGACCGGGCGAACCGATCGATTGGAGGAGCCAACCGATCGGCTGGTGGCACCCAACTGACCAGTCTGATGGCGAGCTGATCATTCATATGATGAGTTGATCAACTCAGAAGGAAAAGCATAGAGTTCATCTTGTACAGGTTGCATATGATGTAGACCTAGATGACCGTGATTCCTCTTGGCTCGAGGAATCACATTAGGATGGCCATAATCATTGCTTTTATCGTTTTGCATGTTTTCTGTGGGATATAGCATGTATATGATATGTACTATGTATTGTGGTGATTGTATATGTATATGTATATAAAACCAAATCCCTCATTAAATATTAATTTTAAGATGCCTTCCAAATGCGACACACATGAAAATCTTGATCGACCAAGTGTGGGCACGCCCTAGCGTGGTGCACCGTCTATCTCGTGGAATCGTGAAGGATGAATGTTTGGGTCTGCCCTAGCAGGGTGCATATTCATCGTGTTTGCTTTGGGTCGGACTTAACAAGGGTTATCTAGATGGGATCTAGTACCTTGAGGCATGGAGATGTTCATGGCAAGGAGTTGCATATGACATCTTATCAAGAGTTGCATATGATGCAATTGGCAAGAGTTGCCTACCTGAGAGATCTAAGTTGTGGGTGACAACCCTAGCTGGTCCATGGCTTAGAGGATTTCAGGATATTGCCCACTAAAAGGTTGTACGCTGCAATCTTCTAAATTGATGGTGAGGACTATCAATTTGAACTAAAATAGTGGGAGCGATAATTAATTAAAGGCCTAATTATATCGTCAACTTTTCAAATCAATCAAATAAGTCAAAAATGAGTTTTTGGACTAAAATTGCATATTTTCCTTTTGTAGTACAAATGGAAACAAACAAAAATCACTTTTCTTTATGATCGGTCCTTGAAAAGGACAGGCTAAATGGGAAAAACTTCCACGACTGGTATAGGACATTGAGAATTTTTCTCACTCAAGAGTGAAAGCTCTATGTCCTGGATACTCCAATTCCAGAGGAACCTGCTCCTAATGCACCAAAGACAGAAAGGGATGCTTACAAGAAGCATTCTGATGATGCCATTGATGCAAAGTGCTTGATGTTGTGCTCCATGAACCACGAGTTGTAGAGACAACATGAGAATATGGGTGTCATTGAGATGATTCAACATCTCAGGAACTTGTATGAAGATCAAGCACGGCAAGAGAGATATGATGTCTCAAGGGCACTATTCAAGTGTGTCATGATAGAAGGAGATCCAGTTGGTCCTCACACACTCAAGATGATTGGGTATGTGGAGAACCTGTAAAGACTGGGATTTCCACTGAGCTAAGAGTTGGCTACTGACTTGATACTGCAATTGTTGCCAGAATCTTACAGTCAGTTTGTGATAAACTACAACATGAACAACTTTGATAGGCCATTGTCAGAGTTGTTGGGCATGTTGAGGACAGCCGAGACACAGATGAAGAAGGACAAGCCTAAGTCTGTGATGGTGATCACGATCAAGAAAGTCAAGTCCAAGCGCAAGGGCAAGGGCAAAGCTAAGAAAGGTTCTGATGCTAATGCTAGCTAGGAGCCCAAGTCGACTTCAGCTCTCAAGGCCAAGGGAGGCGTGACCAAGATAGGCAATTTCCACAATTGTCAAAAGCCAGGACATTGGAAAAGGAACTGTCCTCTCTATCTGGAAGAACAAAAGAAGAAGGAGGCGAAAAACGTCTTTACTTAAAGGTGTCATGAAAGTAAACTTGTAACACTTTTGAGGTATATGATACCAAGATGTAAAGTGTAAAGCACTCAATAAATGGGGCAAGTGTTTCCGCCATAGATGGGAGTACGTTAGTTTATTTTCATCCTAAAAGGCATGTAATACAGTTATGAACTGCTATTTCATATTTGCCAATAAATAGAAACACTTTGTTTTTGCATATTGTATGACAATGATGGAAATCAATAAAGAGATGTTTCAATTTCTAAAGATATGATCTTTGTGGAAATGCCTTCTTTATCTTGTGGTATTTGATATGCATAAGATAAAATGATACCTAAAAGTTATAGATAACTCAAACAATCAAATTAGCATCAATCATGAGAAATTCATTTCTAGTTTACATGTGATGGATAAATCTAGACTCTTTTTGTTAGAGAACTAGTAAGAGACATGAATATCTTGGACATGATTAATCAATCTTTACTAATTGAAGTGGGAGAATGATTATCCTATTAGGTATAATACATGTGATGTATTTACATACCTATTGGAAAAAATGCTAATACTTCAAATGGTGTTTAGAGAAATACCAATATGAATATCTTGAAGTGTTCAAGATTATCATGGATGAAGTACAAATTTGGTAAAGTGTTAATTCTTGATGAGATCACTGAATGAAATACTTGGACCAAATGTTTGAGATCCTTATGAGTGATTATGATAGTGAACTCATGATTAAGGCATGGTGATGTCTAAATCGATAAGGAGTCATACTCTAAGGAGTTAGAGAATTATTATCAAATAACTAAATTCTTCTTAATAAAAGAATACCCCACACTAATAAAAGAAATTAAGAATCACAAGGGTTGTGAATTCTTATATCCTTACACCTCAATTATCTATGTCATGAGTTGTTCATGTGATGAGTCAACTATCTAGATGGATATGTGGAACCAAATTTTGAGCTATGGTTTATGACCATTTCATCCTAAATGACATTCATGTGAACCATAAGGTATGACCTTGATGGTAGCACCCATTGGATGAAATCCATAAGTGCAAATAAGTCTTAAGCATTAAGACACATGGATAACATTTTGAAAAGGATGATGATTGTTGATTACAACTTAATGACTAAGACATTTGGCATATGGATACTAAAACTGCATTCCTATGAGGAATAAAACAAGGATGTGTATGTGACACAACCTATAAGGTTTATGAATCCACTAATGCAAATGAAGTCTATAAGTTACAATGGACTAATCAATGTGATTGATTGAGTACAAGAAACTCAGAATTGGAACTTTACTTTGATAATATAGTCAAAGGGTTTGACTGATATATCAAAGATAAGGAAAGGATCTGTGATTTAGTGGGAGCGTGTTCACATTCCACATGTTGATGTGAAATGGAAATGTTCTAGAATGGAAATCCAAAAGTGGAAATTATCTTTAAGGAAGATAGAGATGTTTCCTATGTGATAGGAATAGAGATCTATAAAGATAGTTCTCGAAAAACCTCTTGACCTGAAAAGAGAAAGCATACATTGGCAATCTGTACTGAAGGGTTCAGTATGCACAGATTCAGTGGGAGAAAACTTGTCCATGTTACATGGAGTTAGTATCCCAAGGCCAAGTGTCCAATTATTATGAAGAATGGGAACACTAAGAATAGATATGGATCTATCATGTATGTAATTATCCCATTACCTTGCATGTATCGACATGGTAAGAACAAAATGCATTCATCATCTTGTATGTATGACATGGCAATATGATGTGCTCATCCTGATAACTCGTATGTGGGACATGACAAGTGGATGTCTATCTACTTCCAGTAAGGGTTACTGGAATACCATGAGAACTTGATAAGTACTTAGGAAGTACTAGTTCTATGGAGATAAGGAAGATTTCAATGTAAAGAGTTACATTGATGCGAACTTCCGAAGGATAGAAAATTAATCGCAAAATATATATAGGATATATATAAAAGTGAAAGTTTGTTGATAATTGGAAGTGTTCCAATAAATCCATTTAAAAAGGAAATGTCGAGTCTCCATGTGTTAGAGAACAGCAGTGGATACTATATGGATCTGGAAGTTCATGAGATAAACTTATAGATATTCCGCTCATTGATGACAAGTATGGAATCCTTGATCATGCAATGTGGCTAAAGGTTAGGAAAGGAATACTATATTGCATATTACGAAAACTCCATCTCATACGTGTGATGTACATCGAAGAGATGAGACACATGCAATTTATACTGACTTTGGCAAGGTGTCGCCATTACTCACTATGTTGGCACTAGAGTACAGTAACATGTGGGACATGTTTGAAGATCACTATGAATATGATTCAAGGGTGATTGGCTCGCAGTGCAAGTGGGCGTCTGTTGGTATATATGCCCTGAGAGCCAATCATGGGATGATTGGTGGGATACATTAAGATTTATTTGATAAATATCAAAGGCAAGCTTCCAATTCTTTCTGGTTCAGTCATATGAGATAGTGATAGAACAAATTGAATGTCTAGAGAATGACAGTACTAAATGATGTATGCCTTCAGGTTGAGGACCTAAACGATGAGATCATACGGATGCTAAGAGTTTGTACATTCTTGTTATGTCCCTAGTCGTATGTCATTGTGGAAGGTCGATAGATGGCAATGACACATAAGACTAGATTGTGGTGTTGGTTGATGACAGAATCTCATTAGTCATGATATAGAGATATCAAACCAAACACATAGGTACTTTTTAGATAACAAGTGTACCGGACAGACCCACCGTGAGTTTGACACATGGAACCATGACATGGTAGTCACAGTCAGTACTCACAGTGATGGTGGTGAGTGTGATTCTTTGACCTGAAATCACTACACTCAACACATGTCGTTGGGCACACTTTGACATCATCAAACGCAGTCCTAAAACATGGGTTGTTATAAAGGTGATGATTGGGTGGCTTTGACACATGGGGCTTTTGAGGGGTGAGTGATAGATATGAGATTTGTCCCTCCTGAGGGAGTTTGATATCCAAGGCCACTTGATGAGTAGGATTGAAATAGGCGTGTTTACACATGTGTGAATCAGTATGTGATATTGATGTCATACATATCTCTTCCAATATACTTTGAGATCAAGAAAGTGAATGAACGTTAATAGGATGACTGTTCCATGCCTCGAGTTCATTCGGGATATCAGTAACAAAGGAATTATACATTCACTGTAACACCATTCACGGATTGTAGGATTGAAAGTTGTTCTCCAAATTTCTATTTCACTTGGGTAGCACTGATGTGTGACTAGGCATCGCTCTTTGCTTGTGAAGTCATAAGTGTTATGGACTTTCACTGCCAACGTGAAAAAGGACCTGCAGGGTCACACACAAAGGATTTAACCTGGAAGAGGAGTTTTTTCCACAAACAATGTTTAGATTGATTGCTAAAGGAGTTTCGTAGTTCAATTAAACACTCAATTAATTGATAGCTCAAAGTCATAGTGCTCAAGGTGTTGGACAGATTGATTAGAGTATCGGATTGATTGAAATTGCAATTGACTGTTTTTGTACGATCTGCACTCCCAACCGATCGGCTCATGTGATGAACCGATCGGCTCAGCTTGGTGAACCGATCGGCTCAGGTTGTGAGTCGATCGGCTCATGGATAGGGTGAAACGGTTGCTTCAAGTGTTGAAACGATCGGTTCAACTGTTGTAACCAAGCAAGTTGGGAAAGTAGGATTGGTGAGAAATTTCTTTTCATTTCACTTGCCCTATTTGATTGGAATAAGTATTGGTATTTGATACCAATTAGAAACAAAAGATGGAAAGTCAATCGGGAACTGATCAAGACCACGAACCGATCGGTTCACATGTGAACCGACCATTTCATGGGTCCCAACCGATCGGTTTAGGTGTCAACCAACCGGTTAAGGTCCCCAACTGACCGTTTCAGTTGTGAAACGATCGGTTCAGGTTGCGAGTTGGTTGTTTTGTAGAAAATCTTGAACCCTTCTACTCCTGCTTTTAGTCCCGCACTGCCCAGGATAAAGAACCATGTCCCATGACCCTCCTATATATAGGGGTATTGGGGGCTTCTTAGGGGACAACTCAGTGCAACCAGTTGCTCTGTAAAGTTGTCGTTCTCTCTGGTTTTGGTAACCGAGAGATCCTGAGCAAGTGCTACCTGATAAGGGAGGCACAGCAAGGGAAAGACAACTGCAGAAAGCGACTAGTGGCAGGAGAGCGTGATGGCGACTAGTACGCCAACAGGAGGGTGTGAATCCTTCCAATTCCTTGTGGGACAAGGAGATTGGAGTTCCAGGTGGTCCATGTGGACTACTTCAGAGGCGGGAGGTTTTTTCCGCTCAGACAACTGCTGTCAATCTTGACAGTCCGGTGAGACTAGGAGTCGTCAGTCCCGGTGCGACCAGGAGCTGCACAGACACCGTCCAAGACCGGAGGTGAAGACCGCACAAGGCGTGAGGTATTGTCTCTGAGAAAGCCTCAGGACAAGGTATGATTCCACAAACCATCCTTTCCTGTTTTATAGACGTTGACACGTTTCCTTGTTCTTAGTTTGGGGGAGAAATTTTTTATATTTCTGATGCCTTCTCTGCCTCCCCGAAAACCCAACAATATGTGCCTAAGTATGTTCAATATACATAATGGACTTGAAAAATAAATTTAATTAGCACTCAAATGGATAGAAATTAAGTTTGATGGTCTTAGGTATGGTTGACCATCGGTAGAGTTTTCCCAGGACAAACTTGACCAATCCATGGCCAAGAGCTTTTTTTAAAAAGCTAATCGGTCGAATTTCTGAGTTCACAGAACTCGAGTGATGGCCAGACTGGAGCACACTTATGTTGGGTTCGGCCGAATATTCTCCCTCTCAACTAGAGAAAAGTTGATTGATTCCACTCTCTCAAGTCCTAAGCTCTCCACCCTCGACCTTCCCTTCCCTTACCTATCCCTAATTCGACCTAAGTAGCTCATCCTTGACCGTCCTCCTTGCTAAACTTAGGTGTGTGAATGGTTTTGATGGTGTGTTTTGTGCTTTTGCTTCCTATTTCCTCTCTATTCCATCTCCATGGCTTCAAATAGAAAGAAGAGAGCCACCCCTAGAAATGTACCATCCTCCTCCTCATCTTCCCGCTTGATTCCCTTCAATGAGACTCTCTTTGTCTCAAACAAGGCTATTAATAGGTATAAGGACCTTCTCCCACGGAGTCCTTTCCCTTTTTGTGCCCTCTTTGAGCCTAGCCCTAGATGCCAAGAGTTCATCGATTAAGTGGCAAGAGTGTTACAAGTTCACCATCTATCTACCCTGGGTGTCAAACGAGCGTACTTTAACAATTCCATGACTAGCATGAAATCCATTCATGAATTCTACGTGAACATGCATTGGAATTATGATACCCTTGTACCTCCTCCAAATACTCAAGTTATCCTTACATATATGATAGCCGGGAAGAAATTCCAAGTCTCAGAGGATATCCTAAATGTCTTCTTCTCAGGTGCTGATGAGAATGATACCTGGCGTAAGGATTATGGAGAGTATTTTGACCTACTTGACCCTGAGGGTTTCTACAAGAAATACGATGTCACCCTTCCTGACATCCATCACTACTTGAAGAAACCTAAATTCCCCTATAAGAAGAAGAGAACCCTACCCTCCTCTTCCTTAGATCTCAAGAGGCACATCTTTGCCTTAGTGGTCAACTGCAACATCCATCCAAATAAAAATCAAATGGACATTGTAGAGAACATTGCAGTGATCATATATTGCCTCTTAGAGAATGTCAGAGTCAAGTGGTCTAGATAAATCCTCTACCATATGACTTGCTTCGACTCAGGAAAGAGTACCCGTGGCACCCACCCTCCCTACCCTTCCTTGGTATGTGGTCTTTTTCAGATCGCCACTGAGAAATATCTCTTCCATGACTTCCATTACAGACCTGTTTGGAAGGGAGTATGTATCAGTGAGACCACTATCTAGAAGTATGTGCCTATCCTTTCCTCAACCACAGTCAGTGCCTCTACCTATGCCTTTGCTTCTGCCTCTACTGAGCCTACCTCAACCTCTACCCGAGAACCTCCACCTCCTCAGCCTACCCGACCTAGTCGTGCCTCATTTCGTGTGTCCAATGAAGCCCTCATGGGTTACATGATACATCAACAGGCATACAACCTCTAGGACCAGGAGCACCTACATCAAGATTTATGTTCAATCATGTCAAACATGAACATATCTTGTGTACACCCATACCCAGCCTACCAGCCCTACTCGGGAAGTGATTATGCCTCATATGCATACAATCACTTTTACCCTACTCCTCACCTACACATGCACCTTCCGCTGCTGCTCCCACACCCTCTACTATTGGTGGATCTACACCCATCATCCTGTCTCTACCTACTAGCCCCTTGACCACTCTACTTTCCAGTCTTGGTGATTATACTCCATCCTTCCCTCAGACCAATTTGGTCAACACTCTTGGTAGACTTGGTATGAATAGAATGCTCGTTGGCCCAATCATCGCTTCGGTACTTCTATTGATTAGGAGATGCCGGACCAGGATGAGACGAGGTTGTTGATGCTGATGCTGGTGATGATGAGGACGATGGTGCTACATATGATGATGGTGATGGCTCTGATGGTCTCGCTGGTGACTTCGATGATTAAGGCGATGTTGTTGCACCTTCATACGGAGATGATGACGAGCCTGAAGTTGAGGATGATCATGTTTTTGATATAGATATCTAGATGTTTTTAAATTTTTAGTCTAGTTTGCTGATCATATATATCTTTCTATGCTATTTTGTATAAGAAACATCTGGGCACATGATATGAGATGTACTATTTTATCTTTTTAGTTTTCATCATCTTTTCTTAGTTATTTTATGAGAACATGCATTCTAGGTTGTAATCTATATTATGTGCACTCTTACTCTTTGATCTGTTATATCTTATGATTTGGTGCCATGTTTCAACATATTTTGATTATGACTTAGATTTTTTTTTCTCTTGTCTCTGTTTGTAGTATGCTTATGAGATTGCATGTTTGGATATCTACTTGGTTGTGTTTGGAGAAGACTTGTTTTTATGCTCTTCTACCCCCCTTCCTTTTTTATAACTTCAAAAGGGGGAGAGAACTTTCAATGCCTTGAAACTCAACCAGATTGCTTTTATTACCTATGTGATCCTTTTCTTGTTCATTATATGCTTTATCATGTTACTTTCTAAAGGACCATATAGTACATGTATGTTATATTTCTTTGTGTAGATAGATTAACTATGTAGGTTAAAGTGAGCATAGATTGTAGGGGAGCAATTCACATTGTTCAAATCCTCAATCCCCTCACAATTCACAAGGCAAAGTTATAATTTCAATATCCTTTTCAATATGATTGAGGAATGGTTTGTCATTGTCAAAAAGGGAGAGAATGTTGACCTAAAGGTTATACATTGTCCATATTTTGATAATGACTCAACACTCCCATTCATATGTATCTAATATGTGTATTCAAGATTGATTTTAGGCTTTAGGTACATGAAAAGGATCAAATTACACAAGCCCTAGCTTGTCCAAGTTCAAGTCAAATGCAATGCAAGTGTGCTAATAAGAAAATCACCTCAAACGACCTTAGAAGAATTTTTTAATCACTTTTATTGATGATATGACTTGTAACTAAGATGAGAAAATATGTGGAACAGTTAATACCAAGTTTTAATCACTTTATAGCAAATTTAGAAAATTGATCACATGATGCTCATCGGTCGAGTTACCATCTTGACCGATCCTATGGTTGATTTTCTGAAGATGGCCATTGATGCATTCACAGAACTTGACCGACCAACTCACTAAGCAAATTTGATTTTGGCTGACCGGTCGAGTTCCCTAGAACAAAATCGACTAACAATTTGAAAATTGGCTTTGTCTTTTAGTCGATCGATCGAGTTACCTTTATTAAAACTCGACTAAGTGCACTGTACAAAAAATGCAGAAAAAGTGATTATAACTATTGGTGACTTGTTTGGATGAAAATAGATCTATTTCCTTATGCAAAAATGGCTATATTTCATCCCTAAGTGTTCCCCAACTCAAGGGAGCACCCTCAAATATAAATAGGACCCCTTGGAGTTCATTCCAAGTTTTCTCATTCCATACATTCAAGGTTCTTTCTATAGTTGAGTGTGCTACTACTCCTTGAGCTTTGTAGTTTACACTTCATTTCGTGATTTTTGAGTGAGTTAGGCTTATTGTAAGAGAGCTCCACCTTTGTGCATGTAAAACTCTCAATATTCCACTACTTCCCTATCCCCTTCCTACATGAATAAAAGGTGAAGCAAGCTCCATCGAGTGAAGAAGGAGTTGTAGCTGGTCCTCTTCAAGGTTGATGAAGAGGTGGTGATCTTCTCCAGGTGAAGGAGAAGGCAAAGGCTGAAGATCCAAGAGCAGAAGCAAAGTCCTTTAAGGAGGTAGACTTGAGCTTGAGTGGGTAAGACCTTATTGAAGGCTGAAGACTCAAGCTAAGTGGGTAAGCCCTTTGGTAAGGTGGGTATTTTTTTTTGGTTGGATGGGTAAGTCCTTTGGTGGTCTTATGTTGTAACTCTTATTGGTGATAATATAGAGAAAAGCACTTACAAAGTCCTAGAGGTTGACCTCTCTAGGTAGTGGACTGAGTCACTTCTAGTTTGAAGTGTGGAACCACTCTACATCCCTTTGTCAAGTGCTTGATATCAATCTCTCTCATCCTTTCTATGCTTGTTAGATAGCACTTCAAATTGCAATGAATTTGATTGCCTTAAACTTGATATAATTTTAAGGTCTAATCTATTTTATGAGAAATTCTATAGCTCTATTCACCCCCCTCTAGAGCCCTTAGATCCAACACGTATCAGATGCCATATATGTCATACCGCTAAAGAACCTACGCAACACCTCTTCACCAGTTTCCTCATTACATTTTATTTCCTCCATATATTCTTCTCGCCACACATTATCTCTAACAATCTTCTTCTTCCAAACTTCTTAGCTCAATTAACACGGCTTACACAACATAAACACTACCCACGACAGATCTGATTATATAAACCTTCTAGCACATCTGGCTAGAGAGGAATAATAAAAAATTCGACAACATTTCTAGGTCAACTCACCTGATATTAACAAACATTGAACATTCATTATACTTACATTTGCATTGTAGGGCTGACCTCAACATCAACATAGGTGCTAGGAGCGAATGAGGATCACGATAACATGTTTGGAGATCAAAATGGTGGAGGATGTTACTCATTGGAAGACATCATAGAGGATGATGCATTATTTCAAACCAGCATCTAGACTATATCTAGAGGCCATGCCTCGGGTTTCTGATGTTCTTTCATCATGTTGTTGAGGCTTACTGTTAAGGGTTGCCTCCCCCATAAACACTTTACATTCTGTTTATTTCTCATTCATTTTTTTATCACCATCTAGATGCACGACCACATCAGTGTTATGTGAGCCCCAGAGGTAAACTCTGTTATCATTTGCTTACAGGTGTTATTGTTTGCAAGAAACTTTTTATTTTATCTATGCATGGACTTTTATAAAAAAAAGATGAGCAATAGGCATGCATTATTTGGAGAGATAAATATGGCATAAAGCTAAACATGTGAGTTCTAAATATGTAGCTCAAGATGAATCCACTAGAGTAGAGATGACACCCAAGTTATGATGTATTTTGGTCTTTTATAGATTATTCTCAAAATTGATGTTACCTCTGCAAATGTTCTTGCAACTAATCAATTGCGAATAGCCGTGCATATACTAACTGGCACATGAGCATCAGGCAACTAAGATTCAAGCAATATGAAGTGAGTATTAACTATCTTAGTAGAGCTATATAAAATAGTTGGTGCTCTAACAAAATACCATTCCAAAAACCCTTATCGGTCATTCATGTGTACTAGGTATGAACTCGTGCTACGCACGACTATAATACAGTCACATTTGTTTAAATAATCTTAATCATACAAAATATTTCATCTCATGGTAATTAAATTGATCAAGTCAGATAATTTTCCATATTCATGTTTCTTATGTCATATTATTTTGACACAGATTTTCTGTGCCAGTTTTGGAGTACTTTCACCAAACAATAAAGTAGAATTTTATAAATATAGTAACAAAGATCAATTTGGGTCATCTGTCTCTATTCTCTCTAACCAATTTTGTTGGCGGCTCAAACAACTTATCATGACTTTAAGTCTCTAAATCTTTTTAGGCTACCACTAACCCTTGAATTGTTAACCAACTGTATACCTTTTTACCAACTCTATAATAGGAAAACTGAAATTAAGAGTCGTGATACCTACAACCACAACTAAATTGGAGTTTTAAGTTTAACGACACATACTTTTGTTCTTAATTGCATCACGTTGGTATAGTAGAATTAATTTTCCTCCAGAAGAGGGTAATTTAGTCCCACTCCTACAGAAAAAAAATACAGCTGTTGGACGGATCAAAATTGTGCTTGGCTAGCTGTATAAGATACTTGTTGTATGGAGATTTGTTCTCAACTCAATTATAGGTATAACGAAAAATTATTTTTATTACAAAATGATAGTAATCCAATCCCGTACCAATAGAATTTTTTTTACGTAGGAGCTCAAATTGAAGTAGAGGAAAGAAACTCATTCACACACATCCTAATACAACTATTTTCTAGAAAAGAGCAACATATGTACCACACATATAACATCAAAAGTTGAGTTTCATTCATATGTTTAGAGATATATTTGCAAGATTATGTACATGAGATGAAGAACAAAAATGATGCATGATAATGAGACAATAGCAATTGGCCTACATTATGGCTCAAAACAGAACAATCAAAAAGCCAACAAAGTAAAACCCTAGATGATCCTCATTACTCAGTAATAAATGTTCAGTACGTTGTAACATGGAACAACCAGAACTATTAGCACCTTTTTTATATCATGATCATTAGATGTACATCTTTTTCTCTTATATCTACTTAGTATCATTATCATCACTGGTCCATGGACTTCCCTCTAAGTCATCTAGGAGATATTTTCCAAACTGCAATAAATAAATGAGATTTTATTCAATATAGAATTTTAAATTGTCAACATGATGTATTCAGAGAGAAGTAATGCATACACAATCAACATCAACAAATCAATTGGCCAAAATATGACCTATAATTGGCACTTTAGTGCAGTGAATATGAACCATAATACATTTTTACTACAAAAGAACAAACATGTAACAATTGATAATGTGGTTAGTATTGAAATTTTGATGACAAAAAATAGTTATAGGTAGACGAACCAGGGAGAGGAATAAGTTATCAATAGAGAAGAGAGAACTGGGATTGGGAGCTGGAAGAAAGAGACATGTAGGATAGGACGGATGTGTTGGTATGTATGCCCTGAGAGCCAATCATGGGATGATTGGTGGGATACATTAGGATTGATTTGATAAACATCAAAGGCAAGCTTCCAATTCTTTCTGGTTCATTCATATGAGATAGTGATAGAACAGATTGAATGTCTAGAGAATGACAGTACTCAATGATGTATGCTTTCAGGTTAAGGACCTGAACGATGAGATCATACGGATGCTAAGAGTTTGTACATTCTTGTTATGTCCCTAGTCGGATGTCATTGTGGAAGGTACATAGACAGCAATGACACACAAGACTGGATTGTGGTGTTGGTTGATGACAGAATCTCATTAGTCATGATATAGAGATATCAAACCAAACACATAGGTACTTGTTAGAGAACAAGGTACCGGATAGACCCACCGTGAGTTTGACACATGGAACCATGAGATGGTAGTCACAGTCAGTACTCATAGTGATGGTGGTGAGTGTGATTCTTAGACCTGAACTCACTGCACTCAACACATGTTGTTGGGCACACTTTGACATCATCAAACGCAGTCCTGAAACATGGGTTGTTATAAAGGTGATGATTGGGTGGCTTTGACACATGGGGCTTTTGAGGGGTGAGTGATAGATATGGGATTTGTCCCTCCTGAGGGAGTTTGATATCCAAGGCCACTTGATGAGTAGGATTGAGATAGGCATGCGCACGCATGTGTGAATCATTATGTGATATTGATGTCATACATATCTCCTTCAAACTGCTCTGAGATCAAGAAAGTGAATGAACGTTGACAGGATGACTGTTCCATGCCTCGAGTTCATTCGGGATATCAGTGACAAAGGAATTATACATTCACTGTAACACCATTCACGGATTGTAGGATGAAATTTGTTCTCCAACTTTCTACTTTCACTTGGGTAGCACTGATGTGTGACTAGGCACCGCTCTTTTCTTGTGAAGTCATAAGTGTTATGGACTTTCACTGCCAACGTGAAATGGACCTGCAGGGTCACACACATAGGATTTAACCTGGAAGAGGAGTTTTGTCCACAAGCAACGTTTAGATTGATTACTAAAGGAGTTTAGTAGTTCAATTAAACACTCAATCAGTTGATAGCTCAATATCATATGGTTCAAGGTGTTGGACGCATTGATTGGAGTATCAGATTCATTGAACCGGTCGGCTGAGGTTGCTGAACCGGTCGGCTCAAGTGTTGAGCCGATCGGCTCAAGCCCAGAGTGAAACGAGCGGTTCAAGTGTTGAACCGATCGGTTCAACTGGTGCAACCGAGCAAGTTGGGAAAGTCAGTTCGGTGAGAATTTTCCTTGCGTTTCACGTGCCCAATTTGATTGGAACAAGGATTGGTATTCGATACCAATTAGAAACGAAAGTTGGAAAGTCAATCGGGAATTGATCAGGACCACGAACCGACCGGTTCAGAAGTGAACCGATCGGCTCATAGGTCCCAACCGATCGGTTGGTGCTCCAACCGACCGGTTCATGTTGCGAGTTGGTTGCTTTTTGTGGAAAATCTTGAACCCTTCTACTCCTGCTTTAGTCCCATATTGTCGGGCACAGAGAACCCTGTCCCATGACCCGCCTATATATAGGGGTATTGGGGGCTTCTCAGAGCACAACTCAATGCAAGCCGGTTGCTTTGCGAAGTTGTTGTTCTCTTTGGTTTTGGTAACCATGAGAGAGCCCGAGCATGTGCTTCCCGCAAAGGGAGGTGCAGCAAGGGAAGGACAACTGGAGTTGCAACTGGTAGAAGGAGAGTGTGTTGGCGACTAGTACGTCAACAGGAGGGTGCGACTCCTTCCACTTCCTTGTGGGACAAGGAGAGTGGAGTTCTAGGTGGTCCGTGTGGACTACTATAGAGGCGGGAGGACACTGCCACTCAGGAGGACAACTGTCATCCGACAGTCCGGTAGGAGGAGGAGGAGTCAGTCCCGGTGCGACCAGGAGCTGCACAGACACCGTCCAAGACCGGAGTTGAAGACCGCGCATTGGGCGAGGTATTGTCGCCGAGCAAGCCTCGGGACAAGGTATGATTCCACAAACCATCCTTTCCTATTATATAGACGTTGACGCGTTTCCTCGGTATGGGTTGGGGGAGAAATTTTTTTTTGTTTCCGTTGCCTTCTCTGTCTCCCCTAAAACCCTACAGTGGTATCAGAGCCACGTCAACTGTTCTATATTTTAGGAATATCGATATGATCGATTTTGGTTTGTCGCCTTTATTTATTGCATGCGATGCGAATAATATCGGCTTTATGCATGTCCAATCCTAAATCCACAAATCCCTAATTGCATATATGATATGTATTATTAATGCACTCGATACGCGTCGCCCTTAAATGAGTTTTGTGGTGGATGTGTGTAGCATGATTATGGCCTATAAACACCTATCTGTGATTGGTTGTGTGTGGTTGCTTGCATCTCGGTCTGCGCACCGATCTTCCCTCTTTTATTCCTGATGTAACTCGAAATAATTCGAGATTCTTTCCTACCTTTTCTCCCCCCGAATGTAACTCGGGGTTTCCCTTTAAAGCAATGTAATAAATAGGATAGATTTTTTATTTCCTGTTATGTCAAAGACCGGCGGACATCAAGACGACTACTCAAACGATCGGTTCAAGGCGTGAACTGATCGGTTGACCTTCCAGACGGTCGGTTCAAGGAGTGAACCGATCAGTTGATGACCGGTTCGAGGAGCAAGACGAGCGGGTGGCGGACATGATGAGATGCACGACGACCAGGCAAACCGATCAGTTGGAGGAGCCAACCAATCAGCTGGTGGCACCCAGACGACCGGCTGGAGAGTACAGATCATTCATGTGATGAGTTGATCAACTCGGATGGCAAGGCACAGAAGTTCATCTTATACATGTTGCATGTGATGTAGACCTAGATGACCGTGATTCCTCTTGGCTCAAGGAATCACATTAGGATGGCCATAATCATCGCTTTTTTTCATCGTTTGTGCATGTTTTATGTGGGATATAACATGTATATGATATGTACTATGTATTGTGGTGATTGGATATGTATATGTATATAAAAACCAAATCCCTCATTAATATATTAAGTTTTAGATGCCTTCCAAATGCAACACACGTGAAAAGCTTGTTCGACCAAGTGTGGGCATGCCCTAGCGTGGTGCACCGTCTACCTCGTGGAAGCGTGAAGGATGAATGTGTGGGTCTGCCCTAGCAGGGTGCATGTTCATCATGTTTGCTTTGGGTCAGACTTAACAAGGTGATCTAGATGGGATCTAGTACCTTGAGGCATGGAGATGATCATTGCAAAGAGTTGTATATGACATCTTATCAAGAGTTGCATATGATGCAATTGGAAAAAGTTGCCTACCTGAGAGATCTATGTTGTGGGTGACAGCCCTAGCTGGTCCATGGCTTAGAGGATTTCAGGATCTTTCCCACTAGAAGGTTGTACGCTGCAATCTTCTGAATTGATGGTGAGGGCTATCGATTTGAAGTAAAATAGTGGGAGCGATAATTAATTAAAGGCCTAATTTTATCGTCAACTTTTCAAATCAATCAAATAAGTCAAAAGAGTTTTGGACTGAAATTGCATATATTTCCTTTTGTTAAAATAAATGGTCAATCAACAAATCACTTTATTTGGGATCGGTCTTTGAAATTAACAAATTAAATGCGAATAATTCCACGACTGGTTAGTATGGTGAGAAGTGTTCTCAAAGAGCGAAAGCTCCAAGTCCTAGTTATACCAGAACTAGATGAACTCGATCCCACCACATCAATGGCTGAAAGTATGCTTATGGAAGCATACTGAGAAAGACATTGATAAGGAGTGCTTGATGGTGTGTTCTCTGAACTATGAGTTGCAGAGACAACATGAGACATATGATGTCTCCAAAACACTGTCCTAGTATGGCATGACAGAAGGAGATCCAGTAAGGTATTCACACACTCAATGTGATTGGGTATGTGGAAAACCTGATTAAGAAGGATTCCCTCTGAGCCAAGAGTTGTCTATTGGTATGATACTGCAAATGTTGTGAGAATCATACAATTCATGATAAGCTACAACATGAACAACTTTGACAAGCGTTGACAGAGTTGTTGGACATGTTGAGGATAGTAGAGGCAAAGATGAAGAAAGACAAACCATAGTCTTTGATGTGATCAAAGAAAAGGTAAGTCTTAAGGGCAAGGTCAAGGGCAAAGCTAAGAAGTGTTCTGATGCTAGCCAGCAATCCAAGCCGTCTTCAGCCTCAAGGCACATGGGGAAAGGGTGTATGAGGGAATTTCCCTCTATATCTGGAAGAACAAAAGAAGTTGAAGGAGGGGATGGAGATCTCCACCTAAGGTATCATGAAATAAACCGCTTCTTTATCTAAGGTATATGATACCAAGATATGGATATGTCATATATGATATGCAATATCAGCAAAGAAGTGATGGCCTTTGTGAAAGGACCAAGAAAGAAGTACCCATCATTGGAGCAAGTGTTGCTGCCATAGATAGGAGTATCTTTCAGTTTAAGTCAGCCTAAAGGACACGGAATAGAGTTGAGAACTTCTATTTCATATATTGCCAATAGATAGAAACACTTTATTTTTGCATATTGTATGACAATGATGGCAATTAATAAAGTTGATGTTTCTTTGTGGCAATGCCTTGCTTATCTTGTGGTATTTGATATGCATAAGATAAAATGATACCTAAAAGTTATAGATAACTCAAACAATCTAATTAGCATCAATCATGAGAAATTCATTTCTAGTTTCCATATGATGGATAAATCTAGACTCTTTTGGTTAGAGAACCAGTAAGAGACATGAATCTCTTGTACATGATTAATCAATCTTCACCAAAGGTAGTGGAAGAATGATTGTCCTATAAGGTATAATACATGTGATGTATTTACATACCAATTGGAACAAATGCTAATACTTCAAATGGTGTTTAGAGAAATACCAATATGAACATCTTGAAGTGTTCAAGATTGTCATAGATGAAGTACAAATTTGGTAAAGTATTAATTCTTGATGAGATCAATGAATGAAATACTTGGACCAAATGTTTGAGATCCTTATGAGTGATTATGATAGTGTATCATAGTGAACTCATGATTAAGGCATGGTGATGTCTAAATCAAGAAGGAATCATACTCTAAGGAGTTCAAGAATGATTATCGAATAACTAAATTCTTCCTAATAAAAGAATACCCCACACTAATAAAGGAAATTAAGAATCACAAGGGTTGTGAGTTCTTATATCCTTAACAGATACACCTCAATTATCTATGTGATGAGTTGTTCATGTGATGAGTCAACTATCTAGATGAATATGAGGAACCGAATTTTGAGTTATGATTTATGATCATTACATCCTAAATGATTTCCATGTGAACCATAAGGTATGACCTTGATGGTAGCACTCATTGGAGGAAATCCATAAGTGCAAATGAGTCTTAAGTGTTAAGACACATGGATAACATTTTGATAAGGATGATGCTTGTTGATTGCAACTTAATGACTAAGATATTTGGCATATGGATACTAAAACTGCATTCCTATGAGGAATAAAACAAGGATGTGTACGTGACACAACCTATAAGGTTTATGAATCCACTAATGCAAATGAAGTCTATAAGTTACAATGGACTAATCAATGTGATTGATTGAGTACAAGCAACTCAGAATTGGATCTTTACTTTGATGATATAGTCAAAGGGTTTGACTGACATGTCAAAGATAAAGAAGGGATCTGTGATTTAGTGGGAGCGTATTCACATTCCACATATTGATGTGAAATGGAATTGTTCTAGAATGGAAATCCAAAAGTGGAAATTATCTTTAAGGAAGATAGAGATGTTTCCTATGTGATAGGAATAGAGATCTATAGAGATAGTTCTCGACAAATCTCTTGACCTGGAAAAGAGAGAGAATACATTGGCAATCTGTACTGAAGGGTTCAGTATGCACAAATTCAGTGGGAGAAAACTTGTCCATGTTATATGGATATTAGTATCCCAAGGCCAAGTGTCCAATTCTTATGAAGAATGGGAACACTAAGAATAGATATGGATCTATCATGTATGTAATCATCCCATTGTCTTGCATGTATGACATGGCAAGAATAAAATGCATTTATCATCTTGTATGTGGGACATAGCAATATGATGTGCTCATCCTGATAACTCGTATGTAGGACATGACGAGTGGATGTCTGTCTACTTCCAGTAAGGGTTACTGGAATACCATAAGAACTTGATAAGTACTTGGGAAGCACTAGTTCTATGGAGATAAGGAAGAGTTCGATGTAAAGAGTTACATTGATGCGTACTTCCGAAAGGACAGAAAATTAATTGCAAAATATACATAGGATGTATAAAAGTGAAAGTTTGTTGATAATTGGAAGTGTTCCAATAAAACCATTTAAAAGGGAAATGCTGAGTATCTGTGTGTTAAAGAACAACAGTGGATACTATATGGATCTGGAAGTTCATGAGATGAACTTATAGATATTCCACTCATTGATGACAAGTCTGGAATCCTTGATCTTGCAATGTGGCTAAAGGTTAGCAAAGGAATACTAGATCGCATATTACGGCAACTCCATCTCATACGTGCGACGTACAGCGAAGAGATGAGAGGCATGCAATTTATACTGACTTTGGCAAGGTGTTGTCATTACTCACGATGTTCGCACTAAGAGCACAGTAACATGTGGGACATGTTTGAAGATCACTATGAATATGATTCAAGGGTGATTGGCTCACAGTGCAAGTGGGAGTCTGTTGGTATGTATGCCCTGAGAGCCAATCATGGGATGATTGGTGGGATACATTAAGATTGATTTGATAAACATCAAAGGCAAGCTTCCAATTCTTTCTGGTTCAGTCATATGAGATAGTGATAGAACAGATTGAATGTCTAGAGAATGACAGTACTCAATGACGTATGCTTTCAGGTTAAGGACCTGAACGATGAAATCATACAGATGCTAAGAGTTTGTACATTCTTGTTATGTCCCTATTCGGATGTCATTGTGGAAGGTAGATAGACACCAATGACACACAAGACTGGATTGTGGTGTTGGTTGATGACAGAATCTCATTAGTCATGATATAGAGATATCAAACCAAACACATAGGTACTTGTTAGAGAACAAGGTACCGGATAGACCCACCGTGAGTTTGACACATGGAACCATGAGATGGTAGTCACAGTCAGTACTCATAGTGATGGTGGTGAGTGTGATTCTTAGACATGAAATCACTGCACTCAACACATGTTGTTGGGCACACTTTGACATCATCAAACGCAGTCCTGAAACATGGGTTGTTATAAAGGTGATGATTGGGTGGCTTTGACACATGGGGCTTTTGAGGGGTGAGTGATAGATATGGGATTTGTCCCTCCTGAGGGAGTTTGATATCCAAGGCCACTTGATGAGTAGGATTGAGATAGGCGTGCGCACGCATGTGTGAATCAGTATGTGATATTGATGTCATACATATCTCCTTCAATCTGCTCTGAGATCAAGAAAGTGAATGAACGTTGACAGGACGACTGTTCCATGCCTCGAGTTCATTCGGGATATCAGTGACAAAGGAATTATACATTCACTGTAACACCATTCATGGATTGTAGGATGAAATTTGTTCTCCAACTTTCTACTTTCACTTGGGTAGCACTGATGTGTGACTAGGCACCGCTCTTTGCTTGTGAAGTCATAAGTGTTATGGACTTTCACTGCCAACGTGAAATGGACCTGCAGGGTCACACACATAGGATTTAACCTGGAAGAGGAGTTTTGTCCACAAGAAATGTTTAGATTGATTACTAAAAGAGTTTAGTAGTTCAATTAAACACTCAATCATTTGATAGCTCAATATCATATGGTTCAAGGTGTTGGACGCATTGATTGGAGTATCGGATTGATTGAAATCACATTTGACTTATTATGCACAACCTGTACTCCCAACCGATCGGTTCAAGTGTTGAACCGATCGGCTGAGGTTGTTGAACCGGTCGGCTCAAGTGTTGAGCCGATCGGCTCAAGCCCAGAGTGAAACGAGCGGTTCAAGTGTTGAACCGATCAGTTCAACTGGTGCAACCGAGCAAGTTGGGAAAGTCAGTTCGGTGAGAATTTTCCTTGCATTTCACTTGCCCAATTTGATTGGAACATGGATTGGTATTCGATACCAATTAGAAACGAAAGTTGGAAAGTCAATCGGGAACTGATCAGGACCATGAACCGACCGGTTCAGAAGTAAACCGATCGGCTCATGGGTCCCAACCGATCGGTTGGTGCTCCAACCGACCGGTTCAGGTTGCGAGTTGGTTGCTATTTGTGGAAAATCTCGAACCCTTCTACTCCTGCTTTAGTCCCATATTGTCGGGCACAGAGAACCCTGTCCCATGACCCGCCTATATATATAGGGGTATTGGGGGCTTCTCAGAGCACAACTCAATGCAAGCCGGTTGCTTTGCGAAGTTGTCGTTCTCTCTGGTTTTGGTAACCATGAGAGAGCCCGAGCAAGTGCTTCCCGCAAAGGGAGGTGCAGCAAGGGAAGGACAACTGGAGTTGCAACTGGTAGCAGGAGAGTGTGTTGGCGACTAGTACGTCAACAGGAGGGTGCGACTCCTTCCACTTCCTTGTGGGACAAGGAGAGTGGAGTTCCAGGTGGTCCGTGTGGACTACTACAGAGGCGGGAGGACACTGCCGCTCAGGAGGACAACTATCATCTAACAGTCCGGTAGGAGGAGGAGGAGTCAGTCCCGGTGCGACCAGGAGCTGCACAGACACCGTCCAAGACCGGAGTTGAAGACCGCGCATTGGGCGAGGTATTGTCACCGAGCAAGCCTATGGACAAGGTATGATTCCATAAACCATCCTTTCCTATTATATAGACGTTGACGCGTTTCCTCGGTATGGGTTGGGGGAGAAATTTTTTTTTTTTTGTTTCCGCTGCCTTCTCTGTCTCCCCTAAAACCCTACAGGATGGACATATATGAAACCAGAACTCAAATTAAGATGTGTAAGATCTGAACCCCCTAATCTGAAATTTCTAAGGAAAGCATCAGAAATAACTAAAACTGTAAGTAAAGGAATACTAGAAGAAAAAGAAATATGTTCTTCATCCCCTTATTTATGTCATGGTAGTCTATGTAGCTAAGATACAATATACCATTTTTCTTTGGAAGGGCCAATCACACCAATTATTATCTAAATATGAAACAAAGAACCAGAATATGATTACTATACCATCAAGTTTGAAAATCATTAAATACATGGCCCCTCACGTTCTGCATACAAGTGTTTTACTCATGCCCCATCACATGATATATGCTACTATGCATAATAATTAAGTGGTACTATAGAATTTTCTTGTAACATAGAATACATGGAGTCGTTTATACAAAGAAGTGGATTGGGGTAGGTGTTAGCTATCCGTCGGAAGCATGAGAATGTGATGAATGTTCTTTATTGATTCCCTGACTACAAAGAAAGAGGAAGGGATAAGGAACGGGTAGAAGAAAACCACGTTGGAGGAGATATGGGAAGACAAAGAGGTGAGGAAGCAAATCGTTGTAAGAGCATGCAGTATTATTGGGTGGTTTCCAGCTGGTTACATGGAACCTGACGTGTATTTTACTACGCGCTAAAAATGCAAGTGTACGCGTCGAGTAATATAGGCCTTTGTGAGGCCCGAGTCGAACACAGGGATACGTTGAATTATTGGAGACTTCTACTAACTATTTGCGATCAGCTAAGCCGGATAACAAAGTAGGGTTTGTTGTCGAAATTAAAAGAAAATAAAAATAAAACAAAGAAAACAATCGATTAAAGGTTGATTTAATCAATTCAAAAGGATATCTTTAGGATTTCGGTTTCACCGCGGGTCAACATTGCATTACGTTTCATATAACTCCTCAATCTTCTCTCTCTATCCGAGTAGTGGCCTAAAAATAGAATTACCCACTATCATGGTGTAATTCACTACTTAGGTTTAGGTTGATTCCACCGTCGTAGTAATCATTCCCCTAAACTAAGTGCATTACAGCCGATCTCTCAGTTTCCACCACTAATTTTACACCTCCTTTGTCAGGGGATTTATCGATTAATGTAGGTTTCGTCTCTTTTCAACCGTTAATCCTTCTGTCGAAGTGATTAAGGGCATTAAGTTATTATTATGGTGATCAAGCATAAGAATATATGGAGAAAATGAAACTATACCACGGATTTAAGAGAGAAAATATGAATTATTAATATAAAACTGTCATACAATGCATTCCCGGGCTACTCCCGGTCCTAAAGATGGAGGGGATTAGCCCCGCATGTTCATCTCGCACAAATACATGGTAGAAATAGGGGAAATCATATGAAAAATGTGAATCAAATGGGAAAACCTCTGAACGGAGGAGAACCGGTGGATCCTTTGCGTAGAACATGAGCTTTCCCGCCTCTCGGTGGTGAAATTTGTCTTCGGTAGCGTCCGGATCGACAGGGATGAGCTTCTGGCCTCTGTTCTCCTTTCTCTCGCTCCTCGGCACTTGTGCAATGGCAAATGAGATGATAATCTCGTCCCGGCGGCCGTCATTAGGTATAAGTCCCTAATTAGGTCGTCAATTAACTCCAGCCGTCCGATTGAGATCGAAATGAATCCAACGCATATCTGTCGGCGTCGATACCATCGACGCGGGTCGATGGTATCGACCCCCTCTTTTTGGCGTCGGTTCTGTCATTTTGCGACGCTGTAGCCTCCATGTGTAGATGGTATCGACTTGGTGTCGATACTATCGACTACTCCTTCGCCAGCAATCTGAAGACGTCTCGATACCATCGACATCAGCATCGATGGTATCGACTCTTTGCTGCTCCTTTCGGCTGGCAACCTGCGGTCTAGTCGATGGTATCGACGGAAGAAGATACTTGTTTTTCCTGAAATTTAAAGACAACATCAAATAAATGCACACAATTAATAATAATGTGATAATGAATGCTCAAAATGATGAAACTAAGGGGATTTGACATAAAATGATGGCAAAGACCAAAATGGATGAATTATGCGATATTAACCATAGAAATGACTAATAAAAGCATAAACCACATATAAAACAGGTCTATAAATGCGACTCAAAATCATCGCATCAAACTCCCCTAAGCTTGAACGTTTCTTGCCCTCGAGCAACTAATCCTTAGAATAGAATTGCAAATGTCAACTGAAAAACAACACACCAACCCAATATCCCATGTGACTCCCACTGAACGTTCTCAAACCGGCCTTCTCTAACCACAGAATGGTAATTACCCTAAAGGCAAAAGTAATTATCAATAAAAGAAATTAACCTCCAAACCGATGAACACTATCACATAAGGCAGTTAACATAATAAAATTCGCCGATTTCAGCATTGGTGCATCTTGTGATCACCTATACTACGTTGCTCGCCCTAACTATCATCTACATGGAAGAAGTTCTCCTGATAAACATTAGTGAGGAGAATTTCATGGTGGCCTACCAATCCGAGCAACGGGTGGATGAAAATGGGTGGATCATGGAAGAATTTGGAAGTATTGTACAGTTTCAACATGCATAATACAAAAATATCCTATATGATGCATATGCACATTAGAAATGCCCTAATGCCTAAAATTGGGTGAAATGATGCATGCACTAACCATCCGCCTCAAAATGAGATGGATATCTAATCAAACTACATCATGTACTCAATTTCCCTGAAATGCGAGTGATATCATGTTCCTTTCTCCTTCTTATTTCACTTTCTTCTAACTTCCTTTTTTTTATATTGCATATTTCAGAAAAAAAAATTTCTTCAGCCCACATATCCATTATTGCTTAAAGATAAGTTTATTGGGCTATTTCGTCATGCTCAAATTTTTTTTTTCAATATTTGGAAGGTATGGAACAGTTTAATTCACCATTGGGGAAAAATTGAGACACATGATGTACTTTATGCATGAAAATCATGAGTGCAACTACATGGCATGCACCTAAAGGTAATGTGCATGAATCCTTATATTTTTTTTCTTTTTATGCAAAAGTATGGAAAATATCAATGCAAGTCCTATCTACATGCTATGCACACAAGAAGGAATTAAAACTACACTTTACTTCCAATTCTTAAGTGGATTATGGAAAAATGAAGTGGAATGATCACAAGATTAGATGACTGAACCTTAGAAAAATATTATGTGTCCCTCCTTACTGACCTGTGTAGTAATTTAGAGGGTTCTCTCTCTTACATCCAATTAAGGTCTCATTACCATTTGGTTAGGTTAGGCTCAAACAACCATTACTGTCCACTTTTCATGAATCAATAGGAGTACAGGTGTGAAATGTTGTTTTAAAGTTGACATAATCAATCATTTTCGTAGGATGTGTTCCTCAAGGTCAACCAAAGCAAGCTATCCAAAGACACAATTTTTTTTTTAAATTCCCTTAAATTTCCCATGAATTAACAGCAAGATGACAAACTTTTACGACATCCACAATTACACTAGATAGCACGTGGATCCTACAAAAAACTAAAAATGCAAGAAACAAATAACACTGCTAAAAAACTAAAAACAATAAAAGAAAAGATAGAGTTGTTCCAACTACCACCCTAAGCTTGAATTCGACTATGGCCTCATAGTCAAAAACAAACTTAAGAGTGGAACAGAGATACCCGATCAGTCTTGTGGAGGCGGAGGTGGGTACTGTGGGGCCGTAGGATCCCAAGAAGGATACTCCCCCTGGAAGCTCGGATCGTAATGGGTCCTCGGCAGAGGCTGTGGATAGCCTCCAAAGTAGCTCTGACTCCAGTAGTGGTCATAGAAGGGCTCCTGTTGCATCTCCATCCTTTGCAACCGATTGTGTATCTGCTGTTGGTTGTCGAGGAGGAGACATTCATTCTCGAACATCGCCCTTTGGTTGTCAAGTAACCGGTTCGTAGTATCCTGAATACCGGTATACATCTCTAGATGCTGCTGCTGTGTCTGATGTATGTCCTGCAGCATCGTATACATGCCTTGCATGGAGTAGGCATCCTCGCTTGGCTGCGAGGGCTGTGGTGATGGTGGCGGGGTCTGTGATGATGAAGACGCACCCGGATGCATCCGAGGACGCTTCTGGGGTGCTACCCGTGCACGAAGAGGTGTGAATGCCTCCTCTTCCTCCTCAGCCTCGCCTGCTTGTTCGTCGTTTCCGCCTTCATCACCGCCTTCTTCCTCATCGGAGTCGATGGCTATGATCAGCCATCTGAAATGTTGTACGCCCTCGATGTTGAAGACGGGGTCCGGCAGTGCGCACTCCTGGTACGCTTGATTCACATGGCAATGTGCAAATGCCGCGCCATCCCGAAGAAGAATTAAGTGGCCCGGTGAAGATGTTGCAAGTTGACCTTGCTTCTTGTAGAAAGAGGAGTGAGGGATTGGAAATTCAGTCCCAAGTACGACGCCAGTTTGGCGATGAGCCCACTGAAGTGAATCGGCGCTTTCCTCGTACTCCACTTGACATCCATCACACGCTGCAAAAAGAATGCACCCCAATTGCATTCTTGTCTCTTCAGAAGCTTGTATAGAAAGAAGAGATCGGAGCCTTTAAATTTGCTAAGGGCCAGATCACCCCGCGCAAAAACAGTAGAACTCAGCATCTGATGCAAAACCCGGACGAAGGGGTGCTTGAAGTCGGCTACCGCACCGTTGTGGTAGCTAACCGACCTCCCTTGTGGCACCGTCACCAACTCGGAGAAGATCATGTCGTAATCGGTGCGGTGGTCCGGCCTCCGGTGGTCATACTGGGAATGATTCCGGTTGAAAATTTTGTTGAACTGCCGTAGCGTGAGGACGTAGTCGTGGTTGTACAGCCGGAAAGATACCCGGCCCTAGATCCACTCTCGGTCAGTAGCATTGATGTCGTTGGGATAGATGCAGACGTCCAACGACGCCATGAACTCGGCTACTAGCTCTTTGTATGTCGGCCAGTCACTAAAGAACGGCTGGCCATCTTGATGACGCTCCAGTTTGCCAGGCCTTATTCTAGTGTTACGGGCCTGTCCGTTAAGAACATAGGCCAAGTTGGCCTCGAATCCCAGATCGTGCACCATCTCCCGGTCCACATAACGAGTGGGCTCGATCTTCCTCCTCATTATCTCCTCGTAGATCTTTCGAATCTCCGGGGAAGGATGGATGAGTCGGGGACGAGCAACTGATGTCGTTGGTGGTGGAATGAATTCCGTCGGAGTTGCGTGTGAGGATGATTCTCCGGTTGTATGCACCATGGTGGCGACGAGAAAGGGGTTGAAGAAGAAGAGCTCGGGGAAGATGGAGACTTGATTCTCCGCTCGGTGAAGATCTTTGCTCGATGTTGCTGCTCTTCGATCTTGGATGGCTCGGGGAAGTGCTCGGGACGAAGGAGGAAGTTCACTCTAAAGGTGTGACGTCAAATGACGTAATAACTCTCCTTATATAGACTTGGCCGGCGCTACTGTTGACCCGTCGATACCATCGACGCGGGTCGATGGTATCGACACGTCTCGATGCTATCCGCCTCCCTCACGAGTATCGATGGCTGACGATTGCTGGATCGTGAAACCCGGATTGCTGACCTGTTGATACCATCGACGCGAGTCGATAGTATCGACGCAGCACCCAGATTGCTGACGTGGACTTCGCGATCGCCGTCGATGTCGTTGTGCGGATCGGTGACATGGATGGTCGATACCATCGACAGGAGTCGATGGTATCGACTTGGCTTCATTGCGACACCGCCACTTTTTCACTTCAACCTGTGACCATGTCGATACCATCGACACGACCGTCGATGGTATCGAGCTGACTGAGACAAATCGCTCTGAACTTCTCCAGAGATCTCGATGGTATCGACTGCTGTGTCGATACTATCGACAGTTGTTGCGCGACCTGCCTGTAGGTGTGTCGATACCATCGACGAGACCGTCGATAGTATCGACGCAGCACGAATCTTGCAGTTGTCAATCTGAACCTATGTCGATACCATCGACCAGTGTGTCGATGGTATCGAACCTGCCTCAGCCTACACAATGAACAAACGGATCAAGGTATCTTCTTTACATCAAAATTTAAACAAAATGAAAGCAATCTATGACTATAATTAAACTATCCTAATGTACCGATGGTTGGGTTGCCTCCCAACAAGCGCCCTTATTTAACGTCTTAGGCTAGATGGCTTCCCAGCATCTCATTCGTCCACAAGTGTAATGAGTTTGACCTCATTCACTTTTCTCTTGTAATTTTCACCAAAATACAGCTTTAACCTCTGTCCATTCACCAAGAACGTGGCATCTCCATCACACACCAGAATCGCACCGTGCGTTTTAACCTCTTCCACCACGAATGGTCCACTCCACCGGGACTTCAGCTTCCCGGGATGCAACCTGAGTCGGGAGTTAAACAACAGAACGCTATCTCCCTTCTTGAACGTGTGCAGCTCGATATGGAGATCGTGGATCAGTTTTGTGTGCTCCTTGTATATGCGGGCATTCTCATATGCTGTCATGCACAACTCATCTAGTTCATTCAACTCGAACATCCTCTTTCTCCCAGCTTCATCATAATTCAAATTTAGCCTTTTAAGCACCCAATGGGCCTTGTGCTCCAATTCCACCGGAAGGTGACAAGCCCGGCCATACGCCAACCTAAAAGGCGTAGTGCCTATAGGTGTTTTGTAAGCCGTTCTATATGCCCAAAGTGCGTCCGGTATTAGGGCACTCTAATTCTTTCTTGTGGATGCCACTGTTCGCTCTAGAATCTTCTTGATTTCCCGATTTGAAACCTCCACTTGGCCTTGCGTCTGTGGATGATATGGGGTGCCAATGTTGTGCTTGACCCCATATTTCTTCAAAAGTGTCGAGAATTTCTGATTCTGGAAGTGTGTACCCCCATCGCTTATTATCATTCGGGGTATCCCAAACCTGCAGAAAATATTTTCCTTCACAAACCTGCACACTACCGTAGAATCATTAGTCCTTGTGGGGATTGCTTCCACCCACTTCGACACATAGTCAACAGCTAGCAAGATATACAAATTTGAATTCGAAGACACAAACAGTCCCATGAAGTCTATTCCCCACAAATCAAATACTTCCACTTCCTGAAATACATTCAGGGGCATCTCTTGTCGCTTCGAAATGTTACCTGCTCGCTGACACGGGTCACATTGCCTTACAAAATTGTAGGCATCCCGAAACAAAGTTGGCCAATAAAGGCCGCTTTCCAACACCTTTGCTGCTATTCACGAACTGGCATGGTGTCCTCCCGTAGGCGATGCATGACAATGGTGGAGAACACTCTCGTACTCCACCTCAGGCACACACCTGCGTAGGATGTCGTCCCTGCATTGCTTCAAAAGAATTGGGTCATCCCAGAAATAGTATCTCAAAGAATGAAAGAATCTATTTTTCTCTTGATATGACCAGTCTTCCGGGATGATCCCGCAAGCCAAATAGTTAACAATTTCAGAAAACCACGGTTCTTTAGAATTCATTTTCAAAATTTGTTCATCGGGAAACTTCTCGATTATGGGTATGTGCAAATCTTTTTCCTCTACCCTTTCTATCCTAGACAAATGATCAACCACTACATTTTCAATTCCAGACTTGTCCTTGATTTCAATATCAAATTCTTGTAAAAGCAAAATCCACCTAATGAGTCTGGGCTTTGCATCCTTTTTCTCCATCAAGTATTTTATCACAGCATGATCAGTCCATACAACCACTTTCGATCCAACTAAATACTACCGAAATTTTTCAAAAGCAAACACGACGGCGAGTAATTCTTTTTCAGTAGTTGTATAGTTCAATTGAGCATCATTCAGAGTTTTGGAAGCATAGAAAATCACAGCGGGCTTATTATCTACCCTTTGCCCCAAAACGGCTCCTACTGCAAAATCTGAAGCATCACACATCAATTCGAATGGTTTTGTCCAATCCGGCGTTTGAACAACTGGGGCTGAAATCAATTTTTCTTTCAAAACTTTGAATGCATGAAGACACTTATCGTTGAAATCGAAGACCGCATCTTTCTCCAAAAGTTCGGATAAAGGTTTTGCAATTTTAGAAAAATCTTTTATGAATCGCCGATAAAACCCGGCGTGTCCCAAAAAGCTTCTCACCCCTTTTACAGAATTTGGTGGGGGTAGCTTGGAAATCACCTCAATTTTCACAGGGTCTACCTCAAGACCTTTGCTAGACACCTTGTGTCCTAGCACTATTCCCTCTGTCACCATCATGTGACATTTCTCCCAATTGAGGACCAAGTGTGTGTCCTCACAACGCTGCAGCACTTTGTCTAAGTTATATAAACATTCATCAAATGATGCACCATAAACCGAGAAGTTGTCCATGAAAACCTCAAGACAATGTTCTACCATGTCAGAGAATATGGCGAGCATGCAGCGTTGAAACGTCGCCGGTGCATTACATAAACCAAACGGCATTCGTCGGTAAGCGAAAGTCCCATAGGGACAGGTGAACGTAGATTTCTCTTGATCCAAAGGATCAATCGAAATCTGGTTATACCCCGAATACCCATCCAGAAAACAAAAATGCGACCGACCGGCAAGACGTTCTAAAATTTGATCAATAAATGGTAAAGGAAAATGATCCTTAAGAGTGGCTGCATTCAGACGACGGTAGTCAATACAAACTCGCCACCCGGTTACCAATCAGGTGGTGACAGGTTCATTCAACAAATTTTTAGTAACAGTAATTCCCCCCTTCTTAGGGACTACCTGTGTGGGACTCACCCACGTCGAGTCTGATATGGCATATATAATACCTGCAGTAAGAAGTTTGATGACCTCCTTCTTCACAACCTCCATCATGCTCGGATTTAAACGTCTTTGAGGCTGAATAACTGGCTTGGCTCCCTCCTCGAGCCGTATCTTATGCTAGCAAAGTGTAGGGGAGATCCCCTTAATGTCTGCAACAGACCACCCAAAAGCTCCACGGTGGTTCTTGAGCACTATCAGCAGTTGCTCCTCCTCATCCGCACTCAAGTAAGCAGATACAATCATCGGTAACTTGTCCTTCTCAGCTAGAAAGACGTACTTAAGATGCGGGGGCAGCTGCTTCAACTCCAACTCTGGCGGGCAAATAAGAGATGATTGCAGCGGTGGGGGAAGTGTACCTAAATCTTCATAATGCCTCGTATAGAAACATGGAAGTATCTGAAGCATTTTGGTGCACTCCTTGAGTGAATTACTCCGCATCCAATCATAGGTAACATTCAACAAACAGGCCTCCAGTGGCAGTTCCGGATATGCCTCAACAACCAAAGTAGTAATCGCATCATCCTCCCAAGAAGGTGGGATGTCCTCATTCTCGTCATTCGGAAATCCAACAGCTTTGCACAAAGAAACAACCTTAGTTTTCTCCATGATATCCACAGCTAAGTTTCCATTATCCATCTTGCTCATCACATGAGCCATGTCCAAAAATGGTTTTCCAAGGCAGATTGAGATGTTGTGATCCATGTGTTTCACCATATTACATTGTTCTTTTACTTTAGATGACGCAGTGCTAGAGGGCATGACCATCTCAAAGCGGTCATCTGCTATGCCTAAGGTCAAGCGACCTCTCCCCATCTCTAAGATCATGTCGGCTGTAGCTTGGAATGGACGTCCAAGTAACAGCTCATTGCCATGCTCATCCTGCATCTCCATAACCACAAAATCAGCCGGAAAGACAAATCGATCCACCTTCGCTAAGACATCTTCGCAGATTCCATAAGGCTTCACCACAGAGTTGTCGGCCAATTGAATAGTCATATTGCTCGGCCATGACTTCTTTAATCCCAGCTTTTTAAATGTCGAAAGGGGCATCAAATTGATGCTTGCCCCATAATCACATAATGCCTCTCCAAATTTAAACTTCCCGATAAAGCAAGAAATGTTGAAACATCCGGGATCCTGTCTCTTTGGCGGTAGAGTGCCCATAATGAAGGCACTCACTTTCTCCTTCAGCACCACGACCTCAGATTCTGGTATTTTCCTCTTCTTGGTGATGACATCTTTTAGAAACTTCCCGTATGACGGAATTTGCTCAATAGCTTCCAACAACGGAATATTGACCGAAAGCTTCCTAAAGCTGTCCAAGAATTTCTTAAATTGTGCATCTACCTCCCTTGCCTTTGCACTATTCGGATAGGGGACCGGAACGGTGTGTGCCCTTTGATGGGGTGGCACATATGGTGTCATTTTCTGTGGTTCCTCCTCAGCAACCTGTTCATCATTACCATCCACGGCTATGTCTTCAACCTGCCCTGTGACTGGTGTGGGCTGCTCCGTAGTGGTTTCACCTTCAACTTTATCTTGCGGTATGCTTGTTTCATCCATTCTTGGATTCAATACCTTCTTGCCGCTTCTCAGTAAAATGGCCTTGGCTTGCTGGTTTCCCCCGGGAACATTGGTGTTCCCCGGAAAACCCGGATGTGTCGGTTTCCTCAAACTAGCTATTTCGGCTGCCATCTGCGCCATGGATGTCTCTATGGTCCTCATTTGAGCCCCATGGCTCTGTAATGTCTGCCCAAATTGGTTCATATATTCACCCTGTTGCTTGATTTGCTTCCTGAATGTGTTCATTAACTCCTAGTTTTGCTTGATGACCTGATTGAGAAATTCCGTGCTCTTGTCCTCTGTAGCTGGTGCGGGCTTGGCTTCTGGATCCTGCAGAAAATTGTTTGGATCCTTCCATGAGAACTTTTTGTCCTTACGCCATGAGTAGTCATTGTTCCTGTACCCTTGTTGTTGTCTCATGTACTTGACTTGAGCCTCATCCTCAGACTCATTTTCTTCTTTTTGCAGTAACTTCTTTGCGAGAAGATCCATCTTCTCATTCAGCTCTCTCATTGCCTTTGATTCGCTGGCGACTCGTGCTTGCTCAACTGGGCCTCTCTCTCTTTCTCCCTAAGACTGCTTTCTAGCCATGTTCTTGAGTATTTCCCAGCATCTAGTGTATGTGTTGTTTAGAAAAAATCCCGACCCGGCTGAATCCAGATTACTCCTATCATGCTCGGAGAGAGCAAAATAGAAGATTTTCACTAGCGTTTCCTTGTCCAACCCATGATGCGGACACCTTCTCAACATAACCTGGAATCGCTCCCAGGTCTCGGAATATGTTTCACCGTCCTGTTGGGTGAAATTATGAATCTTCCGGATCATGTTGTTAGTTTTCTCAGGAGGGAAGAACCTCTCAAAGAAGACCTCCACCATATTGTCCCAAGACTCCACGAACTCATCGTCTAGATTATGTAGCCACTCTCTTATTGCTCCCGCCAAAGAACTTGGGAAAAGCTTGAGATATAATGACTCTTGTGGAAACTTGTCTATTTTTACCATGTCGCAGTTTTCAACGAACTGGCTGATGTGTGCAACAGGATCCTCATTCTTCAACCCATGAAATGCATTTGATTTCACCAAATTAATTAACGCTGGATCGATCTTATATGTCGGTATGTTGATCTCCTGCTTTTTTATAGGCCCCTTTGAAGCTGATGAGGAAGAAGCTTTGATCTTCTCCCATATGGTCTGTGGCTCGGCCATGTCTTCTGGTTCATATTCAGAATCTATCTCTTCTTGGTACTCGTGCTCAGAATGCTCCTCGTCCTCAGGTCCCGGAAATGGAACCTCGAGTGTGCGATTGTCGTAGTCTGTACTACGTGTATGCACCATACACAGTACCTGAAATAAGAAAATTCGAGTTCAGTACTATGCTTAGACGAGTATAACAATTATAGTGCAATATAAAAATATTTGAATTTGAATGAAAATTAAAAAGAAATTTGTGGCCTAGAGTGGCCTCTCGTAGCACTCGAAGTGCCAACGTTTCGCTGTATCCCCGGCAACGGCGCCAAAAACTTGACGTGTATTTTATTACGCGCTAAAAACGCAAGTGTACACGTCGAGTAATATAGGCCTTTGTGAGGCCCGAGTCAAACACAGGGATACGTTGAATTATTGGAGACTTCTACTAACTATTTGCGATCAGCTAAGCCGGATAACAAAGTAGGGTTTGTTGTCGAAATTAAAAGAAAATAAAAATAAAACAAAGCAAACAATCGATTAAAGGTTGATTTAATCAATTCAAAAGGATATCTTTAGGATTTCAGTTTCACCGCGGGTCAACATTGCATTAGGTTTCATATAACTCCTCAATCTTCTCTCTCTATCCAGGTAGTGGCCTGAAAACAGAATTACCCACTGTCGTGGTGTAATTCACTACTTAGGTTTAGGTTGATTCCACCGTCGTAGTAATCATTCCCCTAAACTAAGCGCATTACAGCCGATCTCTCAGTTTCCACCACTAATTTTACACCTCCTTTGTCAAGGGATTTATTGATTAATGTAGGTTTCGTCTCTTTTCAACCGTTAATCCTTCTGTCGAAGTGATTAAGAGCATTAAGTTATTATTATGGTGATCAAGCATAACAATATATGGAGAAAACGAAACTATACCACGGATTTAAGAGAGAAAATATGAATTATTAATATAAAACTGTCATATAATGCATTCCCGGGCTACTCCCGGTCCTAAAGATGGAGGGGATTAGCCCCGCATGTTCATCTCGCACAAATACATGGTAGAAATAGGGGAAATCATATGAAAAACGTGAATCAAATGGGAAAACCCCTGAACGGAGGAGAACCGGTGGATCCTTTGCGTAGAACATGAGCTTTCCCGCCTCTTGGTGGTGAAATTCGTCTTCGGCAGCGTCCGGATCGACAGGGATGAGCTTCTGTCCTCCGTTCTCCTTTCTCTCACTCCTCGGCACTTGTGCAATGTCAAATGAGATGATAATCTCATCTCGGCGGCCGTCATTAGGTATAAGTCCCTAATTAGGTCGTCAATTAACTCCAGCCGTCCGATTGAGATCGAAATGAATCCAATGCATATCTAGCGGCGTTGATACCATCGACGCGGGTCGATGGTATCGACCCCCTCTTTTTGGTGTCGGTTCTGTCATTTTGCGACGTTGTAGCCTCCATGTGTCGATGGTATCAACTTGGTGTCGATACTATCGACTGCTCCTTCGCCAGCAATCTGAAGACGTCTCGATACCATCGACATCAGCGTCGATGGTATCGACTCTTTGCTGCTCCTTTCGGCTGGCAACCTGCGGTCTAGTCAATGGTATCGACTTCCTTCGATGGTATCGATGGAAGCAGATACTTGTTTTTCCTGAAATTTAAAGACAACATCAAATAAATCCACACAATTAATAATAATGTGATAATGAATGATCAAAATGATGAAACTAAGGGGATTTGACATAAAATGATGGCAAAGACCAAAATGGATGAATTATGCGATATTAACCATAGAAATGACTAATAAAAGCATAAACCACATATAAAACAGGTCTATAAATGCGACTCAAAATCATCGCATCAGAACCCAAGACTTCAGACCTCAATAGCCAACCTGATGTGCCTAACCACACCATTAAAGAAGGTAAATGGGAAAGTCTTGAATCAGGATGCTAGATGATAGAGGCCGAGAACACAACATAATATTGGGCGACTGTGCAATCAGGTGATAATTTGGAGTGAGTTGGGCGACTGAGATCGATTGGGAGCAATCATGCATAAGATTCTGGGGGTACTTGGATCCGATCAACACTCCACTACAGGGGAAGACCAAGAAAGGGGCAACAACGCATCACCTACTCGGACCGAATATGATATGTTAGTCAAAATGAATTGACTGACGCCTGCGATACTGAGCACAACATGTTGCCGCCTACCACCAGAATGCCAACCCACCTTCTCCGGTTCCCTACAGACGCCCAACCTTAGCGGTCAGTGATGAAGGACAGAGAAAAGAGCATTCGACAGAGTTGGAAAATATCCAGAGGTACCTGACCTCCGTCCACGGTATTGAGTACGGCATGTTGCCAAGCCATAATGCCAATCCACCTTCTCTGATTTCCTCTGGATACCCAACCTTAGCAGCCATGGAAGTAATGAAATTTGGCTACTTCTGGAACATTGTCGCACCAACAGGATCCTAAATTTGCAAAAAAAAATCCCCAAACCACCTTTTTTATGTACAACAAAGGTGCTGCAGACCGCTTTGTAATTTATAAAAATGAAGCCAAAAATTATAAAAGAAACCTTAAACGGGGTTTTTTATATAGTATAGATGAGACCCCCGATTTTGTTCACTTCTTTCCTAAATGATTAGACAAGGAAATATGAACGTTAGTGAGTATGAATCTAAGTTCATGGAGCTTTTGTGGTTTTGTCCGCATATGACAGTTAATGATGAGGAAAGCATTCGACATTTTGAGAAGGGATTGAACGCTGAATTGACCACTCATGGGTCTGCTTTAGAGAACAGGGAGAGGTTTGCCACCTTTGTGGAGTCAGTAAGAAGGATAGAGAGGTCTGAAATCGAGAAACGACAAACCAGTGCTAAGAAGGTATACACACAATTTCAAGGGCAAAGATCCAAATGTTTTAAGAAGATGAGATTTTCTGCGTCGGCAGCACCATCGAGATTCAATACCCAAATGCTATGGACGTCAAGTAGGGGTAGGGACCTTAGTATTGCTCCAAGCAAAGCCCCCGACATAGCATCAACATCGGTTTCTGGATCTCACAGACCCTATTTTGCGACCAGGGTCTGTTACCAATGTAGACCAGGGTCTATTTTGCATCTAGCAAAGGATTGTCCAGTTGGGAATACAATGGTGACTCAAACCCAAGGGCAGAGTCAGCAAGGCTCACAAAGGAGGCAATTTTCTAGTAACATTAGAGGGCGTGGACAAGCGTCCCGAGCTAGTTCATCAACACCTAACAATCAAGCACAGGGTCAACAACCAGCAACTGCAAGGTTCTATGCAATGAATCAATCTGATGCAATAGTCAACCCTCGGGTTGTGATAGGTCAAATGAAATAGATTCATTCTGATATCTCATTTCATGATTCTATGTGTTAAAAATAAAAAAAAGTAGTTGCTTTTGAACTTCCTTTGACTAGTCCTATAAGGACACAAGGAAGATGAGAATTTACATTTTACTCAGTATTCCTTAAAATGCTTTATAATCTCTCTTATCTGTGTGATAAAAGATGAGATGTAGAAGTGATGCCTGAAGAGAATCCAGGAATGAAGAATCTTGTGTGTATAATGATATGAAAAGTGAGGAACATGATAGTAAATAAAGTGCATACTACCTAATCTCAATACTTGTATACCCTGGCCAGGTATATGATTATTGGAGATAAGGCAAGTATGGAACTCTTAGATTGTTATCTTTCTAATTACTCTGATCAAGTAGTCATTCTGAAACAATCTAGTGAGTATAATGAAATAATAAAAGCATTGCTAAGTGAACTTTCCCAATTAAAAAGGGATTGTTGAGTGAACTTTCCCAATTACATAGGGATTGCTAAGTGAACTTTCCCAATTACATAGGGATTGCTAAGTGAACTTTCCCAACTAATAAGGAAGTGCTGAGTGAACTTTCCCAATTACATAGGGATTGCGAAGTGAACTTTCCCAACTAATAAGGAAGTGTTGAGTGAACTTTCCCAATTACATAGGGATTGCTAAGTGAACTTTCCCAATTACATAGGGATTGCTAAGTGAACTTTCCCAACTAATAAGGAAGTGCTGAGTGAACTTTCCCAATTACATAGGGATTGCTAAGTGAACTTTCCCAACTAATAAGGAAGTGCTGAGTGAACTTTCCCAATTACATAGGGATTGCTAAGTGAACTTTCCCAATAACATAGGGATTGCTAAAGTGAACTTTCCCAACTAAAAAGGAAGTGATGAGTGAACTTTCCCAATAACATAGGGATTGCTAAAGTGAACTTTCCCAACTATAAAGGGATTGCTGAGTGAACTTTCCCAATTACATAGGGATTGCTAAGTGAACTTTCCCAATTAAATAGGAATTGCTAAGGGAACTTTCCCAATTACATAGAGATTGCTGAGTGAATTTTCCCAATTATATAGGGATTGCTAAGTGAACTTTCCCAGCCACATAGGGTTTGCTAAGTGAACTTTCCCAAACAAATAAAGGATTGTTGAGTGGATAACCTCTGTTAAATTTATATGTTTCCTCTTTGATGTACATGGATTAGAAATAATCCGTTGATGGATACTTAGAAAAGTATCAATTTGCTTTGGACTTTGGTTCCAAGATAATGATATATGGAACAAGCAATGTCCTAAAATAAAAGAAATACCTTGTGCATGTATACCTTCGGTGGTAACAACAGAGAAATGAATGTGATAAAAATGAGATGTGTTCTCAACACATATGATGAATACCAAAATAAGGATTATGGTACCTGAGAAATAATAGATGATTTATGTTGGTTACCTATATTGGCCAACTATGAAATCAATCTAGTTACATAAAATAATATGGACATCATATGTTAGGGGTTTATGCTCTACATAAACATAAACATTGATAAGGTTGAACTAATGGAAGGAACAATTGTAATTGGTGGAAAAGTTTATCAAGCTAAAAATATTTCCTTAGAATAACCCTGTGTGGAAGAACTTTGTGTGAATTAAAGATCTATGGTATCTCCATGACATTAAGATGTTATGTGGATACTTGATGGTATGATAAATAATTAAAATTTGTCTCTCCTGTTCCTGGGATTTCGGGGACAAAATCCTTATTAGGGGTTTATAATTTGTAACATCCCTGACCTAGGTTATGCTTAAACCTAGATGTTTTGCTTAATAAAGTTGATTATATTCTTTCCCTTATCTCTTGAAAATTAATTAAGGCTCAACAGGAACTTATATTTCAATTTTAGCCCTTCTTAAATAATGTTGAAATAATGTTTTACTTGTTTTGGGCTAAAGTGCAAATTACCCAAGTTGAGGGGTTAAATTGCAAATTGTGAATGATAAGATGTTCCTCATGTGTTGAAGCATCATGAGAATGATGATGATGCAGAGGTATGGCTTGTGGTAGCCTGAGTACCAAGATAGAGCTGATAAAGCAATGCTTGTGCATTAAAACCCAGTTTTGGAGTAATGTGCAAATTACCCAAAACCCAGGGTTCAATATGCAAATTATCACTTCAAAATAGTCCCTAATATTTCTTGGCACAATGTAGAGAAAACAAAATGAGAGGGGTGTCTCATTTATACCTTCTTAAAGGAGAGAGAATCTTGATATTAAATAATCAAGATTTAAGCATAATTGAAATTGGAATTCAATTTAATGCAAAAATAAATATATTAATTGGATTGCCCTTCAACCAAAATTGTGTTGGTTGAAAATCCACATATATGGACGTCCTTGTGCCTTGCGAAACAAGGGAATGAAAGGTCGCTTTGCTCTTTTGGGGGAACTCGTCCCTTCCCACAATGACGGCTCCGTTGTCTTGGTCTCTCGGGCCCGGCCCACCTTATTCGCAGCAAACACCCCTCACTATTCTATTGGACTGGACTCCCCAGCAGATTCGGTTGTGTAAACTCCCCCAAAGGGGAAGAAGGCTATGGGAGTGGCAACGTTTATTATTTGATAATAACAAAAAAGTCAGCGACCCATAAGAAATAGTGGAAGCTCGCTCCAGTAGGAAAAAGTATGGAGTCGGGACCGTAGCTTTCTTCCTGCGCCCTTATTCCGCAAGAGAACGAAAGGAAAACGGAACTTTGGTTACTCTCCAGTAGTCTTGTTTAACCTTGAATGCAATTTATAGATTCTACAGCAATAGTCCCTCGGACTCGGAAAGTAATAACGAAAATGGCTGACCCGATAGCAGATTCCGCAGCCCATAGTTCACCGATTTCATCATCCTCTTTCCCGTTTTGGGAAGTCAGAAGTTAGTCTGCGGTTTTGTAGACTTTTTTTTAGAGAGCGATAGCCGCCTTCTCGTGGCCTCTGTCTCCTTACATAGTCCTATACCGAGCATTCATGAGTGCAGATTGAGAGAGATGGTGGCCCAAACCTAGGCTGTGACGCTTCCTCTTGAGTACACAATTCATTTCCAATAGGATCCCGGGCTCGATCTGGTTTAGTCTCAAGGTTCTTCTCTTTCTTTTCCTATATATATGGGTCCGCGCAGCATTTCCACGATATCGTTATGATCAATTAATGGGGAACAGGGTCCATGGCCCTCCCAGCATCACATTGTAGTAATCCTGTTCACTCGCAAATTGGACAATATAGAAATAGAAGTCGTTTTCTAGATCTATAGAGAGAGGTGGTTGCCCTCCCCGGTCGACGATCCGATCTCCTCATAGGGGAATGAGGGGGGCTCACTGTGGCACTCTATTTGAAGCAACAGGCCTAGACGACGACGCCCGTCCTGGGCTGCAGTAAGTAGATCGAGAGGTCGTTCCGCCCCTTGTCCCCGAAGATGGGTAAGGCAATGGAAATATCTACGTGAGTGGAGAACCCACTCACATTAAGAAAACAAAAAGAAATATCCACTAACTTATGGATATATATTAGTATTATAAGGGTTAAGGTGGTTAATTTGCTTTTCTTTAAAACATGGATAATTGAGAGGAATAAGAGGCAAAGGAGATAGCATCGTAACCAAGGAAGGGAAGGGAGCAAGTGGCATGGAAATGGAGGAGATAATCCCTACTTTATCTCTCTTAAATGAATTTTCAATAAAATTCATATATATGCTCCTTTATCCATGAGTTGAAAGGGTAATTTCGAAACCACTTTCACTTCTCGCTTGCAAAAATGACCAAGGGAGCTAGGAGAAACAGGAGGATGACTCCCAACCTATTGGTAAGCTTCTTGACCTCTTTTTACCTTGATTCCATGGTTGAAATCGAAAATCAATGCATGATTTCTTCTTATCTTGATCCCATCTTCAATTCTAGCCATTCCATTTCACTCAAAGCTTAGGGATGAGCTTGGGATAGTGGAAGGTGTTTCTTTCACCATTAAAGACGTGGAGATTGATTCTTTGGAGCTCAATTGAAGGCGGGTTATATAACTTGAACCCTTGAACTTTGTTATTGATTCCATATCATTATCAATTGTTGATTCCTTATCTATTCCCGAAATTTTATTTGATTGATTGATGCAATCACCATGAAAATCACAACAAGATTCTTGGGTTTATAGCTTGATGATGATGATATCATCATAAGAACACACCTCTACAAATATCTATTGCAAACAGTTTCATAAATGTTGGTCCAATCGATTTCACCAAACCATTTGGAGACCAAACGATTTGCAACCCGTTTGGAGGTTTGGGTTCCAAACCATTTGGAATGGTTGACCGAATGGAAGGGGTTGACCGTTTGAAGGGGGGGTTTCTGATGTGTTGAATAATGATCAAATAGATTTAATTGATTGGTTTCTAAAGGTTCCATGATTGGATAATCTACCAATTGTAAACCCTAATCGGGTTGAGTGTTGAAATTCTCAATTGATTGAATCAATTTTGGGTTGATTAACCCAAACAGTCTCAAGACCATTTGGAGGTCACCCAAATGGTCTCAATACCGTTTGGAGGTCAACGAAGACCGTTTAGAAGCCTATGGTTGAGTATGATTGGATGGTTGAAGATCTAGTGACTTCAAATTGAAATACAATATTTGCTCAAATTGAAGTAGAGGAAAGAAACTCATTCATACACATCCTAATACAACTATTTGCTAGAAAGAGCAACATACGTACCACACATATAACATCAAAAGTCGAGTTTCATTCATATGTTTAGAGATATTTTTGCAAGATTGTGTACATGAGACGAAGAACAAAAATGATGCATGATAATGAGACAATAGCAATTGGCATATATTATGGCTCAAAACAGAACAATAAAAAAGCCAACAAAGTAAAACCCCAGACGATCCTCATTACTCAGTAATAAATGTTCAGTATGTTGTAACATGGAACAATTAGAACTATGAGCATCTTTTTTATATCATAATCATTAGATGTACATCTTTTTCTCTTGTATCTACTTAGTATCATTATCGTCACTGGTCCATGGACTTCCCTCTAAGTCATCTAGGAGATATTTTCCAAACTGCAAGAAACAAAAGAGATTTTATTCAATATATAATTTTAAATCGTCAACATAATGTATTCAAAGAGAAGTAATGCATACACAATCAAAATCAACAAATCAATTGGCCAAAATATGATCTATAATTGGCACTTTAGTGTAGTGAATATGAACCATAATACATTTTTACTACAAAAGAACAAACATGTAACAATTGATAATGTGGTTAGTTTTGAAATTATGATGACAAAAATAGTTATAGGTAGACGAACCAGGGAGAGGAATAAGTTATCAAAAGAGAAGAGAGAACTGGGATTGGGAGCTGGAAGAAGGAGACATGTAGGACAGGACGGATGGACATATATGAAACCAGAACTCAAATTAAGATGTGTAAGATCGGAACCCCCTAATCGGAAATTTCTGAGGAAAGCATCCGGAATAACTAAAACTGTAAGTAAAGAAATACTAGAAGAAAAAGAAATATGTTCTTCATCCCCTTATTTACGTCATGGTAGTCTATGTAGCTAAGATACAACATACCATTTTGCTTTGGAAGGGCCGATCACACCAATTGTCATCTAAAGATGAAACAAAGAACCAGAATATGATTACCATACCATCAAGTTTGAAAACCATTAAATACATGGCCCCTCACGTTCTACATACAAGTGTTTTACTCATGCCCCATCACATGATATATGCTACTATACATAATAATTAAGTGGTACTGTAGAATTTTCTTTTAACATAGAATACATGGAATCGTTTATACAAAGAAGTGGATTGGGGTAGGTGTTAGCTATCGACCGGAAGCATGAGAATGCGATGGATGTTCTTTATTGATTCCTTGACTACAAAGAAAGAGGGAGGGACAAGGAACGGGTAGAAGAAAACCACGCCGGAGGAGATATGGGAAGACAAAGAGGTGAGGAAGCAAATTGTTGTAAGAGCATGCAGTATTATTGGATGGTTTCCAGCTGGTTACATGGAGCCCATGACTTCAGACCTCGATAGCCAACCTGGTGTGCCTAACCACACCATCGAAGAAGGTAAATGGGAAAGTCTTGCAACATGATGCTAGATGATAGAGGCCGAGAACACAACAGAATATGTGGCGACTGTACAATCAGGCAACAATTTGGAGTGAGTTGGGCGACTGAGATCGATTGGGAGCAATCAGGCATAAGATTCTGGGGGCACTTGGATTCGATCAACACTCCACTGCGGGGGAAGACCAAGAAAGGGGCAGCAACGCATCACCTACTCGGACCAAATATGAAATGTTAGTCAAAATGAATTGCCTGCCGCCCGCGATACTGAGCACAACATGTTGCCGCCTACCACCAGAATGTCAACCCACCTTCTCCGATTTCCTCCAGATGCTCAACCTTAGCAGTCAGTGATAAAGGATAGAGAAAAGAGCAGTCGATAGAGTTGGAAAATATCCAGAGGTACCTGACCTCCGTCCACGGTATTGAGCACGACATGTTGCCATGCCATAATGTCAATCCACCTTCTCTGATTTCCTCTCGATGCCCAACCTTAGCAGCCAGTGCAAACTACGAAAATGGAAGTACCGAAAGTTGGCTGCTTCTGGAAAATTGTCGCACCAACAGGGTCCTAAAATTACAAAAAAAATCCCCAAACCACCTTTTTCATGTACAACAAAGGCGCCGCGGACCGCTTTGTAATTTATAAAAATGAAGCCACAAATTGTAAAAGAAACCTTAAACGGGGTTTCTTATATAGTATAGATGAGACCCCCGAGTCTGTTCTCTTCTTTCCTAAATGATTATCTTGACAATGGTCATGATCAACCGATTCGAGTCCGAACCCTCTTCTACTATCTACGGAAATACTCTTTATGCTTTGCTTTACTTCAATAGGGAGGCCAGTAAAAAGCTTCCCGACTTATGCCAAAGAATTCATCATAAAAGTACCATCACAATTAATGTTACTGTATGAGAATTTGCCATATTAAATCACATTCAACTACAAAAGACAAGCCAACAATATATAATTCATACCACGGAGCGTCACAGATTTCTTGGCTGGATTACTAGCAAGATAGTTGGCGCTACGATTACCAGACTGAATAGATCTGAACTTGTTTTTAGTGTGGTTGTTTATATGCCACGAAGACACGTTGCTGACACATATTAGATATTTGGATCAGAATAGACAAATGAGCAGATCTTATCCTTGGATCGGTTTGAAGTACATATCTCATTGCCGGTTTGTTTAGCATTATTTTCATATATCTATGTATACTGTTTCCTAAGGTTACACACCCCATAGAATACTACAGCCACGCGCCGGAAAGATCTCCTTTATAATAATGTAGGGATGGCATCTTCTTCTACAAACTTTCCCGATATAGTGGATAATTTTCATTTCCCCTCGTGGATATAACTCATATGGACTAAAGAATTAATGTAAATTATGCCTTCATGGTTGATTATGTGAAGGTCTGTTTGTTCTTCATGTAGGCATTCGCATCCGCTACAAGTTTGTCAAAGTCTTTGCTACGAAAAGTAACCGTGGAAATTCAGCCCATATCTCTCCCATTCCTCTCTCTGACTCTATTAAACAGCAAGCGGCTTTACAGTCCGTCTCAATTACGTAAAGATTTGGAGCTTTTAGTTGACGACGGGCCGGGGTCAGCTTGCTTTGTCCTGTAGTATTTGTCCCATCCCCACTATAATTGCCAAATCTGCGGCGCGTGACACTTTCCCTTTGTTTCTGCCGATTTACAACCGTATGGGGACGCTATTAGAAACACACACCCGGTATCATTGCAGATGATTCAATTACATAGTTTTTCAAATCTCCGTGGAGCAAAGTTTGACTGATGCAGTAAGCAAATCGGTGATGATTACAGCCATGATTTTAAACGTTTCTGGAGGAAACTGGCGTTCGCCAATTTACTCACAATACGTTTGGATGAACACTTCTTAAATACCAGTACTTAATATATCAGATACTCATATATCGTATCAGTTCAATGATTTTGAGAGTATTCCACGGTTGACTTCAAGGGTTAGATGTTACTATCACACAGCTGCGTTTCATTATTTTCTCTGGCTGTAGGTAACAGAGATGATGGTCCCTAATACCTACACACACGCGAGTGAGATGACAAGAACGAGCACAGAAAACACGAAGGACTCTGGATTTGGTGCTGCATAACGTTGCAACTTTTCTAGTTCTGTTTGTCTTCTATTTATTCAAGCAAATGAACTACAATAGAAAGTAATACGTGCCTAGCTTTGTGCCATGATCCCACGAATTGGTCATGCACTTGACAGCATAGCACCCAGACCCTACAAGTACGGCAGTACCACAACTCGTGGCATCGTGCCCTATTTGATAGCAAACGGGAATTAGATAAATCAACATAATTATCTAATAAAACAACTAGATTATCTAACAAGAGATAGATGCTTCTACCAATTAGGTAGACGCATGCAGCCGCAATCTGACTGTTTCAGTGCTAGACTTATATTTTCATGTACGCAGTGTACTGATCGAGAATGCATAGGCATCGGTTGACCTGTGAAACTGTACTGGCATAGACCCGTAGGCCCAAACTCCAGTTATCAAACGAAGACCTTCCCAACAGGATGAAGGGAAAAACCTTATCTTACAGTTCATAGATGAAGCTGTATCCTGTGCTATAAATTCTCTTTACTTGAGTTCATGGATGAAGCTGTGTGAAGCTGTATCCTGTGTTATAAATTCTCTTTTACTTGCAAGTATTCAGCTATCTTATTATTTGTTGTGGCCCATCACATCCTTTTTTTCATCGCCCGACATCACATCATTTTTTCATCTGGGCCGTGCTAGTCTCATCAGGTCAGTCATATATTGGGAGTAGCCTAAGCTCTTTGCATAAATGAGGATACATGGTTTAAGTTGAATGTAGGCTGCGAGGCTTGGAACCTGGGGGAAACACGAGAAACAAGCCTTGCGATAGGCAGCATCATTGTGGATTCTGTTGGGGTGATTCTGGTGTTGCGGGATAGGGAGTAGACTCCAGGCCCGAGTCGCCTGGGTAGCCTTCTATAGGCCTTGGAAGTTGGGTTTGATCTGGTATTCGTGAAGGCGGATTGTTGAGTGTGTTGATCGGAGGCTGTTGCGTTTGCCTGGCACAGATGTGACGACACACTAGAGGCTAAGTGGATCGTATTTGTAGGAAAGTCCATTCTTGTAATTGGCAGGCTTCTATTTTGTTTAAAGAAGCTAATACGTTCGCATATAGGCTAGGGTGAGTACAGATTCGGCCTAGCCAATATATCTATATATTTCAAGTTATTAGGTCTATGCCCCCTTGTTTGTGGGTTCGATAGGATAGAATCCTGCGCGTATCCTATCTTCGGCCAGAGGAGGAAGCTTGCACTAACTTATAGACATAAACTTTTTGTAGATATTTCAGACGTTTGAGGATCCGTCTTTACAGTTCGTCGGATTTTTCCTTGTATATCCTTTTTCAGATCCCACTAGAGAACTTAGATGAATAGAGAGTTCATTTTAGTATCATGAATCATACATATCTATCCCTCAATAATGCCAAACATCCTTTCCCTGGTAGTTCCTAAACGTTAAAATATGTATCCTTGTACAATCTTGATTGATGTGCAAACTTTGTTAGTTGTAACCCTGTTTTATAGCGTCTCTTTGACCCCTCGCGTCTATAGTCCCTATTTGACCCGCCTTGTGCATGCCGTTGACTTTTTATACCCATGTTCCTAACAGCTCATAATATTCATGGTTTTTCTAAGCCGAAACATGATCAGCCCGCACTACCCATACAAGACTTGCTCGCATGCATTTCGGCTTCTACCCCCAGTGGTTATTTGTTGGGTTAAAATTTGGAGATGCTCACGCTCCCTCATGTGCAATGACACATCAAAATCACCAAGTCAAACCAGCTATTCCCTACCAACCCCACGTGTCATTCCTTCTACCAGTACCTCTAACATCACTACCATCTCTGCCCACCTACCGTCTTGTTGTATTTTTTTTTCTTTTTTGAGAGAGAGAGAGAAAAAGAAAAGACCGGGAAAGTGAAGAGAGAGGGGAGAGAAGTGAAGGAGAAAGGAGAAAACAAAGATCACGCTCCGAAAAGGCAAAAGTGGGTGTCATACGAACATAAACAGGTGTCAAAAGACCAACAACGGGTGCAAATGCACCATTAACTAGCTTTGAGTGTTAATTGCCCATATTTAGACGCACTTATCCATTCATGAGAGTCACTTCATGTGCCACTAGGTGTTGATTAAATTCATTATGTTTTAGTCGCTATTATCTTATTTGGATGTCAATTACTAATTTTTGAGCATACATATCCATTCATTGAGTATCATTTTATGTGTTAATGAGCAATTGATTAAGTTTATCATGTTTTGATTGTCATTAACTTGTTTTGGGTTTAATGAAACTTAAAACATGATGAACTTAATCAACTGCCCATTAACATATAAAATGACGCCCAGTGAATGGGTAAGTGTGCCTGAAAATGGGTAATTGACACCCAAAATAAGATATGGCGTCCACAACTTAAAAATTTAATCAACGCCCAGTGGCACATGAAGTGACGCCAAAGGATGGGTAAGTGCACCCAAATATGGATAATTAACACCTAAAACAAGTTAATGGTGCCCAAAACATTATGAACTTAATCAACGCTCAATAACACATGAAATGACGCCTAGTGAATTGATAACTGGGCCCAAAAATAGATAATTGAGACACAAAACAAGATAATTGCGCCCTAAACATAATGAAGTTAATCAGTATCCAGTAGCACAGGAAATGACCCCAATGAATGAATAAGAGTGCCCAAATATGATTAGTTGACACTCAAAACATGACAGACTTAATCAACGCTCAGTAACACATGAAATGATGCCCAATGAATGGATAACTGCATCCAAAAATGGATGACAACCTACAACAAGATAATGGCACCAAAAAGTTAATGATGTTAATCAAAGTCCAAGAGCAGATGACATGACTCCAATGAATGAGTAAGTGCACCCAAATAAGAGTAATTGACACCCAAAACAAGTTAATGGCGCCCAAAATGTGACGAACTTAATCAAGCTTAGTAACACATGAAATGATGCCCAATGAATAGATAACTGCACCCTAAAATGAATAATTGACACCCAAAATAAGATAATGGCGCCCAAAACATAATGTTTAATCTAAATCTAGTAGAACATAAAATGATGCCAATGAATGAGTAAGTGTGCCCAAACATGAATAATTGACATCCATGATGAACTTAATCAATGCCCAGTAACACATGAAATGACATCCAGTAAATAGACAATTGTGCCCAAAAATGGATAATTGACACCCAAAACAAGATAATGATGCCCAAAACTTAATTAACTTAATCGACATCCACTAGCACATGAAATGATGCCAATGAATGAGTAAGTGTGCCCAAATATGAGTAATTGACACCCAAAAGAAGTTAACGGCGCCCAAAATGTGATGAACTTAATCAATGTTGAGTAACACATGAAATGACACCAAGTGAATGGATAATTGTACCCAAAAATGGATAATTGACACCCAAAAAAAGATAATTATGCCCAAAACATAATGAAGTTAATCAACATCCATTAGCACATGAAATGACGACAATGATTGAGTAAGTACACCCAAATATGAGTAATTGATACCTAAAATAAGTTAATGGAGCCCAAAATATGATGAACATAATCAACACCCAGTAAAACATGAAATGACACCCAAGGAATGGGTAACTGCACTCAAAAATGTGTAATTGACACCTAAAACAAGATAATGGTGCCCAAAACTTAATGAACTTAATCAAATCCCAATAACATATGAAATAACACCAATGAATGAGTAAGTACACCCATAAATGAGTAGTTGTCACCCAAACCAAGTTATCGGTGCCCAAAACTTGATGAACTTAATCAATAACTAGTTCCACATGAAATGACACCCCATGAATGCGTAAGTGAGCCCAAACATGAGTAATTGACACCCAAAATAAGATAACGGTGTTAAACTCAATGAACTTGATCAAATCTCAATGGAACATGAAATGGAACCCAGTGAAAGGGTAAGCCCATCCAAACATGGGTAATTACCACCCAAAACAAGTTACCAGCGCCCAAAAATTAATGATCTTAATGACTTTGTTTAACAAGTGAATGGGTAAGTGGTACACAATAACTTCCATCCTCTTTTATTTTTACTTCCCTCATCAAGTATATCAACACTAGTCTTTTTGAAATATATATTTTTATAAAAAATCTAATGATTTTATTTCGTCAAAAAATTCACCACTGATGAATATTTATTTTTGTGTTTTTGTGTTAATGACAAAATAAATATTATCCACAATATACAAAATTCATTTTTATACGGTGTATCATTTTTCTCGAAAGTATATCAAGGTTAGTCTTGTTGGATGTATTTTTTATAACAAATCTAACCATTTTTATTTCGTCAAAAACTTCATCACGGATTATAATTTATAAACAAAACAAATTTGTCTCTCTTATTCCTCTCTCCCACTTATTTTATCTCTCCAATCAGCACTCACGTCACTCCAAAACTACCTTACAATATTATTGTCATCTCATTTCCTGTCAATATCACTATTTATAAAGGCAACACTTGTCAACTCTCTGTAAACCACCCTTCTCCCTGTGTGTAAGCCTGTGTGAGTTATTTGTGTATGTGACCAGAGAATTTATGTTATTTGCTCCATGCAACACACATATGACTCTAACACCAATCATTGCAACCATCTATGTCAATCTTATGTCCACAATGGCATCCAATTGGTGGTAGCATCACATCATTGGAGAGAATCATTCAGTATCAAGTCTAGTAACAAAGAACTACTCATACAATACTGACAATACTAGTGAAGGGATTACAAGACAAGATGTGTATATATCCATTATGTACAAAATATAGGGGAAGAATTTTCTATGGACTAGGCATACTATCCAATATGTGTATGTGTATTGCAAAAATATAAAAAGATATATATTAGCAAGTATAGGAAGATAAATGGATTATATGGACAAACAATCACACAACCAGAACATCAGAACTTAGATGGAAAACTCTTAGAATATGTGAGGGAAAATTAATAAATTGAAATTTGACAGTAACATCCACTAATCTAGAAAATATAGAGTTCTTTGAAGTTTTGACCAAGACTTGAGGAGTATACATATAAAGGAAGAAATACATATTTTATCAACTTTGTACGTATTAAAAAGTTTCTAAAAAAATACCCTTTATAGAGAATAGCTGGATAGGTAAGGAGAATGTATGGCCGAGAAGTCACGCTGAAAAAACTAGAGTGGAAAGACCATCCTTCCTTTTCTTCTTCCTTATTTCTTTCTTCTTATGTTTTTTACTATTTTCTTCTTATCAAGTACACAATAGTATCAAATAAATATAATTGAGGGTGGTGGTTGTTGGTATGTATGCCCAGAGAGCCAACCATTTGATAATTTTGATGACATACAATGTAAATGATTTGATTGATAATAAAGACAATATTTAAGTGTGTCTTATTTTAATAAGTTATGATATAATTATTAAACATAATAAATGTCTAAAGAATAATACTACTCAATGATGTATGTTTTCTGGTTGATGACCTAAACAATGAGATCATACATATGTTAAGAGTATGTACATTTTTGTTATGTTGCTAGTCAAATGTTATTGTAGATGGCTGATAGACATCAATGACACATAAGATAAAAGTATGTGTCGGTTGATGACAAGGTCTCATTAGTCATGATTGTTGATTTCAAACCAAACACATAGAAACTTGTTGGAGAATAGTATATTAGACAGACCCACCTTGAGAGTGACACATGGAATGTAGGGAAATATGGCATCTGGTTGGCAATGAAAATAAAAAATTTCTACCATATTCCCCATTAAACCAGTGGATTGCCTCAATAACTATATAATGGGAAGGATGGTTCTGAGGATATACTGAGTCTTGGAGCAAGTCTACGACAATCTACTCATCATTGTAGTTTTGCAATTGTCTTCTAGTTGCATTGGCACGATGTCTACTCTAGCTCCTAGTTTTTTGCCTCAGACAGTAGGTTGATTTTGTCCTCCTAGCGGCAGGAAACAACCTCCTTGCCTCTATGGAGGTTCACATGGACCACCTATAACTCATGCCATCCTGCTAGAACATACATGATGTAGTTTTCCCTTCTGTTAGTGTATCAATTACCAACTTTCTCTCCCACAATTGTTCTCCCTTTCTATTTCTCTCATTATCGGGTAGGACTTGTTCAAGCTCTCTATTGATTATCACAACTAGAGAGGGAAACAATTGTCAGAGACAATTGAGTTGTGTCTCTGGGAAGCCCCTAGTACCCCTCTATTTATAGGAGGGGCTAGGGTCAGGGTTCCCAATCTGTGTGGGAATGGAAGGAACTAGAATTTCAAAAAAATTTGCAACGTATGATAGACAAAATAGTCAGTTCACCAGTGAACTGATCAATTGACATGTGAGTCAATTAGTTCACGTAGTGAACCGGTTGTTTCAACATGTTTCCCAATCATGATTGTATCAGAAATTCTAATCCAATTAATGCATGACATGACATTAGTACTAATCATTGATGCAATCAAATTGTAAATATGAATTGGGCGGTTCATATCATAAATCAGTTGTCTCATGACCATGAGACGAATGGTTCATTCAGTGAACTAACTGGTTTGTTCCTGGTTCATCCTGAATTCATCCAATGTAATACTCAATCAACCTGACACTCCAACCGACTATTTCATCACTTGAACCGATTGGTTGGTAGTCCAATTAGTTGATTTGTTTGCTTCAATTTAATACCTAAACACTTTATAAAACAATTCAATTATCATTCATAATTAAACTCCTCTTATATGTGTATCATATGTGTGTGACCCTATAGGTCCCATATTACGTTGGCAGTGAATGTCCATAATAATTATGACATCACAAACAATGAGTGATTCCTATTCACCCATCATTCCTACCCAATTAAATTGAAAATTGGAGAACAACTTCATCCTACAATATGTGTTTGGTGTTTTAGTGTTTGTATAGTTCCTTTGTCACTGATATCCAGATGAACTCGAGTCATGGAGTAGTCATCCTCTTCAACATTCAATATTTGTTCCTTGCTGTAGCAAACTGTTTGAGATATATGTAAAATCAATATCACATATTGACTCAATGCACATCGCCATGCATTTCTCAGTCTCGCTAATCAAGTGGCCAAGATATCACATCTACATCATTGACATCCATCCTCATGTGTCATAGTCCAGACAATCATCACCTTTATGGAAACACTTATTCAAGATCACAATGGATGATGTCAAAGTATTGAGAACTGCATGCGATGAGTGTGGTGACTTTAGGTCTAAGAACCACAATCACCACCAACACTATGAGAACTAACTATTACTACCATTGTCATGGTTTCCATGTGTTACTCTCATGGTGGGTCTATCTGATACATTGTTCTCTAACAAGTATCATGACTGATGATATTTTTTCATCAACCAACACACACTCTAGTCTTATGTTTTGTTGTTGTCTATAGCACTTCCACAATAACATCTGACTAGGGATATAATGAGAATGTATACACTCTTAACATCCATACAGTCTTATTTTTCAAGTCACTTACTTGAAGACATACGCAATTCAGTATCATTCTCTGGAAATTTATTATGTTACTTCATGATATCATAACTGAATAAAACAAAATAAATTTGAAGCATGTCTTTATTATTAATAAAATAATTTACAAATCATGCCATTACAATCAACATATGATTGTCTCTCTGGGCATACATACCAACAGACTCCCACTTGCACTTAGAGCCAATCACTCATGAATTTCAATCCAAGTGATCTAACATGAGCATCATGCTTCTACTGTGAAAGTCCTTTAGTCAAGGGGTTGACAACATTGCTCTCAGTTGGTACTCTAGTAATCTTCACATCTCTTTGTTTTATGATCTCTCGTATGATATGGAATCACATTTGTATATGCTTGGAATGCTGATGTGATATGGGTTCCTTTGCTTGTGGAATATCTCCATTGTTGTCACAATATAGCTCAAATGTGTCGCTGATGCTTGGAACAACCCCAAGTTCAAAGATGAACTTTTTGACCCATACAACCTCCTTTGCTTCATTTGATGCAACAATATACTTAGCCATTGGAAAGTATCTCTTGCTTGGAACTCTTCCAACTTACAACTCTGTTGTTGAGGTAAAACAGAAATCTTGATTGCGATCTATAATCATCTTTGTCAGTTTGGAAGCTTACATCGATGTTACCTCTTACCACCAACTCATACTCTCTATGTAGATAAAAAATTGATCCTTTGTTCTGCTCAAGTACTTTAAGATATTCTAGATGGTGGTCCAGTGAGAATCACCTAGATTTGATTGATAGTTGCTCGGCATTCTTAGGGTATATGAGACGTCGGGATGGGTACACAACATTGCATACATAATACATCCAGTCGCATATGCATATAAAATCTTACTCACACGTTCCCTTTCTTCACAAGAACTGGGATATTTAGGTCTAGATATGGCAACTCCATGACACATGGATAGGTTTCCTCTGTCTGAACTCTACATGTTGAAACTATTCAAAACCTTGTCAATGTATGTGCTCTGATTTAGTCTAAGAAGACTTGTCGATCTACCTCTATTGATCTTGATCCCAAGATGTAGGATTCTTATCCCAAGTCTTTCATAGAAAACATATTTCCCAACCAAGTCTTTACCTTTTATAAAGTTGGGATGTCATTCCCCATTAATAGTAAGTCATCCATATACAATATGAGAAATAGAATCATGCTCCCATTAACCTTCTTGTACACACAAGGCTCGTCTTCATTTTGATTAAAGCCAAATTCTTTGATTGTCTCATCAAAATGAAGATTACATCTTTGATATGCTTGTTCGATCCACAGATTGACCTTTGTAGCTTACAAAATTTATTTGCATCCTTTGGATTTATAAAACCCTCATGTTGTGTCATGTATACATCCTCGGGAACATTTCCATTATGGAATGTGGTTTTAACATCCTTCTTCCAAATCTCATAGTTACAATAAGATGCATCTGCAAGCATGATCCCCATGGACTTAACCATGTCCACTAGAGAAAAGGATTCGTTATAGTAAACACCTTGAGCTTGTCTGAAACCATTTGCAACCAATCTTCCCTTATAGGTTTGTATTTTACCATCGATGTCAGTCTTCTTCATGAAGACCCACTTGCACCCTATGGGTTTTACCCCTTCAGGTGGATCCACCAAGGTCCATACCTTATTTCCATATATGGATTCCATCTTAGATCTCATGGCCTCAAGCTATTTCTTAGACTCTGGACCCTTAGTAGCTTCTAGATAGGTTTTTGTCTTATCATCTATGACCAACTCACCGCCATCTCGAGTTGCAAGATATCCAAATCTTTTAGGTTCAAGGTGTGTCCTACTAGATCTATGAGGTCCTTTTGTTAATTGAGGAATTTGAGATTCCAAAACACTTTGTGATTCTTTTTGTTCCTCTTGCACAACTATAGTTCAATGCTTTCTTGTTGGTCTGGAACCTCTTCATGTTCCACTTTTCTCCCACTATTTCCTTTGGAAATAAATTATTTTTCTAGGAATGCAACATCTATGGAAACATTCACTTTGCTATCAGATAGGGAATAAAAGTAATATCCTCTGGTCTCCTTAGGGTATCCAACAAAATAACATTTATCAGACTTAGGGCCTAGCAATTTAGAAAACATTTTCCTTACATAAGCTTCACATCCCCAAATCCTCATAAAAGACATATTATGAGGTTTCCCAGTCCATATCTCAAATGGTGTCTTTTGAGCCGATTTAGATGGTACTTAGTTTAGTGTAAACACAGAAGTTTTAGGATCACAACTAGTGAAGGTAGTTGGAAGTTCTGTTAAACTCGTCATATATCGCAGCATATCCAACAATGTGTGATTTCTTCTTTCTGATACACCATTATAGTTGTGGTATACAAGGTGGAGTCTGATGGGATATGATCCCCTGGGCTCGAAGAAGGTCCTCAAACTCTTGGATTAAGTATTCTCCACCCCGATCAGAATGAAGTTCCTTAATACTTTTCCCAAGTTGGTTCTATACTTCATTCATAAACGCCTTGAACCTTTCAAGAGTTTTTCACTTATGTTTCATCAAGTAAACATAACCATACCAACTGAAGTCATCAATGAAGATAATGAAGTATTGATACCCACCTATAGCAGTTATTCTAAAAGGCTCCCATACATCGTATGTATGATTCCTAGTAGATTACTAACCCTCTCATTGTTTCCAGTTAAAGGGGTCTTAGTCATGTTGTGCAATAAACAAAATTCACATGTCTGCATTGATTTGAAATCAAAAGAGTGCAAATAACCATCTTTATGGAGTCTAGATTTGAAATTCTCATTTATGTGCCCTAGACAAGAACCAAAGGTATGTTTTCTTTGAGTTGTTGAGTTTTATTGTTTTGGTATTTAAATTATAAACATCAATCTTTAAGTCTAGAAAATAAATACCATAAGACATTGGGGAATTGACATAAAAGATCCCATCTTTTGAAACATAACATCAACCAAAACATAATATGAAATTCATATGCTTCCTTGTCCATACAAGATACACAAATGATGTTTCTGTTTATGATAGATACATAATAGAAGCTCACTAAATTTATTACAAGCCTTATGGGTTGAGATAAATTACAGTTTCCAACTATAGTGGAAACAACTCTTGCTCCAATTGCCACCCATAGTTTGGCCTCCCCCTTTCTTAAATGACAACTTCTTTTTAGATCCTTCATATTGGAGCATATGTGAGATCCACATCTGGTATCTAGTACCCACGATGAAGAAGTAGAAAGGTTTATCACAATAATGTATATACCTAAAATGAAGATCACCATCCTCATCTTCTTCTTCCTAAATGCATTCAAGTACAAAGGATAGATTACTCTTATACTTTTCTTTGTCCTTGTCTTGAGTGTTGAAAATCTAGATTTGAGCTTAGACTCAGAACTCTTAATGTCCTTGCTTTCATCGTTGGACCCAACTCCGTTGATCACCATCACGGATTTTTCCTTCTTGATTCTTTCTTCGAAGTTTATTAACATGCCAAGCAAATCTGGTAGCAGTCTGGCCATATAATTCAAGGGATAGAACTCAATGAAATGGCTATATGATTTAGGAAATGATTGCAAAATCATATCCATGGACAACTCTTGGCTCAAAGAGAATTGCAGTTCTTCAAAATGTTCCATGTGTCTAATCATATTGAGCACATGGGTCTCTATTGAGTCTCCCTCTGTCATCTTACACTCAAAGAGAGCCTTTGAGACATTGTACCTTTCTTGCTTTGTGAGGTAATGGTTCACGTTCCTAAGATGTGTTATGATCTCATGAATACCCATGTCTTCACATTTCTCATGCAGCTCATAGTTCATGCAGCCTAGCATATGGTGCTTTGTGTCTAAGGCATCATTGGAATGCTTCCGGTAACCATCCATTTTAGCCCTACACGCATCAAGAGCATGTATTTCTAGAACTGGTGTTTCTAGGACATAGAGCTTGTAATCTTCATCAAGAACCCTTCTCCAAGTCCAAAACAAGTTGTGGAAATTTGTCCCATTAAGTTTGTCCTTCCGAAGGACCTTTTAGAATGATGATTTGATTGGCATTTGATTCCATAAGAGAATTTTGCATTTTGTCACAAACCCTTTTTGATTTGATTTGAAAATATTTGACAATATCATATTAGTCCTTTAATTAATTATTTCTCCCAATATTTTATTCAAATTGATATCCCTCACATATCAATTTGGAAGATTGCAGCATACAAACTTTTGTGTGCCAAGACCCAAAACAATTCAACTATTTTCCGGCCAATGCCAACGTCCATAGTCAATTATTCAGGTGCCAATTGCATCATGTGTAATTCTTGGATAGATGATATGCCTGATTCCTTACCATAACTATCTGTATGCCTCTGGTGCTTAATCCCATTAAGGAAATAAATTAAGCCTTACCCAAAAGCCAACATGATAGATATGCTCCTTGCTTGGGCAGAGCCTACATATCTACATCACACTTCTACAAGATGGATGACGCACCATGATTGGGGGTAACCTGTGCTTTCTCGATCAAGCTTTTTGTGACGCCTGTCTCACAAAATCAAATTAACTAATACGGAAGCGTTCACTAAGAAGCGAATTACCAAAAATCACTAAAAATTAAAACCTTTTTATCAAAAGATCCATTAAACGAAAACTTTCTCACATAGAATCAAAGTAACATAATTACATTCTTGTTCACATGTACATATTTTGTATCATCTCCTTTTGAGAATTACATGCATTAACTGTAAGGACCCTGACCTTCGTTTAGGGTTTACCCTATTTGCTTTGCTTAACCCTGATGCTTTGTTGCTTGCTAATCACCTTTGGTGGTGATTAGGGTTTTGGTTGTGCCTTGTTGAGAGTTGGAGGTGCTACTTGCAAATAACCCAAGTCTAGGGTTTTGTAGGCAAGTTTGCCACCTTGTGAGGTGTTCCTCTCTCTCTTTGCTTCCTCTTGTGTAGAGGGGAAGGCTTGGGCTTGTTGCTTGAGTTCTTATGGGCCTAGTTGGGCTTGTTGGGCCTTGAGGTGCCTTGCTTTGTCTTGGTTGAGCTTTGTATCACCCAAGATGGAGAGTGTATCAGACAAGGTATGAGTGTGTCGCCCATGGCAAGAGGTATGTCGCCCAAGGAGCTAGTTGTTGTGTCGCCCATGACCTTTGAACCAACCTTGACCTTGTTTGTGTCACCACTAGTGGACACTTGGTACATACCTTGGACATGTGTATAGAGCTTGCTAGAATGATGGCTCGTGCACTAGGATAAGTGTCCCTAGTCAGGCGACACCTTGCTTGGACCAACCTTGTTTTCTCCTCCCTTTCCTTCTATATAGGCGGTTCCTTTCCTTAGCTAGGAGTTCCTTTGGTCCTTTGGTTCCTCTCCACCTTGGTGCACGACGCAACCCTCTTCCTTGCTAGTTGGTGGCCGATATCCCCTTGGAGGAGAAAGCTTGGAGACCGACAACCTTGGAGTCTCCTTCTTCCTTGCTTGGTGGTGCTCGGAGCTAGGAGCTTGGAGCTTGCTTAAGGCAGGTTACATAACTTCTAACCTAAACTACATTATCTCTTGCTATGATCTTGTTTATATGCATGATAGTAGATTAGTGCTTCCTTATGTATCCATGTTGGCCGATCCTTGTGATCTAGGTTTTTAGGTGAGCAATACTCCTTTCTCCCCTTTGGTCTAGAGGAGTGAGCTTGAGCCTCTAGTACCATGAGCAACACCCCTCTTTCTCTTAGCCGATTGAGGTGAGCTTGTGTTCTAGTTTCTTGAGCAATACTCTCCTCTCACCATGAGCTAGAAGGGTGATCTTGGTTATGGTGGTGACTCCTCTTTCTAGGGTTTTCCCTTGTGGACGTTTGGTGATGGTTGATGTGCAAGACCCCTCTTTCTTAGTTGATTGAGGTGAGCCATCTTCCTAAGGTTTCGGGTGCCTTTGTGTTTGAGAAAGAAGATGGCCTAGTGAATGGTACCTTGGGTCGTTAGGAGAGTGGGGAGGTGCTGTCCGACAGTCCCCTTGATCTTGAGTCTTAGACGACACATGATGGGTGTTGTGTGACGGGTGTCACACCATGCTAAGATGACCTGCCCGATACACCTTGGTTAGATGTTTGCCTTGTGCTGCTATGCCTTGATCAATGGGGCATTGGGACCTGGTTGTGTGACGGTCGTTAGGTCTTGGTCCAGTAGGTTGCATGATACATGGATGATCGACCCACCTTGAACGATACCTTTGTGGTTGACCTTGGCCGTTAGCTGCCCTGTGACGGGCGATGTTGAGCGGTTTGTGACGGGTGTCACCCTGACCTGTGTCGGCCGATATCATCATCTTGTGATACAGTGTTGCCAGCCTGACGCAGCGTCGTGAGCTTGGTCGATAGGTGTGATGGCCGTTATGAGGTGAATGCTAGGGTTGGGCGGTAGGATGAGTGCGGCCCGTTACCGCTTTATATGAGGGCAGGTTGCCCGTTATAACCTTTTAGTGAGAGTCCCTAGTGTTTCTAGTGAGGGTTTCACGTATCATGGAAAGCTGATTGTTGTATATGTTCTTATTTTAAATGATGGTGACATTTGTACATGCTTAATAGTACTCATTATGATAACGCTTGTTCATCTAAACTTAACATGGCTATATACACGAATGTGATTTTCTTGATTATATGTATAATGCTAAGGATAATAATGAGCATTGTAGATTACTTCATGATGTACCCTATACATATGATCATAAGTTGATACATGATCAAAAAAGTATATCTAATCGTTATGGATAGCCTGGTCATTCTATGATTACTATGTACTAACCATGCAGGTGAGCCATAGCCAAGAAACATGGCTATGAGGTACATGTGATGAGTAACACTACTTTGTTAGTTAATCGTGATACTGAGATGACAAGTATAATGTGATTCCTATTCCATGATGATGATGATGTAAGCCTTGAGAGGCAGTGGTACTATGTGATGAGGGATTGAGATCCCATGATATGTGATGATCCTTGTGATGGATCTAGATTGATTGGCAAGAGGCCAAGTGATAACATCTGATGTGGGATCCTTGTGATGGATCAATATGATGAGAATTGTAGTAAAAGAATAATGTTGAGTTTATGTCATCTATTTCCTATTATAGCTTGCATGTTATACAACTTGGTTGAGTCTTGCAATCCATATAAAAGATACTAATTAATTGCAGTGGAATATATCATGTAGTTTGCCCTGGCCATAGATCCATCATCATCAGGAATTGGTGATGGTGAAATGGGTTCTCCTGCGGGTTAACCCAGAGCGCATATTTTTGAATATGTGAGGTTTCTCCTAGCCTCAAATAGAGAGGGAAACGAGTGCAGCTGCGGTTGCAGACTCGGGATATGTGATGAGCATGGTGAATAGGCCCATGGCTCTGGATATGTGATATGAAGAGCATGAATGCGTTCATGGCTCAGAGCACGGTGATTAGGCCTGTGGCTTAGTTTTACTAGTGTCGTGACCTGTACCAAGGCGGGCTAGAGGAAGGGTAGCATGAGGAGCTGACCCTATGGCTAAGACCACCTGAGCATGAGACTGCGGTCCTGCTTTATTTCTCGTGCACTGACCACGAGGGATGAGGTCGTGGAGTCCGGCTCTTCCATTGACCTTGTATGGCACCGACTATGGGCTTCACAGCCGAAGGTTGGATTTGAACGGCACGGTTCACTTCCTCAGGGCATAATAAAACGTAATCCATCCGTTTAGTGTTTACTGCTTAAGAAAAACACGAAACCTTGGTTGAGGCCTTGTTTGTGTAGTTAACTTCATTATATCTTGCAGTTGCTTATATGCTTCTCATATGTGGTAAATCCTTAATCTTATCCTGTTAATCATGTTCATAAAAGAAATAGTTGGATATATGATTGAGTACATCTGGTAAGTTTCCTAAGTATGAACAACTTCATTTTATAACTACTCTTGTCATACTTTTTATCAGTTAGCTGCTATATATATAAATCTGAGGTTTTGTAGTTCGGCGGGGAGTTATGTTTCTCGCTGGGACAATGTTTGATTGTCTCACCCCGCTGGTTTACACCCTTTTTAGGTGGTCGAGCTAGACGTGGTGGTGGTCGTGGAATTGCGGCCGAGCAGCGAGAAGAGCAGTAGAAGGCAAGTGATGGACATGCTGCTATTTTGGATGTTTTGTAGTAGAGTCTAGAGTCATCCATGTACTCTCAGGTCCTTGGTGGTGTTTTATCATTATTTCACGATGTACAACTGTAGATGTTTTGTATATCCTGCTGCTGGCCGGATGTGGGCCTTTATGTATGTATAAACAGGTGATGAACTCATGTGATGACAAGATAGCTGTTGCTTTAAGCAGTGGACATGTATCGAGGCTTGTATATATGTATATAACCTGTTCTTTTGCAGGATGTGGACTGGAATGTAATAGTTTCTCAGTTTATCATCTTTTCGAAATCCATTTTAATTAACTCGTGTTTTTGATAATCTTTGGTTATGACGATTTCTGCACGTTTTCCCGTAACACCTCGCTGTCTGTGTGATAGTGGGATGTGTTGCCACAAAAGTTTGGTGTCAGAGCTTTAGGTTCGCTGAGTCTACAGGGATTTAGGACTAGGTTGAGTATGTTCCTATGAGTTTTCCAGATTTTCTCACAATCATCTTATGCTCTCAGCAGAAGAAAAGCCAAGATGTCTGGAAACCATGAAGAACACGCTGATGAGCACAACGATGATGCATCTGTTGATGGAGTGGTAGGATAGGCACATGAAGATCGGGTGCCTGAGGTCCCCCAACCTAACCCAGCCATTCTTGAACATCCTGCCTACCAACAGCTTATGGCACAGATGATGGCTATGATGAATCTAATGGTTGAGCGATTGCCAGTGTCTCTTCCGAGAGCACATGCTCCCCATGGTGAAACATCGGGTATTGGGAAGACCTTTGAGCGGCTTCGCCGAGTCAGAGCTTCAGATTATGCTGGGACGGCTGATCCAGCGAATGCAGATCTGTGGCTGACAAGTCTTGAGAAGGCTTTCCGGATCCTCAACATCCCCGAAGCAGACAAGGTAAAGCACGCTGTCTACCTTCTGAAAGGTAGTGCTAGTCACTGGTGGACCATCGAGGAAGAGAAGCGGCCTAGTGAGGTGATCGGTTGGGAGGTTTTCTGACGTGAGTTCGTCACCAGATACTTCTCGAAGACGTATCTGGATGAGAAGATCAGTCAGTTTGAGAGCCTGCGACAAGGAACGATGAACATCACTGAGTACGAAGACAAGTTCATGGATCTGTTGAGGTTTTGTCCTCACATGGTAGCGACAAATGAGGAGCGGATCAGACGTTTCAAGAAGGGTCTGAGTTCTGAGCTGACAACCCCTGTGTCTGTGTTGGAGAATAGACAACGGTTTGCTACGTTTGTAGAATCTATCCGGAGGATCGAATGATCAGTTAGGGAGAAGAGGGAGTCTATGACTAAGAAGAGACATGCTCAGTTCCAGGGTCAGAGGTTTGGTGGCTTCAAGAAGCTAAGGTTTGCAGCACCGTCGGTGATGAGAGGTTCTGGTGGACCGTCACAGTGGTCTCCGAGTAAAGGAAGAGGTTATGTTTCTTCACCATCGAGGGCACATAGTACAACTCCTGTGGCAGTAACAGAGCCATCTAGGCCACAGATTGACGTTAGGACATGCTATGCTTGCGGTCAGATAGGGCATGTCAAGTCGAGTTGTCCCTACAAAGATGATGAAGTGACGCAGCAGCCGAGGAAGAATCAGCAAGGGTCAGATCGACAACAGCCTAGTGGTAGAAGAGGGCGAGGACGCAGCTAAGCGTCTCAGGATGGACCGTCTGCTCAAGGAAGCATAGGGCGTGGATAACAAGCAACGACTCGATTCTATGCCATGAGTCAGCCGGAGGCGATAGTCAACCTGCGAGTAGTGACAGGTCAGATGGAGTTATTTGTCTGATATGTCTTCGTCTTGCTTTATATCTGTTCTAGTTGACCCGGGTGCTACACACTCTTTTATCGCCTATAGTATGCTTGAAAACTGTCGTTTACCTGTTAGTCGTAAGGAGGATAGTTTGTTGTTAGAAACCCCTCTTGATGGTTCCTCGTTGCTTCAAGAAGAGTGTCCATCTTGTGTCTTATCTTTCTCGAGACATCACATTCAAGTGGATCTTATACCACTTGAAATGCATGGGTTTGACGTTATCCTTGGGATGGATACCTTAGAGAAATATAAGGTTGTTCTGGACTGTGGTTCCAAGCAGGTGGTGTTTGATGATACCAGAGTGAAGTGGATCTTCCAGGGAGATAGGAAGATTCTTCTGATGTGTCTGGTATCAGCTATGATTGTAGATAAGTTGCTACGATAGGGATGTGAGGTGTTCTTAGCTCATGTGGTGGATACCGTTGTGGCTACCAAGGCGAAAGGTCCTAGTCTCGAGGAGGTGACCATTGTCCGAGAGTTTGCAGATGTGTTTCCTGAGGAGTTTCCTGGTGTTCCACTGCCCTGAGAGATTGACTTTGAGATCAATCTGGTCCCAGGAACGTAGCCAGTTGCACAGGAAAGGGAGGAGAAAACAAGGTTGGTCCAAGCAAGGTGTCGCCTGCCTAGGGACACTTGTCCTAGTGCATGAGCCATCATTCTAGCAAGCTCTATACACATGTCTAAGGTATGTACCAAGTGTCCTCTAGTGGTGACACAAACAAGGTCAAGGTTGGTTCAAAGGTCATGGGCGACACAATAACTAGCTCCTTGGGCGACATACCTCTTTCTATGGGTGACACACTCATACCTTGGCCGATACACTCTCCATCTTGGGTGATACAAAGCTCAACCAAGACAAAGCAAGGCACCTCAAGGCCCAACAGGCCCAACTAGGCCAAAAAGAACTCAAGCAACAAGCCCAAGCCTTCCTCTCTATACAAGAGGAAGCAAAGAGAGAGAGGAACACCTCACAAGGTGGCAAACTTGCCTACAAAACCCTATACTTGGGTTATTTGCAAGTAGCACCTCCAACTCTCAGCAAGGCACAACCAAAACCCTAATCACCACCAAAGGTGATTAGCAAGCAAAAAAGCACCAGGGTTAAGCAAAGCAAACAGGGTAAACCCTAAACGAAGGTCAAGGTCCTTACAAGCTAACCCCCTTTAAGGGATTTCGTCCCCAAAATCCGAAGAGAAAAGCAAGGGATACTTCCTCCTCATCTCTTCCTCCAGCTCCCATGTGGCTTCTTCAATGCCACGATGATGCCAAAGAACCTTCACCAGAAACAGGTCCTTTCTCTTCAGCTTCTTAACTCTCCTGTCAAGGATTGCCACAGGACCTTCCTCATTTGTCACGCCTTCATCAAGCTCAACCTCTATTGGCTGTATCACCATTCCTGAGTCTGGATGGCTTTTCTTCAGCATACTGACATGGAACACTGGATGTAACCTATGCAACTCTGGAGGAAACTCTATCTCATAAGCTACGTTACCAACACGTGCTATGACTGGGTAAGGCCCCATATACCTAGGTGCCAACTTACCCTTCCGACCAAACCTTAGCACTCCCTTCCCCAATGAGCCTTTGAGATATACTTTGTCTCCTACGTGGAACTCCAAAGGTCGTTGGCGATTGTCTGCATAAGACTTCTTCCTGTCCTGTGCCACTTTCAACTGGTGTTGTATCCCCTTAATCTTTTATATCGTCTGCTGTACTAACTCAGGACCCAACAACTGATACTCACCAGACTCATACCAACACAAAGGAAATCTGTACATTCTCCCATACAAGGCCTCATAGGGAGCCATGTCAATGCTCCGCTGATAACTGTTGTTGTAGGCAAACTCTATCAAACTAAGATGTATATCCCAACTTCCTAGAAACTGCAAAACACAAGCTCAAAGGAGATCTTCCAAAATCTGAATAGTCCTATCGGACTGTCCATCTGTCTGTGGGTGAAAAGCGGTACTGAACCTCAACTGCATTCCCAATGCTCTGTGTAACAGTTCCCAAAAACAACTTGTGAACTGAGGACCTCTGTTAGAAACTATTGTCGCTGGAACACCATGAAAACGTACTATCTCATCCACATACACTCTGGCGAGCTTCTCAGCTATATACGTCATCTTTACCGATAGGAAATGGGCAGACTTTGTCAATCTGTCCACTATCACCCAAATGGAATCATGATTCCTAGTTGTCCTGGGTAGACCAACTACGAAATCCATGGTTATATGATCCCATTTCCACTACGGTATCGACAATGGCTGCAACGTACCTGCCGACTTATGATGTTCAACCTTCACTTGCTGGAAAACTGCACATTTAGCCACGAACTCCGCTACATCCTTCTTCAAACCGGGCCACCAGCACAAGTCCTTCAGACTATGATACATCTTGGTGACACCTGGATGCATAGCATACATCGATGTGTGGGCTTCCTCGAGCACTAACTTCCTCAGCTCATCAACATCAGGAACCACCATCATATCACGATAGCAGACTAGCCCATCCTCAGACTCATGAAACCCATCACACTTTTCACTGCCAAACTCTGCTCTGATAAACTGTACTGCATCATCTGTCTGCTGGGCATCTTTAATCTACTGTCTCAATGTAGGCTTGACTTGCATCCGTGCTAAGAGTCCAGCTATCAAGGAAACCTCCATTTGCACGTTCATCTGCCACAAAAAGACAAACATGTCCCGCCTATGGCATACCAGAGAACTCAACTGTGCCTTCTTGGAAAAAAAAGAAGACTTTCGGCTAAATGCATCGGCTACCACATTCGCCTTACCAGGATGATACTCGATAGTGCAGTCGTAGTCATTGATCAACTCCATCCATCACTGATGTCACATGTTTAACTCTTGTTGTGTAAAGATGTACTTCAAGTTCTTATGATCCGTAAACATCTGACACACTTCCCCATACAGATAGTGTCTCCAAATCTTTAATGCATGAACCACTGCCTCCAACTCCAAGTCATGAGTCAGATAGTTCTCCTCGTGTTTCTTGAGCTGTCGCGAAGCAAAAGAAACCACATGATCATCCTGCATCAGCACACAACCTAATCCTTTCTTGGAAGCATCACAGAAAACCACGTAGCCCTTCCCAGGCTCTGGCAGGATCAACACTGGAGCACTGGTCAGCTTCTCCTTCAAGCTCTGGAAAGCTTGCTGACATCGATCATCCCAGACAAAAGACACATCCTTTCTCGTCAACTTTGTCATCGGCAACACAATTGCCCTGAAGTCTCTGATAAACCTCAAGTAGTATCCTGCTAATCCCAGAAAACTATGAACTTCTGTCGGCGTCTTTGGTTGTTCCCAATCTACAACGGATTCCACCTTCTTCGGATCTACTTTGACCCCTTCAGCAGATATCACATGACCCAAGAAAGTCACCTCTTCCAGCCAGAACTCACACTTACTGAACTTGGCATACAATTGATGTTAGCGAAGAAGAGTCAACGCTCGTTGAAGGTGTTGCTCATGCTCTTGCCTATCCCGACTGTAGATCAGGATGTCATCTATAAAGACTACCACAAACTGATCTAAGAACGGACGAAACACTCTGTTCATCAGGTCCATGAAAGCAGCAGGTGCATTGGTTAACCCAAACGGCATAACCACGAACTCATAGTGACCATACCTTGTTCTGAAAGCTGACTTCGGTATGTCATCTGCCTTTATCCTCACCCGATGATATCCGGACCATAGATCGATCTTCGAAAACACTGTAGCGCCATGCAACTGATCAAACAGATCATCTATCCTCAGCAACGAGTACTTGTTCTTGATCGTGACCTTATTCAACTGCCGGTAATCTATACACAACCGCATCGAACCATCCTTCTTTTTGACGAACAACACGGGAGCACCCCAAGGCAACGTGCTCGGTCGGATGAAACCTTTATCCAGAAACTCTTGCAACTGCTTCTTAAGCTCTGCCATCTCCACTGGAGCCATCCTATACTCGGAGCTAGGATCTTGGAGCTTGCTTAAGGTGGGTTACATAACTTCTAACCTTAACTACATTATCTCTTGCTATGATCTTGTTTATATGCATGATAGTAGCTTAGTGCTTGCTTATGTATCCATGTTGACCGATCCTTGTGATCTAGGTTTTTAGGTGAGCAATACTCCTTTCTCCCCTTTGGTCTAGAGGAGTGAGCTTGAACCTCTAGTACAATGAGAAACACCCCTCTTTCTCTTAGCCGATTGAGGTGAGCTTGTATTCTAGTTGCTTGAGCAATACTCTCCTCTCACCATGAGCTAGAAGGGTGAGCTTGGTTATGGTGGTGACTCCTCTTTCTAGGGTTTTCCCTTGTGGACATTTGGTGATGGTTGATGTGCAAGACCCCTCTTTCTTAGTTGATTGAGGTGAGCCATCTTCCTAGGGTTTCAGGTGCCTTTGTGTTTGAGAAAGAAGATGACCTAGTGAATGGTACCTTGGGTCATTAGGAGAGTGGGGAGGTGCTGTCCGACAGTCTTCTTGATCTTGAGTCTTGGACAACACATGATGGGTGTTGTGTGATGGGCGTCACACCATGCTAAGATGACCTGCCCGATACACCTTGGTTAGATGTTTGCCTTGTGCTCCTATGCCTTGATCAATGGGGCGTTGGGATCTGGTTTTGTGACGGCCATTAGGTCTTGGTCCAGTAGGTTGCACGATACATGGATGATCGACCCACCTTGAATGATACCTTTGTGGTTGACCTTGGCCGTTAGCTGCCCTGTGACAGGCGATGTTGAGCGGTTTGTGACGGGTGTCACCCTGACCTGTGTCGGCCGATATCATCATCTTGTAACACAGTGTTGCCAGCCTAACGCAGCGTCGTGAGCTTGGCTGATAGGTGTGACGACCGTTATGAGGTGAACGCTAGGGTTGGGCGATAGGATGAGTGCAGCCCGTTACCGGTTTAGATGAGGGCAGGTTGCCTGTTATAACCTTTTAGTGAGAGTCCCTAGTGTTTCTAGTGAGGGTTTCACGTATCATGGAAAGCTGATTGTTGTATATGTTCTTGTTTTAAATGATGGTGACATTTGTACATGCTTAATAGTACTCATTATGATAACGCTTGTTCATCTAAACTTAACATGGCTATATACACGAATGTGATTTTCTTGATTATCTGTATAATGATAAGCATAATAATGAGCATGTAATGTAGATTACTTCATGATGTACCTTATACATATGATCATAAGTTGATACATGATTAAGAAAGTATATATAATCTCTATGGATAGCCTGGTCATTCTATGATTACTATGTACTAACCATGCAGGTGAGGCATAGACAAGAAATAGGGCTGTGAGGTACATGTGATGAGTAACACTACTTTGTTAGTTAATCGTGATACTGAGATGACATGTATAACGTGTTTCCTATTCCATGATGATGATGATGTAATCCTTGAGAGGCAGTGACACTATGTGATGAGGGATTGAGATCCCATGATATATGATGATCCTTGTGATGGATCTAGATTGATTGGCAAGAGGCCAAGTGATAACATGTGATGTGGGATCCTTGTGATGGATCAGTATGATGAGAATTATAGTAAAAGCATAATGTTGAGTTTATGTCATTTATTTCCTATTATAGCTTGCATGTTACACAACTTGGTTGAATCTTGGAATCCATATAAAAGATACTAATTAATCACAGTGGAATATATCATGTAATTTACCCTGGCCATAGATCCATCATCGTCAGGAATTGGTGATGGTGAAACGAGTTCTCCTGCGGGTTAACCCGGAGCACATATTTTTGAATATGCGAGGTTTCTCCTAGCCTCAAATAGAGAGGGAAACGAGTGCAGTTGTGGTTGCAGACTCGGGATATGTTATGAGCATGGTGAACAGGCCCATGGCTCTGGATATGTGATATGAAGAGCATGATGCGTTCATGGCTCAGAGCACGGTGATCAGGCCCGTGGCTCAGTTTTACTAGCGTCGTGACCTGTACCAAGGCGGGCTAGAGGAAGGGTAGCATGAGGAGCTGACCCTGTGGCAAAGACCACTTGAGTATGAGACTGCAGTCCTACTTTGTTTCTCGTGCACTGACCACGAGGGATGAGGTCGTGGAGTCCGGCTCTTCCATTGACCTTGTATGGCACCGACTATGGGCTTCACAACCGAAGGTTGGATTTGAACGGTACGGTTCACTTCCTCAGGGCATAATAAAACGTAATCCAACCGTTTAGTGTTTACTGCTTAAGACAAACATGAAACCTTGGTTGAGGCCTTGTTTGTGTAGTTAACTTCATTATATCTTGCAGTTGCTTATATGCTTCTCATATGTGGTAAATCCTTAATCTTATCCTGTTAATCATGTTCATAAAAGAAATAGTTGGATATATGATTGAGTACATCTGGTAAGTTTGCTAAGTATGAACAACTTCATTTTATAACTGCTCTTGTCATACTTTTTATCAATTAGCTGCTATATATACATCTGAGGTTTTGTAGTTCGGCAGGGAGTTATGTTTCTTGCTGGGAAAATGTTCGATTGTCTCACCCCACTGGTTTACACCCTTTTTAGGTGGTCGAGCTAGACGTGGTGGTGGTCACGGAATTGCGGCTGAGCAGCGAGAAGAGCAGTAGAAGGCAAGCGATGGACATGTTGTTGTTTTGGATGTTTTGCAGTAGAGTCTAGAGTCATCCCTGTACTCTCAGGTCCTTGGCAGTGTTTTATCGTTGTTTCACGATGTACATCTTTAGATGTTTTGTATATCCTGCTGCTGGCCGGATGTGGGCATTTATGTATGTATAAACAGGTGATGAACTCATGTGATGACAAGACAGCTATTTCTTTAAGCAGTGGACATGTATCGAGGCTTGTATATATGTATATAACCTGTTCTTTTGCAGGATGTGGACTGGAATGTAATAGTTTCTCAGTTTATCAGCTTTTTGAAATCAGTTTTAATTAACTCGTGTTTTTGATATTCTGTGGTTATGACGATTTCCACACATTTTCGCGTAACACCTCACTGTCTATGTGATAGTGGGATGTGTTACCACATTAACTGTCCTGTCAAGCTAAACACAGACTGTATAAAATCTTGAGGCACTGAGCCAAAATCTCGAAAGCACTAACTACTACTCCGAGGACCTAAGAGTACAGAGACGACACATAGGACTCTATCTATATTTATACAAGGCATAACAGCCAGTGTCTCCACCTGAGACTTCACTGCTGTCCCTGCTGCTGTTGTTGCTGCTCTTCACCTACTGAAGGATTCATGCCTCCTCATCCGCGTCCACCTAAAAATGTGATTCCCAAGGTGGTGAGACAATTGTAAATTGCCACAGTGATAGATATAACTATCCACCAGAAACATTATTATTACAGCTTAAGAAGATAAATATGAATAGAGGAATCATATTTATTTGACAGCATATATTTTAATGTCTAATAGATTAGAACATTATTCTTATCAAAGGAATTGCAGTTATATCTTGATAGAACAACATGTCACTTATCCTTTAAGGAATATAAAGAACATGCATAAAATTTATTCACTATAGAATCATTACCACAACATTAACTCTCTTCAGTCTTAATCTTACATCTAATGCCTGGCATTGTCATTGTGGAGTCATGGCATGTAGCCATACTCTTTTCACAAAGTGTTGGGATCTTAGTCCCTTAACTCATCAAGTACATTTTCACTTCTTAACAAGTTCATTATCATGATTATAGAATCTGGGCATTTGAACCGTCATCCCATCATAGAACACTTGTTACCCTTTATTAGGTAACTTCATACCCTTAGGTCATCTGACCAAGAACATTATAATTTTTGCTACACAAAGTACTACACATAGATCATAATGCTCATATCACCTCTCATTATCCCTTATTAGACAACAAGGCATATTATTGATTATAAAGCTCATAAACAATCTAAGATAATTATCACATCATGTGACACACATAACTCATTGATTATGGATTACCTCTCACTAAGAAACAAGGTATATGAAAACTTATAAGTTTTATAGAACATTTTCAATATACATAACATCATAGCTCATACCTGGCTATGCTCATCATCTCAACATATCTGCATGATTAGTAATCATGATACAATTACATATCAGTACCATGCAATACAAGGGTTATCTTATTACATTCATAACCCATTAGTCTGTATGTGAGCTTCACATAGGTTTATCTTGTATTAGAATTTCACATAGTAATACTCTGTTTTAGGGTTTACATAACTTTAACTTGTCATAGGATTTCACATATCATTACCTTGTATTAGGGATCACATAGAATTGACTTGTAATAAAGTTTCACATAGCATTACTCTGTATCAAGGTTCACATAGCAAGGAATCAATATGAATAATCATAAGTATTCAATCATATTCTTTATTCTCATCATTGATCACTAAATGAATTATCAACACATAGCTTGAGTTTCTCTCTCTTCTTTACCAGAATATGCTTACATCATAGTTTCTAGGTTTAGATTAACCTTTTCATAAGTCATGTTAGCCTACATTCAACAGAGTACATTACGTATCAATGTAACCATTGATATGACACATCTCATGTGTCATTTATCCAATTATATTGGACTTATAACACATCAAGGTATACCAGTATTGGGGTGTTGGATGTGATATCTATCATACCTTGATGTATCACTTCCCTCAACACCTTCATCTTACTTGAGTTTATTCACTTAGCTTGTATTAGGGTATTCCTCATCCTAATACTTATACACTAGATCATCACATTCATCATGCAAGGTAGTGGTCATTAGTCACTTCACTTAGAATATACAACCATTGCCAAAACTATGGACTCATCCTTAAGTTAGGAACTAACAAAACGGCCATACTTGGTCTCTTGCAAATCAAATTTAAGTCAAGCATAGAGCACCACAGCCGTGTAGTCAAGAATGGCCGTGCAAGGGAAAGCCACCACGACTGTGCTACTTTGCACGGTCGTGCTACAGAAGATCACCACGACCATTTTACACCACCACGGCTGCCATCATCCAACCCCTTTCGCTTAATTAATGAACAATATTCTCCATATTTATAATTTTTGGATTCACATAGAATATTCCATACATTTGTGGATTTCACATAGTATTATTCTCCAATAGAGTTTTACATAATCATCCTTCTATATCAAGGATTCACCTAGTATTATGTCAAATTAGAATTTCACAACACATCACCTAGTGATAGGTCTTCACATAGAATTAGTAGCACAACCCTATATTAGAGTTTCATATACCTTTATCCCATTTTAGGGATTAGGGTTTATCATTCACATCCAAGTGGGGTTTCTCTTTCCTCATACCCAAATTACGGTTCGGTTATACAACTCCCATTAAATTAGGGTTTCCTTCATTGTTACACTAAGCTAGGGTTACATCATCATTCTGGATTTATGATAACACTCAGATTTTCCCTAGATTAGGGTTTCACACATAGCATTGCTATAATTAAGGTTTCACACATGGCACTGCTCTAATTAGGTTTCATACATAGCATTGCTCTAATTAGGGTTAGGGCTAATTGATTAGGGTTTCATGATCTCATTATTATGGATCAGACCCTTATCACATAGTTTACTCATAAAGAGAGAATTAGGGATTAATTATATAAGAATTCATCTCTCTCACTCTCTCTCTCATCCTCTTTAGGATGTTAAGTACTCCAAGATTAATCTAGGTCAACTCTTCACTTGAGTACACATAGCTAGGGTTAACCTTCACAATCATCATGGGTATACATCTTTAATAATCACATAGCTGATTGACCTTTGATCATATTAGATGTCCAAATGTCTAATCAATTAAACCATCAATTATATAAAGAATTCAAAAGGATTGACCAATTAAACTTTCAATTCCACAAAGTGATCAATTGGGTTAACCATTGAAATCTTCAATTGCATCAAGTATCTAAATAGGTTCACCGTATTGGACCTTTAATTACATGAGATATTCAAATGGATTAACCATGTTGATCTTCACAAAGTTAATTACTTAGACCCTCAATGATCTTGGTTCTCATAAACCAATAGGTTGAAAACCATTTGAACAAGTTATACTTGAAACCAATTGGACAAGGGTAGGTATTGAAAACCGTTTGCAGTTTGGGTCTCCAAATGGTTTGAGATCGATTGGTCCCAAACGGTCTTGAGACCGTTTGGACTCAAATGGTCTTGAGACCGTTTGGACCCAAACGATCTTGAGACTATTTGGTCCAAACCTTCTCAAAACTGCATGGACCAAAAAGGCACTTACAACACTCAATCGAATCAATGTTGCAATCCATGAACCAATTATAAATTGATCCACTAAAGCATTCATCAATTGGATCACTAAATCACCATTAAATTAGACCTTTAATTTAGGGTTTTGAACCCAATTGAACTGGGTTTGATAATCAAGGAACCATCACTTAGAGTTTGAAATCAAGGATCCATCAATGGTTGACATTGTGGAACCAAATCAATTGAAATCATTGAACTATCATTATCACATGATATGACCTGACCTCAAACGGTCTTGTATGACCACAAAACGGTCTTGAGCCATTTGGTTGATCTCCAAACGGTCTTGAGACCGTTTTCCCATTCCATCATCAAAATCCATGACATCCAATTAGGGTTTTGAACCATTGGATTGATTATCAAATCAGTACTTAGATGCAATTCAATTTGGTACCTTTGGACCTTCAAAAACATATACATACTTAACCCTAGACTTAAAAACGGTTTTGGGTGACTCCCAAATGGTCTTGAGACCGTTTGGGTGATCCCCAAACGGTTTTGAAACCATTTGGGTCAATCAACCCAAAACATCATCTCAAACAATTTCAAAATCAGCACTTAGCCGATTAGGGTTTGCAATTAAGGAATCATTCACAATTAAAACCTTCAAGATCAACCAATTTAGATCAAGATCCAAGTACCACAGCATATATATTCAAACGGTCAACCATTTCAAACGGTCAACCATCCCAAACGGTTTGGGACCCAAACCACCAAACAGTTTGCAAACTATTTGGTGAAACCGGTTGGTCCCAACATTGAAACTGTTTGCCCTTGATATTTGGGGAGGTGTGTTCTTATGATGATGTCATCATCATCAAGCTTCAAACTAACGAAGTCTACTGTGATTTCCATGGAGATTGCATCAATCAACCAAACTTAATTTTGGAAATGTAGAAATGATCACCAATTGATAAAGAATTGATTGCAATAATAAAATTAAGGGTTCAAGTTATAAAACCCACCTCCAATTGAGTTCCAAAGCTCCAAGTTCATGGAAAAAATGGTGGATGCAACTCTTTTCACTATTCCAAGGGCCTTCCTCAAACATTGAGTGAAAAGAATTGGTTAGAATTGAAGAGGGGATCGAGATATGAAGAATTCATGCATTGATTTTCGATTTTCACCATGGATTCAAGGTGAAAGGAGGTCAAGAACCTTACCAACAGGTTGGGGGTCGTCCTCCTGATACTCCACAGCTCCGTAGTCATTTTACAAGCAAGGGGAAAGAAAGGAATCTAAAAAAGCCTTTGTTTTGGCTTGGAAAAGGTACTTTTATAAGAAAATTGATGAGAGAGAAAATACTTTATAAAAGACTTTTAATTCCAAAATTATTGCCACCACTTCCCCCTTGGTTTCTTGCATTCAAGGGAATATCTATCCTCACCGAGATCCCTTCCATTATCCATGAATTAAGGGAAAAGAAATTAAGCACCTTAACCCTTATAATAAGAATATCCATATGTGAGTGGAAATTCTTTTCCTTATAATAATGGTGAGTGGGATTTCACCTCCTTAGGATATGATCGTGCCTTTGCAAGGCTTTAAACTCATCCAAACACATATGAATCCAACCATTTTAATTTTGGTTGGAGGCCCTTTAATTAATACATTCATTTTTTCCCTAAATTAAATTAGGATTTCACTTAGGATTAAATCTTGATTATTTTAATATCAAGATTCTCTCTCCTCCAACTTAATTCAAATGAGGCGCCCACTCATTTTATTTGCTCTACAAGATGCCAAGAAACATTAGAGACCTTGTTGAAGTGGTAATTTGCATATTGAATCCTAGGTTTTGGGTAAATTTCACATTACACCAAAACTAGGTTTTAATGTACAATGATTGCTTTACAAGCTTAATCTTGGTGCCTAAGCTTGTGAAAACCATACCACTACATCATGTTCATTCTTATGATGTCTCAACATCAAAGGAACATCTTATCATGCAAAATTTTCAATTTAACCCCTCAACTTGGGTAATTTGCACTTTAGTCCAAAATAAGCAAACATTGCTTCAACATTGTTCAAACAGGACCAAAATTGAAACATAAGTTTCTCATGAGCTCTAATTACTTTTCCCAAGATAAGATTAAGTATCTACTCAACCCTATTAGGCAAAACATCTTGGGTTAACACATAACCCAAGTCAGGGATGTTACACTTTTCATGTGTGTTGCTTATGGAAAACATCTAAGACTTAATATATTATTTGAAGGAGTTTGTATTTATAAATACATATACTTCATCCAATCACCACATATATAGTATAGATCATATAGATGTTATATCCCACAACGAAAACATGCAATAAACATGAAGTGATAGTTATGGTCATCCTAATGTAATTCCTTGGAGCCACAAGGAATTACCACAACCTAGGGTCTACATCTCATGCAGAAACCTATTGTTGACGAAGATCCCTACTTGCCAATCTGGGTTGATCAGTTCAAACCTTAAATCGATCAGCTTGCCTCCTGGCTAGTTGGTTGGTTGCCTCCCCGATCGTCTGGACTCAAGTCCACCACCTTTTGGGTCCTACAATTGATTAGTTGAGTGTCCAGTTGATCGGTCCTCCTTGATCCTCCTTAGTCCTCCATCTTGTCGACTCATATTCTTTATAGTAATAAGAAAATAAACTATTCTACTATTACATGATCATAGAGAAACCTCGAGTTACATTTGAGGGGGAGCAAAGGTAGGAGAGAATAATACTTTTACAATTGGAAGATAAGGTAGATGATCCGTATGCAAACTGAGACAGAACAGGAAATAAGAACACCACCATGCACAAATAATTAGGGTTATTGTCCATAACAACACAACACATCCACCATAAAACCTCACTTTTAGGGTGACGAGTGTACATTTCATATATATATATATATATATATATATATATATATATATATATACTTTAATACCCGCGCGGGTAGCATGGATTTCGCTACCCGACAGCTAAAAAAGTAACTGTTCTGACCAGAAAAGTAATTCTTCTATAAGAAAAATTAACTATGTTGATCAAAAAGTAACTATATGACTAAAAAAGTAATCTCGTACAAAATATACAGCAGATATATATGTAACCGTGTTTTGGAATCTGTTGTTACAAATGTAACTATCTATGTATGAAACTCAACAGTTTGCAAGGTAAAATAACCCTCTACATGTCAAAAGTAATCAACTTGAAAAAAAGTAACCAAAATGGGGGGCAGGAAGCTACCCGCGCGGGTATTAAAGACACTCTCATATATATATACATATATATATGTATATATATATATATAAATAAATAAATATATATATATATATATATATATATATATATATATATATATATATATATATATATATATGGGCCTATCTTTATTGCCCGCACGGGTAGCTACCCGCCCACCCTTCCCATCACTTTTTTTCAATTTTTTTTTTGCAATTGTAGAGGACTATTTTGTCTAGCTCTCCAAAAAATTTTGGCCAAAAATAATATCATTTGCCCCTCCAAAATAAAAAAACCCGTCCTAATATATATCTGCTGTATATTTTGTACAGAGTTACTTTTTTGGCCAGCAGAGTTACTTTTTTGGCCACCATAGTTACTTTTTTGACAGCAGACTTACTTTTTTGTCTAGGAGAGTTACTTTATTGGCTACAGGGTAGCGAAAATCCAGGTTACCCGCGCGGCCAACGAATGAACACCCTATATATATATATATATATATATATATATATATATATATATATATATATATATATATATAAAGTTCGGGATTTGTGTGTGATATTTGATCGAACATTTATATTCACATCGTATGCAATAAATAAATGATAAAACCAAATATATATATATATATATATATATATATATATATATAAGTTTGGGATTTGTGTGTGATATTTGATCGAAAATTTAGATTCACATCGTATGCAATAAATAAATGATAAAACCAAAATTCTAATGATATCGATAATCCCAAAATATAGTAGATTGACATGGCTTTGATACCATTGTAGGATAATAAGTCATCAGATAGGCAACAAAAACAAAACTTTTACTCACATATTCCTCATTGAACCAATAGATCACGTCAATAAATTTATAATGGAAATGATGGTTTCAAGGATATACCTAGTCATGGAGCAAGTCCAGAGACAATCTCCTCATTATTATAGTCGTGCAACTATCTTCTAGTTTCTTTGGGACGACATCTACTGCAGCTTTTGGTCTTTGCCATAGACAGTAGGTTGTTGTTGTCCTCCTATCGACAGGCAACAACCTCTTAACCTCTATGGAAATCCATATAGACTGTCTAGAACTCCAGTCATCCAGCTAGAACAGATAAGAAGGAATTGTTCCTCCCGTTGGTGTATTAGTCACCAACTTGCTCTCCCACAATTGTTCTCCCTAGCTATCCCTGCCTCAAATAGAGAGGGAAACGAGTGCAGCTGCGGTTGCAGACTCGGGATATGTTATGAGCATGGTGAACAGGCCCATGGCTCTGGATATGTGATATGAAGAGCATGAATGCGTTCATGGCTCAGAGCACGGTGATCAGGCCCGTGGCTCAGTTTTACTAGCGTCGTGACCTGTACCAAGGCGGGCTAGAGGAAGGGTAGCATGAGGAGCTGACCCTGTGGCAAAGACCACTTGAGTATGAGACTGCAGTCCTGCTTTGTTTCTCGTGCACTGACCACGAGGGATGAGGTCGTGGAGTCCGGCTCTTCCATTGACCTTGTATGGCACCGACTATGGGCTTCACAACCGAAGGTTGGATTTGAACGGTACGGTTCACTTCCTCAGGGCATAATAAAATGTAATCCAACCGTTTAGTGTTTACTGCTTAAGACAAAAACAAAACCTTGGTTGAGGCCTTGTTTGTGTAGTTAACTTCATTATATCTTGCAGTTGGTTATATGCTTCTCATATGTGGTAAATCCTTAATCTTATCCTGTTAATCATGTTCATAAAAGAAATAGTTGGATATATGATTGAGTACATCTGGTAAGTTTGCTAAGTATGAACAACTTCATTTTATAACTGCTCTTGTCATACTTTTTATCAATTAACTGCTATATATATACATCTGAGGTTTTGTAGTTCGGCAGGGAGTTATGTTTCTTGCTGGGAAAATGTTCGATTGTCTCACCCCACTGGTTTACACCCTTTTTAGGTGGTCGAGCTAGACGTGGTGGTGGTCACGGAATTGCGGCTGAGCAGCGAGAAGAGCAGTAGAAGGCAAGCGATGGACATGTTGTTGTTTTGGATGTTTTGCAGTAGAGTCTAGAGTCATCCCTGTACTCTCAGGTCCTTGGCAGTGTTTTATCGTTGTTTCACGATGTACATCTGTAGATGTTTTGTATATCCTGCTGCTGGCCGGATGTGGGCATTTATGTATGTATAAACAGGTGATGAACTCATGTGATGACAAGACAGCTGTTGCTTTAAGCAGTGGACATGTATCGAGGCTTGTATATATGTATATAACCTGTTCTTTTGCAGGATGTGGACTGGAATGTAATAGTTTCTCAGTTTATCAGCTTTTTGAAATCAGTTTTAATTAACTCGTGTTTTTGATATTCTGTGGTTATGACGATTTCCACACATTTTCGCGTAACACCTCACTGTCTATGTGATAGTGGGATGTGTTACCACATTAACTGTCCTGTCAAGCTAAACACAGACTGTATAAAATCTTGAGGCACTGAGCCAAAATCTCGAAAGCACTAACTACTACTCCGAGGACCTAAGAGTACAGAGACGACACATAGGACTCTATCTATATTTATACAAGGCATAACAGCCAGTGTCTCCACCTGAGACTTCACTGCTGCCCCTGCTGCTGTTGTTGCTGCTCTTCACCTACTGAAGGATTCATGCCTCCTCATCCGCGTCCACCTAAAAATGTGATTCCCAAGGGGGTGAGACAATTGTAAATTGCCACAGTGAGAGATATAACTATCCACCAGAAACATTATTATTACAGCTTAAGAAGATAAATATGAATAGAGGAATCATATTTATTTGACAGCATATATTTTAATGTCTAATAGATTAGAACATTATTCTTATCAAAAGAATTGCAGTTATATCTTGATAGAACAACATGTCAGTTATCCTTTAAGGAATATAAAGAACATGCATAAAATTTATTCACTATAGAATCATTACCACAACATTAACTCTCTTCAGTCTTAATCTTACATCTAATGCCTGGCATTGTCATTGTGGAGTCATGGCCTGTAGCCATACTCTTTTCACAAAGTGTTAGGATCTTAGTCCCTTAACTCATCAAGTACATTTTCACTTCTTAACAAGTTCATTATCATGATTATAGAATCTGGGCATTTGAACCGTCATCTCATCATAGAACACTTGTTACCCTTTATTAGGTAACTTCATACCCTTAGGTCATCTGACCAAGAACATTATAATTTTTGCTACACAAAGTACTACACATAGATCATAATGCTCATATCACCTCTCATTACCCCTTATTAGACAACAAGGCATATAATTGATTATAAAGCTCATAAACAATCTAAGATAATTATCACATCATGTGACACACATAACTCATTGATTATGGATTACCTCTCACTAAGAAACAAGGTATATGAAAACTTATAAGTTTTATAGAACATTTTCAATATACATAACATCATAGCTCATACCTGGCTATGCTCATCATCTCAACATATCTGCATGATTAGTAATCATGATACAATTACATATCAGTACCATGCAATACAAGGATTATCTTATTACATTCATAACCCATTAGTCTGTATGTGAGCTTCACATAGGATTATCTTGTATTAGAATTTCACATAGTAATACTCTGTTTTAGGGTTTACATAACATTAACTTGTCATAGGATTTCACATATCATTACCTTGTATTAGGGATCACATAGAATTGACTTGTAATAAAGTTTCACATAGCATTACTCTGTATCAAGGTTCACATAGCAAGGAATCAATATGAATAATCATAAGTATTCAATCATATTCTTTATTCTCATCATTGATCACTAAATGAATTATCAACACATAGCTTGAGTTTCTCTCTCTTCTTTACCAGAATATGCTTACATCATAGTTTCTAGGTTTAGATTAACCTTTTCATAAGTCATGTTAGCCTACATTCAACAGAGTACATTACGTATCAATGTAACCATTGATATGACACATCTCATGTGTCATTTATCCAATTATATTGGACTTATAACACATCAAGGTATACCAGTATTGGGGTGTTGGATGTGATATCTATCATACCTTGATGTATCACTTCCCTCAACACCTTCATCTTACTTGAGTTTATTCACTTAGCTTGTATTAGGGTATTCCTCATCCTAATACTTATACACTAGATCATCACATTCATCATGCAAGGTAGTGGTCATTAGTCACTTCACTTAGAATATACAACCATTGCCAAAACTATGGACTCATCCTTAAGTTAGGAACTAACAAAACGGCCATACTTGGTCTCTTGCAAATCAAATTTAAGTCAAGCATAGAGCACCACAGCCGTGTAGTCAAGAATGGCCGTGCAAGGGAAAGCCACCACGACTATGCTACTTTGCACGGTCGTGCTACAGAAGATCACCACGACCGTTTTACACCACCACGGCTGCCATCATCCAACCCCTTTAGCTTAATTAATGAACAATATTCTCCATATTTATAATTTTTGGATTCACATAGAATATTCCATACATTTGTGGATTTCACATAGTATTATTCTCCAATAGAGTTTTACATAATCATCCTTCTATATCAAGGATTCACCTAGTATTATGTCAAATTAGAATTTCACAACACATCACCTAGTGATAGGTCTTCACATAGAATTAGTAGCACAACCCTATATTAGAGTTTCATATACCTTTATCCCATTTTAGGGATTAGGGTTTATCATTCACATCCAAGTGGGGTTTCTCTTTCCTCATACCCAAATTACGGTTCGGTTATACAACTCCCATTAAATTAGGGTTTCCTTCATTGTTACACTAAGCTAGGGTTACATCATCATCCTGGATTTATGATAACACTCAGATTTGCCCTAGATTAGGGTTTCACACATAGCATTGCTGTAATTAAGGTTTCACACATGGCACTGCTCTAATTAGGTTTCATACATAGCATTGCTCTAATTAGGGTTAGGGCTAATTGATTAGGGTTTCATGATCTCATTATTATGGATCAGACCCTTATCACATAGTTTACTCATAAAGAGAGAATTAGGGATTAATTATATAAGAATTCATCTCTCTCACTCTCTCTCTCATCCTCTTTAGGATGTTAAGTACTCCAAGATTAATCTAGGTCAACTCTTCACTTGAGTACACATAGCTAGGGTTAACCTTCACAATCATCATGGGTCTACATCTTTAATAATCACATAGCTGATTGACCTTTGATCATATTAGATGTCCAAATGTCTAATCAATTAAACCATCAATTATATAAAGAATTCAAAAGGATTGACCAATTAAACTTTCAATTCCACAAAGTGATCAATTGGGTTAACCATTGAAATCTTCAATTGCATCAAGTATCTAAATAGGTTCACCGTATTGGACCTTTAATTACATGAGATATTCAAATGGATTAACCATGTTGATCTTCACAAAGTTAATTACTTAGACCCTCAATGATCTTGGTTCTCATAAACCAATAGGTTGAAAACCATTTGAACAAGTTATACTTGAAACCAATTGGACAAGGGTAGGTATTGAAAACCGTTTGCAGTTTGGGTCTCCAAACGGTTTGAGATCGATTGGTCCCAAACGGTCTTGAGACCGTTTGGACTCAAATGGTCTTGAGACCGTTTGGACCCAAACGATCTTGAGACTATTTGGTCCAAACCTTCTCAAAACTGCATGGACCAAAAAGGCACTTACAACACTCAATCGACTCAATGTTGCAATCCATGAACCAATTATAAATTGATCCACTAAAGCATTCATCAATTGGATCACTAAATCACCATTAAATTAGACCTTTAATTTAGGGTTTTGAACCCAATTGAACTGGGTTTGATAATCAAGGAACCATCACTTAGAGTTTGAAATCAAGGATCCATCAATGGTTGACATTGTGGAACCAAATCAATTGAAATCATTGAACTATCATTATCACATGATATGACCTGACCTCAAACGGTCTTGTATGACCACAAAACGGTCTTGAGCCATTTGGTTGATCTCCAAACGGTCTTGAGACCGTTTTCCCATTCCATCATCAAAATCCATGACATCCAATTAGGGTTTTGAACCATTGGATTGATTATCAAATCAGTACTTAGATGCAATTCAATTTGGTACCTTTGGACCTTCAAAAACATATACATACTTAACCCTAGACTTAAAAACGGTTTTGGGTGACTCCCAAATGGTCTTGATACCGTTTGGGTGATCCCCAAACGGTTTTGAAACCATTTGGGTCAATCAACCCAAAACATCATCTCAAACAATTTCAAAATCAGCACTTAGCCGATTAGGGTTTGCAATTAAGGAATCATTCACAATTAAAACCTTCAAGATCAACCAATTTAGATCAAGATCCAAGTACCACAGCATATATCTTCAAACGGTCAACCATTTCAAACGGTCAACAATCCCAAACGGTTTGGGACCCAAACCACCAAACAGTTTGCAAACTATTTGGTGAAACCGGTTGGTCCCAACATTGAAACTGTTTGCCCTTGATATTTGGGGAGGTGTGTTCTTATGATGATGTCATCATCATCAAGCTTCAAACTAACGAAGTCTACTGTGATTTCCATGGAGATTGCATCAATCAACCAAACTTAATTCTGGAAATGTAGAAATGATCACCAATTGATAAAGAATTGATTGCAATAATAAAATTAAGGGTTCAAGTTATAAAACCCACCTCCAATTGAGTTCCAAAGCTCCAAGTTCATGGAAAAAATGGTGGATGCAACTCTTTTCACTATTCCAAGGGCCGTCCTCAAACATTGAGTGAAAAGAATTGGTTAGAATTGAAGAGGGGATCGAGATATGAAGAATTCATGCATTGATTTTCGATTTTCACCATGGATTCAAGGTGAAAGGAGGTCAAGAACCTTACCAACAGGTTGGGGGTCGTCCTCCTGATACTCCACAGCTCCGTAGTCATTTTCCAAGCAAGGGGAAAGAAAGGAATCTAAAAAAGCCTTTGTTTTGGCTTGGAAAAGGTACTTTTATAAGAAAATTGATGAGAGAGAAAATACTTTATAAAAGACTTTTAATTCCAAAATTATTGCCACCACTTCCCCCTTGGTTTCTTGCATTCAAGGGCATATCTATCCTCACCGAGATCCCTTCCATTATCCATGAATTAAGGGAAAAGAAATTAAGCACCTTAACCCTTATAATAAGAATATCCATATGTGAGTGGAAATTCTTTTCCTTATAATAATGGTGAGTGGGATTTCACCTCCTTAGGATATGATCGTGCCTTTGCAAGGATTTAAACTCATCCAAACACATATGAATCCAACCATTTTAATTTTGGTTGGATGCCCTTTAATTAATACATTCATTTTTTCCCTAAATTAAATTAGGATTTCACTTAGGATTAAATCTTGATTATTTTAATATCAAGATTCTCTCTCCTCCAACTTAATTCAAATGAGGCGCCCACTCATTTTATTTGCTCTACAAGATGCCAAGAAACATTAGAGACCTTGTTGAAGTGGTAATTTTCATATTGAATCCTAGGTTTTGGGTAAATTTCACATTACACCAAAACTAGGTTTTAATGTACAATGATTGCTTTACAAGCTTAATCTTGGTGCCTAAGCTTGTGAAAACCATACCACTACATCATGTTCATTCTTATGATGTCTCAACATCAAAGGAACATCTTATCATGCAAAATTTTCAATTTAACCCCTCAACTTGGGTAATTTGCACTTTAGTCCAAAATAAGCAAACATTGCTTCAACATTGTTCAAACAGGACCAAAATTGAAACATAAGTTTCTCATGAGCTCTAATTACTTTTCCCAAGATAAGATTAAGTATCTACTCAACCCTATTAGGCAAAACATCTTGGGTTAACACATAACCCAAGTCAGGGATGTTACACTTTTCATGTGTGTTGCTTATGGAAAACATCTAAGACTTAATATATTATTTGAAGGAGTTTGTATTTATAAATACATATACTTCATCCAATCACCACATATATAGTATAGATCATATAGATGTTATATCCCACAACGAAAACATGCAATAAACATGAAGTGATAGTTATGGTCATCCTAATGTAATTCCTTGGAGCCACAAGGAATTACCACAACCTAGGGTCTACATCTCATGCAGAAACCTATTGTTGACGAAGATCCCTACTTGCCAATCTGGGTTGATCAGTTCAAACCTTAAATCGATCAGCTTGCCTCCTGGCTAGTTGGTTGGTTGCCTCCCCGATCGTCTGGACTCGAGTCCACCACCTTTTGGGTCCTACAGTTGATTAGTTGAGTGTCCAGTTGATCGGTCCTCCTTGATCCTCCTTAGTCCTCCATCTTGTCGACTCATCTTCTTTATAGTAATAAGAAAATAAACTATTCTACTATTACATGATCATAGAGAAACCTCGAGTTACATTCGAGGGGGAGCAAAGGTAGGAGAGAATAATACTTTTACAATTGGAAGATAAGGTAAATGATCCGTATGCAAACTGAGACAGAACAGGAAATAAGAACACCACCATGCACAAATATTTAGGGTTATTGTCCATAACAACACAACACATCCACCATAAAACCTCACTTTTAGGGTGACGAGTGTACATTTCATATATATATATATATATATATATATATATATATATACATATATATATATATATATATATACTTTAATACTCGCGCGGGTAGCATGGATTTCGCTACCCGACAGCTAAAAAAGTAACTGTTCTGACCAGAAAAGTAATTCTTCTATAAGAAAAATTAACTATGTTGATCAAAAAGTAACTATATGACTAAAAAAGTAATCTCGTACAAAATACACAGCAGATATATATGTAACCGTGTTTTGGAATCTGTTGTTACAAATGTAATTATCTATGTATGAAACTCAACAGTTTGCAAGGTAAAGTAACCCTCTACATGTCAAAAGTAATCAACTTGAAAAAAAGTAACCAAAATGGGGGGCAGGCAGCTACCCGCGCGGGTATTAAAGACACTCTCATATATATATACATATATATATATGTATATATATATATAAATATATATATATATATATATATATATATATATATATATATATATATATATATATATATATATATATATATATATATATATATGGGCCCATCTTTATTGCCCGCACGGGTAGCTACCCGCCCACCCTTCCCATCAATTTTTTTCAAATTTTTTTTAGCAATTGTAGAGGACTATTTTGTCTAGCTCTCCAAAAAATTTTGGCCAAAAATAATATCATTTGCCCCTCCAAAATAAAAAAACCCGTCCTTATATATATCTGCTGTATATTTTGTACAGAGTTACTTTTTTGGCTAGCAGAGTTACTTTTTTGGCCACCATAGTTACTTTTTTGACAGCAGACTTACTTTTTTGTCTAGGAGAGTTACTTTTTTGGCTACAGGGTAGCGAAAATCCAGGTTACCCGCGCGGGCAACGAATGAACACCCTATATATATATATATAAAGTTCGGGATTTGTGTGTGGTATTTGATCGAACATTTATATTCACATCGTATGCAATAAATAAATGATAAAACCAAATATATATATATATATAAGTTTGGGATTTGTGTGTGATATTTGATCGAAAATTTAGATTCACATCGTATGCAATAAATAAATGATAAAACCAAAATTCTAATGATATCGATAATCCCAAAATATAGTAGATTGACATGGCTTTGATACCATTGTAGGATAATAAGGCATCAGATAGGCAAAAAAAACAAAACTTTTACTCACATATTCCTCATTGAACCAATAGATCACGTCAATAAATTTATAATGGAAATGATGGTTTCAAGGATATACCTAGTCATGGAGCAAGTCCAGAGACAATCTCCTCATTATTATAGTCGTGCAACTATCTTCTAGTTTCTTTGGGACGACATCTACTGCAGCTTTTGGTCTTTGCCATAGACAGTAGGTTGTTGTTGTCCTCCTATCGATAGGCAACAACCTCTTAACCTCTATGGAAATCCATATAGACTGTCTAGAACTCCAGTCATCCAGCTAGAACAGATAAGAAGGAATTGTCCCTCCCGTTGGTGTATTAGTCACCAACTTGCTCTCCCACAATTGTTCTCCCTAGCTATCCCTGCCTTTATCGGTTAGGACTTGCTTGGGCTCTCTATTGGTTACTAAACCAAAGAGGAGAATAATTATTAGAGGCAATTGAGTTGTGTCTCTGGGAAGCCCCCAATACCCCTCTATTTATAGGATGGATTAGGGTTAGGATTCCCAATTTGTGTGGGAGTGGAAGGAACTAGATTTTTTTGAATTTTCACAACATGTGACAAGAAAAACGATTAGTTCACTTGTGAATTGATTAGTTCACTAAGTGAACCGGTCGTTTCAACATGTTTCCCCATTGCAATTGTATTGGCAATTGTAATCCAAAAAATGCATGACATGACATCAACACTATCCTTGATGCAATCGAATTGCACCTCTGAATTGAGCAGTTCATCTCATGAATTGGTTGTCTCACGAACATGCTCCAATCAGTTCACTCAATGAATCGGTCGGTTCATACTCCATTCATCCCAAATTTAGCCAATGCAATACTCTATCAACCTAACATTCCAATCAGACATTTCATCACATGAATTAATCGATTGGGTGTCTAGTTAGTTGACTTGTTTGCTTGAACTGAATACCTAAATACTTTCGCAATCAATTCAATAATCATTCATGATTAAACTCCTCTTCTAGGTGTATCCTATGTGTGTATCTCTATAAGTCCCATATTACATTGACAGTGAATGTTCATAACTAATTATGAAATCACAAGAAAAGAGTGGTGCCTAGTCACACATCATCGCTACCAATGTAAATCGAAAGTTGGAGAACAACTTCAACTTATAATCTGTGTTTGGTGTTGCAATGTTTGTACAGATCCTTTTTCATTGATATCCAGATTGAACTCGAGGCATGGAGTAGTCATCTTCTTCAACATTCAATCTATGTTCCTTTCTATAACAGACTATCTGAGATATATGTAAGCTCAATATCACATATTGACTCACATGTGCATGGACATGCATTTCTCTATCTGGCTAATCAAGTGGTCAGAAAATCATACTCCTAATTAGATGGACAAATCCCATCTACATCACTCACAATCATCTCCATGTGTCACAGTGCACCCAGTCATCACCTTTATGGAAACCCTTATTCAGGATCACAGTGGGTGATGTCAAAGTATGCCGAACTACATGCGATGAGTGCAATGACTTCAGGTCTAAGAACCATAATCGCATGCAACACTATGAGAACTAACTATGGCTACCAGTGTCATGGTTTCCATCTGTTACTCTCATGGTGGGTCTTTCTGATACACTATTCTCTGACAAGTATCTATGTGCTTGATTTGATATCACATATCATGACTGATGAGATTTTGTCATGAACCAAGACACACTCTAGTCTTATATGTTATCGTTGTCTATGAACCTTCCACAATAACATCCGACTAGGGACATAATGAGAATGTATATAATGATAAAATCTGTATGATCTCATTTTTCAAGTTACATACTTGAAGACATACATATTTGAGTAATGTCATTCTCTAGACATTTATTATGTTAATTCATTATCTCATAGAAAAAAATAGAATAAATTGGAACCATGCCTTTATTATTAATCAATTCATTTATAAGTTATTCCATTACAATGAACATATATGATTACCTCTCTAGGCATACATACCAACATGTAAACCATAATTAGTGGTCATAATCATCTCTCACAGTGAAGGTGGTGATTGTGGTTCTTAGACCTGAAATTACTATACTCATCACATGTTATTCACTATACTCTAACATCATCCACCCTGACCTTGAAAAAGGGTTACCATAAAGATGGTGATTGGGTACATTGTGACACACGGGGATCACCATCAGTAGTGTAGATGGGATTTGTCCCTCCTACTGGTTTTGATATCCTGGACACTTGAAGTGAAAATGAGAAAAGCATGTGCATGTACATGTGTTTTAATACATGATATTGTGGTCACATACTTCTCAAACGGTCTTCTATAGTTCAAGGAAAATGGATTGAACATTGAGAGGATGATGATTCCATGTATGAGTTCAATCGAGATATCAGTGACCAAGGAATTAGACAATCACTTTAACACCAATGACATATTGTTGGTTGAAGTTGTTCTCCAACGTTCTAGATTACTTGGAAAGCAATGATGTGTTGCTAGACACTGTTCATTGCTTGTGATGTCATAAATCAATTATGGACATTCACTGCCAACTTAATTTTGAACCTACAGAGTCACACACATAGGATACACTTGGAATAGGAGTTTATTCATGAATATGGTTTATACTTGATTACTAAAGAGTTAGGTATTTAGACATCATTGGTTGAATATTGACTGACTGAAATGTGAAACAACCGATTCAAGTGTTGAACTGATTGTTTTAGTATGTCAGGTCTATTGAACCAACTTTGGCAATTTTGGACAATGAACCGACCATTTCAAGAAGTAAATTGATCGACCCAAGACAATGAAACAACCGATTCAAGTTGTGAACTGAGCGCTTGGTGGATCAATTCAATTGATTCAAGGATTAGTGTTGACATCATGTTGTTCATTAAATCAGATACTAATTTTCAATACAATTTTGATTGGGAAACATGATCAAATGACTAGTCCAAGGGTTGAACTAATTGGCTCGCGTGTCCACTGATTGGTTCACCTATGAACTGATTATTTTCTCACATACATGATGTGAAAATTCATGAAATTCCGATCCCTTCCACTCCCACAGAGTGGCAATCCAGACCCTAACCCTCCTATAAATAGAGGGGTAGTTGAGGCTTCTCGGACACAACTCAATTACCTCTAACAATTCTTTATATTCTCTTGTTGTGGTAATGAAGAGAACCCAAGCAAGTGCTACCTAAGAAAGGGAGGGATAGCAAAGGAGAACAATTGCAGGAGAGTATGTCGGTGCTAGTACACCAATGCAAATGGACAACTCCTTCTTATCAGTTATACTAGAACAACAAGATTTCCTGGTGGCCCGTGTAGGCTATCATAAAGGTAGGATTATTTCCCTCTAGGAGGACAAGGACAATCGTTGTCTGTGGTGATCAACCGGGAGTTGTTCCTCATGATGTCCGAGTATGACTTGAAGAAAGGCACATACTACAATGAGGGAATTGTCACTGGACTTGCTCAAGGACTAGGTATGACCTCATAAACCATCCTTCCCGTTACATAGTTATTGATGCGATCATCTTTTAAAGGAGAATATGTAATATAATTATTTTGTTTCTATTTCCTATCTGGTGCCATATTACCCAACAGTGATATCAAAGCCACATCAATGTACTATGTTTTGGGATGTAATCAGTATGATTGGATTTTAGTTCTTTCCTTTAACTTATTGCATACAATGCAAATATTTAAAATTATTTATGTGAATATCTGATTACAGACCGCCTCTGATTCCAAACTAATATACATATATATATATATATATACATATATATACACATATACATATATATACATACATATATACACATATATATACATACAATAAATAAATATAAATATATATATATACACATATAAATACATATATACATATATATACATATATATACATACACACATGTACATACATATACATACATATATATATACATATATATACATATATATATACATATATATACATACATATATATGTATATATAAATATATATACATGTATATATATGGATATATATGTATATATATACATATATATACATGTATATATATGTATATATATGTATATATATACATATATATACATATATATATATATATATATATATATATATATATATAAATGTATATATATGTATATATACATATATTCATATATATATATATGTATATATATGTATATACATATATTCATATATATATATATATATATATATATATATATATATATATATATATATATATATATATATATATATATAGAGAGAGAGAGAGAGAGAGAGAGAGAGAGAGAGAGAGAGAGGCTAGAATACACTCGAGTGGACAGATTACGTTGTACACCTCAATGGTGTTTGCCTATCTAGACCTTGTCTTTCCAAAATGCAATCCATTGATCTTCATGGTTACAATAATAATAGGTCAAATACAAAATTTGATCTCATTTGGATGAGTGTAAGTCGCTCATCCAAGGACAACAAAATCAACGCACAAAACTAATTTGAAATGCATGATTCTTGCCTCCTTTAGATGCATGACCTATAAGTATTCAAATGATCTAAAATTTATTATATAGTATGTTATTAGGATATTTAAGAAGATCAATGGTTTAGAATTTTCAAAAAGTTACTGCATCTTTAAAAACGACTGAGGTGTATGGTGCCTCCGGTACACTACACTCGAGTGTACACTAGCTTGACTCTCTCTCTCTATCTCTCTCTCTCTATATATACAGATATATATATATTCCATCCATTCACTACCTGTGCGGGTAGATAAGGTTAGTTACCTGTGGATTAGATTTGTAATGGGGAGACACATATTTGTAACCACACAATCAAAATTGTAATGAGATGACCAAGATTGTTATATAAAGACTCTTTTTATATTACATCGTTGTTTTTGTTAAAAATATCATTTTTACTATAATCAGACATGCAATACAAAATGAGTTTTTGAATTACAAATTTGGTCATCTCATTGCAAACCATATTTATCTCATTACAGAAAAGTACCTTTCTATTAAGAAATGGATCCACGGGTAACTAAAATTAGTTACCTGCACGGGTAGTGAATATATATATATATATATATATATATATATATATATATATATATATATATATATATATATATATATATATATATATATATATATATATATATGGGTATATCTTCGCTACCCGTGTGGGTAATTAAGATTCGCTACCCGTGCATCAGTTTTGTAATAGGAAGGTATGCATTTGTAATGATACAATCCAAATTGTAATAGACAGACTCGTTTTGTAAATACAACGTGATGTTTGTATTCTCCGTCGGGAAATAGTAAAATATATATTTATAACTGTAACAATGTTGTAATACAAAATGAGTCTTTGTATTACAATTTTGATCATCTCATTACAAATTTGAACTGTCTCATTACAAATGCATGCCTTCCTATTACAAAACTGATGCACGGGTAGCGAATCTTAGTTACCCGCATGGGTAGCGAAGATATACCCTATATATATATATATATATATATATATATATATATATATATATTAACTACCTGTGCGGGTAACTAACTTTAGTTACCCATGGATCTATTTTTTAATAGAAAGCTACCTATTTGTAATGAGACAACAACATTTGTAATGAGCTGACCAAATTTTTAATAAAAACACTCATTTGCTATTACAACGTAAACTGTTGTCATAAATATCCTTTTTTCTGTAATCAGACGTGTAATACAAAACAACTATTTGTATTACAAATTTGGTCATCTCATTACAAAAAATGCATGTCTCATTACAAATATGTATCTTCCTATTACAAAATTGATGCACATGTAACTAAGGTTAGTTACCCATGCATGTAGTGAATGAATGGCCATATATATATATATATATATATATATATATATATATATATATATATATATATATATATATATATATATATAGAGAGAGAGAGAGAGAGAGAGAGAGAGAGAGAGAGAGAGAGTTTGACTTTGTTGCCTGCGCGGGTAACAACCATTCACTACCCGTGGCTGGACTTTGTGACTCCCAATTAGAATATTTACGATGTATGCCACCGCTTCTTTTCTTCGATAGGAGTTTGGTCTGACTTGTTGAAGCGGTTTGACTCATCCACTGCGCTCGTAATGGTCGACTCTCCGCTAAAGGCATTGCTGGTGGCGTTCTTCCCGCCGTCTCTGACTCTGCTTGCTTCCACACGTTTTACAGCCATAGGAAGGGACAGATGCGAAGGAGCTACCACTGCCGCCGGAGACGGCACACAAAAAGGGATTGCGGCTTGTGGTTCGGAATTCGAGGACTTCTTGCCCACCATGGCCAAGAAGCTCGTCGGGGAGGCACTCATCGAGGAGCTGTGCGGTGGGTTCCAGCTCCTGATGGACCCACACAAGGGCTTGATCACCTTCAAGAGCCTGAAGCGTAACGCGACCCTGATGGGCCTCGACGGCATGAGCGACAATGAGCTCATGGGGATGATGACGAAAGGTGATTTGGATGGTGACGGCGCGCTGGACCAGACGGAGTTCTGCATGCTCATGTTCAGACTCAGCCCCGAGCTCATGGACGAGTCGTGGAGGGTAGCGGATGAGGCGCTCAACAGAGAGCTCAGGCAAAATCAACAACAGGAGTGCCGTAAGAGAGGGTACCGATCATATTAGCACACCTGATTTGGGCTAGCGACTGCTGTGCGCTTCCCAAAATTCCTCCATCTCTCCTTGTTTTTTCAACAATACCTTTTCCTGCGATTCTTCTGAGCAAAACTCCAGGAATGAGAATTTATTGACACGGTTTCTACTATGCTCCCCGAAATTGTTCCCCTGTGTAGTTTTTTGTTTCCCCCCGTGGTGGAATTCTTGCTCTAGAATGATCTTGCGTTGGAATTCGCTCGCCATAACAAGCTATGGGGTGCATGGAATTGACTCAACTACTAAATTATCAATTTGACATGTTTCTCCATCAAAACCCGAGTTCTTGACCATCAATCTGGGGCAACTTCTCTTGTTCTACCCGCCTCGCCTATGGGGCACGTAAATTGATCAGTTTACCATCCATTGGATCTGCGACTAATTACATATGCAATTAATTATTACCGTTCAAGTCAGTTGTGCTAGTAGAGAAACCAAGTGTGTACAAAGATAAGAGTTGTTTTCACATGCATTCACATAATATACGAGAGTCAGACTCCCCATGAACTGCGTTAATGATCTACTCGTCCGCACACCAAGTGTTCAAAAACCATCCATCCATTCATCCTTTTCAAATTGGTTGCTTGGCAGCATCAACTATTATCGCTGGCTGGTGGTACTGGAACCACAAACCGGTTAATTGCTAAGCAACAAAAATAGAGAGATTATATATGGGAGAGGTGATCGGGCAGAGTTCCTTCTGGGCCGCTCTTTCTGTTGCATCCACATATATCTTCTTCCTACCTCCTCGGTGTTGCCACTTGCCAGCTGCCGCCCATGCTAACAACTGAGCAAGAAGCTATAGTCATAGACGACGAAGACTGTGGTGGCATCGCCGTTGCTTCCACACTCTGTCGTATCGTATATGCGCCGTCCAGCTTCTCCGTGATCATGTTCCAATTCTGTGGCCCGTACTGTGCTACAAGCTCCTAGAGCTTCACATCTTCTGCTGGCCTCCAGTGACCCCTAGCACAGAGCCTAGAAATTGAGGAACATATTGTAATAAGCAAGTGTTATATATAATATGGACAGTCACATTGTAATAGGAAATAGCCAACAGTAATGTAAGTAATAATTTTGTAATATGGATAGTCATATTGTAATAAGCAAGTGACAGTTTGTAATATGGATAATCATATTGTAATAAGTAAATGTCATCTGTAATATGGATAGTCACGTTGAAATAGGCAAGAGCCAACTGTAATGTAGGTAATAATTTTGTAATATGGATAGTCATATTGTAATAAGCAAGTGATAGTTTGTAATATGGATAGTCATATTGTAATAAGTAAGTGTCATCTGTATTATGGACAGTCACGTTGAAATAGGCAAGATCCAACTGTAATGTAGGTAATAATTTTGTAATATGGATAGTCATATTGTAATAAGCAAGTGACATATATCATATGGACAGTCGCATTATAATATGCAAGAGCCAACCGTAATGTTGGTGACAGTTTTGTAATATGGTTACGCATATTGTAATAAGAAAGTGTCATTTGTAATATGGACAGTCACATTGTAATAGGCAAGAGACAACTGTAATGCAGGTGACACTTTTGTAATATGGATAGCAGTTAGAGTAACTATGAAAACAATATGTCTCCTGTTGTAGTTTCAGATTCCTGGACCAAGCTGCTACTTGTAAAGGTGAAGATGGGCCTCATGGTCGCTGCCATCTTGCTGGATTCATGGTGGGGCAGTTCACGTATATTGTTGTTGAGGCATGCCTTGGTTTGGAAAGCGTTCAACTGGAGTGTGTTCAAGGAATTTCGTGCATTCACAACGCTGGCAATTGTGTCTGTCATCATGTGTTACATGTCTTGATCGTCTTTCTTGTCTTAATAGCCACTGACTTAATTTTTGGGCATCTGTGGAATTTAGACTGTCTACTAATACCTACTGTCTTTTTTAGTAATAAGCAAGTGGATAGTCATATTGTAATAAGAAAGTATCATATGTAATATGGATAGTCACATTGTAATAGGCAAGAGCCAACCGTAATGTAGGTGACCGGTTTGTAATATGGATACTCATATTGTAATAAGCAAGTATCATATGCAATATAGACAGTCACATTGTAATAGACAAGAGCCAACTGTAATGTAGGTGACAGTTTTGTAATATGGATACTCATATCGTAATAAACAAGTGCCATCTGTAATATGGATAGTCACATTGAACTAGGCAAGAACCAACATTAATGTAGGTGACATATTGTAATATGGATAGTCATATTGTAATAAGAAAGTGTCATCTGTAATATGGACAATCACATTGTAATAGGCAAGAGACAACTGTAATGCAGGTGACAGTTTTTTAATATGGATAGTCATATTGTAATAGATAAGATCCAACAGTAATGCAACACGCGTTGGCGCCGAGGGCATCGCCGCCACAGACGGACCACTAGTGAACTCGGTGACCCTCATCCTTAGCGTCTGCTGGAATGGACTGTCCCTCACAGAAATCAGAACCAGCACCAGGGGCTCATGAGCGAAACCAACACTCGACGGTTCCCTGCCATGTTGAGAAGCACAGTTTTATCGATGGGGAAGGGGGATTCTGGGAACACGAGCTGGTGTCCCGTGAGCGGGTTGAGTAGCAATGGGATCCTCTTATCGGAGTCGAGGTGAGTGATGAGGTAGCCATTTGAGAACCCAATGCAGCGGAGAGACTCAGGTGTGGTGGTTGGTCTGGAGAGTCACGTCGAGTAGAAGCAGTGGTCGCGGAAGCTGTAGATGGTATAGTTGTAGCGGGCAACATCTGTAGTAGTAAACCTTTCCCAATCACCCTTCTCCTCGACTTGTTCGGCTTCCTACTCATCAGTTTCTTCTTCTTCCTCGTTTGCCGAGCAGAGGACAAGAGGGGAGTGAGAGGACATATAGTTCATCCTAGCCGCAGACGCAACATGGCTCCAAGAATGGCATACACGGTCGAAAGAGTAGTAGTCAGAGAGGGAGGAAAGGTAGGT